>NC_061163.1:33545973-33718473 GCF_022113875.1 Hydra vulgaris
CGATTTAAAAACCAACATCATCAAAAAACATGCCAAGATCTCATTTATATAAATTTAAAATTTTTGACCATGTCATCATATGATCTTTAACCTAAAAAAGGTTGAGAAGATTTAAAATTTTAGGATTCATAAAAGCGTATTTGTTTAAGATAACAATAATAATGATGATCATCTGCATCATGATATTCATCACCACCACTATTATCATCATAATAATCATTACCATCATCGTCATCATTATCATTATCGTCATCACTGTTGTCACCATCAAACTTATCACTAGATTTCGAGAATTTTGGTTCCAATGAGAGTTTTTAAAATTAATTTGAGTAATTTTGATTAAATGAGAGACATCACAAAAAAGTATATTTCGTGATTATGCGAACTAAAAATATTTATAAAAATAATTTTTTCTTGAACTTTTTTTTAATAATGGTTTAATTTATGTTAATGAAAAAAATTTTTTTTGTCCAAAATGTTGTTGATAAACAACACAAAATTTATGAAGATGATTTATGTGGTGTAATACTGATGTTAAAAAAATAACATCAGTATTACAACACATCCTGAATTGATAAAATTTATGTGCTTCAAAAAAGTATTTTTACAAAGAAGATAAATAAGTTCTGACTTGTTGAAGTGTTTGTATCTCCGGACATTTTAGGCAAATACTTTAATAATATTTTGAAGCTCTTGCTAAATGTTACAACTTTTTTTCAGAAGACATTCTCTCAAAACTTTGTGAGTATCAACATCAATGATCATTTTATCTTTTTTAATAAGCTAATTTACACTATGATGGAGTTGATGATATTTGTTCGCTAATTTTTTAAACAAGTTAATAAAAACCAATACTTTTATTAACTTGTCGTCTACGTCTGTTTCTCAATGCAATTAAGGCAAAAAAAAATCTGAATATTTTAAACAAATCCGATTGGTTGTTAGTGACAAACTAAACAACTTTTTAATTGGTGTATTTAATTTATGCAAACAAAGAATTCGTAAATAATGGCGAAATAAATAAACCGAACAACCCAAGGCTCTGTTATAACCTTAGACCATTAAAACTGATAGACACGGCGTTAGCTATAAAATCTAAAAGTTTTGCTTAGTGACGTCAATTTGTGGCTTAAAAATCATTTTTAGGTCGAGATTGATTTTGCATTTATCTTATATTTTTTTAATTAATCTTAATTAGGATGTATATAATTGCACAAAAAGAAGTAAAACTGGTAAAGATATATTATTTCAAGGATAAGAGTTAGTATTTATTACGATAGTAATTAATAAGTAGTTTTAAAGAATTGACATTATTATTACTATATTTAGTCTTTATAAGAATATATCCTATTAAAATATATTCTATATATTTCAAATAAAAAGAATTTTTCTAAAAAATTTAAATGAAATCTTATTACTAGTTTGTTTTTTCTTGTTTTTTGCCACAAAGTGACGTTACGTTCTCCGAAAAAAATGAAAACGCCGTGTCTATCAGTTTTAATGGTCTAAGGTTATAACAGTTTTGCCCTATCAGGGTTAGGGTTATTATATTAAGGATAACTAGATGTCTAACCGCCGTAAATCGGTATAAGAAAAAGTGAAGCAAAAATCGGCCATTATGGGGCAAAATCTTTACGCTATTTATCAAAACTAGCAGTAAGCAACCCGTAATACGCGTTGTTAGTAAATAAAATTAAAAAAAACCGCGTATAGAAAAGCCTAGAAACTACTTTAAAATAGAAAAGCCTAGAAAATGAGGTAACTCGAATAATAATAATATCAAATTAACGTATTCATATTATCAGATCTAACTGCCGTAAATCGGTATAAGAAAAAGCAAAGCAAAAATCGGCCATTATGTGGCAAAATCTTTACGCTATTTATCAAAACAAAACAAATACGAAGCTGAAAATTGTTTAAAAATGTAATCAATAAAAAATCGATACACAGATATATGAAAATCTTATATATAGAGAACTTTTAAATAATTTATTATCCTTTTATATATTATATATTTATGTTATAAACCTTTGAATATAATTTATTTGATTGTTGACGTAGACCAATCATTGATTTTCTTAAAACATTTTTTGTATATAATTGGCCATATCTTTGCAGTCTGATTGTAAAAAAGTCATTTGCTAACATTTTTATTAGTTGTGTGCTGAGTACCGTGTTCATTTAGGTCTTTTAAAAAATATTTTTTTTACTAATAATTTTATTACCTGCATAAATCATTTTCAATTTAAAGTTTCGCTCCACATGTTAAGCAATTTTCATGCTTTGAGCCTACAATAGAATTACGCAAAAAAATTCTTTTTAAAGATGATTTAAGTTGGATGACACCTGGGTTATTATTAAATTCATTTATTCCACAAATACAAGAGAACAGTAACTCAAGATGATCTTGCAAAAATTTGTATGTTAGACAAAATTTAAAAGGATGAGCATTTAAAATCAAAAGCTCATAGGCTAAGTGTTGCAGACTTTTTGCAGCCATAATTAACCCTAATACAAAGGTTTTTCTCCTATGTTTTAATAATATAGTACCATTAGCATCTGTAAACTTTGACAAGTAGTTTATTATTTGATCAAAAGTTGAATTCCAATAAGGATAATCATTAAAAAAAAGAGCTTTTTTATATGATTTTGAAAGAAGATTTTTAGAGTTCAGCACATCAAATAATTTGTCAATGACCCTTATAAAATTTATAGTTCTTTCAGCATGCTTGAAATTTGGATGTTTGGAAAACATTATAAATTCAATTGCATCTGCAACTGAACTACTAAGTATTTGTGCAGCAAACTTAACATTCATTTTGTGACGCTGGAAATAAATATGTTTTATTGAGATTTTATTTGCAAATTTCAATCCTTCTTCTTCTTGTATTTCATATAAAGCTTTAATATAATTCCATTAATATATTTTCAATCACAAACCTTAAGTACCTCTAAATCATATAACACATTTCTAGTTAATTTTAGCATATGACTTGGGTCACGGATTACATACAAGTAGTGATTATAGCCTTCAAAAGTAAATCATCCATTAATTTTTTCTAGTCTTTTCCCAAATGAACATTCTAGTGATGCAACAGAATTAAAGTTAACACTTACACCATCAAATGTAATGCTACGTTCATTAATTTTTTTATCAGAAGAAATTTTTAATGCTTTTTTAATAAGACATGAAAGGTTTTCAGTTGTTATTTTACTACACAGCATATAGCGAATAGGTGTTTTCCAATGACCTCGTAATCCTTCCAGCATAAATACCAATCCTTCTGTAGCTGGTGTATCTGGTTCAATTGCAACATTATCTTTTCCATAATCTGTAAAGCCAATGAATCGACCTGTCTTTTTATTGTTTAGAACTGATGTTTTGATTGCTATTGCATCTATAATTAATACACAATCTTTATAGTTAATATCAGTCTCTGCTTTTATACTAATATAACTTAAAACATTTTCAAAAAAAACCAGGTTCACAATCTACAGAAGAAGTTCATTTGGCTAAAGAGCTTGATACAAGTAAATGGAGTATAGGTCATAGAATATTGTTTGCTTTAGGTGAGTAAAAATGCAGAGTTTATATTAATTTCATCAGTATATCTATGCCCTTTTGGAACTGAGGTATTATTTTTAAACTGATTTTTTATAATATTAAAATTCAATCCACTAAAGCTTTCACATAGAACATTAGCAGTATTTTTAAAAACAGGTTTTTTTAGCATAACCTTTAATGATTTTTTTTTTCTTTTCGTCGCAACTTTTGTTTAAGAATTTTTTTGCTTTTAATTTTGCTTTAGCTAGACTTGCATTTGTCGATACATCGATAATGTACTTTTAGAAATAATAGTATCATCATTAATAATTTTATTACAACTTTTTATTATATTAAAGCTACTATTTATATCCACCTGCCAATCAATTTTTATTTGTTTGTGGCGATATAGAACTAAACTTTCTTTTGACTTTTGGTTTTGAATCAATAATAATAGATGGTACAGAAAAAGGTTTTAATTTAGGTATTTTTATTAAAATCAGGTATACTGTAATCTGAAGGTAAAAAGTGATCTGTAATAGAATATCACCACACCTTAGAATATCATCGCACCAGTAGAAATAATGAAATCGAGGATGCGTTTTAAAGTAATAAAACTTAGTAGGGTACCGAGTGCGTCCGAATAATTCAAAAATGTTCAAAATGCGGTGCGGTGATATTCTAAGATGCGGTGATATTCTATTACAGTTCTTACATAAAATGGAACCATAAGTAAAATATTTTTTTATGTACAAAATACAACAAAAATGTATATTTTAGGTGTTTATGTAACTTTTAAATAAGCTTATTTACATTATTTTAAAGAGTATAATTTATTAAGAACTTAAGAGTACCACAATTTACATGAGGTTCTGGGGTGAAATTATGCAGTTGCCATGTTTCCTCATGGAGCAGCATTGATTGTAGGAGAATCTACAAAATTGTGTTATAAAACTTTTATATATATTCTGAAATTCATATATATTCTGAAATAGTTGTTACATTCACGGAAGTTTACAAATAGTACATGTACTAATCTTAAGTAAAAACCTAGTAAATAAAAGCTAATAAATATATTGATTAATGCAAATAGTAATATTAATCATCCACAGCAGTAACAAAACGAACATTAAAAGTTAAAGGAGTAAAAATACTAATAAAGATAATAATAAAAGTTGTAGTGGTAACAGTACAAAGCTACCATATAAAGCTACCATATCTTGCATCAAGATTCATTTTATGTTCTAATACTTTTATTTTATTTTAAAAGATATATTTTTCTAGGTCAAAATTATTATACCTTTATCATTATTTTTTAAAATTATTTTCATTGCAATATTTGAACTAATTTAAGCATTTGTTGATTTGAATATAAATTACCCTTAAAGAATTTTGAATAATTTACTGTCTAATGATTAGATGATAAAAGTTTTTTTTTTAATATTATTTATATATTATTAAATATATATAATTAAATAGCATTAATATCGAAAAATAATATAAGGCTACTAAAAATAGAAATACATTCCCAGAAAATATTCTATAGCAGAATTTCATTGGACCTATATAGTCAGAGCGGTCCTATATATTAAACGGACCACTGTAGTTTTGCTCAACAATTACTTAGTGGACTATTAGTGGAAGCCAACAAAAAAGGCCGATGACTAACAACTATCTTTTTTATAAGAACATCACTCTTAAGAACAAATGTTTATTATTGCAATAAGCTAATGTATAAATAAAGTCCTGTCTGATGTAAACCTCTGTTATTCTCAGTTTACTAAATCTTGTTTCTTATCTCAGATATTAGGTTCTAGAGACTTTTGGTTAGTTTTCAACAGTGTCATTAACTAAAGTAAGTCTAAAGTTTAATCTCTTATTCAAGCTCTAGTTTAATTCTTCGAATATAATGGCCATATTCTTCCTGACAGTTAAACAGATGAACCCATTGTTAAACATCGAAATTACTCTGGCTTCCAATAGTAAAAATAATTCTCAATTAAATACTTCTACAGTTTGTGCTTCAGACAAGACTTCCATCATAGTCTTAAAAAAGTGTTCTCCAGAACTTTTTTTTTTGCTAAACTTTTGAAAAGTGCTAAATAAGTGGTTCCAGTTTTTCAAAACTCTAGAAAACACTTTGACCTCTCCAAGTATTCTACGATTTCTCTTCACTCTATTATTAGTTTCTTATAAGTTTTTATGTAAAGGTTTTGAGGTTATTAAATTATTTCTTTCTAACTGCAGTAGTAAAGTTATTTTTAAAGGCCTACCCTCTTCTTTATTTCAAGTAACTTTAAGGGTACCACAAGGTTCTATATTTTTGCCTGTATTCTTATCTACAATAACGATCTTAATGAAATCTAAAATTGACTCTATTTGCTGATAAAACAAGATAATTGCTTAAAACAAGCAGACAATTTTAAATCTGATCTTCTGTAACAGTCTAAGGCTTGCTTCTAAGGCTTATGGATTCAAATTCTGGACAAAATCCACAATTTTTGTTAAACAACAAACTCATTTAATTACTGCAAAAAAATATTGCAATATTTTTGGCATTCCTATATTGATAAATAATAACCTTCTTAATCTCAGACAAAGTCTGAGAGTAAGAGGGTTATTACAGTGGCGGATTTAGTATAGGGCGTGGGGGGGCGAGCTGCCCCACGCCCCCCTAGAACGGTCTAACGGCGCCCCCTAAAACAATTAATATATATAAGATTAAATTACTGAAGGCAACTCGGTCGCCCCTATTTATTGACTTGGCCCCCCCGCGACACTAAACCTCAATCCGCCACTGGGTTATTATGTGTGTGTGTGTATATATATATATATATATATATATATATATATATATATATATATATATATATATATATATATATATATATATATATATATATATATATATATATATATATATATATATGTATATATATATATATATATATATATATATATATATATATATATATATATATATATATATATATATATATAACTTTAACAGTAGTTATGGCATAGCCTTAAAGCTCAACAAACGAAAGATGCAAGTTCTTATATTTCTATCAAATCTTATAATGAGTAGCGTTCGAACATCAAAGTTCCTCTCAAGCAAATTAAAGACTCAAGATTCTTCATTTATCAGCATAAAAATCAATTTCCTTTATTACAGAAAAACATTATTCAATCTTTTTGGAGAAAAAAAAATCAATCTAATAGTTTTAATGAACATTACATAAGAAATCAAAATTGTAAAGATTCTTATATATAATAATATTACGTTGGAAGTATTATAGATGGAAGTGCAACGCTATCGAAATTCCTAAAACCATGCGTGAAATCTTTTGTTTATAATACAATAGAAAGTCGTAAACAATTTCATTAAAGTCGGAATGCGCTTAAAAAACAAACTCGCTAACTCAAATTTTTTCGATAAATTCTCTAAAATCAGTCAAATTTTTTCGATACCGTAAACCGGGGATACTTTGTAACTTTGAATACAAATCTATTTTTTTTTCAAGTTATAATTATGGCAAGAATTTATATGAAATTGTTTAAATCTGAAACATTAAAGTTTTAAAAATAGTTTTTATTTTGATTATTTAAAGTTTTACTTTGTTTATTGGTTGTTATTGTTCCCCAAAAAATGAATTCAATAATTCGGATATTTTTCTCAAAAAAATTAGTCAGAATACTTCGTACACTGCCTCAGCTAGTGTAGCAGCTTGTTGTCTAAGTTGCATAATTTTTGTTTATAAATTTATTAAGCAAGTAAAATCTAAAGAAGTTTGTTTGCCTACTATAATTATGTTCCATAGCTGTAGCATACATACTTTGTTGCATATATTTTTTCGCATATGGGTAACTTTGAATAACGTTCAAAGTAACTCCACTACATAAATAGTCAGAAACATGAAACGATTTTAAAATTTCCTTTGTCATAAATAAATTGTATATAATATATTAAGTATTGTACATAATATTATTGTGATTAAAAATTAAAATATCATATGTATAAACAGTAAGTCACACATACACACATAATTTGTGTGTGTGTTTATGTATGTGTGTGTGTTTATGTATGTGTGTGTGTTTATGTATGCGTGTGTGTTTATGTATGTGTGTGTGTTTATGTATGTGTGTGTGTTTATGTATGTGTGTGTGTGTTTATGTATGTGTGTGTGTTTATGTATGTGTGTGTATTTATGTATGTGTGTGTTTATGTATGTGTGTATCTTTGTACAAAGATACACATACACACAATTGTGTGTATATGTGTGTGTGTCTTTGAGTGTATGTGTGTATATAAGTGTGTATGCATTGTTTTTATATATATATGTGTGTGTTTGAGTGTTTATATATGTATGTATGTATATTTATATGCATATATCTTATATATATATATATATATATATATATATATATATATATATATATATATATATATATATATATATATATTATATATATATGTCTTATATATATATCCTATATATATATCTTATATACAATACTGGACAAAAGTCTGAGACCAAGGGTTGAAAAAGACTAAAAACTGATTTTAACTATAAAATTTTATTCAATGAACAACCATGTCAATTTTTTCCAATATAATTCATATTACTAGGAATAAGTACAACATACTTTGTGAAATAAAACACAAAATGTCCATGTCACGTCAGTATTTTATGGGCATTTCTTTAGCCGCTAGCACAGCAGTAATTTTCCTGGGCATAGAATTGATCAAATTTTCACAATAAGCAGGAGTGATTTCATTGGACCAAACCAACATTATCCTTTTTTTCAAATCATCATATGATGATGGCTTTAAAGCGGCTACCTTTTTCTTTAACAGATGCCAGCAATTCTCTACTGGATTTAAGTCAGGCGAGGATCCCGGCCAAGGAGAAATTACCTGAATATTTTTCTCAGCAAGCCATTTAGTAATCACCTTTGCCCGGTGACATGGTGCACCATCATGCTGGAAAATTGTACAACCAGAAAGAGGCAGCCACTGAAGCAAATTGCTTTTCAAAATTTTCAGATATTCATTGGCATTAATGGTTGTTTTAGGACGCATGAACCAAATACCTGCTTGTCCTCTGGTTGAAATTGAAACCCAGACCATGATTGATTGGCACTGTTTAACATTGCATTTGGTGTACTTGGGATTCAGTCGCTGATTAATAGATCTATAAACAAAAGAATGAAGAGGAGCAAACTGCTTTATTTGACTTTCATCTGAAAACATTACTGGCGCCCAATCCAACGCTGTCCAGTTTTTGTGCTTTTGACAAAAGGCAATCCCATCCTTAATGTTCTTGGCAGAAAGCCTAGGTTTAATGGAAGGACGCCGGGCATGCAGGTTGAAATCAGAGGATAGTCTTCGTCTGATAGTTCTGGAGGAAACAGTAACAGAGGATGGCAAGTTGTGTTGTATTACTTTGGATGATGACATTGGAGAATTAGTACAAGTGCGATGAATCAAGCGGTCAGTCTGCATAGAGGTACATTTTGGTCTACCAGATCTTTTTCGGGAAGTTAAGCTGCCAGTCTGCTGCAATCGAGTTATTGTGTTATGAAATGCAGTTTTAGAAACAGACAAACGTTCAGCAATGCTTCTCTCGGTGTATCCCTCCTCTTTTAAAATACTGATTTGTGCTCGAACTGATATTTGTAACTCACACATTTCAGTGAAAGAAAATTAATGCTAAAATCAAAAATGAGAATTTAAAGCACAAACAGCAAATGCCAGATTAATTAAACAATAACTATATAAATATGCAATACAGTATGTATGTATGTAATGCATGTATATAACAACATAATACCACAACAGCGCTAATATGCGTCAATCCTAGGACACTTTCATGTTTATTAGCTGCTATAAACTATTACATAATCTATAATTTGCCATCACGCAGTAATAAACTAACGCAAATATCAACGCAAAACCGAATAATATAGTGCATGGTTTATATAAAGTTCAAAGAAGTTATGCGTGCAACATACTTCATATATGACAATTGTATTACTCGTCAGTTTTCCTCACATCATCAGTGATGCTGACAATAAATTGTTGTGTTCTGAATTATGTTGAATTACTAATATGAATTATATTGGAAAAAATTGACATGGTTGTTCATTGAATAAAATTTTATGGTTAAAATCAGTTTTTAGTCTTTTTCAACCCTTGGTCTCAGACTTTTGTCCAGTACTATGTATATATATATATATATATATATATATATATATATATATATATATATATATATATATATATATATATATATATATATATATATATATATATATATATATATATATATATATATATATATATATATATATATAAATCTTGTATAAAATATATTTGTGTGTACATTCAATATTGTGTTGAATTATATTTGTTGAAAATACTGTTTTATCTTTAAATTTGTTTTTGTTTAGCATTTCATAGAAGTACTATCCCACTTTTATATGAAAAAAAATTGATTCAAGGCAGTATATAAATTATACTGAATGATAATTTTGTGGTAACAATAAACATTATTAGATAAAAAATTTATTAAATGTTCATTGGGTGCAAGTTGTCTTTTTGTGGAATAAAGTTTAAAAACCTAGTCCGAAAACACATGGTAAGTCTGAACTTTTTACAAATATGCAACATGTTATGTTACGTCAATCGTGTTTAGTGTTTCTGGTCAAGTGCCTGTGGTTATGTTTATAAAGTTGACCATTTATGCACAACAAGAACCGAAGTCGACCACCTAATGTATATTCAATCAAAAATACAATCAAAGCCAGGACAGTTTGATTCTATTTACTTTTTTGACAGGTTTGTTAACGTAAAAAGTTGACCGGAAAAAGTACTTGAATTTACTAAAGAAAACAGTATCTTGTTGAGAAAGAAACAGTATCTTGTTTTATAACTGGTAACTCTACCCATTTGTTGCAATCTCTTAATGTTGCATTTTATTGATCTCTTAAAAAATATTGTAAGAAAATACTTGATCAATTGGAAACCTTTAAAAAATGCACAGACTATTACAAAAAATAAATCTTTGTTCTTTATTTACTTATAATCATTATATTTTGTTATTATTATTATTATAGTTGTAGCCGTAAATTTACATAGAATGTACACATACAGCGAGCAGGGGAAACACCCCACTATAAACAACCAGTTTTATAAATATTTGTTCCAAACTTTTTCCACAACCAGGAGTCTAGTCTATTTTTGAAAGAAAGTACAGTGGAGTACAAAGTTATTTGCTCTGGTAGATTGTTCCAGTATTTTGCTGATCTATTATACAAATATTTGTTAAATCAAAAGGTAATTAACAACTTAGTTGCTTGGTGGTTTTGAAAAAAATATGGAAGTGAGACTTTTTTTATGCTAGTCCACTTAAAAAATACCCATTCAAACAAAATAAAATACTAAATGGGTGTTTGTTATGAAAAAATGTTTATTATTTTAGCAATAATAAATTACTGTGCAACTAGAATGTTGTTTTTATTAAATTTTAAAACAAAACAAGGTGTTTTTGAATAGGTTTTGCTTTTACAAAAAACATATTCAAACTTACCCCATTTGCGGGGTAACTTTGAATGACTATTTAAATTCATATTATACAAAATACTTTTGTTTAAATATTATTTTGGATTTGAATTATGTAAGAGTCAATCTTAGCCCCTATATTCACTTTGTTAAATTTCAAATATTGTCAATAGTGAAGGAAGAGCAAGTAAAAATATCTCAAAAACGTTTAAAGTAAGTTTTACGGTATAAAGAATTTTAGATTCACCTTGCAGATGTATATTGTGCAGATTATATTGTGTTTTGATAATATAAAAATAAATATAATAATGAAAATATTAATATTATTTTGAGCATCAAGTTTATGCAATTTACAAAAAAATATTGTTTGTATATAATTAATAACATATATAAAAAGTTCTAAAAAAGGTTAAAATTTTACTTTAATTAAAGCTTAAAAAATTTACTCTGATTATAAATCTAAATTAAAAATAAGTAATTTAAAATTGACCAAAACTATTTAGAAAAACAAATTTAAGTGCCTCCATTTACCAAAAAATTTGATTTTAACTAGGACCCCTTTTTGTTTAAAATGAGCTTTTTAAAATCAGTTTGTTTCAAAATGGGGCAAATAAGAGAAATTTTTTTGGTTTCTTATAAATTTATACAAACTCTAATAATTGGCTCTAACTAAGTTGAAACTTTGATAGAGCCAATTATAAAAAAAAAGTTATAAAGCTCTAGCTTTATAACCTTTTTTGCTACAGACCTAAGTATATTTAAAAAAATATTTTCTACTCAAAACATTTTTAAATCCAGTGTTATTTTACTATTTAGAACACATAAGGTGGCCGCAATATTTATCAAAATTAATAAGGTGGCCGCAATATTTATCAAAATTAATAAGAATTAATAAGGTGGCCGCAAATATTTATCAAAAATTTTGTTTTATGAACAATATAATAAAGAACAATATAGAGAAAATTAAAAAAGCAAAACCGCAAAATTCTATTTAAATTTCTATACAATACTTGTTTAACAAAAGCTAACTTTTAAGTGTACAAATAAATTATGATATAAACCATGCTAACATATTGGCATGGTTTTTTTCTTGGCAGAATAGAGTTTGTCAGTGGTATCAACTTTTCAAACTTTCAGCATTCTTCCATGATAATTTCTGTCGATCACCAGCAATATTCAAACATAAAAAATTCAAATATCAGAAGTATTAAAGAAAACACTTTCTACTCTTTGATTTAAAAAAAGTATACACCCATCCTTCTGCAACTAAATTTAGAAGCAATTTTGACTGTGAATAAATTGAATAGGTTCTTCTTTGAGCAGTCCAATTTAAAGACCAACATCATCATAAAACATGCTAAGATCTATTCATATATATTTAATGTAACTATATCATCACATGATCTTTAACCTAAAAAAAGTTTTAATGACTTATAATTTCAAATTTCATAAAATCATATTCATTTAAGATAAAAAAAATATTGATTATGATCATCATCATGATTGTCATCACCATCACCATCATCACCACCACCATCATCATCACCACCATCATCATCATCATCATCATCATCATCATCATCATCATCATCATCATCATCATTATTGTAATCATCAAACTTTTTTTTTTTTTTTTTTTTTTTTTTTTTTATTAATCACCTTCCCAAGGCCCGAGGGGGCCACTACAGTCAAGGAGGCTACTCATTTTTTTTTTTTTTCTTTTTTTTTTTTTTTTTTTTGTAAATCGTGGTACAACCCTCTCTCAACTCTTTAACTCCGAAACACGAACCTTGACAAGCAAGGCCGCTGCGCGGAGAAATTAAGAAATTAAGTAACTTACCACTAGATTTTGAGAATTATGGTTCCAATGAGAGTTCAAAATTATATAGAAGTAAATTAGTTAAGTAGTAGTTTTAATTAAATGAGAGACATAACAAAAATGTAAATTTCGTGATTATGCGAACTAAAAATATTTATAAAAATAATTTTTTCTTATACTTTATTTCAATAATATAAAGTATTATTGAAATAAAGTATAAGAAAAAATTATATGTTAATAAACAAAAATAATTTTGTCCAAAATGTTGTTATTAAACAACAAAATTTATGAAGATAAAAATACCCTTGAAAAAATCCTTGAAATAAAAGAATAAAAATTGAAATATTAACCTAAACATCAAATATCTCCAATAAACACTATTATCCTTAAAATTTTTGTAATTCTTAACAAGATGAATTATAAAGGATTAACAATTTGTATAAACATTATCTGCCATAAAGTAAAATTATAATTAAAAATGTCTATTTTTTTTAGAATATGTTAGTAGTACTTTGGAATCTCGTTAAAGTTACTAGAAGCAAAAGGTCTAAATGCATATCAAAAGGATGAAAACATCCCTTTAATAAACAATTACAAATTTTGTCTAACTTTCAATTTTATTTAAACTCATCAAAAGTGCCATTTAAAATACGATTTCAATTAGGTCAACTTTTATAGTTGTATTGAAAAAAAACTGTTGATTTTCATCTTATCAAACACAAAAGAAAAAATTTCTCATGGTTTTATAAATTTTAATATTTCCATTTAGAGTTATTCTTAAAATAGCATGAGAATTATACTACATCCTGGATTGATAAAATTTATGTGCTTCCGAAAAGTATTTTTACAAAGAAGATAAATAAATTCTGACTTGCTTAAGTGTTTGTATGTCTCATGACATATTAGACACAATCTTGGAGAATGGGTTACAACTTAAGAAGACATTCCAGGGTGGCCACATAAAATTTTTATAAGAAAAAGAGGATTTTTGAGGATTTTTGAGGAGATTTTGCATTTAATTTAGAAGAGTTTTTTTGCAAAACTACAAAAGTTTGAATAGAAATAGAGGATTTTAAAGAGTTTTTTCATAGGTTTAATGCCAATGTTTTTACATAACTGGGGTTTGGACAGGGGTCAACGATGTAATTTTTTATGTTAAATGACATAGATTTTCTAAAATTGATTCTTTACAATCCAATCGTCATTTTAGTCATTAACCAGTTTTGCAGACCATGAATTTCAAATTATGCTACCATCAAGAAATGAAAAAATAAAAAAGAGGAGATTTTATCACATTTTTACCTTTTTAGAGTATAATAGGGAATTTTAGAAAAGGTTTTTTGAAAAAAAAGGACTTTAGAGGATTTTATAGGAGCTGTGGCCATCCTGCATTCCCTCAAAACTTTGTTTATCATATATATATATATATATATATATATATATATATATATATATATATATATATATATATATATATATATATATATATATATATATATATATATATATATATATATATATATATATATATATAAAGTGCTCAATGTTCTTAAAGAACAGAGCAATAATAAATTAGTAAAAACACTTATCTAGTTTTATTCATCAGGAAGAATTATATTTTGTAGAATACACTTACATAATTTATATATATATATATATATATATATATATATATATATATATATATATATATATATATATATATATATATATATATATATATAATTATATATATATAATTATATATATATATATATAAATCAGTCTCCTCATTTAAATTATAGAACTATATATATATATATATATATATATATATATATATATATATATATATATATATATATATATATATATATATATATATATATATATATATATATATATATATATATATATATATATATATATATATATATATATATATATATATATATATATATATATATATTTGTATGGATTTCGATATATAGAATATATTCGAGGTTAAGAAATTTGATGTAATAATACGAAGTCTCTTGTACGTGTTACAGTGCTCAATATTACTGAATAATAGAGCTATATATAATTATATTTAGATGAATAAAAACAACTGATTAGCGGGAATTAAAGTTTCATGCCCGAAGGCAATCATCAGCCGTTAATACAAACAAAAAACGTAAACAAACCGTTACAAAAACGTAAAAATTACTGTAGAATGACATCTGACGTTATAAACAAATCTACGTAAAAAACAAATCAAAAAACAAAAAACAAAAAGCCGTTATAGTTTATTGTAAATCTCACAAAACTCTAACACATGCTGACAAAACATCAAATATGTATAAACTGTCTAAAGAAGATTACAATAATCTGTTAACAAATGCTATTACCACTACATACAAAAAAGCAAATCCAAAATTAAAGGACCATATAAACAAAGAAGGAAAACAAATTTTAACCAACCACGAGGTATATAAAAAAATAGAAATAAACGGATCCTCTAACTGTTTTTTCACTTTGAAAGATCACAAGGAAAACTTCGCTAACAATCCATCTGTGCGCCTTTTGAACCCTTCAAAAAATGAGGTAGGGCGAATTTCTAAGGTAATTTTAACAAAAATTAATTGCGAACTTAAAAATAAACTTTTTTAGAATCAATGGCAAAGTACGCAAAATGTTTTAGACTGGTTTAAAAAAATCACCAATAAGCACTTATACAAATTCATAGTTTTTGATGTTAACGATTTTTACCCTTCCATAAAGGATAGCACCCTCAACAATGCTATGAATTTTGCTGACCATCATATCGTTATCAAAAGCGAAGACAAAGCATTAATAAAGCATGCAAGAAAATCTCTTATCTTCAACAACAATGAAGCATGGATTAAAAAAAGAGGTGGGTTGTTCGATGTAACAATGGGGGCATTTGATGGTGCTGAAGTTTGCGAATTAATAGGTATTTTCATACTGTATCAAATTTCACAACATTATAATAAAGAAAATTTCGGCTTATATCGTGACGACGGTCTTGCTGTATTCAAGAACAAAAACGGTCAGGAAATGGAAAAAATCAAAAAGCACATAACACTCATTTAAAAAAAAAACGATCTTCAAATCACCATTCAATCTAAATTAAAAATGGTTAACTACCTCGATGTTACGTTAAATCTAAGTAACGGTACGTTTCAACCATATTTTAAACCTGATAATCAAATAAGGTACATCCACTCTAATTCTAACCACCCTTCAAGCATAATAAAAGCAATCCCTCGCAATATCGAACAAAGATTATCTTCCATGTCAATTAATGAAAATTTCTTCAAAAAGGCTATTCCACCGTATGAAGAGGCTTTAAAAAAATCGGGATACAAATCGAACCTTACCTACCAACCACAAATAATCTCAAGTCAAAATCAACAAAAAAAGCAACGTAAACGCAATATTATTTGGTATAACCCTCCGTACAGCTTAAACGTCAAAACAAAAATAGGAAACCGTTTTCTAGCCCTTATTGACTTACATTTTCCAGCCGGTCACAAGCTACATAAAATATTCAACCGAAATTCTGTTAAGATTAGCTACAGTTGCATGCCTAACCTAAAATCTATCATAAATTCGCATAATTCCAAAATTTTACACAACAAAAATCAATTAAAAACCAACCAATGTAACTGCGTAGATAAAGCATTTTGCCCTTTGAACAATCAATGTTTATCTAACAATATTGTCTATCAAGCAACCGTAAGTTCCAGTCATCATGATCGTAATAAAAAAGTATATTTTGGCATTAGTAATACACCATTTAAACTAAGATACGCAAACCATCTCAAATCATTTGCATCAATTAAATATAGAAATGACACAGAACTATCTAAGGAAATATGGAGTTTAAAAGACCAAAACATAAAGCCCATTATAGAATGGAAAATTGTCAAACGTTGTAAACCTTACAATCTAGCAACAAGAATATGCCACCTTTGTCTCTACGAAAAATATGTAATTTTATCGCATAATGGAAAAAATCTACTGAATAAAAAAAACGAAATCGTATCTCAGTGTCGGCATTCAAAAAAATTCCTATTATCTTTATTTGACACAGGGGACTAATAAACTATAACGGCTTTTTGTTTTTTGTTTTTTGATTTGTTTTTTACGTAGATTTGTTTATAACGTCAGATGTCATTCTACAGTAATTTTTACGTTTTTGTAACGGTTTGTTTACGTTTTTTGTTTGTATTAACGGCTGATGATTGCCTTCGGGCATGAAACTTTAAGTCCCGCTAATCAGTTGTTTTTATTCATCTAAATATAATTATATATATATATATATATATATATATATATATATATATATATATATATATATATATATATATATATATATATATATATATATATATATATATATATATATATATATATATAAACACATACTGAAACTTTTTAGTCCCTGTGTAATAAGTACATAATTAAATCAATCAATAAATATTTCACATCAGGGAGGTAATCCACTGTTATTTAGCGTGGTAGCCCTCCCACCATCAATATCAGCTTGGACCATCCAATGGCAACTGCTGCAATGTTGCCCGATTTGTTGGATCTTGACAATTTTGGTGAATTAATGACCAAATTGTGTGCTAAGGCAGAAATTCCACTACCTGACCCTAATCAAAAAGCTGCAGTCTTAAAACAAGAGCACTTCGCAGTAGCAATCAAATCTATGTTCAAGGCTTTCAAGGCGGTTTTTGATAAACAAGAAAAGCAAATAATTGATCTAAGCGAAAGAATTAAAGCAATAGAAACAAAGAAGCCAGATAATGTTGTAATTCCGCTTTTCAGCAACATAGTTAAATCAAGGAAACTCAATGCACAAGAAACTAACTGTTTAATGGCAGTTTCAAAATTTCAATCAGAAAAAGATCATAAAGCAAATAACATAGTTTTAAAAGAATCAATTAAATCAGAAGAAGAACACAAAAAAAATGATGATTACAATCTCGTTTGCAATCTTTTAAGTGAACTGCAGCTACCGCCAAATAATAATGTATCCATATCAAGAACTTATCGAATAAGACCGAAACAACATCACTATCATGCACAAAAAAAGGAAAACTTAACAAACATGGACGAAGAAGATGAAACTATTGAAACATCTGTCAGTACCCTAAAACCTGCACCTTTAATTGTCGAAATTGTAAACGGAAATTTAATAAGAAAAGAAATTTTAAAACTCGCCAAGAACTTAGCTAAAAGCAAAGGCTTTAACAATGTATTTATTCAACCTGATTTAACCAGTGCAGAGCGCAGTTTAAGGAAAGAGCTACTCACGAAAAGAAACAATCTAAACAAAGAAATACCGCGAGAGAACAACAGATTTACTGGTACTCACTACTTTGGTATCAGAGGTACTGAGGTTAAGAAAATTAAAATTGTCCAATAGCAATTCATCACCACCCGGTTTCTGTACACGCCAATAAATCCTACAATTAAAACTAATACAATAAAAAACAACTCAAGAATACATTTATCATGTTGCTCCTCTAAGGAGGTACCTGGTAATATTACGTTAACCCAAATCATACCATCCTCAATACCAAATCAAAAAAAATTATTCTCCAATGAACTAAATTCTGACGAAAAAATTATGCCAGACAGAAAATTGTTAAAAACTAAAGCATTAAAACCTAAACGACCAAAACCTAATCGAACTTTGCAATCACAATACAGCCAACAACATAATAAAGCTTTGCTTAGAGATCCAACAACTATCGATTTTTCTGATATACTTTATTACTGGGCCAATAATCCATGCTCACTTAATAAAGATAAACATAATGAACTTGTTGCCAGGCTAGCTAATATCAGAGATCCATCACTGTTACCGCACGTCATATGGTTTACTGAAACCTGGTTCACAAACGATTCTGATACATCAATCGCCGGTTATCAATTACATCGTAAGGACAGAATCGGCAGATGAGGCGGTGTTGCCATCTACATCAAAGATAGTGTCGTTGCTGAAGAAACAAATGTTGTCCAACTTAACTCGCCTGAAATTGAACAAATATGGCGAATGATCAAAATCGGGGAAGATGTCATTCTCATCGGTTGTATTTATCGCCCTCACAACTTCAATGATGACTACTTTGTTTCTGTTATAGCTACCATATTAGCAGCAAAAAATGTTCTTCAAAAACTAGAGTGTTCATCAATGCTTCTGTATGGAGATTTCAATCTTAAAGAAACCTCTTACAAATCCATTGAAGAAGGAAGTGCTGTAGCAACCATTGCTTATGTAGCCCACAAGCACCCAACCGATCTAAAATTCCAAGAATGTCTCAATGAGTGTCATCTTACCCAACTGGTTACATTTCCAACATATCGACAGTATAGGGATGCCCCTTTTAGTAGCACGCTTGACCTAATAATCTCTGACAAACCAGACCGCTCCATAGAAATCACTAGAGCAGATCATCTAGGCGATACACCAGGAGGTCAAGCACATTGCATGATACACGGACTCTTTGCTTTAACCGGGCACAATACAACAACTACTCCGATCAAAAAACGATTCATCTGGAGCAAAGCCGACTACAATTCCATATCAACATGCATATCATCTATAGATTGGATAACAACTTTTAATGGAAGCTCTGTGCATGAAAATTACAAGATTCTAGTTAAAAACTACAACGACGCAGTCAATAAATTTATTCCAACAACAACCTCACCATTCTATAAAAATCAACCGTTGTGGATTACGCCAGAAGTACTTAAAACTATCAAAAAAAAAGAAAAGCTCTGGGGTAAGTATATTGCTGCTGGTCGCGAAACACACGAAGCACTTCGAGTAAAACATAAACTTGCTTGCAAAATAGTTAAAAAGACTATAAATAAGGCGGTAACCGATCATGAGGAGAAGCTTGTCAAAGATTCAAAATCTCACCCAAAAAATGTGCATGCGTATGTCAGAAGTGAACAAGAAGTCAAAGATCCTCTTCATTCAATCGAAACTGACAATGGCATTATTACAACAGATAAAAACATAATTTGCTCCACCCTCAATAACTATTTTCAGTCTGTCTTTGAAACTGAACCTGATGGCAGTATGCCAACATTTCCCGATCGTACTCAAGCAACATGTAAAATTAATGAAAATTGGTTCACAATTGAAGACATTCAAAGTCATCTAAATAATCTTGAAGAGACTAAATCAATTGGTGTAGATGGAATCCACCCACGTGTATTACGTAACTGTGCAGCAGCATTTGCAATACCATTCAACTCTATTTTTAGACAATCTTTATTGTCTGGCTCTGTACCTGAATATTGGAAAAAATCAAACATTACTCCCATCTTTAAGAAAGGGAGCAAGCTTAAGGCCTACAATTATCGACCGGTCTCCCTCACCTCAATACCGTGCAAAGTAATGGAAAAAATAATTCACAAACATATTATGGCGCACTGTGTGGAAAACAATTTAATCTCCAAGCATCAGCATGGTTTTATTCGTAAAAAGGGATGTCTGACTAACCTCCTCGAAGCTCGCGACATACTTACCGAGGCTATGCATCAAGGTTACAGTGCTGATATTATCTACACAGATTTTGCTAAGGCATTCGATAAAGTCCCGCACAAACGTCTTCTACATAAACTGAAAGCATACGGCATTCACAAAAAGCTGCTACTTTGGATTAAAATGTGGCTAAAAATTCGTAAGCAACGTGTTGTCTTGGGAGAACAGGTTTCTGAGTGGAAGAACGTCACAAGTGGAGTTCCGCAGGGTTCTGTCTTAGGGCCACTGCTTTTTATTTTGTTTATTAACGACCTTCCTGATAGTATCGTTCACAAGATAATGCTATACGCTGATGACAGCAAAATTATTGGGATCATAAAGTCGGCATCGGATAACACAACGCTTCAGACAGATATTGATAACGCGGTTACATGGTCAAACACTTTGCTCATGCACTTTAACATTGATAAATGTAAAGTGATGCATGCAGGTCGTCCTAATAAACGTTTATCACATGACTACTCTATGGAAACCGCTGATGGCATGCGCCACACTATTGCAACTACAACTATTGAATGTGACCTTGGAGTTCTCATATCAAACGATCTGAAAGTCAGAGCACAAGTTGAAAAAGCAGCATCTGCAGCCAATCGCATGTTAGGAAAGCTAAAAAATGCTTTCCGCAGTAGAAACTTAAACTTGTGGCGCACACTCTATATATCTTATGTCCGGCCACATCTAGAATTCGCCATTCAAGCCTGGTCCCCGTATCTCGAAACAGACATTAAGTTACTTGAGGATGTTCAAGACCGCGTCACTAAGACAATATCATCCATCAGCCATTTTGATAAAATAAAGCGTCTGCAGGTACTCAAACTAACCACCCTCAAAGAACGTCGTTTGCGTGGTGATATAATCGAACAATTCAAGATTTTCAACAACTATGACGAAGTTCAATTTATGGTCCCACAGCACCAACTAATTGGGCGTGAGGTGTACAACCTACGCGGCCATGACAAGCAGCTTGATCGTCAATTCGTAAGAGGATGTGAGGAGAGATCAAACTTTTTCACAAACCGAGTTGCGGTCCATTGGAACTCTCTCACACAGCACGCGGTAAACGCTCCATCTTTAAATGCATTTAAAGATCGGATTTCGATGCGATAAACTGTTAAATCAGCATAGAGACTCCTGGAAAAGTCTCTTCATCAAATAAATAATTTAACATTTAAATATATACATATGTATATGTATATATTTTTTAATTATTGTTACAGCATTATTGCGGTTTAAATGTATAAATTTAATTACTGAATATATCAAACTCAAACTCAAACTCATATATATATATATATATATATATATATATATATATATATATATATATATATATATATATATATATATATATATATATATATATATATATATATATATATATATATATATATAAATCAGTCTCCTCATTTAAATTATAGAACTAACTATTTTTCAACATTCTAGCTAACTTTTTTTTTTCAACATTCTAACTAAACTATTTTTTATATATATAAGCATGAAGTATCTGTTTAAAACATCATTAACTTAAAATTCAAATTAATATATAGGCGTAAATAAAAAGCCATTTTTTAAAAATATTTTTGATTTGCCGATTATTTATATTTCACGCATGGTTTTTGTGACGGTATTCGGAGTCTTTGATATTTTTAAGAGTTGCACTTCCATCTATAATATTTCCATGGTTGGACCAACGTTAGAATTCGACGCTAATCTGCTCTAGATAAATAAGTAGAGAAACTATTGCGTTTATTGTATTGTAAAAAAAGTAAAATAAAAAAAGTTATTAATAAAAAATTAATATAAATTATATGAAATTTATATTCGTAATAAAAAATACAAATATATTATTATATGTCTATATATATATATATATATATATATATATATATATATATATATATATATATATATATATATATATATATATATATATATATATATATATATATATATATATATATATATATATATATATATATATATATACAGTACATAACGCTACCAGTTTCGAAAAATAAAATAACAACTAAAATAAAATAAATAATCCTTTTAAATAAATAAAACTATAAAAAATAAAATAATTATAATTTTTAATTTAAAAACTATACAAACTTTCTATTTGAAGAAGATCTTAAAAATACTGAATAAAGATTTGTATATACAGTGTATATACAAACCTTTATTCAGTATCTAATTTACAATGTAAAAAACACATAAATTTTTCCCTAACATCATAGGAATTGTCTATAAATCTAATTACTAAAGACAATTATTCCTGATTGGAGCAGTCAGGAAGCTTCATCAGCAATAACTGAAAAAATTGATTTTCTTCTCTTTCAGAAACCAAAATATTCTTGATGTACTTTCCCCAACAACTTATTAATTCATTCTGTGAGGAATTAGAAATATAACATGCATTCTTTGCACAGCTATTAAGATAAAGTTCAAGAATTTTATCCCCACCTCTGATTCTGTAGTTTAAAAGTTCAATAAAATTACCTACTCCACCCACTAAAGAATATTTGCCAATGACCATCATAATGACCTCTGAAAGCTATATTAAGTTGCCCTAACAAAATGATTTTCTCACAAAACAACTTCTTACAATTTAAAGCAATCTCCTTTTCATATTCTTTATTAAAATATCTATATTTTAAATATCTCCATTCATCATAGTATTTAAAACTGCGAATATGGTCCAGGCATTATAATGTAGAATTTGTACTGCATGATAATGTTCATAAATATTTCAGCTGAGTGATATTCATAATTATTCCCGTTATTCCCATGGTAATGTCTATTAAAAGTGCTCACAGCATCTGGCCTATATTTGAATGACTAAGAATACAAATTTTTAAATCTAGAAGCTTTTTGTTTGTGTTGCGTTTATATCTAAACAAAACGCAACACAAACAAAATGCGCCATCTTCAGAAGGTGAATATCTAAGCCATGAAAATTGTTTTAATGATAAAAGTTTTTGGAAAAGAAGTTTCATGAGGAACAAATTTTGAATCAAGTTTTATATTTGCCTTCAAACGAAACAACAAATTAACAATATCTGATGATGAACATAGAATACAAGGTTCAATATTAAGATTAAACATAATTTTATATTTTAGGAGAGAACTGTTCTATAGTAACACTAAAATCTTGTAGAACACACAGTTGAAAGAACAAGAACATAAAGAAACACAGACCATAAAAATTCTTTACACATATAAAATGTTTCTTCCTTAACAAGGTCATTTTTTTAATTTTCCTGAGTCTATAAAATGTGTGGATACAGACACTGCTAACAAATTATCAATTGATGAAAATTCATTTGGATACATTAAGCACAAACAATAGATGATTACTGTAAAAAGAGCAATTTAAATATAAATCAATTGCTGTCAGTATTCTTAAATCCATTGCCAGACTATTATCACCACACAGATAAATCCAAAATGAGCTAAATAAGCAATTGTCAGTTGATTCAGCTGAACCAGATCTGATCAGATCTGTAACAGAGCTGTAACTGATCAAATCTGTAACAGAGCTGTAACTGATCAAATCTGTAACAGAGCTGTAACTGATCAAATCTGTAACAGAGCTGTAACTGATCACTGCAACTGATCAGAGCTGAAACAGATCTGATCAGATTTGTATAAAAGGGCAATTAAAAATTTTTAAAGTAAAAAAAAATTCTACAATAAGCTCAATGGAAAATAAAAATGGATTTAATCATTTATTTACAATAAATCAGTTTGGTAAAAAGTTGAACCAATTAGATCAAGGCAAAAAATGTATTTCATAATATTATTACTATATAAATTTACATCCCCAAATGAAAGAACGCAGGGATAATATGTTTACAAATTCTAATTTTTTTTTTTACTTTTTAGGATAAATAAAGTAAATCTTACTTCACCGCCTAGTTGTTCTTGACTCCTGAGGAATGTTGTGCTCTACTCTTTATTGACTTATGAACAGTCAACAACTGATAAAAATCTGACTTATGAAGGAGATTAATCTTTACTGACAATTCTGAATAAAGAGTTTGTAAATTTTCAATAAATCCATTTTCAAGCAAATACCTTACAGATTGTAAATGCATGCCATATCAAAAATTATTCAAAAGTTTCTAAAAACATTCAAAGAATTATTGTTAGAAAAAGCTTCTTTTAAATTAGTCAGGGGGCAATCATCATATATTTAATTCGACTAACTTGGCCTGAAGTTACGCTACCGAACGAAAAAAAAAAAAAAAAATTTAAAGTACTTTAACAAGTTTTTAAAATCTCGTCAGCCGAATAAAAGGGCCAGATAAGTCGCAAGATTTTTTTGACTAACTTGGCCTTAAGTTACGTTACCGAACAGTAAAAATAAAAAAACTTAAAGGACTTTAATAATTTTTTGAAATCTCGTCAGCCAAATAAACGGGCCAGATAAGTCGCAAGATTTCTTGACTAACTTGGTCCGAAGTTACGCTACCGAAAAAAAAAATTACAAGACGGGGCTATTGCGTGCGCGTATACTTATCATAGTTTAATTGATATTGCTGTTTAGACCAAAAAAATAGAGACTTTATTTCAAAAATCTCAAAAATATATAACATATTTCATTAGCCTGATAGTTGTTTAGTTTAGTAAAAAAGATGTTAGTCAATGCGCCTAACAAGACTAACCCTAAACCCGCCCCTGTATATATATACATATAATTTGAATAATATATAAACTATATATACTGTTGTTTAAACATATTCACGCTATATGCCTCCAAAAGCCGACATTTCTGAGTTGAATAACAAGTACGAGAGGCTTCTAAAGCAAGTAGAAGCGCTTTCGAAAACAGTTGTTGAACAAACATCGACGATCATTGCCCTCACAAAGCGAATCCAACAACTTGAGGAAAAAGCCATTGCTTCTTTCATTACAACGGAAGCATGGAACGTTGTGGTCAAAAAAAAATTAACTAAAACGCCAGCTCAACTAGATATGCTTAATTTTGTAGCTAATGAGAGCAAAGATAAAATGAAGCGTGACAAAAATCTTATCGTCTTTGGCATTCCAGCATTGACTAAAAAAGAACCTTACGAGAAGCAAGTAGACGATGAGAACAAAATAAAAAGAGCTTATAACCAACGTTAAAATTAATTCGGACAATATAATAAAATGTTTTCGCTAACGGTCAAAAGATCCGAATAAACCTCCACCTATTATAGTTGAGACGACAGGCACTGTCACCAGATATAACATTGTTAAAGCAGCCCGGCGTAGATTTTAAGGCTTCTATGTTAATCCAGATCTGACAGAAGCACAAAGAAGACCAGATAGACAATTACGAGACGAGTTGAAAAAGAAAAATGAGCCTCTTAATTTAAAAAACAACTAAGCAAAGGCAAGTCATACCAATGTTAATTCCCTTAACAATAAAATGCCAGAGTTTCTAGCATCAATTGAGACATACAAGCCTAAAATAATCTTTGTTACAGAGACTTGGTGGCATGAATCATCGATAACTAACATTGAAAACTATATGTTATTCAGAAAAGATCGCGTGTCCAGTAGAGGAGGTTGGGTTGTTATTTATGTCGACACTTCATTAAAATCTAATGAAGTAAGCGAAATTGTTTTATTAGATTCCCCTGAACAAATTTAGTGCGTAATATCATACGGTTCCGAACACATCCTTCTGGGTTGCATATACAGGCCACACATGCTAGATACCCTTACAATACCAACACAGATGTCGTCGAGTCGTTTTTTGATACAATTTGTTACTAAGCCCACTTTTCAACTTGATGAAATCACATCAAACAACACTCTTGATCTAATTATAGCCGAAAATAAAAATCGGGTCCTCGATATTATTCACCATGCACTTTTAACGTCTCTAAAGAAATCTCACCACGTCCTTCAATGGGATTACGTTGTTAAAAGCGCTGCAGTTGTAGGGAAACACATTGAAAAACGCATTTATCATAAAAGTAACTTTGTAAAGATATCTGAATATTTTAACAATATTAACTGGCAGATTGAATTCAATGGACGCAATACTGATGACTTTTATAACATTTTTCTGAACCACTAGGAGGCTGCATGCAAAACCTGTCCCAGTGACTAACTCAAAATGGATTCGTCGTAGAAGCAAATGGATGAATGATGACATCAAGAATAAAATAAAAGCTAAAAATAAACTATGGTTTTGATGTAGAACGAATGGATATAAAAATCTTAAACTAGTCAACGAATACAAAGCGTGTAATATTCAACTGAAGAAGCTCATATATAAAGCTCTTTGTGAGTTTGAACTTGATTTAGCGATAAAATCGAAGCGCAATCCAAAGATCCTGTTCAAATATGTTAATAACAAACAAAATGCTAGAACTACAACAACAGCCTTAAAAGGAATCAATGGCGACACTATCACAAATCCAATAGAAATTGCAAATCGGCTGAACAATCACTTTCAAAGTGTTTTCAACAAAAATGAAGACGATGAACTGCCATATTTTATAAAACGAGCTAAAGCCATCTGCAAATACTCACAAATAACACAAGATCTGGTTAAAAACAAGCTGAGCGATTTATCCGTTGATAAAACCGTTGGTTTAGATGGTGTAAGCGCATATGTACTGAAAAACTGTTCTGACAGCTCCTCAATACCTTTAAACGCAATTTTTCAGAAGTCGCTAGATAGTGGGTGTTGTCCTGAAGTATGAAAAAAGCTAATGTAACACCACTGTTTAAAAAAGGAGGTAGATTCAACCCAGGCAGTTACAGGCCTATATCCTTAACATCAGCTGTATGTAAAGTGATGGAGAAAATATTACGTGACACTATGGTCAATCATTTAGTTGAACATAGCCTTATTTCAAAAAATCAACATAGTTTTGTCAATAAAAAAAAAAGCTTGTGTGACTAATTTGTTAGAGTCAATTGACATGATATCAAAAGCATTATCTGACAAAATATCTATGGACGTAGCTTTTATAGGTTTCAGTACAGCATTCGATATGGTTCCCCACAAGAGACTAATTTACAAACTTGAGGCATATTGGAAATCTCCTGAATTGGATAAAATTGTTTTTACACCAGCGTTTTGAACGAATCGAGATGGGCGATTATGTTTCCTTGTGGCTTGAGGTATTTAGTGGCGTCCCTTAAGGATCCGTATTAGGACTAATACTTTTTATGATTTTTATGAACAATATATCCGATATTGTTAACCATCCTTGTAAAATGTATGCTGATGACACTAAACTGCTGACCCGTTTAGACCACCCATTAGCTTCAAAAATGCTATAAACTGATATCTACAACATAGCCGATTGGTGTAAAACCTGGAAAATGAAACTTAATCTCGATAAATGTAAAATCATGCGCATAGGTAAAAAAAAAAACAATTTTTATACTCAATGCCAGCTAATAACAATAACAGTGTGGAACTAGCATCGACTTTAGTCGAACGTGATTTAGGCATCATGATTACGGCAGACTTAAAATGGCATAACAATTCAACTTTTGCAACCAATAAAGCTAACCGTGTATTAGGCATGTTGTATCGTATAGGGATTATCTTTTTCCGGATATTTCCGTAAATCCGGATTTTTTTTTCCATTTTGAGTTTTTCCGGTTATCCAAAACATTTTCAATAAATGCAAATATATATTTTTGTAATATATTTTATATTTTTGTATATATTTTTGTAATATATTGGTTTTTTAAGCTTTTTCACTCATCATTCATAGAAAAATAATGAAAAGTATAAAAAAAAGTTTAAAAAAAAACTCAGCGAAAAGCAAAATAAAAAAGAAAACAAAAAGAAAACAAATTCCGGATTTTTTTTGGATATTTTATTCAAACAATTTTCGGGATTTTTAAAATATGACTAGGATGATCTATGATCGTACATTCAGTCACATGACTCCGCAACTACTTAAAATTCTATGCACAGCATTTGTACGACCTCATCTGGAATTTGCGGTAGCAGCCAGCAATCTACTATCAAGAATAGATATTGACAAAGTTGAGAAAGTATAAAGAAAAGCTACCCGTTTAATACCTTCGTACCGTCATATGTCATACAAAGATCTGAATATACTAAACTTAACGTCTTTAGAAACCCGTCGCATTAGGGGAGATCTGATACAGGCCTATAAAATTATTAACAATATAGATATTGTCTCATGGAGTGAACCCCGTGCCCTTCGTGTTGGGGAATCAAATAAAATAAAAACTAGAGGACATCATCTAAAAATAACTAGGGAGTTATTTATGCTTATGCGGATTATTTGAAATCTCTGCATCAAGCCTAGCCTTGAAACTGTTAACTGATGAAGCGCATGCAACTTCTGTGGCAATGCATTCAAAATTGCGAGCAAAGGCACCAGTTTTTTACTAATCGAATAGTGAATCATAAGTATCGAGTTTATATCAAAAAAAAAAAAATTAAAGAAATGAAAAAACAATAAAGTACAAACTTTTACTTCATACCATATGTCTTATTGTAAATTTTTTGTACTTTGATTTAAATAGAATTAATGTATGAAATAGATAAGGTTGCCAAAACCTGTAGGTTATACAGGGAAACCTGTTGCAGCAATTTTTCTACTACTACTACTACTACTACTACTACTACTACTACTACTACTACTACTACTACTACTACTACTACTACTACTACTACTACTACTACTACTACTACTACTACTACTACTACTACTACTACTACTACTACTACTACTACTACTACTACTACTACTACTACTACTACTACTACTACTACTACTACTACTACTACTACTACTACTACTACTACTACTACTACTACTACTACTACTACTACTACTACTACTACTACTACTACTACTACTACTACTACTACTACTACTACTACTACTACTACTACTACTACTACTACTACTACTACTACTACTACTACTACTACTACTACTACTACTACTACTACTACTACTACTACTACTACTACTACTACTACTACTACTACTACTACTACTACTACTACTACTACTACTACTACTACTACTACTACTACTACTACTACTACTACTACTACTACTACTACTACTACTACTACTACTACTACTACTACTACTACTACTACTACTACTACTACTACTACTACTACTACTACTACTACTACTACTACTACTACTACTACTACTACTACTACTACTACTACTACTACTACTACTACTACTACTACTACTACTACTACTACTACTACTACTACTACTACTACTACTACTACTACTACTACTACTACTACTACTACTACTACTACTACTACTACTACTACTACTACTACTACTACTACTACTACTACTACTACTACTACTACTACTACTACTACTACTACTACTACTACTACTACTACTACTACTACTACTACTACTACTACTACTACTACTACTACTACTACTACTACTACTACTACTACTACTACTACTACTACTACTACTACTACTACTACTACTACTACTACTACTACTACTACTACTACTACTACTACTACTACTACTACTACTACTACTACTACTACTACTACTACTACTACTACTACTACTACTACTACTACTACTACTACTACTACTACTACTACTACTACTACTACTACTACTACTACTACTACTACTACTACTACTACTACTACTACTACTACTACTACTACTACTACTACTACTACTACTACTACTACTACTACTACTACTACTACTACTACTACTACTACTACTACTACTACTACTACTACTACTACTACTACTACTACTACTACTACTACTACTACTACTACTACTACTACTACTACTACTACTACTACTACTACTACTACTACTACTACTACTACTACTACTACTACTACTACTACTACTACTACTACTACTACTACTACTACTACTACTACTACTACTACTACTACTACTACTACTACTACTACTACTACTACTACTACTACTACTACTACTACTACTACTACTACTACTACTACTACTACTACTACTACTACTACTACTACTACTACTACTACTACTACTACTACTACTACTACTACTACTACTACTACTACTACTACTACTACTACTACTACTACTACTACTACTACTACTACTACTACTACTACTACTACTACTACTACTACTACTACTACTACTACTACTACTACTACTACTACTACTACTACTACTACTACTACTACTACTACTACTACTACTACTACTACTACTACTACTACTACTACTACTACTACTACTACTACTACTACTACTACTACTACTACTACTACTACTACTACTACTACTACTACTACTACTACTACTACTACTACTACTACTACTACTACTACTACTACTACTACTACTACTACTACTACTACTACTACTACTACTACTACTACTACTACTACTACTACTACTACTACTACTACTACTACTACTACTACTACTACTACTACTACTACTACTACTACTACTACTACTACTACTACTACTACTACTACTACTACTACTACTACTACTACTACTACTACTACTACTACTACTACTACTACTACTACTACTACTACTACTACTACTACTACTACTACTACTACTACTACTACTACTACTACTACTACTACTACTACTACTACTACTACTACTACTACTACTACTACTACTACTACTACTACTACTACTACTACTACTACTACTACTACTACTACTACTACTACTACTACTACTACTACTACTACTACTACTACTACTACTACTACTACTACTACTACTACTACTACTACTACTACTACTACTACTACTACTACTACTACTACTACTACTACTACTACTACTACTACTACTACTACTACTACTACTACTACTACTACTACTACTACTACTACTACTACTACTACTACTACTACTACTACTACTACTACTACTACTACTACTACTACTACTACTACTACTACTACTACTACTACTACTACTACTACTACTACTACTACTACTACTACTACTACTACTACTACTACTACTACTACTACTACTACTACTACTACTACTACTACTACTACTACTACTACTACTACTACTACTACTACTACTACTACTACTACTACTACTACTACTACTACTACTACTACTACTACTACTACTACTACTACTACTACTACTACTACTACTACTACTACTACTACTACTACTACTACTACTACTACTACTACTACTACTACTACTACTACTACTACTACTACTACTACTACTACTACTACTACTACTACTACTACTACTACTACTACTACTACTACTACTACTACTACTACTACTACTACTACTACTACTACTACTACTACTACTACTACTACTACTACTACTACTACTACTACTACTACTACTACTACTACTACTACTACTACTACTACTACTACTACTACTACTACTACTACTACTACTACTACTACTACTACTACTACTACTACTACTACTACTACTACTACTACTACTACTACTACTACTACTACTACTACTACTACTACTACTACTACTACTACTACTACTACTACTACTACTACTACTACTACTACTACTACTACTACTACTACTACTACTACTACTACTACTACTACTACTACTACTACTACTACTACTACTACTACTACTACTACTACTACTACTACTACTACTACTACTACTACTACTACTACTACTACTACTACTACTACTACTACTACTACTACTACTACTACTACTACTACTACTACTACTACTACTACTACTACTACTACTACTACTACTACTACTACTACTACTACTACTACTACTACTACTACTACTACTACTACTACTACTACTACTACTACTACTACTACTACTACTACTACTACTACTACTACTACTACTACTACTACTACTACTACTACTACTACTACTACTACTACTACTACTACTACTACTACTACTACTACTACTACTACTACTACTACTACTACTACTACTACTACTACTACTACTACTACTACTACTACTACTACTACTACTACTACTACTACTACTACTACTACTACTACTACTACTACTACTACTACTACTACTACTACTACTACTACTACTACTACTACTACTACTACTACTACTACTACTACTACTACTACTACTACTACTACTACTACTACTACTACTACTACTACTACTACTACTACTACTACTACTACTACTACTACTACTACTACTACTACTACTACTACTACTACTACTACTACTACTACTACTACTACTACTACTACTACTACTACTACTACTACTACTACTACTACTACTACTACTACTACTACTACTACTACTACTACTACTACTACTACTACTACTACTACTACTACTACTACTACTACTACTACTACTACTACTACTACTACTACTACTACTACTACTACTACTACTACTACTACTACTACTACTACTACTACTACTACTACTACTACTACTACTACTACTACTACTACTACTACTACTACTACTACTACTACTACTACTACTACTACTACTACTACTACTACTACTACTACTACTACTACTACTACTACTACTACTACTACTACTACTACTACTACTACTACTACTACTACTACTACTACTACTACTACTACTACTACTACTACTACTACTACTACTACTACTACTACTACTACTACTACTACTACTACTACTACTACTACTACTACTACTACTACTACTACTACTACTACTACTACTACTACTACTACTACTACTACTACTACTACTACTACTACTACTACTACTACTACTACTACTACTACTACTACTACTACTACTACTACTACTACTACTACTACTACTACTACTACTACTACTACTACTACTACTACTACTACTACTACTACTACTACTACTACTACTACTACTACTACTACTACTACTACTACTACTACTACTACTACTACTACTACTACTACTACTACTACTACTACTACTACTACTACTACTACTACTACTACTACTACTACTACTACTACTACTACTACTACTACTACTACTACTACTACTACTACTACTACTACTACTACTACTACTACTACTACTACTACTACTACTACTACTACTACTACTACTACTACTACTACTACTACTACTACTACTACTACTACTACTACTACTACTACTACTACTACTACTACTACTACTACTACTACTACTACTACTACTACTACTACTACTACTACTACTACTACTACTACTACTACTACTACTACTACTACTACTACTACTACTACTACTACTACTACTACTACTACTACTACTACTACTACTACTACTACTACTACTACTACTACTACTACTACTACTACTACTACTACTACTACTACTACTACTACTACTACTACTACTACTACTACTACTACTACTACTACTACTACTACTACTACTACTACTACTACTACTACTACTACTACTACTACTACTACTACTACTACTACTACTACTACTACTACTACTACTACTACTACTACTACTACTACTACTACTACTACTACTACTACTACTACTACTACTACTACTACTACTACTACTACTACTACTACTACTACTACTACTACTACTACTACTACTACTACTACTACTACTACTACTACTACTACTACTACTACTACTACTACTACTACTACTACTACTACTACTACTACTACTACTACTACTACTACTACTACTACTACTACTACTACTACTACTACTACTACTACTACTACTACTACTACTACTACTACTACTACTACTACTACTACTACTACTACTACTACTACTACTACTACTACTACTACTACTACTACTACTACTACTACTACTACTACTACTACTACTACTACTACTACTACTACTACTACTACTACTACTACTACTACTACTACTACTACTACTACTACTACTACTACTACTACTACTACTACTACTACTACTACTACTACTACTACTACTACTACTACTACTACTACTACTACTACTACTACTACTACTACTACTACTACTACTACTACTACTACTACTACTACTACTACTACTACTACTACTACTACTACTACTACTACTACTACTACTACTACTACTACTACTACTACTACTACTACTACTACTACTACTACTACTACTACTACTACTACTACTACTACTACTACTACTACTACTACTACTACTACTACTACTACTACTACTACTACTACTACTACTACTACTACTACTACTACTACTACTACTACTACTACTACTACTACTACTACTACTACTACTACTACTACTACTACTACTACTACTACTACTACTACTACTACTACTACTACTACTACTACTACTACTACTACTACTACTACTACTACTACTACTACTACTACTACTACTACTACTACTACTACTACTACTACTACTACTACTACTACTACTACTACTACTACTACTACTACTACTACTACTACTACTACTACTACTACTACTACTACTACTACTACTACTACTACTACTACTACTACTACTACTACTACTACTACTACTACTACTACTACTACTACTACTACTACTACTACTACTACTACTACTACTACTACTACTACTACTACTACTACTACTACTACTACTACTACTACTACTACTACTACTACTACTACTACTACTACTACTACTACTACTACTACTACTACTACTACTACTACTACTACTACTACTACTACTACTACTACTACTACTACTACTACTACTACTACTACTACTACTACTACTACTACTACTACTACTACTACTACTACTACTACTACTACTACTACTACTACTACTACTACTACTACTACTACTACTACTACTACTACTACTACTACTACTACTACTACTACTACTACTACTACTACTACTACTACTACTACTACTACTACTACTACTACTACTACTACTACTACTACTACTACTACTACTACTACTACTACTACTACTACTACTACTACTACTACTACTACTACTACTACTACTACTACTACTACTACTACTACTACTACTACTACTACTACTACTACTACTACTACTACTACTACTACTACTACTACTACTACTACTACTACTACTACTACTACTACTACTACTACTACTACTACTACTACTACTACTACTACTACTACTACTACTACTACTACTACTACTACTACTACTACTACTACTACTACTACTACTACTACTACTACTACTACTACTACTACTACTACTACTACTACTACTACTACTACTACTACTACTACTACTACTACTACTACTACTACTACTACTACTACTACTACTACTACTACTACTACTACTACTACTACTACTACTACTACTACTACTACTACTACTACTACTACTACTACTACTACTACTACTACTACTACTACTACTACTACTACTACTACTACTACTACTACTACTACTACTACTACTACTACTACTACTACTACTACTACTACTACTACTACTACTACTACTACTACTACTACTACTACTACTACTACTACTACTACTACTACTACTACTACTACTACTACTACTACTACTACTACTACTACTACTACTACTACTACTACTACTACTACTACTACTACTACTACTACTACTACTACTACTACTACTACTACTACTACTACTACTACTACTACTATTACTACTACATTACTTACATTATGAGGCTATCACATGACTTACATCACTTTTATTATATTAAAAGTTCTTTAGAAAAATATTTGATTTCTATTAAATTTAATTTTTCCAGTTTTTAGTTAACTAATACAATTAATCAAGTTGATTTAAATATGTTCATACTACCATTGTTCATTGATTTTGTTCATATTACCAACTAATTTACAAATTCCAAACAAAATGCTTAGTTTTGTAGATTATGACTACATCTTTAAAAGTACGGACAGTGCTTTAGTTTATCATTAAATGTTGCTAAACTGTCATTCACGTCATAGTTAGTTTATAATCACATAAGAATACGTTTTAAATCAAATTAATATTCTATGAAATGCAAAAGAAAATATTGTCTTTTTTTCTTAAAACCGTACAAATTAATGTTAAACTTAAAAAAAAAAAATTGTTAAATTAGCTGTCAGAATTTTACGAACTTTTTACACTTGGCTTTGAAATGTAATCAATTAAAAAATTTTAAAGCAAATTCCACAATTATATTATTCAATGTTATATTAGTTCAGCAAAGCCCATTTTACCCGCACTTACCATCGTCTTAGTTATATTCTAATATATGTATTAAATTTGTTGAATCCATTTGTTGAAAACCTCTGTTCCGTTTCCGCCAGATTGTATCCTGTTATCGCCGCTAAGTTGATTATGTACATACTAGTTCTAATGAACAGGAATTCCTGAAAATATAGTAACATATGATATAACTATAAAATTATATATTATTCCATTATATAATGGAAAGACTACGTACTAGATCAAACCTATTAAAAATTTAACTAGGGTAACCTGGGGCAAAGCAAGATAAAACGTTTTACAACAAAGATTTTTTGTTGTAAAACGTGATTCTTCTCATAACTTGAGAAGAATCACGTTTTACAACAAAAGATTTTGCAGGCCACTAGCACATTATGTGTCTAATGATCTCTTAAATATTTGTGGCGATAGCTTGTTTCATTGGTACATAATTAAATTCAAAATGGCAACAACTACTCTGTCTCACTTTCCCCAAAGCCTGGGACAAAGTGAGACAGACTTCATTCGAAGAAAAAACGAAGTAAAAATATAATTTTCAATAAAATTAAAGCAGACTTTTGATCAATTCGATCTGATTAAATATGAGAGCGCTAATAAAAACACAAAGGTATCATTTTATAATGCAATTTTTCCTTTTAAATCAAAAAACATGATAGAAATTAAAAAAAAATATCAATAAAAAAATGCATATGCAAAGTTTCATGTTAGTCAACAAATTCAAATAAAACTATTCACATAAAAAGCAAACATCGTTTAATGTGCAGTCTTCGTGTACCCAAACAGTAAACACTCCACAAGCTATCCAGTTGATTTGGGTACCATTGCACCATTTTCCTTGACAAACTGGACAAAACCATTCCTCTTCATTGTTTACATCTTTTTCAATCAAGCATTTTTTTAATTTTCTTTTCTTTTTGTTCTTTTTTATATTTCTTTTGTTTAATTTATTATCATTGTTCTTTTCCAGTAAATTTTTTTTCTTATTGTTCTTTTTTTTTTTCCTATTGTTTTTTTCTCGTTGATCTTTTCGAGTAAAATTTTTTTCCTATATGGAGAACTAGTTAATCTTAGATTTTTTAGGTAACTTTTTTTTTGGAAGATAAAGTTTTGCAATTTGAAGTATCTCTGAAAAGCTTTCAATTGGCTTTAATTTATCATGACTCATTAATTCTAATGAAGTCGACTCTGGTTGCTGTAAAATTTCACTTTCTTTTTCGATATTGCGTTCAAAGTGAATTTCATGAGGTATGGATAACCTGATTTTATTATTATTACTCAAAGATGTCCTTGGATATTCATTTTCTAACAAATGCCAATTAAATGTGACAGTTACAGTTGCTCTAAAACTTGAAGTAGCATTTTCCATATTAGCAGCTCTTAAATATGCTTCATTAAAAATTACTCCAAGATTTTCTGTTTGAATTCGTCTTCCTGAATGGTTTTGCATTCATCTCATACAGACTTGATTAAAAAAGGTTGTCAAAGACTTAAGAAATCCACGGTCCAATGGTTAAAGCTTATGAATTGTGTGTGGTGGTAGTAATAGCAAAAACAATCCATTGTCACGAGTATAGTCTATAAGTTTTACCCTTTTGGTGTGAGAACAATGACTGTCAAATATAAGTAAAACTTTGCTGATCATAGTGCATCATACATGTTTAACAAAATGTTGTATACATTCAAGAAATAAATCAGTATTAACCCAGCCATTTTCTAAGCATCCTTGAATAGTTCTATATAATACCATCATCCTTGAATAGTTCGCTTAAATACCATCATGGGTGGTACATAATGACCAACAAAATTACATGCACATAAAATTGTTGTTGTGACTCCTTTTTCCCCACTTTTCACTGATGAAACACACCGTTTTCCTGTAGATAAGATAAATTTTAATGGCTTATGGACTCATGACAACCCAGACTCATCACAGTTAAAAATTTGATGTGGCTCAAAGTGATATTTATCTAACAAATTCTCTAAACTACAAAAATAGATTTTAATATTATCTTTGTTCAAACCAAATACTGTTTATAGAAATTGCTTCTGGTTTTCTTAGTGATAAATCAGGATGGCGCATTAAAAAACCTCACACAAAGTCTTCTCCAGCTAATTTACTATCTTTGTTAAAAGGACTTGGAATTGATTTTTTTTTGCAGAACTGTCAATCTAATATCCATCATTGAGTGACCATAAAATGAATTGTCAATATATTTAATATTCTTATTTAGATTTTGTTCTTGATTATCAGAAAGCGCTTTTCTAAATCTTCCAAGTAAATTAGTATGTAAACCACTTTCAAGTGAAGCCTTTTTAACACGCCGATGTAATGAACCTTTTGACACAATAAAGTTTTTACAAGTTTTTTTTAAAGACATCTGCTTCAACTTTACTGCTGTAATAGCATTTTTCATGTCATCTTTTTACAGTTAGCTTGATTAGTTTTTCTCTTGTAGTTTCTCATTAAAAATTTTTTGGTCACTAAAAGAAAACAAAGTTATGCAATATTCTATAAAGTTTCTAATAAAATTATGTTATACTTTTACATAAAATTCTTTCATAAAATGATGATAGCAAATTTATAAACTTGTTTTCCTAAACGTTTACTTTGACGATCTTTTGAAGTAACTAGCGTTGTCGCACTTGCCCGGTAAATGTGAAGTTATATTTTTCTCAAATATCTTTGAAAGAAAATAATCTGACATAAAAAGAAGAATGGCAACTGAAAGAAAAAAAATAAATGATTACAAACTTAATATTATGTTTGTTCTGTGGTAAAAAATAGTATACATACTTTAGCTTACGTGGATTTTTTCCACAAAAAAATAAATAAATAATAATTTTGATTTTTTAATCAAGTTGACACAACTCGTAAGCTTTAAACCAACTTTTCTATGTCATATTATAGGAAGAACTGATGGAAACTACTGTAAAACATTAAAAAAACATGAAATTTTTAATATAACAAAACAAAGTTACTGCATCACTTCAAAAAAATTCTGTACAATGCTAGAAAGCCTATATATCTCACTTTGCCCCAGGTTACCCTATGATATATTATATTAACACATCAAAGAATTTTAGCTTAAATTTTTTGAAAGCAACTCTAATGAGTTTTTCTTTTGTTTTTCTCATATGAAATATCAAGTAAATCTAAAATATCCAAAAAAATGGATTTAAACATTTTTTTTTTTTAAGATGTTTTTTACCTTAGAAAAAATGATTGAACCATTAACACAAATTTACTACGGGGGAAAATGTAGTTGTTTTTAGTTTCCCTAAAGTTATTGGACTTCGGCCCTTTTAACATTCACCGAATTATATATATTCTTGAAAAAATAACTGTTACCATGTCTTTTTATGATCTATTTTTCATATTACTATTGTAGCTATTTATAATTACAAAATAAACAAATATATATATATATATATATATATATATATATATATATATATATATATATATATATATATATATATATGTATATATATATATATATATATATATATATATATATATATATATATGTGTATAAATATATATATATATATATATGTGTGTGTATATATATATATATATATATATATATATATATATATATAATTAAAATTGCAATGTTTACTACATAAATATTAAACACTTATGAGTAAAAGCTCATAGTTATAATTAGAGAGACGTCACGGCATTTTATAAGATACAAATATTGTAGTGTTGTAAGATACAAATAATCATATTATTATACTCAAAACTACAATATGCGTCGAATAATTCTGATTACAACCAAAACTGATAAAATCAACTATTCCCGTCAAAAACTGGTAAAATTAGCATCGATTTCGCAATGTTAATAATTGTTCGGAGGTTCGACATTTAAATTAGCAACGATCTTTTTAAATAAACAATTTTCATTTTAGACACCCATTACTTTTACAAAGTGAGTAAATGAGCACATACGGTACCCAACATATACTTCCCTTCGGTACGGTAAGAATACGGTATCCAACACCACTTCCCTACGGTACGGTAAGAAATAACACACTTAATTTAATTATTCTTAATATAAACAACTTAAAAATAGGTTTTCAATATACAGAAGAGAAAAATATGTAAATCATTTACATGTGTGTTAAAATATAAAACAAATAACTAAAGATGTGTTTATAAGAAAAATACCCAACAAAACATACTAAAAAATGTCCCACCAACTCCTAGCAGCAATCTAATTAGGGTATGTGCATAAATTACGCTGTCTAATTTATTTGTAGAATTATTTATACTACTTACAAATCCTGTTTCAATTAATATATTGTTACTATAAATAATGTAGACGAATAGTACGAGTAAAGCTTTAATTATAGAGTTTAAACCTGGTAATAGAAAAGTTTTATAAACATTTAAGACCATTATATACATATTAAGCTAGTTTTTTAATCAGAAGCAAACCTGATAAGCATGAGTATCTAGTGGGACACTGTTTTGTAAGAAGTATAGCTATAAACAACTCGCGTTACCTGAAACTTAAGTCTAATAAAATGGAACTTAACGATTGAGACAGCTTTTAAGTAAATACAAAAAAGCCTCTGAAATTCCTTCATTTGTTTTGGCAGAAACGTCAAATCTTTCCGGCATTTGATCAACTTCATTGGAATGAAGGTTTTCTAGGTACTTGTTTAGCACATTTGAATCTATTAAGTCAATTTTATTACACGTATAAATAATTGAGCAGCTACGTTTTTTATGCGTGCATACTCGAAGTAATTTTGCTAAAGTACTGTGTAAGTACTTCATATCTTGTGTATTCTCGGTGGAGTACACCAGTATAATACCGTCTGCCTTTTTCAAGCAATCTATTAATATTGTTTCTTCGGTCGAAACGCATAATTCTGTTATTTCAAGTTCTTTTTGCCTAATAGTACCATCCACTGAGTAGCAATAATTCATGCGTAAACTAGTTGAGTCTGGAATTGTAGTATACCCGTTTTCATAAAAACAGTCTCCTGCTAATCTTCTTATAATGCTGGTTTTTCCGCTTTTTTTAGTTCCAACCACAATGATTCTTAAAGTATGGTTACTATTAAAAAGTTGTGATAAAGTTCTAATTAAAATTCTAAGTAATACTATTGGATAACGTAAAATGTTCATGATTTTCATTTGTTTTTTTCGTTTATAATACACTTTTGATTGAATTCTAAATAAACAATATTTATATACAAAAATTTCTAAATAAATGTAGATTATATAAAATATACTTTATATTCGTTTTTAATAAGTTAAAAACAGTAATCACAATTATAAGTCAATAAAATTTAGTTAGCAGCTTTCTTTTTGTTTTCAAACACAAATATTTTGAGATTATGACGCAAATGTCAAATCCGCATGCAGCGGATGAAATGAAATTAAAGTATTTAAAACGCGTAATAACATTTTGCTGTCTATTGTTCGAATTTGTTAAAGTAAATTTTTAAAAATAATAGTTGCAACTTTAAAAAACTGAGTCATTGCTAAAACTTTAGTTTTAGTTTTGACAATGTTCTTAGTTCTTTTGAAAAATGACTATAATAAAAATTAAATTAACAGTAATTACATTAACAACAATATATTTACAACATATAACACCTCATATTAACAAAAACGTCAGAAATACCAATTATATTTATAAATATTTTACAATACTTATAAATCAAAGAACAAAATTTTGTATCAGGGTTCCCACCAGTTAAAAATCTTGGACTTTCCAGGTCAATTTTTCGTTTTATCCAGGATTTTTGCTTCATGATTGTTTTTATATATAGTTTGTATCTCATAATTCAAATAAAAAACAAACTATTTTATTGCTAGCATATCAAACTTTTTAATTCAATCAAGAAATCTTCTTCTTTGCAATCTGCATCTTGCTTTAGGAGGAATCTATAAAGTACTTACGCAGTAAAACAGCTGATTTAGACCCCCTCCCTCTTGAGCGAACATGTATGCTTTTAACGACTTCCACCCCCCCCCCCTTTCCTTTGCGTACGTACACATTATTTCATCTCCAACGCATAAATTAAATTGTTTTTTTCAGAAACTTGTTAAGTGCGCTTTTTTCAATTTTCAAAAAACTAAAAAAACTAAAAATAAAAAAGCATATTATCTTCATGTTTAAGTTTAACCAAAGAAAAAAGGTAAAATATCAGTTAAATGAAGTACAAAAAATAAAGAAATAATCGAAGAAAAACACTATAACTTAAAACATATTGCCTATGTATATAGGTCAAGTCAATTGTTTGAGTTTTTATTCCACTCACTGTCATACAATACATCTATGTTGCAGACGGCTTAGTTTGCAAGCCAAGATTTTATCATATAACTATTCACAACCTGTTGTATACTTGGCAACTGATTTGATGTATAAACCCCGTCTTCGAAAAACACGTTCGATGCAACCAAAATCTCAATCATAATGTAAGAATGAGATAATTTAAAAAAAAAAAAAAAAATTGACAAACAGTTTTGAATATTCCTCTATTACAATTCATCAAGAATCTCATCATACAATGATTTTGCCCTGCAGGGCCATCACTGAAAAAATTAGATGCTTAGTTCCACAAGGAACTTGAGTTTTCAAATAATCCTATGAGGATTTATTGGTCTAATATGTACTAAGACAGCGTACATACGCGGTTTGACTACCTCTTGTTCTTTATCTCTTCTTGAAAACTGATTTTTTTTGTTTAACAAAAGCATTAAGTTTCGCGAGTTTAAATGATCAATATGCTATGTAATAGAATCGAACTTAAAGTTGTTGCACTTCAATAAATAAAAAATTACATTGCACTTTCAATAAAAAAATTTACTGCAGAAGGCCGCTATGTGATTTCACTTGACGGATTTTTGTAATAAACAAAATTTTTAAGACAAAGTACAAACCATTGAAAGACTTATTAGTTTACGTGTTTCTGCACTAAAGTTTGACTAAAGTTAACCTTTTATAATCGATAATGTAACTTGACGGGTTTCTGAAATAAAAGATTCATTTATTCAAAACATTAACATCCAAAACTTTAAGTTCGATTCTATTACATAACATATTGATCATTTAAACTCGCGAAACTTAATGCTTTTGTTAAACAAAGTAATCAGTTTTCAAGGAGAGATAGAGAGCAAGAGGTAGTCGAACCATCGAAAAAGTCGTATGTACACTGTCTTAGTACATATTAATACACTTTGAAGTAACCCTGCCCCCATACCTCCGTACGCACTTTATGGAAAACCCCATAACTCATCGCCAAAACATTTTCAGTTCAAACTCATACATACGTTCTTTTTTTTTTCTATGCTTCTCCATTGATTTTGATACTATCATTCAATTCATTAAAGAAACAAAAAATCTCCAAAAGGACGTAGAGCAACAAAAGATTTTCTTTGAGAACCCTACAAAAAGTTGCTCAGCAATAATAAAGCCACGCTCAAAGTTTCTATTCCAATAATTTTAATAAGCTCAATTCGCCCCAATAAACGAAGAGAAAAATGATACAAAAATATTCAAATGATTTTGGATTCAAAAAAACTACTTTTAAAAAATCTGGATATGTTTTTTATTTTTTAGTTCAACAGATTTTGGTGATAAACGACCATATTTAAATAATTTTTGAAACAAAATTAAAAATTTATTAGTAAAAACATTCTTTTTATTAGAATTTAAAATAAATATTGGGTTATTGAAGTGTTTAATAAGGAGCTGAAAATTCTCCTGCCTCTTTTTTAAATGCAACTACTTCTTTGGTCAGCGTCACTTAAATGCTAAATTTTTAAAAACCAATATTAATTTTATTTTATTTGAAGCTGCTGGTAAAGATTGTTAAATTTATTTAAAACATTCTTTAGTATGATTTGCTTGAAAAAGTCATTTAATTCATTCCCAAGTATTACAAATGAAATCATTGGTTTGTCTTTTTAAATATCTCAACTAAACATTCAACATTCCATAACCCAGCTCAAAAATTTCAGTTTGGGTGGCGAAATGCTTTCAGTTCATGGCTTTCAGTTTCTGCTAGCTTTTATTTTTTAAACCAGATTGTCTGCTATACTTAAGATTATTGAAACAAATTATAAATTTTATGTATCCATCGTGATTTGGTGTGATTTGGCCTTGTTAGCATAGTTTTAATTTTTTACATCAACCATACCAACAAAACTACATTGGATAATAAAGTGTTCCATGGATGTTTACATAGGTTGCTAGCCTACTAGAAAAGTCATTTAGGATATCGCTTTTAAGAGATTATATAGCTCCTAGCCATTTGTGTTTGCTACTACTGTAAAACTGTCATAAATGATGTCCACATCATTGTTCAAATATCTATAAGAGAATAAAGTTCTTCCTTTTTTCTTTGTTCCCTTTTTTATTTAAGAGTTAAGAACATACCAACATCATTTGAAAATCAAATTAAAAGGTCTATTTTTTACCCCTTTAAAAAGCTTAGTCATTAAATAAATAGTATAATAAGGTTCATTAGATAGCATAATTTGTTTTGAAAAAGGGGAGCAAGTCAAAATGTTGCAATATAACAGGCTTTGGCGGGTCCACATGGAAACAACTGAAAATTTCACATTTTTTACCTTTCATGTGATGTTTAAGCAGCTTCTCCTGTATTAAAATTTTTTTATCTTTAGAACTACAACTGTAAATCACAACTGTGTCTGTTTTTTTTTCCTTTTAAACATAGCTTAAACTTTTTCATTAAGTCATTTTACTTGAAAATATTTTTTATTTATTTTCAAACATTTTCTAATAATTTTATCTAAAAAAAAATGGAAACAGTTTAGAAGCCAAATATTTTTTAGAACTAAAATATTAAATTTTAAAATATTTTTATTCTAAAAAAAAATATCCACGCAACATTAAAATAAAAAACAATAAAACTACAAGCATAAAAACCTACAGTAATCAAAAATAGTACAACAACAACAACAACAACAAAAAACTACAAACAAGAAGTAGCTTAATTGAATACATATTTAAAAAAAAAATCAATGGTTAAAATGTTTTTGATATCTAAGTGTTTTCTATGGAATAAAATAATTTATGAAGAAAAGGTGGAAGATACTTTTAATTAAAAAAATTTTAATTTAAAATAGTAGAACATTCCAAGGCTACTTTCAAAATCAATGACTGGTGGGAACCCCGTGCATAAAATAGATTATAAAATTCATATTTAGATTTGAATTAGACTGAACCTGTGTCCCTCTTCCATTTTCTATGCTTCTTTAAAAGGTCAAATTAGCAAAAATCACAATTAATAATTTTTTTTAATGAATATTTTTATAATATTCATTAAATGAATATTATAAAAATAATATTTTCATAAATTCAATAAATAAATAGTTATTTATATTTTTTAAGAAAATTTTGCTTTTTTATCTTTAAATTTATTAATGTACCAAATTTAAGTATGTACATTTATAAGCATGAACATTAGTAAGTTTGAAGTTTTGAAAATTTGAATGTCTAAAACTGTCATATCTAAAACATCCCTGATACGCAATTGATTATAGATGCAGAAAAGTTATTTTACAAAGATTTTGCTTTTTTTGAACAACAGTTTTTTAAAACTAAAAAATATAATTCCAGAAAAGTGCTAAAAGGTTCTGCTACATTTTTCACTAAACTTTTTAAGTACTATTAGCAGCTCCACTAAAATTAAAATACAATACTATTTCTCAATGTTTTTTGATATTTTTGCTTTCACAACTACATTCAAAAAATCTAAAACTAGTTCATAGACCGTTCCATAAATGTTCACATTTCTGGAAAAATATCTAAATTAACTCTTCGTAAATACAGGGGCAGATACAGTAAAATAATGAGACTTTGCTGAATGATGAGTCAAGCATGAATGAGTGTTAGTTGATAGATCTAGAGGTTAAAGTTCCTATGAGCAGCGACCATGATAGTATTTGTAGAAAAGAGAAAGAGATGCAACTTTATGACGATGGGTCAGAGGCTCAAGCTTAACAGATAGAATGAGTCTAACTATGTTAACAATGTCTTTTTGTACCTTGTCGAGAAGAGAAAGAGCATCATTAGAAGAACAAGCCCAAATATGACAAGAGTATTCCATACAGGGACCAATAAAAGATTTGTAGAAATCCAAAAAGACATAACAAAGAGGACTGAGTGGCAGGTTGCTATTCATTAATATAGGAATGTTGACAGTACTGCAATAGTTGTTTGCAGTAAACAACTGAGTTTTTTTGGAGTTTAAATTTACAAGCTACCGTGAGCCCTTATCTGCTACAGAAGTGAGATCAGATTTAAGGCGGCCTGTTCTAAGCGATCGAAAAGAGAAGACTTTATGTCAAGACTGGAGTATAAAGTTGAGTCATAAGCAAAAAGAGCTACTTTAGATGCAAGATTATCAGGAAGACCATTAATGTAGATAAGAAACAAAACAGGACCAAGGATACATCCTTAAGGTACCCCAGAAGTTACTGCAAATAAAGAAGAGTATTGGCCTTTGAAGATGACTTTAATAAAGCAGTTATAAAGAAACAATTTAATAATCTTAAAAAATTTCCTAGATACACCATATATAAATAAAGCGTATGGAGAAGACCAGCACACCAAACCTTGTCTTTAGATATGTTTAAATAAGAGCAATAGTTTTAGCCTCCAGCAAATGCGCAATAAAATCTGTCATAGCATTTAAAAAGTCAGCCATAGAGCATAAGGATCAAAAACCGTATTATGATTGTCTGACAGTAAGTTATTTGACTCAAGATGGGATATGAGAAATTTGTTTATCGAAGACTCAAAGACCTTGCCAATAACAGAAAGAAGACTGATCAGACAATAATTGGAGGTGTTAGAATGTTCACCGTTTTTAAAAATTGGAACAGATGCCATTTTTTAGTAAGCAGGCAGAAAGACAAGACTCAGTCAAGAACTTATTAAATAGTTTAGAGAGAATAAAGAAAGTTCTGGAGAACAATTTTGTAAAACTATGGTAGAAATGTTGTCTGGACCACAAACCTTGGAAGAGTTTAATCAAGATATGACTTTAGCAATGAATGCTGGAGTGATTTGAATGTCTACAACTGGCTAACCTCTTTAATTGGAATGGAAGGAAAAGAATGGCAATAAGATTTAAAAGTCGAAATAGAAGAAAAGTTCTTAGCAAATAGTTCAGTCCCATGACTGAGAGATGTAATGTTACCTTTGTTAACAACGCTGTTGAAGATTACAATAGACAAACAACAATATACAAGAAACAATATACAGATGGTCGCACCCCAAAAACCACTTGAAAGTAGGAGAGCCTAGAATTTGTTTTTGAGAAAAAAAAAAACTTTCCAAATGATTATTATTGAAAGATAATTAAACGTATTTATTATTAAATGTATGGTTTAATATGTCTCACTTGTTTTCTTTTGCTTAAATGTTGAAGCTGACTCATTTTTTCACCATGCACCCCAAAAACCACATTAACTAATTTGGCTATAATTTCTCAACTGTTAAGAATTATAACCTTTTTTTTTTTTTTGAAGATTGTTATTATAAATTGCTCTTAGGATGATTGCATCACTGCTTACTTATATTTTAAAGAACACTTCAAATGTACTACGAAAACCACATCATATGCACCCCAAAAACCACGTTGATTTTTTGATGATTATGGAAAAGATTTGAAATAATTTAATAAAATATTTATATAGTTTATTCGAAGATAGTTTCTATTTGTCATCCATAAAAAAGTTTAATTATATATGTTAATTTATTGCTGAAATACTGCCATTGAAGCAAGTTTTTTTGTTTGTTCGTCATTTTAGAGTTTCGTTTATTATATTTATTGCATTTATTAATAGTAAGTAAAATGAAACCAACATCTCCGTTACATTTAAACAGACCTAGGATGTGCTGCTCAAATTAAACTCGCTCATGAGCAGCACTTAAAACTTCTGAGTGAGCGCGAGCGACCTCAAATTTAGATGAACATGAGCGCGCGCGAACGCTTTTTTGATAGCGCTCAAAAATTACGATCATTCTGCACTTTCTAGCGGCCAAATATTGAACTAGTTAATATGGAGTTAACTCCATGTTGAAATGCGGTATCTAGAGGTCAAATATTTAACTTTATATTTAAAGCATGTATGTATCCAGCCAGAAAAACTTCTTAATTTTAATACCACAGTTAACGTTTAGCATTGTTTCACTTTCATTTTTTAAAGTAGTTAGTTAAAAAACTTTTCTGAATTTAAAGAGCGAATATTGGGAAAGTTATTGAAACTTGTTTATGAGCAGATTTGTGAGCAAATGAGCGGAGCACCCGCCCAAGAAATTTTATGAGCAGTTTAGTGACCGACCGCTCATAAAAAGCTGCTGAACGATAAATTGAGCGCCGCTCAGAATTTTCTGAGCGAATCCTAGGTCTGCATTTACATATAAACAAAGTAAGAAATCTTAGTACAAAAGCTGATGCCACAGTTGCCAGAAAACTAATGAAAAAAACAAGCAACTAGAAGCTGCTATAAATTGGTGCAAAGAAATGAATGGGAGGGGACAAGCAGCATTAAAGACTGTTTCCTATGTTTTCTCTTATTAAAGGTAGAGAGACAATCAACAGGTGATTAGATGGAAAAGTTATAATGGACAAGAATGAAGTTATTGTACTATACTTAGAGAAAATGAAGAGGCATGTATTGTTCTTTTATGAAAAATAATTACAATTAAAATTACAAGCAATTACAAAACAGGAAGTAACCAAGTTAATTCTAAATGTGTTACATAATAGACATCACACTAATAAAAAAATGAAAGGTGGAAGGAATTTTCACAAATTATCATTAAATGCTCGAACTGCACTTGAAAAAGGAAAGTAAGTATGAAAGTTGAAATTAAAGAAAAGTTGAAATTAAATCATTAAACTTACAATGATAGAAATGAAATCTAAATAAGAATCATAATATAAATAAGAATCATCTTTGTATTTAAATATCCCTTTTTTTAAATCAGACTATTGTTTTTATATAACGGTCCTCTTTTATAGATTAAGTTTATCATTTTGGCTTTGCTTTAATGCTAAACATACCATACTTACCATCAAGTGACAAGGAAGAGTGTCTATAAACCGTACACTGAATTGTTTAATGGAAATGGCATGTGATCATTTAAGTATCAGTTTGAAAATTTTTATAAATAAGTATCAATCTACGTTTTTAAATATACTTATTTCCATGTAATACATATCAGATTCGCTTACTAAAGAACTAGTATAAGTTAATGTTATGGTTAATAATGAGAAAATTGAAGCAGAAGTTTGGAATGGCACTGTTGATAGAAGTCAAATATTTAATTGTGATGAAACACCCCAATTTATTAACTATGGGGTTGATGGTACCAATTCTGGATTATTTTATGCTGGCAAAAGGGATGTATGTCAAAGAATGTATAGAGAATGCGTCACAATTCAACCATTTGTTTCATTTTCAGGTATGCAATAATGTGGTTTAAGAAAAAATGTATAAATAATAACACTTGCTTAAAATAATTTTCAATTTTTATTTTAAGGGGATATATGTATGTGCCAGGTGATATTTAAGTGTACTGGTATTACAAGTTATATGGTTCCGACCAAAGCAGCAAATAAAATTCCACAATTGTTGGTAACGACATCAGAAAATGGAGTATCAAACCATGAATTATTCTTGGCAGCATTGAAAGAATTCGATGTCTACTTGAATGAAAAAAATGTTAAGCGACCCATCATCTTATTGTCAGATGAACATAGCTCAAGACTAGACTTGATGCTTTATCTCTTCTTGAGTTCAAAAAAATTTGTCTCTGTCAGATGAACATAGCTCAAGACTAGACTTTGATGCTTTATCTCTTCTTGAGTTCAAAAAAATTTGTCTCTGTCACACCAACAGACACAACAGGAGTTCAACTCAACTTCTTGACCAAGTAAATAAGAACATTCATAGCGAGTATCGTAAACAGAAAGACTCTATGTTTTCTGATTTCTGCTCCTTAAATAAGGAAGCTTTTATGTTAGTTCTAACTAATAATGGGCAACCAAAGAAACTATTATAAAATCTGCTAGAAGGGTTGGTGTTCCTGAAAATTTTTTGAGTGTTGAATCTATGCAAAAAGATAAATTTGAAAGAGCAGAAAACTGTATCGAAGCAGAGAAACAGTCATCTCCCTTAATTTCTTTGCCTGATAAAAGACATGGTTCAGCAAGTTACTGGAAATCAAAGTTCAAACAAGCTATGGAACTGATTGATGAACTTTATGAAAAAAGTATTCAACTGGAAGAAATACCAGGTTTTATGGTAACCAAAAAGGTAAAGCCTAAATTATCAAAAGATATAACACGTGTTACCCAAGTACATGGTTCAATGACAGCAAACAATGTATTAATTGTAGTTGAATCCATAAAAAGAAACAAAGTAAAAGAAAAAGATGCTGCAAAAAAGAAAGAGGAAGTTAAAAATTTTTTTATTAAATGTATGCTTCAATGTAATTGTGGAGATATAAAATGTAAAGCTTTCGACTTGAAACAGTGTCTAAACTGTCTTAATGTTATGAAGTCTCTTTGCAGCAAAGTAAATTGCACAGCAAATGGATAAAATCAAGAAATGATCTTATTAGCAGGTGCTAGAAAGAAATGAACCAATTATTTTAATGAGATATTTCTATAAATTTTGTGCAGATTTAGTGAAAAAGATTTTGGTTAATTTTTTTTTAATGCATTCCAAAAACCACATGTTAAATTGTACATTTTAATAGTTATTTTTACATGTTTCCCTTTTACCTAAAATGCAAATGGTTTGATTTATGAATAGAATATATAAAAGATAAGTTAACTAGATTGGAGTTACAAACTTAGTCTAAAAAAACCACTATTATATAGCAATTATTGTTAAAAATTCCAAAAAATTTTATACACTTTTTTTAACTGAAACGTTTTTATAAATTTTCCTATATTGTTATCTTTGCTTTCTATTATTTTAATTGTTGTTGGAACATTCATGTATCAAAAAACATTTCTTTCGTGTTTTTAAAATACAGATTTAAATTTTTATAGCCATATAACTGACCACGCTGTTTTTGGGGTGCATTCACCTGTAGACAATTATATAGATAAATAAATATAAATATAGATAATATAGATAAATAAGTATAAATAAATATAGACAAAAACCTTTTTTAAATGCCAACCTAAACTCAGACATTTATACTTATATTACAGATATGTTTAAAGTAAATTATTTTAATTTTAAAAGATCCTGAGGTGAACTGCATTTTTTTACCATTACATAAAAATCAAAGTTTGATATTGTGTGATGGAGGAAGATATGGATACATGAGGAAGATAAATCAACAAGAATGACATAAAGCTGATTCATATTTATTATTTTATTCATATTCATATTATTAAATTTAAATTCAATTTTCAACCAAAGTTTTTCTATTAAGTTTCAACCAGGTAGTCAATTAGGAAAAGATTGTAACTGCAGTTTTTTATTAGACTATAAAAACCATTCATACATTAAAATATATGAATAACTGTTTTCAATTTAAAAGAGTGCACATTTTTCAATAATTGCTACACAATTATTGTTATAATTTAAGTATCGCTAATATTTGAACAAATAAAATGAATTTATATTATAATATATAATTTGAAAAACTGAACACTTTTTACAATGGATTAAAGAGCTAATTATACCATCCTTGAAAAAAATTTGTCTTGATTTAAACTAAAAATTCTTTCAATAAGTATGAAATCATTTTATTTGTAAACAAGATGAAATTAAAAATATGTTGATGAGAGGAATCTGTTAAATAAAAAATTTCTACTTGGACAAGAGAACTTTTATTAAAGCCTATCTTGTTAATGGAATTATATCTTGCTAGTTTAACAAAATGTATGAAATTATGTGTTTAAGAAAATGTGAAAAGATCTAGAAAAATTTTTTATCCTTGTAAAATATAATGTTGCAGCATCTATGATACATGAACAATACAAGGTTTTTATACTCAGAAATTGAAAAAAACTTTTTGTGGTCAGCACAAAATTTTTTAACACAAAACTTTACCATAACAACATAAAAACAAGGTCAGCAAAAATCTGATTTCAGACAAGTTTAGGTTCAATAGTTATGTCAGCATTATCAAATGGTGATCTTAACTCCCAGGGCAGATAACTGACAAGTAGTGAAGTATTTCATGAAAAGTTTAATTCTAAATGAAAGGATTGCTGTGAGCACCCTATTGCATCTCAAAGACAATTTGTTCATTATAAATAGAACAACATTTAAATTGTTTGGGAAAACACAAATTGATGTTTTATAGAACTGGCTGACAGGTACCAGATGCAACTACGAACTTTCTAAAGATTTTTCAAAAAATTTTTAAAAAGCTGATATTTATCAAGACAAAATATTACTTAGTTAGGACTTTTAGTTACAGAAATACATTAATATTATTACAAAACTCAAATAAAATACTATTTTTTATCCTATAAGCTCTTTGTAAAAGATTTAGAAAAAGATTAACATGGAATGGACTTGAATTTGGAGTAATAACCTTGAGCTATGAGTATTCTTAATTCATCTCTGCCATTAAGGGTTTTCCATCAAGTACATATTTTTTTTTTAGTGTTTTAAAAATTTTCTGCATTAGAGAGAAGGTTGACTTAGTAAATAAGACATGTGTACACATAAGGAGGAGGTCATTGAAAGCATACAATTGCGTACAACAAAGAAGGAGGGGGTATGATTAGATGGTTTTATTGTGTACATACTTAATGGATGCCCCATAACATGAAGCAAAAGGCATATGTAAAAGGATTGCCTAATAATACTATTTTAAAGTTTAACAAAAAAAGGGTAGATTTTAATAGTTTGTCTATTGAACTACTTTTTAGTTTAGTAACAATTAATTTGGAAAAATTTACAACAAGTCACTTTAAAAAAAAAGCTTTACAAATATAATGACCATATTTAAAAAATACAGAAAACATTTTACAAAAAAATTATAAAATTTAGCTAAATTTGTCACTCTACCTAGTTTAAATTTATGAAATTTGCCTAATAATATACAACAATTAGTATATATCAATGGTTATACTTAACAGCCATGTGTTTAAAAATATATTGTAGCTACTAACTCTTGAAACAAAACAGTCAAAATGAATTGGTATATATTCAACTTTTTTTTTTTTAACTCTTAACTCTAGCCATAGATTTTCACTTGTGCCTCCTCGAATAGTGGCTACGCAACTCTTTCATTTATTTCTTATTACATGGTTAGCTCTAAAACTCAGTTTAATGATTTTGTGGCCAGCTGGTAGTAAGGTTTAGAGTACCTCTCAGAGGGGCTAATTTCATCAGCAGCTGTAAAACATTACCAGTACCATATTGCATGTGGATAGTGTCTTTCTTAATGCTTTGGCTATGTATTATCACGGCTACATAAGAAGCCTAAGCTATGACTTTATGTTAATTAGCAGGATCAGTTGACTATATCTCGTATCTTATCTCAGAAGTTAGGCTCTAGAGACTTGGAAAACAGTGTCATTAACAAAGGTAGGTCTAGTATTCCATCTCTCATTCATGTGATTAATCTTATTACCTCTCCCAAGAATAAAGCAGAACTATTTGCAAAGAACTTTTCCTCTAATTCAATTCTTGAATCTTATAGTCATACTCTTCCTTCCATTCTAATTAAACAGGTTAAACCATTGTTGAAATTCAAATCTTTCCAGCTTCTGTTGCTTAAGTCATATCTTGATTAAACTCTTCTATGGCTTGTGGTCCAGAAAACATTTCCATCATAATCACACAAAAGTGCTCTCCAGAACTCTTTTCAATACTCTCTAAACTATTTAATAAGTGTTTGAATAAATCATGTTTTCATGCCTGCAGGAAAATGACATCTGTGGTTTCAATTCTTAAAAACTCTGGAGAACATTCTTATCTCTTCAACTTTTATTTGATCAGTCTACTGTAATTATTAGCGAGGTTTTTGAGCCTTTGATTAATAAATATCTAATATCCTATCAAATAACTTATTGTCAGACCATCAATGTGATTTTTGAACTTCTCATCCTACATCTGACATATTAACTTCTGTGTCTGACAGATACTGTAGTGCATTAGATAGAGGCAAGACTTGGGGTATTGCTCTTACCATATCTAAAGTATTCGATAAAGTTAGGCATGCTGGTCTTCTCCATCAGCTTTTTTAATTTGCTGCATCTGGAAAAGTTTTTAAACACACATTCTTGAAAATATTCACTTAAGGTGCTCATAATACCCCAATCTACCTTAGATATATACATAAATTTTAAATGTATTCTACAAAATAGAGTGCTCAGTGTTCTTAAAATAACAGAGCAATAATAAATTAGCAAAAAATCACTTATCAAACTTTTTACATTTTACATTGTGTTTCATCAATTAAGACTCATCAGAAATGAATGCTCAAATTCATAAATCTTCAATTTAGGGGGCATCCATAAAGTATGTACGTAATAAAGCCACTGATTCAGGACCCCCCTTAAATAAAACTGTATGCTTTCAAAGGGCCCCCTACCTCCTCCATGTATGTACGTATTATTTTTTTTTCAAAATAGAACCCCTCCTTCCCCAATGCATAAATATTTCAAAACAAAAAAAACATTTGGCTTATTTGACATTTCTCTGTACATAATTAAAACTTAAAATGTTACTTAATGCACTTATTCAAATCTTAAAATGTTACAACATATTTTAACATATTATATATAATTAAATATATATATATATATATATATATATATATATATATATATATATATATATATATATATATATATATATATATATATATATATATATATATATATATATATATATATATGAACATTCTTTTATGTGATTATGTTGAGCACTGCTTCACTTCATCACTTTTCCTTTCTTTTTTATTGTTTTCTTTTTTCCATGATTGCACTCTTTATAACATTCAATATTTTTCATATTATTGACCAAGCCATTTGCTAATAATGTAGTTATTGGTGAGCATATTCACATTAAGTGTCTTGACTCTAGTATTACTGAAGCTTAAAACTTTTTGCTTCAATCTTTTACTCAGATTGTATTAACTTTTTTTATTTGTCTCTTCTTGGACCCTTGTTAGTGTGTAGTTTTTACTTATTCTTTTTTCATGCTACGACCTCATTAAAACTTTAATCTTGTACTTCTTTTACATAAGCTTCACAAGAACAGCTCTCCTGATAATGTCTTTTTAGCATCAGAAGATAGCAATGCAAATAAGTTTTGTCTAACAAATAGTATTAAATTTTGTAATCTATATCAGAAGTTAGGTTCTAGAGACTTTTGTAAACAGTTTATTAGTGGCATTATCAAAAGCAAGTCTAACATTTCATCTTTTAGCTATGGATCTGATCTAATTGCCTCCTTATTTCACCTCTTAAATCTAATGATTAATCAAAAGGATCCAGCTTCCATTTCTAAGGCTTTTTCTCTTAAAAACTTTTCTACGACATGTTGCCTCAATCCCTGTAATATTTTTAAACCAATCTTTATTGCAATAATCTTAATAGATATATTTATATATAAGTAGAAACTTACGCCATATCTTACATATCTTACATATTATCTTTCACTACTTGAACCTTCATTTAATTTTTGTACAATACTATTTTTTTGCAGCTATGTTTTTTCTATTTTCTAATGCTATCATAATCTCTGCTCAAATAAGCCTCCAGCTCATGTTACAACCACCAAAAAACACATTCATATATTACTCATGATATAGTTGAAAAGCATATTTTTACATTGAATGTTATTTTATGGTAAAATAAATGCTATAAATTTAATTCTTTAACTCTTACATTGCAAACTGCAAATTAGCAAAGCACAAACCAAAATTATAAACTTTAAGAACAGAAAAAGTTTTATTCATGTAAATAAGTTTCTATGCTTTATTAAGCATACATAAATCAACTGAAAACAAAAATAGAAAAAAACTAAATACACATATATTGAATGAGGGCTTTAGTTACCTAAAGGTTTATTCATAATTAATCTTAAAAACCAGTAATAAATTATAACATTATTAACCAAAACTTTGAAATGATTAGTTTACAGCTTCCACTTCACAATTTACCAAGTACCAATGTACTTTAAACACTTAATTAAAGTTATGTTTCCTATTTTATGTTAGTGTTCTAAAATAAAAAGTCAATTTGCATTTATACTAAAATTAAATTTTATTTAACTACTTATCTAATCGTTCAAATTAAAGTAAATTAAAGTAAGGCTTGAGTGAAAGAACTACTTTGCTTTTAATTAAAAATGTATATGCTGTTTTAATGTAAAAATGTATAATTCTTATGTGCCAAAGTTTTAAAAGTGTAGTATAAACAGAAAAAAAAGATGATTTAAAAACTAATAACTGTATAAGTAATCTATATACTAATCCATATTAAACAGTAATGCTAAACTGTTTTACTAATCCAATTATTTTACATATTTTACATTCATATTATTAATATGAATGTAAATAATAAAATAATATTATGAGACAATAATATATTGATAAAACAATATCTAACAAGAACTTTAAATAATTCCTATTTACATAAAATTGTTGAAAGAAAAACAATTTGTTTCTTATTTGACCTAAATTCTTAATGCATACCAACAATTAGTAAAATAACATCTCTCCCTTGCATCTGGATTTAGGTATTAAACTTTACATATCTTTAAAAAAATTATTTAAAACTTCAAAACACTAAAAATCTTCGTCAATGGAACAAACCAAAAAATATATACCAATGAAATTAATAATCACATAAAAAGTCATAGAATCGCTTTATCTGCTAAAACAAAAAAATCGTTATCTTAGGTATTAGCTCAAACAATCTTGATTACACAAAACAGAACAAACTTAAAACATTAGCGCATCGCTTTGAAACCACGTTTTGCAGATAACATTTCGATTCGAAAATTGCTGCTTCGGTTGATCGATCAAAGAAAATCTGATCTTTTAAAGAAAATCAAAAAAACGGCGTTGAAATTCCGATAAAAATATGCAACGCAAATAAAAATATAAAAAAGTAGGGTTTTTTTAAGGCTCTTTTATATAAAACGTTCAATCTAACTTTTAATTCAGTTTCGCTTTCGTCAAAATACGTCATAAAAAGTTACACCCCTTCAAATAATATGTCACTAAGTTATAACCCCTCCGATATAATTATAGAATTATTCCGTCATTTAACTCAATAGGAGAAGCCTGTTTGCAAAACGCGTTAAGTCCGAGTAAACTTTTGAGAAAAACTTAACTACTCCTAGTTGCGCATCAACAGAAATTGATTTTTGTTTGTCCGTTTTTAGGACCAAAAACTTTTTGATTGGTCTAAATTTTAAAAAGATGATTGATTTCAGTATATAGAATGTGAAAATAGAATTTGCAGTGTTTTGCAGATGGGCTCCTCATATTAAAATTTTCAAATTACTATTACTCTAATGTATTTGTCATTCAATGGCAACTACTGCATTCTAACTGAGATAAAAAAAATAATCTCTCTATTAATTATTCACTAATCAGTTATATAACTGTATTGAATTATAGTGTATTGAATATTATTCAATACAGTTATATAGCTGTATTGAATAATAAAAAAATTTAAGATTCTCATAACGTTTACTAAAAGTTTATTATAATTGAAACTTTTGAATATAATAATTGTTAAAAAAACTACTATAAAGTAACTATTATCTAACGGCTATTCCACATTCTAAATGAGCTAACCCTTAAATAATATTAATATATATATAATAAATCATAATAAAGTAAACCCTTATATAATAAAATAAACCCTTATATAATAAAATAAACTCTTAGCAATTAACTATATACAATCAGGGCCGCCGAGAGCTGTCACGCCGCCTGGGACAGCAATCGTGATTGGCGCCCTTATTTATCTAATTTTCCCTATGTTATATATGTAGGACCTTTTTTTTTTTAGGTACTTACATTTCATTTGGCGCCTCTTGGATATCTGCCGCCCCGGACAAAATGTCCCTCGTGACCCCCTTCCTCCTCTCAGCGGCACTGTATACAATACAAACTAAATACAACTTCAAATATTTAGAAGAAGTTTAAACTGTTTGAAATAACTGAATCTTATTTAAACCAATAGTAACGAACAAATCTCAAAATGTCACTTAAAAAATAGAAATAACTATGTTTTTTTACTTTCCTAAAGTAAATAAAAGTAAAGTAAATAAACGTCTCGCTATTTCTTCGTTGAATAAATAGCGACGGCGTTTATTCTATCCTTAGACATCATTATCCTATGAAACGATCGTTCCATTCGTATAAAAGTTTTTTTAATCAGTTTCAATTTTAAAAGTGACTACCAATCATGGCTATAAAGGCAAAGATAGAAATATAGATGCATTTGTGATATTTCTTACAAATTCTTTCACTATTCACGGATTGCGTTAATGATCAATAGAAGCCGTATTCTGTATGGAATTGACTGGTATAGATTTGAATAGAGATAAAAGATATTGTCAATTTTTAAACTTTGTACGGCAAACATAGATCAGAATTCACGAGGTTTGATTGTTTGTTCTAAAATTTTAATACCTTCATTTGTTCGAACAACTGACAATCGAGAAAATTCGTCTGTTGTTGCACTTAAATCGAAACGTTAAAACAGATTATTGATATTTATGCTTCCTTTTAGTAATTTAGCTTTTCTTTTAACTCATGTCTCAAATTTCAAGTAAGAAAAAACTGTTCCACTTTGCAGTGGTATCTTTTAACTATGGTAATCAATAACAATATTAAAAAAGGAAAAACTTACTATCATTAAAACTTACGAAAAGAAATTATGTTCCCTCACAGAATCAGTAGGTCTTCCTTTTAAACACCAAAATGTTATTCAAAATCTATCCTCATATACGTTACAACATGATGAATTCGATTTATTAAACAACGGTCTTGGTTTTGCTTTGCCACCAGCATTTATAAAAAAGACGGATGCATTCGCTCAATTTGATTGTATTTTGCAGTTTTTTAATAATCAACTGAAATACAATGATTCAAAATCTCAACTTATAACTGAACTTTCCCATTTGGCTAACATTACGTATACAAACACACTCCATCTGAAATTTGTCTAAGAAAACATAAAATATAAAAAACACTTCGCAATAATGAGAGCATTGTTATTACGCGACCCGACAAAGGAAATGGTATAATTGTTCTTAATAAAGTTGATAATATAAATTCATTACATAATATTATGAGTAATAAGACTAAGATTTAAAGAATTAAAAGAGGATCCAACAATAAAAAGAGAAATATTTTTACAAGGGTATCTTAGAAAACTTTATAAGCTTAAATGTTTTGAAAAAGTCATTTACACTAAAATCTATCCTGTAGAATTTCAACCTGCAAGAATTTACGCGTTGCCTTAGATGCATAAAGTTAGTAAAGATAGTTCTCTTCCAACATTTCGATCTATCATCTCTACAATCGGATCATATAACTACAACCTTGCCAAACATCTTTCATTTATTGTCTCCTTATATACCTAAACAATTTTGCACTTTAGACACATTTTCTTTTTTTGAAAAATTAAAACAAACTAGTGTAACTAATAAATTTATCGTTTCATATGATGTTGAAACTTTAATCACAAATATTCCACTTAAGGAAACCATCAACATAGCAACTGATTTATTTTTTAAAGATAAAATTAACTCAAAACGTTTTTCAAAAATTCACTTTAAAAAATTACTTCAGATTTCCGTATCCGGTTCACATTTTCTATTTGACGGAAAATATTACGACAAAACGGATGGTGTAGCTATGGGTTTTCCTTTAGCACCTATCTTAGCTAATATTTTTGTCAGATTTCATGAACAAACATGGGTCAATAACTGCTCCTTTACAGCACCATTATTTTATAAACGGTATGATATAATTACTATTTTTAATTCTGAATATGAAGTTCAAGAATTTTTCAAACACCTCAATAAACAACATAAAAATTTGAAATTTATTATGGAAAAAGAACAGAATAACCAGATTGCCTTTTTAGATATACTTTTTAAAAAAATCCAATTTATTTTCGACTTTAGTTTATCACAAAAAACGTATACAGGTCTTTTACAAAATTTTTTAAATTTTATTCCTTCTTGGTACAAATTTGGGTTTGTTCGTTGTTTGGTTGATCGTACATTTAAAATTTATAATACTTGAGTTGATTTTGATAAAGGTATTAGGAATCTATCATTAGTTTTACAAAATAATAACGATTGTTGTTTGGATTAAACAGATTTGTTGAAAATTATACCGATTTATTTAAATTATTTAATTACTATATTATTATTACTATTGTTAAAATAACATGTATTTATTATTATTATTATTATTATTTATTATAATAAATATTATTTTTATTATTATTACCATTACTATTTTAATCATTATCATAAGGTGTTTACTTAATGTTAGGAGTTTGTACTATTTGTAAACAACCTTTAAATGTAATACTAAATGTTTCAAAAATATATATTGATTGATTGACTAATAAATTTCCACAAAAAATTATTGACTCTGAAATTAAATCCTATATTGATAAGAAAATGAACCCATCTGTTTCTAACATTGTTAATAGCTTAAATATAAGATACTTTAAGCTTTCATACATTGGAATGTACTTTAATTATACTAAATTGAAAATTTCAAAAATTGTTCATAAATATTGCAATGATGTCCTAATAAAATTAATTTTTACTACTAATAAAATACAAGATTGTTTTTGCTTAAAAGAGTCTTAAATCTCATGTTGTCTATAAATTTTCTTGCGCTGGCAATAATGCCAATTATATTGAAGAAACCTCCTGACATTTGGCAACTAGAACAAATGAGCACCTTGAAAGCGATAAAAATTCTCATATAATTAAACACATAAATTTTTATGGTGCATATAAACTTTTTGTTTTAAACATATTTTGATATTAATATATATTTACAATATTTCGTTGACCTATAGCGGTCAGCATCTTCAGGTGGAATGGTTTATTATGTAAATTTTTGTCTGTTATTATTTCTCTGTAAAGACTTCTATTTTTTAATATTTATTTCAGAGTACATATATATATATATATATATATATATATATATATATATATATATATATATATATATATATATATATATATATATATATATATAAAATCCAATTTATTTTCGACTTTAGTTTATCACAAAAAACGTATACAGGTCTTTTACAAAATTTTTTAAATTTTATTCCTTCTTGCTACAAATTTGGGTTTGTTCGTTGTTTGGTTGATCGTACATTTAAAATTTATAATACTTGAGTTGATTTTGATAAAGGTATTAGGAATCTATCATTAGTTTTACAAAATAATAACGATTAAATAACAATAAACCGTAGATTTGATGGGAAAATACTCAATGGTCTTGAAAGACAGTACTGTACAATTCTCTTGGAAAAAGTAGAGATGTCAATTATTTTATACATTAAGAATAAAAAATTTGCAACATAATCAACAAATACAAAAAATGCTTTGACAAAAAACAAATATTTTTATACCTTATATATATTTTTAAAAGGTAATAAAAAACTTTTTTTTGTAAATAATAACAAAGACTGAATGGATGACGTTGTATTATATTTCTTTTCAATTAAAGGAGACCTTTGTGTTTGTCAAGTACTCTTTGGTGCAGTTGGAACAACCAATCATATGGCTCCACAGGAAGCTGAGATAATATATTTTACACCTTCTGATAACAACGTGCAATCATGGAGTACCTGATCACAATTTGTTATTAAATATGTATTAAGAGTTTAATAAATATCTTATTGAAAAAAAAAATTGGTACGGTCTGTAGTTTTGCTTTCTGAAGGACAATATTCACGCTTTAGTTTCGATGTCTTATAGTTTTTACAAACAAAAAACATTCGTATGTGCAAAACTCCTTCAGATACCAATAGTGGGATACAGCTTTTAGACCAACTTGATAAAAACTTTTATCATGAGTATTGTAGTATAAAAGAAAACATTTTTACTAATTCAACTCACTAAATAAAGAAGCTTTTATGATGATTTTAGGATGTATTTGAGCTTCAAAACAATCAATAATCAAAACTGCAAGACGTGTGGGAATAAGCTTCACATCATTGAACGTCAATGATATGCAACAGGACAAGTTTGCACAAGATGTTTTATTTATTGATACTTCCAAAACTGTTTCGCCCAGTGCAACAACCCCTGAAAGATATACTATTGAATCTCCCGATGAAAGAAAAAATTCATCTCAGTATTGGAAAGAAAATTTTCAGCGTTTGCAAGAGCTAATTCAAGAGCTTGAAAAATACCTGTCTTACAGAAAGTATAGAAAGTTAAGCCTAAAATTTCTAAATTTTACTACGAGGGTTAAAAGTGTGTTGGAATTAACTCAAGTTAATAAAAATTAAGAACTAAAAGTTAGAGAAGAAAGAAAATGGAACAAAGAGAAACAAAAAGAAGTATTTTTACAGTGTAAAAATGAATGTAACTGTGTATAAGGTGTGTGTCATAAAACTACAGCAATGCTTTTCTTGCCACGATGTACATCAGGTCAGTCAGTAGGTCAGTCTGTAGAAAGTTCTCTTGTAAAGTGGATCGAAAGAAACCAATAATGTTGTTAGCAGCTGCAGTAATTAACAATTCCCTCAAACGTAAGATTATTAAGCATGAAAGTGACAAAAATGCTAGCAGTTAAAGGACACACTAAAAAAGTTACTTTACAGCTCTTATATCTATCATAGTCGGATTCAGAATTTTTTTGGTGTTTGAGATACTGTACACCCCCCCCCCCCCCATTTGAGGGGAGTTTAAACTTTGTATAAATGATCATAACTGAAAGATATTACTATAAAACTTAAAATCTATCGATGAATAAAAGTTTAGTCCAGAATTGTACAAAAAATAGTTTATAAACTTGTTGCCCCTCACATTTGGGGTAAGGAGGGGGTCAAAGGGCTTTTCGTTTCCAGCCACCAATTATTATAATTTTTTGCAAAGCCTTATTATTTGACATAAGTATCAACATACAAAAGTTTGGAGTTTGCTCCATGTCTGGAAGCTAGCTATATCACGCACCAAAAAATCCTGGATCCGTCACTGATGCCTATATTACCAATATGTGATACGGACAGAACTCTATAAATTTAAGTGTCGAGGACGAGGATGTATAAAAGTTACTTTTAACTATATTTAAAGTTGCATGTTTGGTTAAGTGTTGTAATTAAAAACTGAATTGTTTATTATTTAAGAATTTTTTTTTTGAGTTATTCATATAATCTATTGTAGATTATTCGTTCAAGTATTTTAAAATTAGAAGGAAGTCTTGATTGGTCTGTGATTATCTATATTTAGCTTTAAATTTAAGTTATATATATTCATTTTTAATTATAAGTTAATTTATCTTTGTGCATATGTTTGTTATATTTTTAAACCTTTGGTTATTTAAATTCGCAAAATTATTTTTGCGATATATATTTTTTTAATTATTAAAATAGTTTACTTTCTTATTATATTAGTATTATTTTAATAGTACTAATATAATATTTCTTATTCTTGATATGTATTACGAGAAAAGTCGACCTAAATGAGTTTGGCTTAAAATGTTAAATAAATTAAAATGATATTGTAAATAAAAGATGAAAGTTTATAAAAATTCGTGAACAATTTTTAGACTTATATTATTGCAATTTTTTATGTTGTGGTTTTTGATCGATTGATAATAAACTTCGAATTAAAATTAAAATTAGAATTAAATTATAAAATGATAAGAACTAGTAGTATTTTTGCCAGATTTACAAAAAGGTATTTTATATCTCTATACAGAGCCGTGCCTGACCGGCGTTCATTGCGTACTCCGCATGCAGGCGGCCGAATTAAATGGCGGCCAAAAAATTATAAGAATACATCACATATACTCCACATTCAGTGCCGTAAAATGTAAAAATTTAGTATAAAACTGCGAAATAAAAATTAATATTATTCTAAATTTTGTTATATTTTTCTTCATATAGAGGAATGTTTTTTAATGCATTAAGTATAATATCAGTATCACCACTTTCTTGCTGATATTAATTTTTTTCTTATCGTTAATTGAACTGTTTATTTTATTTTTGTGTCACTTAGAATGCTGCAGGGGCGCGGCGCCGGCGCCTATCTATGGGAGCCAGTTGCAGCGGATGTGTTGCACACACTAATACAATAGAATTTATATGGGTAAAAAAAAAGTTCGAGTTATAGAGATTTTCGAATAATAGAAAGTTGACTTTTTTTCAAATATTCTTTTCAAAGTAACGAATAGAATTCAAACAAACAAACAAATAGTAATTCTTTAACCTAAAAACAATATATATTATGTGTTTTGCTTTTCTTTTCTTCAATTCTATAAGAGGTTGTTTTTTTTCGCTTTAAATTGTTTTCTTTATGTCTCTTTGATAAATTTTACTGACGGTTCTAAAAAATAATATTAATAAAATTAAAATACTAGAGAATCTTTTTATGATTTCTTAACTCCAAAATTAAACTTAAATCTTGATCTAAATATTAACTACATGAGGCGCTAGGCAGTGGCGGATTTAGTATAGGGCGTGGGGGGGCGAGCTGCCCTACCCTACGCCCCCCTAGAACGGTCTAACGGCGCCCCCTAAAACAAAAAACAAAAAAAAATTATAAGATCAAATTACTGAAGACAACCCCGGTCGCCCCTATTTATTGACTTGGCCCCATGATGCAGCTAAAGTTTCGTTTCCAACGGTGGAATATTTTAGTACTGTATCAGCAATATATAACTTCTTGAGTGGTTCACCATTTAAATGGCAAGTTTTAAAGAAAAATGTAAAATCTGAAACTCGGTGGAAAGATGAATATATAGAATTGCCTTATAGAAATGGCTAAAGAATGTTTAACGCCCACGGTTCGACATGAAGCTGAATGTTTGGCAACTACTTAAGAGAGGAAGCAAAATATAAGATTCAAACAAGTAGTAGATATTGAAAGTAGTAGATATTCAAACGACACTCTTCCAATGTTTAACAACACTAGAAGAGCGTCGTTTACGAGGAGATCTAATTTTTCAATATAAAATACAGAAAGATTATGAGGAGATTTAATATGTAAAGCTCAATAACCAAAATTTAACAAAGGCATATTGTAAGAATAATGCTTAGCATTATATCTATAGATATTATTTCTTTTAATGTTGAGTTGAAGAAGCTTGGAATGGTTTACCACCATATATTATAAAATCAATAACAATTGATCAATTCAAAAATAAAATTGATAAATCAGATTTTTGCAAAAATTATGTATTAATAACACTAAATAAAAGTTATATACATTAAAAAGTAAACATTTATAGCTGTAACAGCACAACATCTTCTGTTATTGTGCTCTATAATTGATTTCATCAATTGTCACAATGTATTATTATTAATATTATGTTGAAATTAATATTGTCTAAAACTCTGATGTTTATAACAAGTATCAAAGTATTTAAAAAACAATTACTTTTGGTAGATCGTAATTTTTGCTGTGATTTGATAACTCGAGCAGTTATTAAAAATTTATCCAGTCAACTTTTAAGAGAGTTATCCACTTCGATTACAGCTTTTAAAGGTTACAAACTCACATTTCAAATATCTTCTTTTTTAGCGCAAAAGCGCCATTTTATTATAGTTTTCTTTTAGTAAACGAAACAATGAGTTTAGATGGTTTTATCTTCACTAAATCAAACTCTGCCTTTGGTCTTTATGGTGTATCATAGTAAATAATATTCATTATGGTAAATAATATTCATCATGGTAAATAAAATTCATCATGGTAAATAATATTAAAAATCATAGTAAATATCATCATAGTAAATAATATTAAAAAATAAATAGTTTTAGACGGAATACCAGAAGTTTTTTGTGGAGCTGTTATCTTAGTAAGTTATCTTAGTTTTAATCTTAGTTTTAGTTTTTAGTTTTTTGTGGATCTTAGTAAGTATATGAAAAAAATCTTTTATTTTCTCTGTTTTAAAAGAAAGAAATAATTTTTGTTTTCTATGATGGTGTTTTTAAAAAGTTTCTTGACCATTTTTAAGCAAGTTAATGCATTTTGACTGAAGTTCAAACCTATGAAAAGGTTTTGGTTTTCACGCTATGGAAAAGTCAATTCAAACCTAAAATACTTAACTGCTATTATGGTCTATAGAATGAAAATGATACATGTAGCAATAAAACAACTTTAATAAAATTGTTGTTACTACATATTAGAACACTCGTGTAACTCTTACTTTAAAAATATCAATCGAATATCATTGTAATAGAAAACGTATTGAGGTATAAGTAGAAAAAAAACTATTTTAAACTAAAACTGCCATTAATCCGTAACAGTAGTTTAAACTAAAACTGCCATTAATCCGTAACAGTAGTTTAAACTAAAACTGCCATTAATCCGTAACAGTAGTTTAAACTAAAACTGCCATTAATCCGTAACAGTAGTTTAAACTAAAACTGCCATTAATCCGTAACAGTAGTTTAAACTAAAACTGCCATTAATCCGTAACAGTAGTTTAAACTAAAACTGCCATTAATCCGTAACAGTAGTTTAAACTAAAACTGCCATTAATCCGTAACAGTAGTTTAAACTAAAACTGCCATTAATCAGTAACAGTAGTTTAAACTAAAACTGCCATTAATCCGTAACAGTAGTTTAAACTAAAACTGCCATTAATCCGTAACAGTAGTTTAAACTAAAACTGCCATTAATCCGTAACAGTAGTTTAAACTAAAACTGCCATTAATCCGTAACAGTAGTTTAAACTAAAACTGCCATTAATCCGTAACAGTAGTTTAAACTAAAACTGCCATTAATCCGTAACAGTAGTTTAAACTAAAACTGCCATTAATCCGTAACAGTAGTTTAAACTAAAACTGCCATTAATCAGTAACAGTAGTTTAAACTAAAACTGCCATTAATCCGTAACAGTAGTTTAAACTAAAACTGCCATTAATCCGTAACAGTAGTTTAAACTAAAACTGCCATTAATCCGTAACAGTAGTTTAAACTAAAACTGCCATTAATCCGTAACAGTAGTTTAAACTAAAACTGCCATTAATCCGTAACAGTAATCTATCTGAAACTTTATCCAGTGTTAGGTGTGGCGATAAGCAAATTTTGCAGCAATTTTTTTTTATCAAGTTGTAAAGAGTGATCCTTTGTACAGATGTTTTTTTTGCGCAGAATGAAGTCAAACTTTTACTTAGTTTAAACATTTAGTATGAATTTTTTTACGCGAACAAAGTTAGAGGATTTCAAAATTTGCAGCACAGGGTACCTTGAAGTTTAATGTATTAACCCCATATAAGCCGCGTTCTTCGTTCAGCTAGTTTTGCCTTATCATGATAAACGTGAAAATTACACGGAAACTTTTTAACTATCATATCAAGAAGAGAATTAATCATCTCTCGTGAATAATTATTTTGACTTTGATTATGAAGAGGTTATTCACTTTCTGACTGACTGTATTTTTTCAAAGTATTTATAAATTTTATTTATATCAAATTTTAAACCGAAGCGTTACATCTTTTTTTTTCCTGCTTTTTTTTGAGTTTTGGTTTGTAAATGTAATGCAAATTTTTAAATAAATATATGCTGTATATTTATTTTAAAAAAATTCTTAAATACATTATAAGTATTCTTCTTTAAGTATTCTTGTTTATTAAAATAAAAAGAGACATAATAAAATAATTTAAGATGACTTTGATTTAAAAAAAGAGCCTAAATATATATAAAACAAATAATATAAAACAAATATAGAAACACACATAAAAGCGAGTGGGGATGATTAAGCATAGGACCACCCCACAATCCAAATGAGGAATTCAATGCAGTTTTTGACATTATAAAAAAATATTATTTTCTTTATAAAAGAGCTGTTTTACCACACTTTTAATAAAAACCAACATTTTTCAAGCAATTTTTCCTCTTAAGGTGGTACACCCCCGTTCGAAAAATGTTCTTAATAATCTTAACTGGTCACACAAGTTGAAACCTATCCTAATATTTTTCTAAACATGAAATCTTGATTTCCAAACTTTTGTTACCATATACACTTACCACATAAAAATTACGCAAAAGTGGGTATAATTTCAAACAAGATATCTCCATTTCTATTAATCATTTAGTTCTAAAATTAGTTCTCACATTATGTTCCTGAAATATACGAAGAGGTTTTTTTCAACTAAACAAACATACTTTCTTGTTAAACTTACTTTTTTGTCATATCTTTTATTTTATAGTCTTTTTATATATCAACTTTTATAAAACGTAAATTATTTGATTCATTTTCTCACTTCTAAATGTCATTCAATATCATACCGAAAAACATCATTTTTCTCACTTCTATATGTCATTAAACATCATAAATAAAAAATAAAAAAATAAATATTTTTTTAATTTTAATAAGCTTTAATAGTTTAGAGTTATAAATAATAAAAGAAATTTATTTTGAATAATAAATGAACACGTAAAAAAAAAAAATTTTTACAAACTCTTTTATCTCGAATAATATTTGTTATTACTTCATAAATATGAATCTTTAAAAAAAAAAAAAAAAGTTTATTTTCAACCTGCTGAAACAATTCGTTAGCAAACCAACAATTCAAAAAAGACAAACAATTAAAGTCTAAGATAAGCAAATTATTAAAATAAATGATCAGATTTAAACTTAGTATTATTAAGAATCTGAAAATTAACTATTTAATTAATATTTATAAAATTAATATTCACAAAATATTTACAAAAAAAAATTAATAATTTTTGAATACTTCCATATTTTATTTTTTTTAATTAGTAAAATTTTGAAATACTCTAACTTCCATTAATCATGGATAAACAACGAAGAAGACTTTACCTGTAAATTTAGACTTTTTATAATTGATACTCACTATGGTATTTTATTTAAATTAAGAATTTGTTTACAATTTCCAAATTAAACTCTTTTACAATAAAATTTACTGCTCAATTTTCTGGTAAATTTATAAACTGATATGAATAATTACAAAACAATAGTATATATTGCAACGCACTGAAATAGTTCTTTTGCAAGTTAATATATCTATGCCATTATGACATTGTCATGCAAGGATTTACGTGAAAAAGCACGGATGGCTTGTGGTTGGAAGGCTAGGGACAAAGGTATAAGTAAGAGGAAACCAAATAAAGCATTTAGCTTCAAAAGATCAACTTTCATCGACAAAAGTAACGATTTTCATAAATCAAGACTGTTAATATAATGGTTCTTTGAGTTCAATCTTCAAAAGTTTCAAGCTTGTGACATTTATTTTTGGAGATAAAATTACAACTCAACATTAATTATGGATGCGTTGCGAATCCTGTGACGATTGGTTGTTTGGAACTTGCTATACTACTTTGGTCGACAGTGTGCACAAAAATTGCCAATAAAAATACAAAACTAATTAAAAACATTTAAAGCAATAATAATAATAAACATATAAAGCAAAGAAGTGTTTTTTTTGTTAATTGTTAAAAAAGCTTTAATAACCTCTTTAACCTAATTGAAAAATATATTTTTAATTTTATCAACCAGTGGAATAGCAAAAGTGATAAAAGTTGAAGTATTAAAATTTGTGACTAATTATGATAAAAGAAAATTAAAAAAAAAAACACTATTTATATTTAAAAAAGCCATTTTTTATTTGCTATTTTTTATTTTCTTTGGCGCCCCAAAATACTTTTTTTTTTTGAGCTCGGGACGACGCCCTCTTTGGTTACTGGTAATTCCTGATATTGAATTATCATTTTACAACAAAACAACATTTAAAAATTTAATTTTCACTATTTGTGGCATTAAGTTTGTGATGCGTTATAAAGATATATATAGCGACAGAAATTATGAGATGGTATCGAAAGTTCGGTCAAAGGATCTATTTTCATTTGAAATAAAAAATCTAATGCTAGTTTTTATTTTATTATTTCATTTTTACAATATAGATTAGAAATAAAATTGGCTGTATAATTCAGAAAAAATTTATAAAAAACGATTATTTATGCCTGAGATATGAATGTTTGAAGCTTAAGTGACCGAACTTAAAGCTTAAGTGACCGAACTTAAAGCTTAAGTGACCGAACTTAAAGCTTAAGTGACCGAACTTAGGCGATCTTATGGTATATATATAAAAAAAAAAAACAATTTAATAGTTTGATTAAATTTTTGTGTGTTAGAATTTTTTCAGGTTTTATTGGTGCTGCAACAAGCAAGAATATGTATAGTGAAGATAACAATGAATAAAAGAGAAAACATATTTGTTTTTAATAGTTACAGTTTATAAACATATTTGATTAAGGTAAGATTTTGCCTAATAAAATATGCCAGTATTATAAACTTTTTTTTTCGATTAAGTGTATTTAGTGGCGCCGTTAAGCATCGGCAACGTTTTTGCCGACGGCCTTGCGCTTGAAGGAGCCTCGCAAAAATATATTTAAAAAATTAAATATTGTATTTTAATTATAATTGATAATATTTTTACATATATTATTTTGCTTTGCTGACGAATATATGTTTATTTGTTGGTTTTATCATCGGTGTTATATTACTTCAACTTTAAATAAATATCATTTTCTAAGTATCAATCTTGTAACTGTTTCTGATACCGTAAACCGGGGTAACTTTGGCCAACGGTAACTTTAACCATTTCAAAAAATTTTAATTTAACAAAAAGTTACAGATCAAAATAAAAATGAAATTCTATTTCATTTTTATTCGATTACAGCTTGTGACACGCGTCAAATTATTAGTAAAACAAATATATAATATAAGAGAAATCAAAATATATTCGAATTCAAATTTAAGTTTTTTTTATTATAACCTAACTAACTTAGTGTATTAAGTTATAATTTAAATATAAAATAAAGTGCAATTATTTAATTCGGCCAAATCAAGATTTGTTTTTATTATTATTATTTTTTTTTTTACATTAAGGGGCCTAATTTTGCCGACATCCACTATTTGCCTCGCGCCGCCGCTAAGTGTATTTATTTATTCCATGTGGCATTTCTGCCACAAAAAACACCTAGAAACATTAAATATTTTTATATTGTAATTCCTAATTTTAACATTTGGAAGTTTTAGGATTACACCATGTAACAACATTTTTGTTTATGTTAATTTTTTAATGTTTCTTACATAATTTTTGTATGCTGATTTCAGTGGTACCATTGGTTTTTCTCTATCATCAAGATTTCCTGAGAAAAAGCATAAAGTATATTTCGGAGTTTTCGTATATGTGTAATGCAATTAAAACATTATATATATATGCTGATTTTAACTATATTCGTGTGTTTATTTTCAGTTTAACTAATTACAACTGTTACATGAAGTAGTGAATATGTCTAGTAGATCCTGCAAGCTTTGTCCTGACTCATTCTGTTATGTTTGTGGTTACTATATTAGTCCAACACAAGCTAAACATAAGATTGTCAGTGGTACAAAATTCTTTACTGCATATCATGCTTATTTTGGCATGGCTATGGGAGATCAGGACAAATCGTGGGCACCACACTACAGTTGTGGTAGCTGCAGATCAACTCTGGAAGGATGGCTGCGTAGAATCCGAAAGTCAATGCCCTTTGCGATTCCGAGAATATGGAGAGAACCGACGAACCATCATGATGACTGCTTTTTCTGCATTGTTGACATTTCAAAGTATAAAAAACCGAAAAATAGGCTGACTCTAGTTTATCCAAGTATACCATCTTCTATTGGACCAGTTCCACACAGTGATGAATTGCCTGTTCCTACTCCACCTCAATCCGAAGAAGCAGCTGCATATCATTCTGAAGTAGACTCACCGGATGAACTCAATGATGACTGTGATTTCAGGGAACCGAATGATTCACCTCATTTCCCTAACCAACAAGAACTTGATGACTTAGTACGAGATTTAGGTCTCACTAAATCAAATGCAGAACTTCTGACATCACGTTTGAAAGAATGGAATTTATTAGATCCAAGCTGCAGAACCTCGAAATACCGAAAAAGACATGAAACATTCGCATACTTTTATGTAGTATCAGAATCACTGTGCTATTGTCATGACGTTCGTGGTCTTTTCAATGACATTGGCATTGTTCACAATCCTGAAGAGTGGAGATTATTCATTGACAGCTCAACAAGAAGTCTAAAGGCAGTTTTGCTCCATAACGGAAACCGATTTCCTTCGATTCCAGTAGCTCATTCCGTTCATCTAAAGGAAGACTATAAGAACGTGAAGTTGTTGCTTGAGAAAATCAACTACGACAGTTACAAGTGGGATGTATGTGGAGACTTTAAGATGCTAGCATTTCTTCTCGGTCTGCAAGGAGGATACACAAAGTACTCGTGTTTTCTTTGTTTATGGGATAGCAGGGCTGCAAACCAGCACTTCACAAGACGTGAGTGGCCAGTGAGAGAACATTTACAGCCTGGTTCGCACAATGTTATTAATCAATCTCTGATACCTGTTGAAAAGATCTTACTACCACCCCTTCACATTAAACTTGGTCTTATCAAACAATTTGTCAAAGCATTAAACCCAGATAGTGCAGCATTCCAGCATATTCGGCAGATGTTTCCAAAGGTGTCAGATGCAAAAATTTCAGCAGGTATATTCGTTGGTCCACAGATTAAAGTTATGTTGGCATGTAAGGAGCTTGAGGACAAAATGTCTGCTGTTGAAAAAGAAGCATGGACTGCATTTAGACATGTTGTTCATAGCTTTTTAGGCAACAATAAGAGTGATAACTACAAAGAGATAGTGGAAAACTTAATTGTACGGTACGCAGATATGAAATGCAGAATGTCAATAAAGCTGCATTACCTGCATTCACACTTGGAATTTTTCAGACCAAATTTGGGTGATGTGAGTGAAGAGCACGGGGAACGTTTCCATCAGGATATTCTTGCAATGGAGAAAAGATACCAGGGCAGATGGGATGCAGCTATGATGGGTGACTACATCTGGTGTTTGATACGCGATGACGAGAAACTTCATAAAAGAAAACCTCGTTCTACTGTTCACTTTTAGTGTTTTTTGAGATTGTGAGAGACTGTTACAATACAATATAATGTAACATTATGTAATATATGTAAGAAACATAATGTAACATGAAGGTTTGTAACATAACATAACACTTTTGAATTAGTAAATGTTTTATATTGACTAAAGTAGAATCTAATGCAAAACGATTTATATTAATTATATGTTTAATTGATTTTTTGGTTTTACGACCAAACGATTGATGCAATAAAAAATCCAATGTCATATTCAGACTCAGCATACTCAAATTAATTAAGAAACATCAAAAAATTTTGATAAACAGAAAATTTTTTTTTTTTTGTTACATTGTGTTATACCGTCTATGATTAAGACGATGAAAAAAATATATACTTGTTTTTGTTTAATTTACTGACAATTTATTTGTATTAAATCAGTCATTATTTTCAGCTTAATATAATTTATTTCTACACTTTTCGACAACTTTACTTTAAAAGCTCTTTGATGACTGCTTCAAATGGTGTTTTTAAATCACTACTGCTTCAAATGGTGTTTTTAAATCACTATGGCAATAAAATTAATTTTTATTTTTTTTGTTTTTGGAACATATTTTGCTGTTGAAAAGATGTTACAACCTACATAAATTTACAAATAAAATTGGCCGGAGCAAGAAGAAGACATTATTTTTGTCTTAATGCCGAGCAACGTGTTACAATATATATTTTTTACAAAATTTTTCCAAGGGTATAAAAAAGAACTAAGAAATAAGATGTTTACAAAAATATTAACATTAATAAAACACCATTAATAAAAATAATACCATCAGGGCCGTGCCTACTAATAGGCAAAACAGGCAGCTGCTTGGGGCCCCCAAAGTCCAAAGAGTCCGGAAGGGGTTTCAAATTTTTCAAAATTTTAAAGTAAAAAAAAAACAATAAAATTTAAATTTTAATTTACGAAATATTTGTCCAATTTACAGTAAATGTCTTTGAAGCGGAGACCATTACAGCATTGTTCAATGTAGTAGTGTGCTCGTGCTCTTCTTTGAACATCAATACTGCTCACTCTTGAGCAAAATTCTGGCTTTTCGTGGCAGTGAGGAAAAGCTATTTGCCCAAGGGAATGGAAAATATTTTAGTCTAGTGGAGTTATTGGCAAAGTTTGATAGTGTCATGCAGGAGCATGTTCGTTGAGTAACCAACAATCAGCTGCCGTATCATTATTTAAGCATCAGGATTTAAAATGAGTTAATCATACTTATGTCAAGAAAAGTGCAAACTGAAATTATTCATCGTCTAAAGGTGGCAAAAAAATTGTCTAAAGGTGGCGTTTTGTCAAAACTTAAGAAAGTTCTGCAACAATTAAAGAATATTTTTGGGCACGAATTCTGGAACAAAACACTTTGACTTTCTTCTCTCCGTGTGGTGCCCATTCATTAAATCTCAATGTTTTTGATGCAGGCAAATGCAATGCATCCACAAAGTAGTTTTTTGGATATCTTCAACGCTCGCATGCATTTTTTTCAGTATCACTACATAGATTGACAATCATGGAACAATGTGTTTAAATGGAGTGAGACACGCTGGGAATCTCGAAAGTGTAAATATTGTTAGGAACCATTTACCTGAAATTTTGAAGGCACAAGATGAATTAGAAGACTTAACAAGTGATTTCTTTGCCTTTGCTAAACTGAGATCTTTGAGAAACGAATTATCATCATACGCCTTCATCATAAAGACTGTGATATGGTATGAACTCCTGCTGCAGATTAATATTGCAAGCAAGTATTTTCAGTCTGAAAAAATGGACCTTCAATTAGCTATGCAATATACCAACAATTGTAAAGTAGTTCTCAGTACTCTTAGAAAATATTTTGACGGTTTGTTACTTGAAGCTCTGAAAATTGCAGCTGTGAAATTGATACTGAGCTGCCTCAACCTCAAATGAGAAAGACCAAAAACCTCTCTACAAATCAGCTGAACAAACACAGTTTACACCAATGGAAAACTTACGGATTAACTTATTCAATGAGATAATAGAAGTAGCCATACATAGTTTGAATGAACAATTCACTGAGCTGAATCATTTATGTGAAACATTTGGAAGAATTTGTCAAGTTGTAAAGGTTTTTCTTGAAATACAGTTAAATGAAGGTGCTTCGAAATGGTTTCCTACATTGTAATATTATACATTAAAAACGGTAAAAAAAATTGTGGTTGGGGACCTTTAAGAAAGTCTGCCTGAGGCCCTAAAATAGGTCAGCGCGGCACTGAATACCATTAATAAATTAGATAAAACAAAAGAAACAAACAAACAAACAAAAAATTAACGCAACTTATTTACATTGTTTTTTTAGTTGATGTAGTGTTTTAGATGATTTTATTTTATTGGTCTATTTTAAAAGAAACAAGATAAATCAACATCTGTGTGTAACAAACACCGATTTGATTTAATTTTAAACTGATTAAGTGAAATTTTCTTCTCGGCAACAATGTTTGGAAAACCTTTCCACAAAAATTCTATTCTGAATTGAATAAGAAATCAGTTTTGATTAAGGTTGGTACAACAAAGTTGTTTTTTAAAACCATTGTTTTTTAAAGCCAAAGTTGTTTTTTAAAACCATTTTTAAAGGCAAAAGGTCTAATGAAAATTTATTTTTCATTTATTCACAGCTATCTTTCTTACTGCAACATTGCATGGGGAAGTACGAATTACGGAAAACTCAAAAAACTTCATAGTAAACAAAAGCATGCTTGTAGGATTGTATTTGGGGCAAACAGAACTGTTTATTGCGAACCGCTATTAAATCGTCTCAAGGCCTTAAACATTTATAAACTAAACATTTACTCAACATTACTTTTCATGTTTAAAATGAAACATGGAATATCTCCACTTATATTTAAATCTTATTTTAGCGAAATATCTCATAAGTATCCAACAAAGTTTTCAATGGATAACTTTATTGTTCCGAGAATTAATCTAAAAATAAGTTCTTATCGAATTCAATATCGAGGATATTTTTTATGGAAAAATTTTATCAAAAACTTTAATGAAGAACACTACTCTTTAGAAAAGTTTAAAACAGTTTCTAAAAGAATCTTACTTCAATTAGATTTTAATTTCATAGACTTTAAATATTTTTTTAAAAAGATAATTTTAAAATAGAAAAAACGCTTTCATTAGCACTAAATATATTTTGTTATATGTATCAAATATATTTCTATTAGTATACAAAACTTTCTTTATTTTTAAATTTTTAATATAATTGTCATTTTATTATTTGACAAAAGTTATGAACTCTTAACGTTTTTTTGTATATTTTATTCATAATTGTTTATAAACACGGAAAATTTGTAAACGGGGCTCGGTGATATGTCATTGTCTTCTTCTTGCTCCGGCCAATTTATATAAATGTAATATGTCTTTGTTGTAAATATATGAAACAGCACAAAAAAAAAAAAAAAAAAGTTGTTTATAGAAAATCATGTAGAATACTTATGGTGTATTTATTCAAAATAAGTTTAAAACTTTTTTGGAAATAGTCCAAAATTTTATTTTATTTCATGAACTGAAATAATAGATGGATGTTAAGTTGGAGAATATTTAAGGCACTAAGTCTACGTAAAAAATGTTTTTCAAATTTACGAGCTTAAAATACAACTTTAACAGCATGTTTTTGCTAATTGTATTAGTTTTCTTAACTGTGATTAGTACTTGCCCATACGATATTGCCGTAAGTTAAACACCTGTGTATAAAAAAATATATATATTGATTTTTTAAGGACGTAAAATTTAAAAATGTCTTCGCTCTATAGATGATGCCAATGTTTTTTAAGACTTTTTTTTTCAATGGAGTTTTAATGCTGTTTCCATGATTAATTTTCATAAAAATTCACTTCTAAAAAATTTACGGAAATTTGCCTTTTAACGTCGGTTTTATAAATTTGGAAATTTTTTGAACATTCAATAAAAGTTTGTTGCATATCAATCATTCATTTGAACTATGTTCTTCATTGGCTACTTTCAACTAAGTTCTTCATTGGCTACTTTAAAAAGTGTTTGAATATTTTTATGAGAATAAAAAAGATTAGCGCAATTTGCAATAAAATAAAATTTATTAAGTTTGATGTTGAAGATAAATTTTTTATGTATAGTAAGAAAAGTGAAAGTCCTAATATAGAACCCTGTGGAACTGCACAAGTTATAGCATTTTAGGTTGTTTCTATATTATCACATTGTAGGTATTGTTTTCTGTTCGAAAAGTAATTTTCAAACTAGTGTAAGTTTGAATCTTTCATTCCGTAATGTTTTATTTTTTTTAAATAGAATGGAATGATTTACGGTGTCAAAAGCCTAGGACAGATCAATGAAAACTCCTAATTTAAAACAGCCTTCATTAAAGGCATTAGATAAATGGTTAACTAATTCTATAATTGCGTGATAAAAAAAACAAACTTGATACGAAATAATTTTTCGGTACATTGTATGCATATTTTTAAAATTATTTATTTTTAAATCGGGCTTTAAAGTTCAAAATAAATGTATTAATTGATGATTTTAAATTTTAAAATATTTTCTTACTTACTATTTTCTTACTATTTAGTTTTGTTATTTTATTTATTTACATCATTTAGACATTAAAAAAAATTATAAATCGATGTCTATAATTTAAAAACTTTAACAGTAAGCATAAGCTTGCTTTTAAGAATAATTTTATGGATGATTTATCTAAGTTCCATATCATGCATATTTGTTTAGTCATTGATTGCTCAACTTTTGCCACACAATTGTTTTACTTACCCTGTATCGGCAGGTGCCAACTCAGCTTACCCCCTTGGGATAATTAAAATAAGTATTTTATTCGAGACCAATTTTTAGCAAGTTAAATTTCATTTTCAATCGTTAAAAAGGTACGTAAGTCCAACGCATCATTGTTAGATTAAATAAAAATTGCTAAACTTCCCAGCAAACATTCAAAAGCAGAATTTCAGTGGACCTTTATAGGCATTTTAAGCGATCTACTCTAGTTTTGTTTACCGGTTACTTAGTGGACCATTAACAGCAGCCGCCAAAGGTAATTAGCTGATGACTAGCCACTATTAACATGTCGAAAAATTATTGGTTTAACATTTATAGTGGCTGCCACTAATGGTCCATTAAGTAACTGACGAGCAAAACTCAAATGAAACGCACAAAATGCTTATATAGGTCCACTGCAAATCCACTAAAACAATTTTTGTTGGGTAGTCTCTCTCTTTTCCTAAACTAAAATCTCTAAAAATACCTAATGTACATTTTTTAGTTGGCTAGAGCGTCAAACAAAAAGTTTAAACCCGAACTGCTATACGATACGGGTTCGAATCTTGCCACCGCCGAATCAGCACTTGAGTAGTATTTCTCAAGTAGGATTAGTCTCAATGGCTGTTTGTGGCTGTTCCTATGCTAAGCTAACAATATCTTTGGATATAACATTGTATAAAAAATATAGCATGAAAATTCAAATAAGTAAAATTAAAGAAATATAATAATTATATTAATAATTATATGCGTTTGATTATTATTATCAAACACATCTCTTTTTTCACTGGCACCATTTATCTAAAATTTTAAGAAAAGTATTTTTTTTTAAATTGCTACTGACCTAATCAGATAAATTGCTACTCGTGATACAACTTTATTTTATCATACACATTCTTTATTCATTGCGGTTTTTGATGTAATTTGTACGATACAGAGACAAAAGCATATTTGTTTTGCCATTACCCCTCATAAAGGTGTTGTAAATTTTGACACCGGCAGGTTGATTGATATCACACTTTTTTAACGTTGTACCACTTGCATCTGCAATACTATTATATCTACAAAATATTAAAACCCGGATTCTTATGCAATACGAGTTCAAATCCAGTCACTACCAACTCAGCGGTTGAGTAGTGCTTCGGCACGCAAAATTGTTCGTTAATATTGGGCGCTACTTAGGATTAGTCTTCATGACTAATTGTGGATTTTAAATTTATAGATATAGCTAGATATTTCTGCTTTTACCCACAATTTTCAAGTCCGCTATTTTTGTTTCTTTGGGAAGTTAAAAGGATGAAGTTAAAAAGCAGAAGTCACAATGATATATTGCGTTACGCCAATGTCAGTTCTTAATTCATTGTGATTTGTCCTTTATTCGGCACACACTGTTGCAGATTTAACGCTGTTCGTTTAACTAGGCTATAGGAATTACTATAGTATAATTAGCTATATTTAAAAAAAATGAAATTTGCTGCCACTTCTTTTTTTATTCAAAAAAGTGCAACTTGTACATTGGCCATTTTAGTTATCTATGACTTACTCATGGTATTTATTTTAGAATAAAGATAACTCTTAGAATCTTGCTTAGAATTTAAATAACTCTGCTTGCATATAACACTTAACTATTGCTTAATTAACAACATTAAAGGTTTCTCTAATTAAATATTTAACTTTTGCAGCAAATTTAGTTTTTTAAACCCGGTATATCTTCCTTACTCTGTGTTAAGCCAACTTTTTTGTTATGAATTATCAAATTCTGCTTGCACTTTATTCGTTTTTTTATAACATCATTAATAAAGCTTATTGATAATCTTTGGGGATAGTGATTTCAATTAAGTTGCATTTCGAAGTTTGGATTGCGGATAGTCGTTTTCTTATAGATTTTTTATTGCAAACTTTTGATGGATTTTACTTAGAAGATTTTACTATTGATCAAAACTCTTTAAATGTTTAGATCAGTTTGAATATCAAATTTATCTGGTGAACTAAAAAGTATCCGTAAAAAATACGTTCATTTTAGATCACAATATTATATATAATTATACAAGAATGAACAAAAAGAATTAGTTAACACAGTGTTTTTATTTATAAACTTTTAAATTGTAAAAGTTATTAAACGGCGAACTAAACAAACAATAATTTAGTAAAAAAGATTTAGAGATGACACGATACCACCAAATAAAGATTCGCAAGTGGAACACATAAAAAGAGCTAAAAATTTTATCAAAAAATAAAACTGCCTTAAGGTTCAGTCATTGGCCCCATCCTCTTTAATATCTTTATAAATGATATATTATTATTTATTAAAGCTACTGAATTGTGCAACTTTGCAGATGATAATACGCTGTATGCCTGTGATGACAGCTTAGAAAAGGTTATTTTTCGATTGCAAAAAGAAGCAACTAATACCATTGTTTGGTTTAAGTTGAACTTGATTGTTGCCAACCCTGATAATTTCCAATTACTTTTAGTTGGTTTAAAAAACGCATAAAATCAATACCTAAAAATAGGTAATATAAACGTTTGTGCCTCTGATAAGGTGAAACTACTTGGTGTTAAAATTGATAAGAATATAAATTTTGGAGAACACATTAAATTCTTATGCAGTAAAGCTAATCGTAAATGTTTTGCTCTTTCATGCATAAAAATTTTTTATCCCGTAACAAAACTGCCTTGTTGTTTAAAGTTGCCTTCATAATGTCAAATTTTTCAAATTAATTTGGATGTTTTGTTCTTAATACTATGACAATTTTATTGTTTATAAAAGGTTTGACTTATCTCTTGATCAATTGTTAAGTTTTGATAATAGTCCACTTAAGAAATTTGCGTTTTCTTATAATAGAAGTTTTTAAATCATTAAGTTGTCTATATCCAAAATTTTGAAGGATTTATTCAATTCAAAAAACCTTCCTTTTAAACTTTGTTGTAGCAAAAAAATGATTCTACCTTCAACTGGCTCCAAATATAAGGATACATGTTGTACTATATGTAGAGCCATCTCGTTATGGAACACTCTAGATAACAAGACCATGTCCTCTAGAAGTTTTGAGGTGTTCAAAAAACATATCAAAAATTAGAATGCAAAAAATTGTAATTGCAAAACTTGTCGTCTTTAACTACTATTTTTATTTATCTCTTTTTTTTTTTTTTTCTTAATTTATTTTATTATTTTTATTTATCCTGACATTATAATACAATATTTACTCATTTTTCTGTAATGAAACGGTCGTAATTTTAATATTTTAATATCATTTGTAATTTATATTATAATTTTGTAAATTTTAGTTTGTTTTTAAATTTTTTTTCAAAAATTTAATTGTAAATTGACTATATATATATGGACATTTTTTAAATGATTTTCATGTGAGTATGTATTGTCTGTAAGTGTTAAATTTGCTGATTTTTATTAGTTTTATTCTTGCTAAAACTATTGTAACTTTTAACAAAAAATAAAGTTTAAAACAAAAAAAAATTAGGTGCTTTATTTTTTTCGTAGTTATTGCCGTTGTAATTATTCCTCAAAAATATGTCTTTCTAAAAAAGCTGGCGTAGTTTGAATAGATCTTTGCAAGTATCAATCATAGTGATAACTGTGATAATCTTTTCATAGAGTCTCTAAAGATTATGACAATAATAATAATAATAATAATAATAATAATAATAATAATAATAATAATAATAATATATGGTTAATAAATCAAGTAGAAAATTTTGAAAAAAAAGAAATAGTAAAAAAAGAAGATATTTAAGAATAAAATTAGAGAAAAAAGAAAATGTCTAAAAAAGAAAATTAGAGAAAAAAGATGTTTATCATATATTATTAAAGCCCATTTTTTTCTTTATAAAAATTACCTATCATTTTATATTTTTTAACATTGAAATGCATGGTAAATATTATCAACGGAAAAATTTGGTTAATAATGATATCTTTGTTTCAATTACAGTCCTCCTTTAAAGCATAGCATAGAAAACCAAGGGAAACAGCCAAAATACAATCTAAGTTACCTGTGATGGAACACTTTTTTTTTTTTTTTAATGTTGATTTAGGTGCCCCAAGAAGTCCATACGGTCTTATCACAGAGCACCGCGGAAGAGGATTTAATAGGAAGTTCACGCCTCCTTTTCAACCGATGTCACAAAACTTCTGTAAGGTGGGGTTTGAACCACAGGTCTTACGTTTCTGAGGCAAGTGCGCTACCACTGCGCCAGGCTGCTTTCTTTCAAATTTTAACATATCAAATTTTAACATACTTTGGTTAATTACTAAATTTAAAAATATTATTTAGGCGTAACTAAAAAAAAAAGAAGTCTATTTTTGTTAGTTAATTGAAACTGTCCATGGTTCAATGTAGAGCAAAACTTTGAGCGTGATTTTCCTATTAAAGGGACCGTAAAAACTTAGAACATTTTGTTTTGTAATCAGTTTGCTTAGTTCTTCAATATACCTATCAAAAATGTCTTTTTTCAGACGCCGGCCTATGTGAACAAATATTTTTCAAATGCATAATGTTGACTAATGTTTTTAAAATGGATAGTGGAAAAAACTTTATGAAATCCATAATGTGGACAAACATTCAAATGCATAATGAGGACAAATATTTGTCTAACAAAAGTTGAAAAATATTTTTCAAATGTGGAAAAAAAAAATTTAGCATAAAAGCACTTCACATTAAAATTTTCATCGGCACTTTTATCGGTGTGTATTTCATCGGTACTTTTATCAAATAAGTTGAAGTATTTACAACATTTACTACTGCGAGTGAGCCAAGGGTAGGAGTGAATCGTTAATCCTACAGCTAAAACGGGAAATGAAAAAAACTCAAGATTTTTACCAAGTAGTTACATAGAAATTGTTGTTAACACAATCTAATTTTTTTTACCGCTTCTTTGTGCGGGTGTCTGCGTTTACGTTGTCATCCACTCTTTCTGTGCAAAAGTAATTTTTTTGTATTTTTTGAAACTTCTTTAACGAGCGTACCGGTTGTTACAAGACATTAGTTAGTGGTTCTAAATTTACTAATAAACAGTGTAGTTTTTAGAACAAAGTATATTACCCGCATAAACCACGTACCTATTGCACATTTAATGTTTTAGTCCAGTTGTACAACTTGGGGAGGAATGAGCCATTTCTTCACGGGTAAGAGTGAAACGCGGCTCACTAATACTTCTTGTTAAAAAAGTTTTGACTTCAAAGTAAAAATAAATTTACGCTTGACTTTTATATCTTAGTATATCATTAAAAAAACTCGTGTGCAACATTACATTTATTTTTACCATATGTTAGAATGCCTCGAGTCTATAAAAGAACAACTTTGAAAGCAAAAACTTCCAGAAAAGTTAGGAAAGATGCTTCTAAAATATTGCTATATTGACCAATTTTTTCTGGAACAAGTAAAAGGCAGCATTGCCATTACAAATTTGATTTTGTGTTTGACTATATCAGTATTTGTTAAGTATTATTTTTATTGCCAATATACTATATGCTAATATACTACTTTCATTACATATATATATATATATATATATATATATATATATATATATATATATATATATATATATATATATATATATATATACTTTTATTATATCTTCATATTTAGAAATTATCATTTGTCTTGACAGTTTTTTGTTATGTTGTCAAAATCAGTTGTTAATGAAAACAATTTATTTTTCTGGTAGTTTATACATTTTGTTCATTTCATTAAATGAATTTTAAATTGTGTTAAATTTGTTGTTGTTTATTTTACATTATTACTTAATTATGTTATGCTTAATTACCTTTGGCTTCTTATTTTATACTTTTTCTACTTTTGGTTTCCTTGATATAATTGATTTTAAAAAAAAGTGGCTCACTCCTACCCATCCTCCCTTAAATGAGAAGCAAAAACTGTTCCTTATTTTCATAATGTCCATTGAAATGGACATCTTTAGAAATTGCAAGATGTCTCAGAAAAAATGCTATTTAGTGTTTAAAAACTGATTACGTTACGCAGTAGTTAACTTTTTCATTATTTAAAATAAACAAATTACCTACACTTTCCTACAAATATCACCAGACACAGCTTAAGGTTATGCACTTTGTTTTTGTTATGAAAATGGTTTGTTCAAGCTCAACACTGATTTCAGAATGTTCATTCAAAAGAACGCTATAAAAATTATTTAATGATATTGCTTTGCTACACAGAACATGAACGAATGAATCTGAATTTGAAGCTTTTCCAAAAAGCAATATTTACTCGTTTTAATATCCAAATTTTTGGTGTTACCAAGAAGCTTGGATTGCTGCCTTAATCTGATACTGCTTATACAAATATAGGCGCATCTGACACTGCTTATACAAACATAGACACACCTGATAATGCCTATACAAACACGGGCGCATCTGATACTGCTTATACAAACATGGGCGCACCTGATACTACTTACACATAGACGCATAATATTGTGACTTTAAGCTTATATACAAAATGACACATTTTATTTACAAAAATTTAAACAACGATAAAGACCTTTTCTAATAACAAGCATAATATTCAGAAACAATAAAAATAAAGATGTTTTCTATAAAAACACACATGCGTTAATATTTAGTAATGTTCCACCTCAAAAATTCTAATCCAGTTAGCGGAGAAGACCATATTAATTGTTTAGTTAAAATATAAACTAGGGCGTAACACAAACCTAACCACAATCCACCAAGTAGAAGATTTTTTGTTACTACAAGAATATTTCTCGGAAAAATGTAGCTACTAAAAAAAACAGTTAAATGAAAGAGAGCGTACGAAAAGGCAATATAAACAACAGTTGCAAAAGCAAAATTCAGCATCGGGTATTGCGGTAAATAAACCAGTATATTTTTAGCATCTCCCATCATGTAAATATGTATTTGGGACAAGTAAGTTTCCAAAGTAATTTTTCCTAACCATGAAAACAAGTTCATATAGTGTGTACGAAGGACAGGATGAATGTTCCGTAGCATTATATATATAACAATTGGGACGGGTGATGTGAAAGGGTGCAAATCTAAATAATCTTTTTTCGACTTAAGCAGTATGAAGTAAAACCATACAGAAAAAATAGCAAGCAAAAAAGCTGTAATAAATGCTCGCAAAGCAACACGTTGCTTTTTTGCAAATGTATTGTCATTATCAAGACTTTTGAAAAAACCTTCTAAACGTTCAAAATTAAAAGCGACAAACATTCCAATTAGTGTAGACCAGTGATCCAACCTAAAAATTCGAAATATATATATATATATATATATATATATATATATATATATATATATATATATATACACACATATATATATATACATATATATATACATATATATATACATATATATATATATATATACATATATATATATATATATATATATACATATATATATATATACATATATATATATATATATATAAATATATATATATATATATATATATATATATATATATATATATATATATATATATGTGTATATATATATATATATATATATATATATGTGTGTATATATATATATATATATATATATATATATATATATATATGTATATATATATATATATATATATATATATATATATATATATGTATATATATATATATATATATATATATATATATATATATATATATATATATATATATATATATATATATATATATATATATATATATGTATATATATATATATATACACACACACACATATTTATTCACACACATACATACACACACAATGCCTTTAACTTTTTAAAAAAGATCTGTCCTTATTCCTAAAAAAATTTCTTGGTTCTCACAAACAACTCTTCATTTTTTTTATTAATGTAATTGGGTTTAAGAGAGTCACCATATTGGGTCTTAAAAGAAGCATAATTATATAAAAGTTATAAAAAATTTATATAAAAATTAATCATCATTTTATGAAAAACATCAGAAAAATTAAAATAATCATGTAAGAATACACTTATTCATTTTTAGTTAAACAATATCATTTTCTACACACCAAAAGCCAAAATAATTATTTTTTTATAAAATGATTATTATTTTTAAAATTCTTCTTTGAGAACCAAAATGACATTCTTTAAATAAACGTTTTAATGTATGTCATTTAGAATCAGATTGCAAAGTTCAAACTTAAGGTGACCCCCCTAAACTTAATTACATTTGAAAAGTTTTTTACAGAGAATTAATAAAAAGTTTTAAGAATAAGAAAATTTTTTTTTGGAAAGTAGGCGGCATTGTAAGCACCCTATATATACACACAGTATTGGCCATAAATAACAATCCATCATGCTATTTTAGTATAAATATAAGTTTGAAATTAAATATCTTATAAACTAAAAGTGATTATTTACTTTTTATTTAAGTTTTTATTTAATGAAATAAATCAAATAATCACAATATAAATTTATTATAAAGTAATAAAAATTAAAAAAATAAAAAACTAAAATATTGAAATTAAAACAAGTGTTCATTTGTATCCAAAAAAAAAAAAAAAATGTGAACGTTCGTTTCTTTTTTTTTTTTTGTGCCTATCAAAAAAATATTTATAATTATTTAAGAATTTTTATTTAAATTGTTATAAATATTTGAGAAACTTGTGTAAAATTGAACAGAAAAATGACTATCTAATTAACAGCAATATTTCAGCAATAAAACAATCAAATTGACTGAAAAAATTATTGATAATATAACATAATGTAAAATCATAGTTTTGAAAGAACAAAACATCTTAATGAGAGAAACTGCAAAACATTTTAACAAAACATATGTCACTTTTAGCAGAATAATCAGCCTATATTAAAAATACAATACAATTCAAAATCTTCTCAGTCCTAGAAGACTCAGCATTTAAAAAAAAAAAAAAAATGAACGTTCACTTATTGGCATAGTGAAAAAAAAAAAGATATTTATTATCAACTGATCTTAGCCAAAAAGGAAAAGTATTTTATTAATTAAGGTTTGTTAATTTTATTTTTGTGGTTAGTTTATTTTGATCACATTTTTTTTTTTTTTTGATACTTGTTTTAATTTCAATATTTTAGTTTTAATCAAAGGCAAATGAAATTTTGAAGGAGGTTTGAAATAATACAGTGGATTGTTAATTTTGGCCATAACAATTGTTTTAGATTATGAGATATATGTCATAAAAAAAGCAATACAATTAGCACATCGAATAATATTCTTATGAATATTTATATTTGTTTGAAAGAAAATAGCTCATCAATATACATGTTTTATATTTATAGAGTCAAACGACAATTGATTTAAATTCAATATACACATGTCTCACTATTTTTCATGGTTTCTCTTTGATTGTGCTGCAGCAATTTTAATCGTAACCATTACTCCCATATCTATCACCAAAACAATTTTACAGAAAACAGACGTCTGTTTATTATTGGTTGAAACCATTATAAAAAGGTTTCGTCTAATGCCAAAACCTGTTATTCTCAATCTTGTATTTCATATAAAAAATTAGGCTCCAGAGACTTCTAGAGAGTCTTTAACAATGTCTATAATAAGGGCAAATTTGTTATTCATCCTCTCTTGCATGGTTTAGATTTTAATACCTCACCTAAATACAAAGCTGAATTTTTGCTAGGAACTTTTCATCAGTTTCACCTCTTGATTCCACTAATCACATCCTACCTGATACAGCCGACAAACAGATTGATTACTTGACATTCGTATTACTCCAGCTTCTATATCTTTCCTGCTTAGACTCTTCTACAGCTTATAGTCAGGACAACATACCTGTTATAGTTTTGTGTTCTCTGGAGCTGTCATCTTTACTTTCAAAACTATTTAAACTATTTAACAAGTGGTTGAGCCCAGCCGGCTGAAAAGCAGCATCTGTTATCCATATTTTCAAAAATTCTGAAGAGCGATCTGACTTGTATAACTACCGTCTCAGTCTTCGAATCACAAGCAAGGTTTTTAAGTCTTTAATTAACAAACATCTTGAATCGAATAACTTACTTTCTGATCATGAATATGAATTTTGATCTTCTCGCTGATTTGCATATACTGATAGATAAATGTTAAGGCTACCACTCTCAATATTTCTGAAGCCTTTGATAAAGTTAGGCATGTTGGTCTTCTACATAAGCTCTCTTCTCCAAAAATTTTCTCTTCTTCATATGGTGTATCAGGTAAAATCTTTAAGACTATTGAATCCTTCCTTACCAATCAAAGTATAAAAGTTGTCCTTGATGGACAGCACTCTCCTTCATTTCCTGCAATTTCAGGAATTCCTCAAGGTTCTATACTTGGCCCTATACTTTTTTTAATTTACATTACCACTCTTTTAGAAATTCTCACATCTAAGGTGGCATTGTTTACTGACAAGACTACCATTTGTTCTTGTCTTGATAAGAAACCAACACTCTCTGGTTGCTTGGAAGGGGTATTTGAGCTTGAAAAAGGATCTCATTTCTGCTACAACATGGGGCTCGCAGTGGCTGGTGAACTTTAACTCAGATAAAACTTTTCAGCTAAACATTGTCGCAACAATCTAGATCTTCCTTTGTTGATAAACAATAATATACTCGATAAGTCATCTACCTTTTATCTTTGAGGATTAACTCTTACTTCCAATCTTTCTTGAAAACTTTATATCAAGTCCATTAAAAGACTTTATATCAAGTGATATAAAGTCTTTTAATTTATCCATTGTGAAATATGCATCTGCTAAGGCAGCATCTCTTTATTGTGCTTGCTACTTTCTTACTACAGATTCTATTCTTTATCTCTATGAATCTCAAATCTGTCCTTGTATGATATACTGTTGCCAAATTTGAAGCAGATCTTCGAATGATGCCCTTTCTCTTTTAGACAACGTCCATAAACACATTGCAAACATAGAAAGGTCTAGAGAGCCTATATACTCAGAGAGCGGACATACAGAAAACAGTGGGAATGTTTTTGTCAAACTAAAGTGTGCAGCATAAATGAATTTGAGTAAAAATAAATATAACAAACAATAATACTTTAAACAAAAATATAAAACTTTTTGTTCAGCAAATACATAAATTGAAATAAAACAGCAAAAAAATACTTGTAATTTATATGTAACTGAACAAGGTTTATACTTGACAAAAGTCTTTTAATATGTTAAATTAGCTATTTGGTTAAACCAAAACTTTCACAGCCGCTGCATGCATTATCATACTCTTGCTGTCAAGTGGACAAGAAAATTTTTTTTTCTTTTCTTTTTACGTATAAAAAGCTTTTTCTTAAGGCTAAATATTTTGTCTGAATGTAATAAACCTGCTTTCAAGCTTCGATATAATTTGATGACAAATAGTATATAAAGCCAAATTTTTATCTTTTTCATCAGAATCGATTTTCTCTACAAGCATAACATTACAATTGTTTTGGCAAAAAAAGGTATGGCTCAAATGATCTAAATATTAATTCTGTTTATAAAAAAAATGCAAATATTTTTTCATTAACAAAAAAAAACTTCCAACTTTGTGCACCAGTAAAAGTTTATATTTTTCTTGAATCTTAGCTGTAAATATGAAATCTTTGTTACATAAGAGAGATTTTCTTACATTCTTTAATAAATGTGGCTAAAAAATAAAACTTTAATAAATCCGTTAAAAAAAATCAACAGTACCAGTTAAGTCCTGGGTGTTTAATTGAACTGTTAATTTTACCATTTTTAGTAACTAATATTAAAAGATCTCCCCATTGCCTGGTTGATAGCACCTATGTCAGAAGTAACACTATTCATTTTTAATCCTATATTTTCAGTATATTTTTTTATAGTACATTAACAGAATTTGCAGTATAATTTTATGCTACAGTTTGTTTCCATCTTGTAGATATTCCTCCAAGCATAAAAACTAAAGCATGGTTAGCTTAGCAATAATGTTCAGGTAATGTAACAACTCCATAGTATAACGTAGATGTATCATAGTTTAAGCACATTTTTTTTCTTGAATTTTCATGACATTCCTTTTCATAAAATCAAAGACTTAAGTTTAAATACTACTTTGGAACTTTAGATTTTCTCTACAAACTGAAACCTAAATCACTTTAACTTTCTCTAACAAACGTTGTTCAGTATGACTTTTTTTTTAAACCTGTCAGAGATTATGCCTTTTTTTCTTGTCTTGTTAGAGTCACATCACACATCCATCTGATCAACGTCTCTTTTGGCAAATACTATACCATATATATATATATATATATATATATATATATATATATATATATATATATAATATATATATATATATATATATATATATATATATATATATATATATATATATATATATATATATATATATATATATATATATATAATATATATTATATATATATTTATTTATACATATAAATAAATAACAAACATGTTTATACCCATAAAATGTATACATAATTCTTCTAAACTTTTATTCCAGAAGGAATAAAAGTTTAGAAGATTTTATTCCTTTTAACCAATTTCAACATTTTTTATTCCACATTTTTTACAATCTTGAGCAGTTACTTAATTAAACAGTAATCATTTTTTTTCATCTTTTTTACAAGAATGCCTCTCTTAAGAACATATGTTCTTTTATTATTCCAAGAAGCCAATGTAAAAAGATCCTGTCTAATATTAATCTCTGTTATTCTCAGTTTACTAAATCTTGTATCTTATCTCAGATGTTAGGTTCTAGAGACTTTTGGTAAGTCTTCAAGAGTGTCATTAACTAAAGTAAGTCTAACATTTAATCTCTAATTCATAGGTCTAATCTTTTTACTTCTCCCCAGAATATGTCAGAGTTATTTGCAAAGAAATCTTACTCTAATTTAATTCTTGAATCTAATGGCCATACTCTTTCTTCCAGTTAAACATATTAACCCATTGTTTAACATACAAATCACTCTGGCTTCCAATGCTAAAGTTAATTTTCAATTAAACACTTCTACAGTTTGTGCTTCAGACAAAATTTCCATTATAGTCTTTAAAAAGTGTTCTCCAGAACTCTCTTCAATTTTCGCTAAACTTTTAAAAATTGCTAATGCTCCAATTTTTTTAAAACTCTAGCAAATAATTTGACCTCTCCAACTAACCTACGATTAGTCTTCACACTGTTATTAGTTTCTTTATATAAAGTTTTTGAGATTATTAAATCATTTTGTTCTAACTGCAGTATTAAAGTTATTCTTGAAAGTCTAACATCTTGAAGGTCTACACTTTTCTTAATTTCGAGTAACTTTAAGGGTACCACAAGGTTCTTTGTGGTACCCTTTGTTTATGCTTTGGTGTAAGGAAAGTTTTTTTAAGTTAAAGGAATTACATAGAATATAATAAGGAAAGTTTTTTTAAGTTAAAGGTGTAACATTTTTGTTGGTTCTAGGTAAAGTTAAAATATTTATATCTTAGGAACCAGTCAGAAGTAGATGATAAGAAGGTGTTTGTTGGCATGTTGGTGTTTTTGTTGTCAAAGCTGTGGTCAAAATAAAATATTGTTTGTGTGGTCATAAAAAGACTTGTTTTTGCACACGTTCCTGGCCAAGCCTGATATATATATGTATATATATATATATATATATATATATATATATATATATATATATATATATATATATATATATATATATATATATATATATATATATATATATATATATATATATATATATATATACATAACTTGTTACCAGTAACCAGTATTACTAGTAACAAGTTACGTAAATACTTTATCTTTAAAGGTCTTTGTAGCTTCATTTCCATTTTCAGAAAGACTAGATAGACAAAATATCTAGGATCTAGCGTGTTTGCAAAAGAAATGAGCATCACTGACAATCTGATGTATCTAGTTTCCAATATGTATTTTTTTCAGCTTATAAAAATAATAACATGTTTATCAGCTCAATAAAAATTTCAACAGCGTCACTTATTTTTGTCTAATCTCTTTGCAACTTATCTAGAGAAACTCCAATTGGTTTTAATATTTTCAACAAAAAATTAGTTTGGTTTAAATTGATACTTTTTCGATTAGTTTAAACCTATCAGCCCTGCCTGGGCTCTCTGCTTCAGGATGATGACCCGCTAATTTCTCGACCAAACAGGTTATATGCTCAGGAAATTTTAAAATTATTTAACAAACAAAAGATTTAATCAATCGTAATATATCAAAATAAAATGTTGCAACGCAAGTATAAATGCGAAACTTGATATCACATAATATAATATTTAAAATCTCATAATATAATATTTAAAATTATTTAATAAAATATACATTTGCATACACTTTCATTCAAAGATACTTGCATACACTTTCAATCACGTATTCTTATGAAACAACTATTCCTCGCCATTACCTCGGTTGCAATGGCTGTCAAGAATTCTGTGTGAAACATGCTCGAAAGAACACTACTACTATCAAGTTCAGTATTATTATAAAGAATAATAAAAATAATAAAACTTACCATGCTCGATACTTCCAATATCTTAGAGTACCATCTTTATCATGTAAAATCCAAATAAATGGAGCAAAGACAAAATCGGAAGCCCCAGGAAGATTAAATATTAAAGCGTTTATTGCAAAGTATATAAAAAATTTTAACAGCATGAATTTTGGATTCTAAAAAATGAAAAGCTTTGTAAAATGAAAATTTTTGTAAATAAAAAAATAAATGCATGTAGATAACAAATGAAAAATAAACCAAAAAACAAGGTAAAAATTACGTACATCATTATATCGGTTTAAAACAACCATTACACCCCATACAGATAGGAACCAATAAGTATGCATTGCACAAATGTAATATCGAACAAACTCATGATTTGCCATTGCCATTACACAAAACACAAGAAAATTTAATCGAAACAACATTTTCAATAGCCGAAATATAGAATAATCTTTTTGGGATGAAAAGTAAATGTAGTTACCTAAAATGTAGAAGTTTTTTTTCTTTTAACACTGTTTATTTTTATTTCTAAATTATATTTATTTCTAAGTTTTCTTTTAAATCTCAAACTTCCTATTACTCTTTTGGTTCCGGCAACAATTCGATTGGTCTTTCAATACAATAAAACTGTTGTTAATTAATTACACTAATTTTTTTTAATAATCAAAATATTGAATTAAAATTAATAAAATAAATAAGAAAAGCACCAGTAGAAATATAGAAAACACCAGTAGAAATCAAATTCTAATGATAAGAAAGCTATAACAAAAGAAAAATTATAACAACTACTTAAGTTTCACTTGAGCAATGAAGTGAATTTAATTTTCTGTATTTGATATAGCACAAGTGTTGGTTCAAGATTAAATTTTATTAAAGATGTAAGAAAAGTGGAAAATGTTTAACATGTATAAAAGTTACCACTGATTTTTAATATAATAGATATATAATTACAAACATACACACATATCCATATCAAGCCTTCCAATGAGACACATGCGGTTTTTTGTCTTGTATGTCCACGCATGAGTATTTTATTTAAGACAACTTGGTCACAGCCATTTGCAAACTTTATTATATTAGGCATTGCGGAAAAAACTAAGTTTCAAAAACAAAGAAAGCAAAACTAACAAAATAGGAAATAAAAATTAAAATATTAAAAAATAAATAAATAATAATGTAAATAATTTGTGTACTGTTTTTATATTTTTTTCTTTGGAGAGTTATTTTCAGCAAAGAAATTGGATAAGGCAAAACAAAACAAAAAAAATTTCAAGTCGACATTAAAAAGAATGGTTTCCCAATGATTCCCTATACTTCATTTGTTTTTTATATATATTAAATTCCCTATACTTAATTTGTTTTTTTTTAAGAGGAATGGGAAAATATAAATTACTATTAGTTTGTAAAATAAATTTGTATAATTTTAATGCAACACAAATATACCGTTCCTATATGAATGTCTATGTAATGCATACATATACTTTTATAAATATATTTTTTTCTAATATATAATAATATTTATTTGTTCAGCTTATTTGGATAAAACATTTACTTCAAACACGGAATGTTCGTAGTTCAAATTATTGGTTTATATATATACATACATATATATATATATATATATATATATATATATATATATATATATATATATATATATATATATATATATATATATATATATATATATATATATATATATATACATATATTTATATATATATATATATATATATATATATATATATATATATATATACATATATATATATATATATATATATATATATAATATATATATATATATACATACATATATATATATACATATATATATATATATATATATATATATATATATATATATATATATATATATATATATATATATGTATATATATATATATATATATATATATATATATATATACATATATATATATATATATATATATATATAATACATACATATATATATATACATATATATATATATATATATATATATATATATATATATATATATATATATATATATATATATATATATATATATATATATATATATGTATGTATATATATATACGTGCGTGTGTACATAAACACACAGATATATATATATTTTTTAAAAGTAAAATAAGTATAAACCATGGTCAAAAAAAAAAAATATATATATATATACATATATGTATATATAAACACACACACACATGCACATATATATATATATATATATATATATATATATATATATATATATATATATATATAATATATATATATATATATATATATATATATATATATATATATATATATATATATATATATATATATATATATATATATTTAAACAACTTTAACACACACATATATATAAATACATTTATTTAAACAATGTTCTTAAAATAATAGAGCAATTATAAAGTACTTTATTATTAATATGTTTGCTTTATATATATATATATATATACATATATATATATATATATATATATATATATATATATATATATATATATATATATATATATATATATATATATATATATATATATATATATATATATATATATATATATATATATATATATAAAGCAAACAAGTATAAACCATAACCAAAAGTCAAAATAAGAGTAAACCATACCTACCAAAACCAGTCATCCAAACATACGCACCAACATAACATCTAATAGAATTAAATGTTTCATTTGCATCAAAGTAATGATACCAGACAAATTGCACCTGTAAAACAAATATTATATTTAATAGAATAGAACCTATGGGTTATTTTACTTTATATCATTTAAAATATCTATCAAATGTTCAAAAAAACTTGAAATAATTTTAACTAAATTATGACTTTTCGCATAAATTTCATCATGTTGCAAATGCATACTTTAAAAAATTTTTTTTTTTACATACAACAAGACTGTAAGCAACTATTATTTAAGTTTCAAAGCCTTTATGTCTGAGAAAATAAACTAGATAAAAGCTTTTTGAACAAGTTAAATAATGAGTAAGTATGAGTCATGGTAGTATTTATAGAAAAGAGATATAAATGTATTCCAATAGATAAATAATAATTAAAAATATAATAAAGCATAAAAATTTGTGTATTTTAATACACAAATATAAAAATATACAATACAATATATGACTATACAAATATATGAATGATTATCAACATTAAAATGTTTAATGTATTTAATTTATTCAAAAATTAATCAACAAAAAAACATTTTAAAGTTGTTTTAAAACACAAATGTTTTAAGTTAACTTAATTTTTTCAAATCAATTAAGTATCACAACCTGCATCCATCCTTTCCACTCTTCAGTTTGATCTCGGTTTAAAAACTTATCTTTCGTCTTGCGGATTGTAAAGATAACTGCAACAAAAACCAAGATAAAAAACAAAAAAACAAACATGTCACGAGAATATTGTTTGTTGACTTTTGGCCTAAATAAAAATTTGTAAATAAAACAAAAATAGTAAGTAATTATTCTACAACTTATGTACAATTTAAAAAACATAATATTATTTGCAGCAACCAAAAAATATAAAACTTAAATGCTAAGATAATTTCTAGTAAAAAAAAAGTGATTACAATCATCGCAACTGATAATAACACTAAGTTTTTTATATTTTTAAAATTAAACAAACTAATTATGATTTAAGTACATGATTTTTGATTGGTTGAAAAAGAAACAACTAAATTACTTTTAGTTACAATTACTTTAGTTATAGATCAACTATATTTTTATACATTTTTTAAAGCAACAGCCTTAAAATATTTGTATTTGGCAAGCATTTTAAAGCTTTTTTTTTTATTAAAAAGAGTGCCAAAAAAATAAAACAAAAATTTTATGTAAATTATCTGGTGTTTTCTCAAAACTTGTACATGTTTTTATTTATTTAAGCATAACGCTTATAAGCATATAAAGGCTCAGATTTGGAAAAAAAATAAGCATATGTAAGCTTATTCCTGAGCCTCAATAAACCATTTAAAAGATTTAAAGTTTAATTAATTAAAAATTTTAAATATGTTTCTAAATTTAAACCAACAAAAACAACAAAAATTAAAGTTAATGTTTTGCAATGCAACAACTTTATAAAATAATGAAGTCATTGTGTTGCAAAACCTAAAATTAAAGTTTAGTTGCTCTGAAGTGTTTTATTTCTCTCTTGCTTTTAATGTGTAGTTTATTTAATACCATATTCAAAATGTTTATTTTATTTCTTCAACTTATTTTCAGATACTGTTAAAAATAGTAATAATAATGTCAAAGAGAATAAAGAGAAAGCAGCCTACATTGGCAGAGCATTTTTTCACAAAAAATGTTATACACAGAGGAGACATGAGTGCAATCTGATTGCCGTTAGAAGCTGTTGAAACTAGTGTTGAATGCGAATATTGCAAAAAATTATTTAAAAGCCAACAAGGACTAGCTTTAACTTTTCATGATAAAGTTATTCACGGAATTAGCAAACAAGATTGTAAACATTCACAACTACAAGTTCTTCAAAGTAACGAAGAACCTATCACTCTAGCAGTAAAAGATGTGCTGAATAAAATAGACAACAAAGTTGTGAGTGCAATGAAAAAAAGTGAAGAGTCTAGCAAATTAACTGGTAAAAAACGACACCAATATACTGTTGCCTTTAAAGCAGATGCAATTAATGCCTATGATTATGAGGGAAATCAAGAAACTATAGCAGAGTTGTACCCAAGAGTCAAGGTGCAACACATAATACATGGATCTCACAACCAGGCTCAGGATTGGGAAAAAGGCAATGTTCCCTTCAAATTATGTTTCAGCCAGAAGCAGAGCAATCAAAGCTAGCCATTATTTTTAGAGCTCAAGGAAAACACATTTCAAAAGACAAAATGTTAGCATGGCATAAAGATATTCACATTTACTTCCAACAAAATGCTTGGTTAGACCAAAACGTTTGTAAGCACTGGTGTTATAAAACACTCCTTCCATTTATAAAAGAAAAAAAACTTGATAAATTTGTTCTTTTGCTGGACAACTTGAAGGGACAGATGCAGGAGGACTTTAAAGATGCTGTGGCTGCTGCTAAAGGACTTCTCTGGTACGATCTACCAAGTGCCACTGACCTTTGGCAACCAGTTGACAAAGGATATGCTGCCACTCTGAAAAGACTTCAATTGTCATTGAACATCAAAAATGGCTTGATAGAGATAATTATTCTGATAGATGGTTCAGTAATGAAATGCCCTACACTGCAAAAGAGAGACGAATTTTGATTAAAGATTGGGCAGGGGAAACATGGAAAGCTTTAAACACTTCGAAGTATGACAACGAAAGGAAGAAATGTTGGACGATGACTGGGTGTTTAATGACTTCTGATGGCTCAGAAGATTCGCTTGTTAAGCCAGAAGGCCTTGATAGTTACAAAGTGTTCCCACCATTCATCATTGATCCTGGCAGTAATCAAGTCATAGGAAAACAGGGTGATATTCAACTGGTGGATGTAGATGATGCTATAAGTGAAGATACAAATGAAATTCTTCCAGATGACATCTTTATTGGTCCGGACAAGAAGGAATGCAAAGTTCATAGCTAAAGCTTAAGCATATTTTTGAACCTCATTTAACTTTTTGCTTAAGCATACTCGAGGCTGTTTCAAAAATTTCATATGCTTATAAAAAAAAAAAAACCATGTTGTTAGAACATGTGTAGATAGTTGAAATATATATATATATATATATATATATATATATATATATATATATATATATATATATATATATATATATATATATATATATACATATATATATATATATATATATATATATATATATATATATATATATATATATATATATATATATATATATATATATATATATATATATATATATACCAATGATTATTTGTTAAAATTCAGGGAATATTAGGATTAGGGATGGTACTTTTACTTATTTTGATGTAAAAATGTGAATTACTTTTAAGTGTAAATTACTTTACATAACACATATATAAATATATATATGAGTGGGTCAGAAGCCAATACTTAAGCCTATACTTAACTTAATTTTACCAAAATTAAGTTAAGTATAGAATTTGATAGAAGAAGCAAACAAAATTGTTGGTGGCCAAGGGATACAAGTAAATCTCTGCCCTGTGCTGCTTTCTACTGGAAAAACATAACAACAGCTGAGTATATTTAACAAAAATACTTTAACTTTAAACAGCTGTATCTCAAAACTATGAAAATGTCACTTGTACCCCTTGGCTTCTGACCCACTCATATATATAAGTTACTTACATTTAAAAGTAACTCGTTTTTTTTTTTTAAATAGATTATATAACATGTAAAACTTAATTACTTAAGTTAAGTTTTTTAAATGAGTAACTGCTTCTTGAAAAAGTAATTTACTTTTACAAATAAAAGTTATTTGCATTTTTACTTTTACTGGTAAATCTAACTTTTTATACTTTTATATTATTTAAGTTATATTATTTACTTTCTCAAAGAACACTAATTTCATGTTGATTTAACATAAACTTTGAGATAGGTAGCGTATTCAAATCCATTGCCTGTTTGAGGGCACTTTTGGGTAATACTTCTGGTAATACTCTGATGTATGTGGGCAGTGTTTGTGGTGGGGCATTTTTAAATAACTGATGCAAATAACATCAAGAAAAAAAAGAAAAAAAAACTTAAAAAAGTAAAACTAAAAGTAATTAACTTAAAAAAAAAATTATAACTTTTTATAACCTTAACAACCGCTTATTTTAATTTATTTAATATAACGAATTTAGTAGGGTGGTTCAAAAAAGCACACTTTTAAATTTAAAATTATATGGTAAATTGTGAAGAAAATTGTCTTGATATTATTTCATTTTACAGATGAAACAACATCAAGTTCTTTTTTTTTTTAAATTTTCTTTTGTTAACTTTTTTACTTTAAATTTTCAAGAATTTAACTTTATGTAACGACATGGAGCAAACTCCAAACATTTATATATTCATGTTTATGTCTAGCCTAAAATTGTACTTTGTAAAATTGTACTAGCCTTTCCAAAGTATTGCATTAATCAGAGTTTGTTAACATGTTAAAATGTTTACCTCCCTTTCATGCCATTAGAGATTATCCATAAATTATGCAACGCAAAACTTCACAATAAACAAAATAAAAAAGATCAAAAGTTTTCCCTCGCAGAGCCCTAATTTAAATCAAAATAACCCATTGTTTAATAAAAATCACCGCATAGAAGAGCTTAATATCTCCTACTTCTATTTTTAAAATGTATTTTGCATTGCGTAATTTATGGACAACCACTTAGCATTAGAGCGACAAGTTTATAACATTTATATATATATATATTTTTTTTTTTTTACATTTTAAACTAAATTTAAGTTCATTACCCAGTCTCTAAGTCAAGTAACAATCTCTTAGTGTTCAAAAATTATGACTATATAAATTTTGAGCAACATCCCCAATTATTCAGGGGTTATATTATCTTTAATTGAGAATATTTTCTTTAATTAAGTTATAAGTTCCTCTGACACTGAAATTCAGTTTCTTATTCAAAAGCTCGGAGCAAAAGTTAATTTAACTATTTTGACACAGATTTCACCATTAAAACTTGTTGAATAACAAAGAAAATTAAGTTTTTACAAGTGACTTTAGTCTACAAGATATATGTTTTTATGTATATCTTTTTCAAACAATATTATCAAATTAATTTTTTTTTCAAATTTAATTTGGTCATTGATTATTGTTTTTTTTTTATTACCTTAGGACATTCTTTAGCAGCAGTGGCTAATTTTTAATTTTTATAATTTTTTTTTTTTCTAAATTTGCCGTTACAAATAATTTTCTTTTGTAAAATATACTAGTGGCGGAGGAGGGGACTAAATATACTAATGGCGGGGGTCAGAAGAAGACATTTTAAACTTGTCATTAAAAACTGATGATCATGTGTTTTCCTGAAGTTTGAGTTTAGTAAGTTTATTTTAGTTGACAATTATAGTTTTGTATTTTTTGAAAATTTACCTGAAAATTTAATATATAGGTAGCTGAAATACCAAACTCTCCTGTTTTAGTATGTTATTTTAGAAAAAGAGAAATATTTTTCAAAAATAACATACTAAAACAGAAGAAATATTGCATAAATAACAGAAATTTTGAATAATTTTATTTTTTTAACATATAAATAAAATGGTTTTTCAAAATATTATCCATGAAAATATAAATTAAACAAAATACAAGATTTAATTTTAAATTGATTTAAATACAAGTATTATATATTGTAGTAGGTATTGCGTAGTATTGTTAAAAGCAATGTAAAAAGGTTTTATAATTTGAAAATGCGGCAATTCCTTTATCACCAAACCGATTAGAATTACTTAATCAACAGCATTCTTTAACTGATAGTATTATTATATAGTTATGTACAAATGAGGTCATTTAATGTGTTGTTAAAAACCATATTAAACTCATTTAAAGACTTTATGAATAATCAATAGTATAATGATGTCTACTTGTGTAAACTTTGAGATGTAATATCAATATAATTATGAAAAACCAATGATATTTAATATATATATACTTTTGGTAAATAAAACATACTTAAGTGCCAAGCTTAAGTATAGAGTGTTTAAGAAAAGATTGAAACAACCACCTTATTTGGTTAGGGTGTACACTTTATATTATCATAACTTTTGAATTTTAAAACCTATCGACTTGAATTTAGTGTAAGAAAATAAAAAAATAAAAATTAATAATTTGTTGCCCTCACATTTAGAGTAGGGATGGTAGATATTTTAAAGGGTATTTTTGTTTTCAGGCTCAAATTACCATAAGTTTTAATTCTTAATCTATGTATAAATCATTGCTTAGATACAGCTCGGGTTATTCATATATTACACAGTGGCATAGCAAAATATTTTTGGTCAGTAGGCAGACGCGACCCAGGTGCCTAATTTTTGTTTCTCTGGAACAATAATTTTTACTTAAAAAAGTCAAAACTCTTTAAATACATCTTGAGGCTCCTAAATCTTGCGGCCCAGGGCATAGTTGCCTGAGGGACCATAAGTTTTGCTTACACTGACCTTGCTCTAGTTCGGTCACTGATACTACACTCAGATAATATTTAAATATATTGTTTTAAATTTTACATGCTTATTTAAAATACGATAGTTCTTAAAACCAGTGCCGGATTAAGACTTGCAGGGTCTAGGGATATTTTTCTTATTAAAAAGGCAAAAAAAACCTTACAAAAATAAAGCATCCTGTTAAAAATTTTGGTGCTGCTAAATCTGCAAGACATGGGGATGTAGCCCCCAAAATCCAGGACTGCTTTAAACTTTCCCTCCTTTTTAAATAATAAAAACTTTTACGCAAAAAGCTTATAAAAAGAACTATAACCTATAAAAAGAACTAACAATTATGCCAATCCTGCTTTTCAAATAGTCTACCCTTTCTGAGTCTCCCAAGGGTATATGCACCTTCTGCTCACTGTCATGTTTCAGCTTTGTCTGAATTTTATTGGACAATTGAAGAACTACTATTGAACAAGATCCTCTCAAAGTTATTTTAGAATATAAGTAAATTTACTTACTTATATAGATTACTTTTAATTTACTTTACAAATTATATAAAATGTAAGCTTCAGCTTATGTAATTTAAATTTTATTTTATATAATTTATTTTTAATAAAAATTTGTTATCACTTTTAAAATAAAAAACTCCAACTTAAAAAATATCATTTTATTTGTAAATTTATTTTACATTTGGTAGCATATTACTTTCATGTAATTTATTTTCATATGCAGGTTTTCTTGTAATATAATTTTTTTTAGATTAGTTACTTTTATAGGTAAATATAAATTACAGTTTGAGGAACTTTTATAATGTGTAAAGTAATTTTAAAAAGTAATTAACTTTTACATGTAAAAGGAAACAGCTTTTTCATGCGACTTATTAATGTATAAGTAAATTACTTTTTGATATAATCTTCTTTTACATAATTTACTTTTGAAAGTAAAAATACTTACATTATAAAGTAAAAGTTGTTTCAAAAAAATTAATTACTTACACGGAAATGTAAATTATACGGAAATGTAAATTATACTTATATGGAAATGTAAATTTACATTAAACATTTAAAATTATTTAAGTAATTTAATTTTTGATAAAAATTATTTTACTTGTGTAAGTAAAAAAAAGTAAAATAACCATCCCTAATTAGGATTATGAAATTTAGTGAAAAGACTTTGGCTTCAACTTTGGTGCCAAACGTGAAATAGAAATTTGGCTTTCAGTTAAATTTGGTAATTAAATTTGAGGACAAAGTTACATCTTACACCTAGTTTCAGATTTTGAAGAACTTTTTGCCTGTTGTTCAAAAAGTTCCATTCTGTCGAAATTTCTGCTGACAAAACATCTGCAATCCACCAAATGATTCTTGGGATTATCAGTCTTTATAATTCCAATTGAAAATGACTTTTTAATCTTTTGACTAATTTTATTTATAAGCAATCTCGAACTTTTAATTCACATTGTTTTGCTTTATACTTTCATGAGCCTGAAATTTAATATATTTTATCACTAAAATGATTTTAACTTTTCATTCCCAGTTTTGTTATTTTATATTGTTATGAAATTTGCTACATATGTGTTTAGTTTTACAAATCAAAAAATACTATAAAAATGGCATGAAGATGACATTAAGAAGATGGCATGAAGAACACCACATTGTGCTGTTGCTCACATGCTGGATCCAGTCTTTCAAAGCAAACTCCTTAAACAAAGAATAACAGATATGAAATGACTAAAAAATGCGAAAAATGACCAAAAAAACTTGAACATGATCTAGATTCATCTGTTAAGGAAATTGATTCACTCTCTTTTTCTGAAGAGCACCTACTAATAGTCTAGATTCTAATGAAATTGACTTTTACTAATTTTTGGGTACTCTTATTTAAGACGGCCTTAGTTCCAGACCGAAATCCAAAAACACTTCTGACATTTAGGCAGAAGATTATCCAGGTCATATTTTAAAAATCCAGAAAGTTTATTCAGAAAAATATTCGGAAAAGATTTTAAATATCTAAAAAAATCAGGAAATATAAATGCATGTGTAATTAAGTATTTCTCATGTATTTGAAAAGGTATTCATTTTTACACACATACAAAGAATATATCAAAATGTGCTTTCTCAACTGCTGGGCATGTGATGAATCTTTGGGACAAGAAACAGTGGACATGCTAGTATTTTTAAACTGAATTAGAACTTGTGTAACCTGAACATTTCAACCTGCCTGTTTGTTTGACAGGTACCCGGGCAGGCATCTTCACAAATTTTGACAGACTTATTGATAAGCTAGCTAAATTCAATAAAAAGTCCAAATTTAGCTTTTCGTTAAATGCTGTTTTAATATTTTCATGGATAAAATTTGGCTCTAAGTTAAATTTGGTTTGAAAAATTTTTCAATTCAATTTGGCATAAAAGTAGAAACTCTTCTAATCTTCTAATAAAATTTTGTCTTAAAAAGTCAACTTTGCTGGTCCTTACTTAAATGTAAATTTTTGTAATGCAACACTTATTATTGAATTTGGTTATTTATTTGCTTTTTTATATATATATATATATATATATATATATATATATATATATATATATATATATATATATATATATATATATATATATATATATATATATACATATATATATATATATACAAATAGTATTGCATACTAAGGTAAGCAATCTGAAATCATACTGAAATAACCTGATGCTGGGGGCTTCAGTACATACATTGACTGACAAATAGCCTGATTCGCAGTGGAGTGCTGCTACATCCACTGAGGATTTGGGATGGGGCAGCAATTATTTCATTCATCATTCTTTGTTTTTTTTTCTTCATTTTCTAAAAAAGTTGTATGGGTTAAGATAAGCAAAAAAAGTGAGCAAATGTTTATAAAAATATGTTTTAGTAAGTGTATATATATATATATATACACTTACTAAAGTGTGTTTTGATAAGCATTTGCTCACTTTTTCTGCTTACCTTAAGCTATACCGTTTTTTTCAAAAAAGAAGAAAAAAATGAAAAATGATGAATAAAACGATTGCTCCCCCATCCCAAACCCTCAGTCGATGTAGCAGCACTCCACTGCGAATCAGGCTATTTGTCAGTCGATGTATGTACTGAAGCCCCCAGCAGCAGCCTATTTCAGTATGATTTCAGATTGCTTACCTTAGTACGCAATACTATTTGCATATATATATATATATATATATATATATATATATATATATATATATATATATATATATATATATATATATATATATCCAACATTTTTGGTATACTACCAGATTTTAGTTTATAAACAGGTATATTAATCTTAAAAAACAGATGACACAACGAGTTTTTTTTAAAAATATGGAAAGTGTTTTTAAAATTTATATTAAGAGCGTTTATAAAATAAATTTTTATTTGTGTTTAATGAATTATGTTAATAACAAAAAACATACCAAATATGCAAAAAGTCTGAAAGAAAAATGTAAAACATAAACCAGCCAAAAATAAACATCTTCAGCAGAAACTTTTCAAAAGATGGCTGTTCTTTATCGTGTGAAGTACAGAGTTTCAAAAAACCTGATTTCAACTTTGCTAGGTGAACTTTAAAAACTGCACCTAAAGAAACAAAACAGTTAAGTAATTTACATATATATTAATCTATTGTAATCATCCAACTATACTTGCCTTCTTTGTCCTTTTTTGGAGATGACAAATTTATTTCTTCTCTTGTTTTAGGAACAATTGCATTTTTTTCATTTATTTTGTCAACTTTAATTGTTACATTATCAGAATCTACTTTGGTCAAAGAAATATTAAATGCTTCTGGGTCTAAATAATCTTTCCTCTTCGATGGACTGCAACTTGGTGAAATTTGTTTAGAAGGACTTTTAAAAAATCTTGAAAGTTTTTCAGTTTGATGCTTGGGATTAACTAACTGTAGATTGTGACTAGATAAAAATTTTCCAGGGGATTTTTTATTGATGTTGTCATGAGGCTGCCCCGTGGAACTGATTAAGTGTTTTAAAACTTTTTTTAATTGAATAATAATCCAAAACAAAGCAGTGGTAATCCAAAAGACAAACAAAGCTTTCTGATGAATAGTCAACGGATGGTTTGCAGGTAACCTAAATAAAAAATGAAGTTAAGACATTATAGTTACAAAAAAAAAAAAAAGTGCATCGTGTAAAGATTTATCATATAAAACAAAGATCCCAATAAAGATAGCAAAATTAAAAAGATTATTAAAAAGATATACTAAAAAGCAAAACAAACTAATGTAAAAGAATAAAGTTATGATAGTTAATTAGCTACTAAATGTGTAAAAAACTATATAAATACCCTTCATACTTATCAATAAATTATAAAAATGAGCAAAATAAAACTACGTAAACCATCTAATAAAATTATATATTCATAATATTATACTTTTATATAAGATAAAAATAGTAATGAAAACCATAACACGTGGACTAATTTTTAAAGATGTTTTAACTGCATCAATAGCAACTGGTACATATTGGTAAAATTTGGAAAATAAAAAGATATAAAACTGCATATTCAAAAAAAATTAAAATATAAAATTAATACTCAAGCATAAATACACTTAAGTAAGAGCAACTTTAAAAAATAATTAAACAAAAGCTAAAGGTCTCGGTTTTAAATGTACGGAGTTAATTAAATCTATGCTTTATTTAAATTTACTATACATACAACAAAAATTTGTAACAAAAATAGCATATATAATAAAAAAACCAAAACAAAATGATGCAGATAACAATGTAAAGACAAACTTAATATGTGTGTGCGTATATATATATATATATATATATATATATATATATATATATATATATATATATATATATATATATATATATGAAACAAAATTATGCATATATATATGCATATATATATATATATATATATATATATATATATATATATATATATATATATATATATATATATATATATATATATATATATATATATGTATGCATATATATATGCATCATTTTGTTTCAGCAGGGTTCCCACTATTAAAACTGAGGCCAAAAGTAAGGATTTAAGGAAATTTAAGGAGATATTTTTCTAATATTTAAGAAGATTTGGTTGCGATTTTTTGAAAGAAAAAGTAAGGAGAAAACGATTACATTAAAAACAGAATCTAATTTTTTCAATAAATTTTAGACATTAACAAATTATTATAAATTAATATATTACTTTATATATATATATATATATATATATATATATATATATATATATATATATATATATATATATATATATATATATATATATATATATATATACATATATATATATATATATATTTATATAATAAAAATATAGGTTTGTTAACTATCAAAGAACTATATATTTTCCTCTTTATTAATAAGTACAACACAGGTCATCAATTTATGTTTTCTAAAATCTCTATGAAAATACACTACTTTTGAGACCCAGGTTGACATGGTATACAAAAAATAAATTTTTTGCTCGGCATCATAAAATTTTTGTTTTGTTTTGTGTGTAATAGGGTGGAGTGAAAACAACTTATTTGAGAAATTCATATTTTCTCCCTGATTTCTATAATAATTATAGGAAAAATAAAGCAATGAGACCAAAATGAGCAAAATTGGACAAGAATTACTTCCAGCACCAATTTTTAACCACTATGTATTATTGAAAGGGAAAACTTAAAATTTTTTAAAATACTTTTTTGAAGAAGCTTTGAAGTTATAATATACTAGGCATGTTTGTATTATCCATTAGCATTATGATCAAAATACTCACTTTTGCATTGAAAAGGTTATTGTAATACTTTTAACTCATTTAAAAGATGTTTTTTGAAATAAAAAAGTGAATATTTAGCATATAATAAAATCTATGTTCTACTACTTTCCACTAACCATATTTTTAAAGGTTAGCAATCAATTAATAAATAATAATATTAATTGTAATATCTATAATTTGTTACTGTACTATCTATAAATATTACTGACTAAATGATAACTTGTTATCATTTAGTCAGTAATAATAATTATTACTATTTATATATTTTGAGTTTTGTTTTAGCAAATTTCAGTAAATAAAATGTTAAGATCTAAAACAGATCATCCATTCTTTGGGTATTCAAACCAATTTCTGATGTGCAATTGCCAACAAGACTAGATGTCATGCGGCATATGTTGTATTTAAAAGAAAATATAAGCATGCTATATTACATATTGTTTGTCAAATAATAGTATAATTTTATGTAAATATATATATATATATTTTTTTTTTATTTTAATTCACCTCCTCAAGGCCGAGAAGGCCACTACAGATGAGGAGGCTACTTATTTGTGGCTATAACCCTCTCTCAACTCTATAACTCCGAAACACGAACCTTGACGAACAAGGCCGCTGCGCGGAGAAACGAGTTGAGCGCGGTACTACCAGGGACGTGGTGGGGTCGAACTCGGAACCACTCGTTTATGAAGCGAGCGCTCTATATATATATATATATATATATATATATATATATATATATATATATATATATATATATATATATATATATATATATATATATATATATATATATATATATATATATATATATATATATATCTATATCTATATATATATATATATATATCTATATATATATATATATATATATATATATATATATATATATATATATATATATATATATATATATATATATATATATATATATATATACATATATATATACATATATATATATATATATATATATATATATATATATATATATATATATATATATATATATATATATATATATATATATATGTATATAATAAATTAACAGAAACCTGCTGGAAAAACCAACAAAAAGAATGAAGCAGGTTCAACCGCAATAGAGATCTTAAGAATTTGGGGAAAATGTAACATACCAACTGTGTCATCAATTCCATTTTTAACAAAGAGAGTTTTTAACCTTTATGAGCAGAACATAAAGGTGAGTTTCCACTCATCCATTTTTCTATGGGAACGGAATAGGAAAAGGAAAAATAATCACGTGAGCATGCGTAGTTTTACTTCGGACAAATTAAAACTTATAATACGCATGCTCACGTGATTATTTTTCCCTTTCCTTTCCCGTTCCCGTGAACAAACAGATGAGTGGAAACTCACCTTAAAGCTGCAAAAAATTCCAACAAACAGGAAAAATAGAAAAAACAAATTTCAGCTCTACAAGGAAAAATTAGCAAAACTGTTTAATATATCTGCTCACCAATGCAAAGATCTAAAGAAATGCTGCTGTGTCAAAGTTAATATGGTACCAGCTATGGAGCACCCTTTCCTGGAAGATCAAAGGAGTGAACACAAAATAGCTATAGGTTCAATAGACAAAAAAATTACAGCAAAACTGCAGAATATCCAAAGCAAACAGAGCTCAAACCTTAACTATGCAGTGTCATTAGATTCTTTCATTTCTACCAAACTTATTACTACGAAACGGCCTGCTATTGTTGAAAATACCCAGGCATCAACACCATCATCTTCAAAGCAGATGCGATTGTCTCTCTTTTCTCTTTCATTAGCCTGTGACCGCCATGGACTCTCAGATAGACTGGCTGCAGCTGTGGCACCAGCTGTACTTGAGGATATTGGCATTATTTCATATGTTAACAAAACACAAGTTATTGACCCCAGCAAGATCAGGCTTGAGCGCATAAAATCAAGGGATAACAAGAAAGTTGGTAAAATCCAAGTAAAGGTGCTGTACTTTAATGGCAAAAAAGACCGAACACTCAAATTTGACAGTAACAAAAGAACCATAGTGATGGAGGAGCACATATCCTTGATTCAGGAACCTGGAGGAGGTTACTTAGGACACTGCACTCCTCTAAGCGGAACAGCTGAATCACTAAAGTTTGCAATTATACAGCATTTTAAAAAGCACAATATCATTTTGGATAATTGGCAAGTGCTGGGCTGTGATGGAACAAATGTAAAAACAGGAAACAAGAATGGTATTATTATATTAATTCAATCAATCTGATCGAGTTTAATATTATTATTATAAGTATTATTTGAGTATTAGTATTATTAACTTCAACAGCCTCTACCATGGGTAATTAGTTTGCTACATGCAAACAAGCTTCCACTACGCCATTTGTTTGCAGAGTTGGATGGTTCAACATCTGGTCCTAGATGCTATTCAGGCTTAATTGGAAAAGTCCCTTGAAATTTGTGAGGTCTTAAAGGTTGATTTTCAACCTATAAACCATAATGTAGAAATGCCAGAGGTGGACAGAAAAGTGCTCAGTACAGATCAACTTGATCTTTTTGACATCTGCCAAGCAGTATTAAGCGGTATTTGTTCTACCAACCTGGAGAAGCGCAGCCCTGGGAAACTGGCTCACCACTGCTAATAGGATCCTCAGAAAATATGTTTCTACCAACAGTCCCTTGTCAAATCTATTAATTCTATTGACGTTCATTATGCAAGTTAATGTCCTATGTGGTTCATCATCAAGAAAGAATCTTCTATTTTTCATGGCAGCAGGCATCTGTACTGCACAATTGCAAAATCACGATATCTGCCAGCTCCATTACATAAAGTAGTAGACAAAGTAATTCAAACAAATGCATTCTTTGGTCATTAAGAGAATATTTTTCTGGCAATGGTATCAGATGACCAGCCACATATCCAAGAATTAGGTGTTAGGCTAATACAGAGAGCTAGAAAAGAAAGAATTATGAAAGCCAACCAAACGTGTGGATCAGTTCAAAGTTTCTACTCAGAATTTTATGGCAAATAATATGTGGGAGTTGATTGATTTTAGTAATTTCAGCTGTTGGAGTCACCATTAACAATGCAGCTTACTGACGAGCAGCTGGAGGAGGTAAAAGAGCATCGCATTCAACTCTTTTGGATAAGTTACCGTGCCACACGCAAGCAGTGGAACAATGTGTAAAGATGGTGACAAAAGTTTCCGCATTAATTTATGGTAAGATAAATAGAAATGGTATGATACATGTCTGTCTACAATCTAGGAAGAATATGCCAATATTTAATACCAAGGCACATTATAACACTAATTAGTACAATTTTTGCTCTATAAATGTAAATATTTTGTATTATATGCACCTGTTCAATACTAAAACTCTCTTAAAATAACTTGTTTATAAACCATTTGAAAGAAATAATACTAATAATTATTATTTAAATTAATAAATATTAAATCAGTGGCGGATCCAACATTTTTTGTTGTTAGAGATAGCTAACTTTTAGACATGGAGCAAACTTTAAACATTCATAAAAACATAAAAATTGGGGGATCTAAACCTTATATGGCCATAACTTTTGAATGTTAAGAGATTATTTCATGAAATTTAAAATCTATCAATGAATTCTAATCGAGTTGAGAAAAGTAAAAAAAATATGCTGCAAACTAGTTGCCTTCAAATTTGGGGTAGGTGGATAATTTGTTTGAGACATTTTTGTTCCCGGGCCCCAATCATTGCAATTTTTTTCAAAGCATCCCTATTTGACGTAAGTATAAACATATGAATGTTTAAAGTTTGCTCCATGTCTGGAAGTTAGCTGTATAACACCATAAAACACTGGATTCCCACCTGTATTAAATGTAGAAAATTTAGAAACTTTTGGTTTAAAATAGTCTAAATATTGGTACTGGGGGTAATTCTTGTCCAATTTTGCTCATCTTGGTCTCATTTCTTTAGTTTTCCTATTATTATTAAAGAAATCAGGGTAAAAATATGAATTTCTAAAAAAAGTTGTTTTCACTCCACCCTAGTGTGTAATCCAAAAATTTCCTAGGTGATTAAAAATAATAATAATAATAAGGAGAAATTAAGGAGAGCAGTCAAATTTTAACTTTGTTTAAGGTTGTTTAAGGACATTAAAGAAGGTTTTTTTTTTAAGTATATTTAAGGTATTTAAGAAGGGGTGGGAACCCTGTTCAATTTTTTGTTATATATGCTGTATTTATTTAACTGTATTTCAATTATTTCAACTTAACTAAAATTACCTTCCATAAGAATTGAGAAAGTTTAAGTAGATATTATGATCTCTATAGTGCAACCTTCCAGGATCAGGATCAACTTCATGAGAATGAGCAGGACTGTCTGCCATAATTCACAGTAATGACATCATTTTAAACATTATTCAAAATAATGGCTTGATCTTTAGTGAATTTTAACACCTAGAAAAAAATATTTAATAATAAAACAAATTACACTTTCATTTCAAAGACAAAATTTTAAATCTAAGTAAAATTAAATCAACTAAAATAAAAACAAACATAAATAAACAAATAAACATTAACAAAATCAATTTTATAGATTTTAATTTTTACTAATCACAACATTTCAAAATCAATTTTATAGATTTTAATTTTTCCTTTTATGCCAAATATTTTTTAAGTTTTAAAATGAAGATTAGCATACATTTCTATTAAACAAAAATATTACTGGAAAAAAATTTTTTTCTTATTCTATTTAGATGATAAATGCACCCAAAACATCATAAACAGATATTTAGATGATAAATGCATCCAAAACATCATAAACAGATAATTTAAACCTTTAAACCTCAAAACTATTCTACTTGATAATTTGAAGAAAAAACTAAGAGCGTCATTTTTAGATCAAAAGCTAAATATTAATAAAACCCTAAATGAAGCTATAGGTCATAATGATCTCAGCTACAAGAGCCTAGCCGTTCAGTGTATTTTTTTTAAACATTAATCGAATGTTAGCTAAGGCTATTTTTTTTTTTTAATGCGTCTTCTTTATAATCTTTTATTATAATTTTATTCAAATTTATATATCTTATTATTACCTCTATTATAATTAAATTATAATTAAAGTCAGAACTATTTAAGAGAAACATTGTCTTTAATTTATATCTTGAATCTTATAACCACACTCTTCATGTCATTCCAAAGAAACAGCCTAATTCACTGTTGGATGTCCAAATCGCTAATGCTTCTACTGTTCAAGTCATTTCTCACTTATCTACTGCTTGTGGTACAGTCATCATTCCTGTCACAGTCATTACAAAATCATTTTCCAGAACTCTCTTCCACACTCTCTAAACTATTTAATAAGTTGTTAACTGAGTATTGTTTTCCTGCCTACTGGAAAATTGTTTGCTATTTTTATGCTTAAGATTGCATTTTCTGGTTGGCAAAAGAAACTACTGCTCAAATGTCGATCAAAGTCCACTTGTAATTATGTGTAATTTGCTTTAGGTATAATTATGCAAAACATGCCAATTGTTTTGAAATGTTTATAAAAGCTTTTGTTTTTGAAAAGCCGAAAAAACTTTTAAAACAAAAAATTTTACTAATCTTTCTGTGACTAAATCAACAATCTAAATGAGTTGAAAAAGGTTTTGATAAATCTATTAAATATTTTTTTGATAAATCTATTGAAATAGATTTTTCAAAACTTTATTTGACAAAATTTTAATTTTTTAAAGTTATTATTGTAATATTTTGTAAACAATTTGATTGCATTATTTAGCCTATTTTACGTTTTTGTGTTATTTATTATTTTGCATTATTTAGCCTATTTTAGCCTTTAATTTTAAATTATTTATGTTTTGTTAAATTAACTACTAGAAATCCATTTGAAAGAAATGATACTAATAATCATTATTTAAATTATCATTTCATTATTTAAATTTTCTATTCAACTATCTTTTCACTTCCACATCCAATTTTTGTGTTCCTTTAAAAGCCTCTTTAAAGCCCACGCATTTAGAATTTTATAACTTACATAATTATAACTCAAGCAAATATGCACACAACTACAAGTGGACTTTATTCGACATCTGAGTGATTTCTTTTGCCAACCGCATTCTCTACCTCAATAGATCAAAAGTTAACTTTGTATGGAATACTGTTGTCATAAGGGTTGGTTCTAATGAGACTACAAGGTTCAAAAATAATTGTAAATGCTTTTGAACCTTACTCTAGTTGTCAGGCTTGACTCTCTTTTTATAAAAATTGCATTTCTTACTCTTGTTTTTAAATACTACTGTGGTTACTGTTCAAGTGAGCTATTGTCCCTTGTTGATGATAGTGACTCATTCAACAAAGGGTATCTCTTTACTTTACTTATCACATGCTCTATCAACCAAAACTAAATTTCTGTGACTTATCATTCAGCAAAGTCATATCCTTTTAATTTTTCTTTATGCTCAAAAGTATTTTATTTATCTAGTTTTTTTCTCAAACATTTGTGTTTTGGAATTCTCATCTATCTTCATATTTTCCTGATTTAATTTACAGTTTTTTTTAAGTCTTCTGTCTCTTTTTTGCTCATAAATCATTAATGAAATGTAGTCCAAACCTTTGGATTTAAAAAGAGAAAACTAATTTCAAAGCTTATAAACTAAAACAATTAAATTAAAAAAACTACAATTATTAAATAAATATTCCATACCTTCTTGTGATAGTTTAACATTTTGTTTGAAAGATAGATTAATTTAATTTATAATCTATTGATAAATTTATGTTTATTTAATAGTAACTTTTTATTATCTTTAAGAAATTTTCTTTATATTTTTGATAACAACATTTTTATTTGTTTTTGATACAACAACTTTATTTAATATTATCATAAAATGTACATCACTTAAATTTTAAACTTTAAAATAATCTAACTAACATCAGTTAGTTGATTTAATCATTTCATTATTTTGTTATTTATTTTCTATTAAATAATCTATATGAAAATGCATATTAATAACAGAAAATTTAATGTTGCTAAAAGATCATATAATATAATTATAATTTGATTAATTAAAAAAATTAGTGAATATAAGAGGTAGGTTATTATAATTTTAGTTCAACTTAATAGTCAGATCACATAATTAAAGAACTTTTGCTGAAATATAAATAAATATAGATAAACTATATTCTGTGAAATATTGTTTTTTTAACTTAAGTTGAAAAGAAGAGGAATGGGTTGATATTTGGAATAAATAGCAGAGAATTACTGTGGCTATTTTAAAAGCAACTGGAAAAACCGGATTTTAACAAACTATTCATCATAGTATATAGAGCTTTGAAGATTATAAAAAAATAAGGTTAATAAAAAATGTAAGAGAAAATTGGAATAATAGAAGCAAAAAATTTATTAAATATATTAACAACTATTTTATGATCTGAGATATGCTTTATACTAAGTAAAGGACATTTTTAACATTCATTTTATTTTATTACTGCTATTTATGTTGCTTATTGTTGACACAACTTTCTTTTTTTATACTATTATTTTTATTATTATAATAAAAATAATTTAGCAATTTATAATAAACTTACAATATAATAATTATATTGTAAGTTTTATTCATTAAATATAAATTTTCCCTTTTTAAACCAATTAGAAAAAATATGTATTAGTTAAATTAGTTAGAGTTTATTTGTATAAATAAAGTTTTTTAAAAAAGTATTATGTTATTTTTTAATTTTTGAGTAAATTTAAATCATATATTATGCAAAACCTAGAATACATTGAAGTAAGTAAACATATTGTCACTTATGAATAAAAGATCTATTTTGATAATAAACATTTTCCCCATTATAAATTATGAATATTAACGCACATGAGAGCATAGAAATACCAAGGGTAACAGAGGGTATTAGGCCCCATGTGGTATTAAGTCCCATTGCGTCAGTTTATATAATAAAAAGCCCAATGTTATTGTATTAAGAGAGAGAGAGACGTTAGGCTCTATATAATGAGACTAACTAACCAATCAGGGAATTTTTCATTACCATACTTGGGTTTATGACCAATGGAATTAATGTTTAATTAGCATTTATAGATGTAAGAAGTACATATAGACTAAGTAAGTACTTTTTTCAACTTTTTTACTCCTGTGTATGTATTTAATCAGTTAAAATATTGATATTTGTAGAGCAAAGGTCAAAATTTTACCAAAGTAAAATGGCAGTTGGATGAATGTCTGTGAAATTTTTTATAAATAGCTCTAAAATAGACTTTAATACTAAATTTCTATTTAATACTTTGAATAGATTTTCTAAGAGAAATGTAGCTCTGTAGATTATTATTTATAAAAATAAATGTTAAAAACTATTTAAAAAGATTAAAACAATCAAATAACATTGATCAGATAAATAAAATTAATGTTTTGATTTTATAAACATTACACAGATATAATTTAAATTGAAAACAAAAGTTATTTAATTGACAAAGTTATTTAATTGAAAAGAAATTGAATGACAGATGTCTAAAATTCTGTCATATGTAAGTAGATGTCTGCCAATCAGACATCCAAAGATTATTACAAGTATTTCCCAGCACCAAGGCTCACAATGCTACATCTATCGCAGTCAACATCATTGTCAACTGCGGCATTATTAACAGAATCATCACCTCTATCTTTAGCACTTGCAGAAAGACCGCAGACATCATGGTCTACTTCATCCTCAGGAAAGTCTTCTATTAGAGACTTTTTTCTGCAGAAGAACTGCAGTTCAGATTTGAGCAAACATTTGGGCATGGTAGGTTGGCTAGAGTCAGGTTTTGCTACAGAAAAGGCTTAACAGGTGGTAGGATAGCTAGAACCAGGTTTTGCTATAGAGAAAGCTTAACAGGTAATAAATCTTTGAAGCAACTGAAAGAAGAAACAGCAAAAAAAGATAACTATCCAAGAAAAAAGACATTTAAAAAAGAAAAATCTTCCTACTGGAGATGATGGGGACAGTGGTGAGGACAATGACAATGTGTGCATAAATAGTGGTATTCATGGAGGTCAAGGAGAAGAATGAGTGTGCTGTGACTTATGTGATGTTTGATACTATATTAAATGCACAGAAATTCCAGGTGGAGCTGATATTGAAGCCATGGACTGTATCTGTGAGAATTGCCTTAAAATTATGTTAAAATATATGTCTTACATACTGAAGCTTATTGTCCCAATTTTTTAAAATTTGAGTCAACGTTAGTTGCAGCTTTTTAGCTTTTATAGTAATTTAAAAGCTAAAAAGCTACAACTAATGTTAACTCAAATTTTAAAAAATTAAAAGACTCAAATTTTAAAAAACAAAAGTTTTATTAAGAAAAATTTTAGGTCATATAGTCTATATGACCTAAAATTTTTCTGAATAAAACTTTTGTACATATAGAAACATGTGTTGTTTATTGCTTAAAAATATTTTCAGTTTAAATTTAACATTTATTTACTTATTTCAAAGAGAGAAATAAAAGTTCTTGAAAGCAGGTTGCCTAACTTCCTGTTACCCTATATTTTTTCTATTTAACATAAACACAAGTATATAATATAACAATCACCTGAACGAGTTAAAAAAATTCTTCATTTTTGTAAACATATCATTAGAAAGTTTGATGTACAATATACATTGAACTTTTTAACTTCTTGTAAGCAAGACATGTGTATTCATTACAAAAACTTCATTAGTTAGATTGATGATTTATTTTCCATTTCTTGATGAAAAGTTATTGCATAAACGATATTTAATATTTAATTACATTTTTTCACTTTTTCTATTTTTTTTTTTTGCTATTAAAATTTGGAAAAAAAAAATTCAACTAAGTCCAGTGTTTTTGAGATACTTCTTTAATTACAAAGTGTTTATCTACTTGACTTCGTTTAAATATAATGTTTTGTTAACGTGATATTTTAAATTTGTAAATAAACATTATATATAGTTTCAACGGCAAGCGGGAAAATGGTACAGAGCGAATTTTTGAATTACCCCATATCTTCAACCAAGAGGAGTAATTCAATTATATTGTAAAACATTTTTGACAAAAAGTGAGAGGTAAATAAATTGTAATCTCACATTTGACTTGATCTAGTTTCTGTAAAAATATTATCATATTCATTTAAACACTTTGTAAAAGTTCTAGCTCTTTTGATCTATAATCGTGTTTTTTTTTTGTTTTGTTTTTTAATTACTGCGATACCACACAGTCGGGGAGGAAAGGAAAGTTAGGACTTGAAATTTTGTGGCACTGTGACATTTTTTTTTTTATGTATAATTTACAAACAAACTCAAATATTAAAGGTCGGTTTTCATAGATTTGGTAAGGTCATACAACTGTTACAAACCAGTCATATGACTATACGGGACCATACGGAAACATTAACAACAAACAAGTTACTAAAGTTTTTGATATATACTTGAAAATTTTGTCTTGCAGAATGTGTGTTGTGCTATAAAGATAAAATTATATCATGATCGGTTGAATCTTTGAAAAGATTTTCACACATTATAAGAAACCTGTGCTGTACTTGTCCTGTGCGATACTATGGGCGAATTCACCTTCCTTTAATGATTTTGCTAATTTCCATAGCCGGAAGATAACTATTTTACACTGATTGTTGGGCTGGGAATAAAAAGGAAAAAATTTATCTATCATAAGATCCTAAAATATAGCTCTTTTATTTAAATTTCTCATACTGAATGACACTGCTACTTTGAGGGACAAACAACAATCTCTCAAACAGATACAGTGAATTCAACTTTCTACTTGTACAAAAAGACTTTTATAATACTTGTTTTGATATAAATAGGTCAGTTTTGATTAATAAATACTCGACCCTGTACTTCCTGTTGCATAACTTTTTCCGATTAGGAATCGTTGTTTACACAGAAAACTCCAAGCGTTTTCTAATTCAACAAATAAAAATCTCTTTTTGAAGTTGGTCTAAATAATGGGTTTGAGCTTATTTTAAAGTCAGTTTGTCAAGTATCTATTTTAGTCAAGCAAAAAAATTTACCAAGCCTCTCATTATCAAAGATTTCAAATACCTCAAAATCCGATAGAAAAAACTCATGTGGGTACTCTGCCAATAACATGCAGCCCCATTGCTCGTAACTATTCAAGACTGCTTACCAACCAATTTTGTCTCAGAAACAATATTTGGAAAAAAAAAATATATATATATATATATATATATATATATATATATATATATATATATATATATATATATATATATATATATACAATGTAAAAATTGTTTCTCTTTTTGGGTCCACTAAAATAAACCACATTTTTGATATTATTTATTGGATTTTTTTTAAATTAAGGACTATCATTCAGGCAGCTTCGACTAAAAACCGAAAGCATTTTGATTATAGACATACCAATTTTGAAAGCATGATCATCTTAGTACAAATTACGCGCGTAAGGCATTGATACAAGCACATATAGGTGGATAGCAGCCTTCTCAATTGGTCTAAATTTAAGAATTGTATAGAGATGTGCCGGAACCAGTTTATGCCGAGTCTCCGATTCCGGGTACCCGACTGAAAAAACCGGGTCCGAGTCCGGGTACTCGGCACCGAGTCCATTTTTTTAAAAAATGGAATAAAAACTTGTGAAATCTCTAGCGCTGAACTATTTACACAAAATACGCTTTTTATGCTAACTAACCAAAGGTTATGTGGCGGAAGTACCATTTAGCAAAACCCCGCAATGCAGGGTAAGGGGCCTGAGTTGTAGGGCCTAACTTTTTTCAAAAGTTGTGCAACAGTTTTTTATTAACTATATTTAGTTTAAAATTATTTTTCTTTCCTGGTGGAGCGGGCCTAAATAATATTTTGTTATAATTATTATCGAAATTAAAATATGAAAAATGTATATAACATTTACCTTTATTATTATATCTCTACTTTTATGATTTTTGCTTGATACGAATGAAAAGTGGCATCAGCGTTCGAAAGCATTTTAAGCGTTTCATTCAAAACTAAATTGCTAAAAATTATCTTGTGTTCTAGCAGAATAAAAAGAAGCTATTCTAAAACTTTTTTTCCCATTCTTTTTATTCGTATTCTCGAATTATTTCATTTAGCGTTACAGTTTTTGTATCCGTATAAATTTTTTTGCAAAAATGTATTAAAAATATTTTAGGTAAGATTGTTTTAAGTTAATAGAACTTTGTGGTTATCGACTACATAACATTCTTAGACTTATATCAAGAAGTTTAATGGTTAAAGTTTAAATTTAAGGAAAAATCAGTTTGAAGATACCCGGTGCCGGGTACTGCAACAAAATGGCCGATACCGGGTACCCCGTAAAACAGCCGAATTGCCGGGTCCCCGGGTCCGAACCGGGTACTCGGCACATCACTAGAATTGTACAGCTGACTACTTCTCTGATCGAGGAGCGGTCCTCAGTGAAGTTCTGCAAGGTTCTTGCTATGCTAGCTCCAGTACTGAGTATGCACGGACCTGTTAGAGATTTCCGTATATATATATATAAAAAAAAAAAAAAAAAAAAAAAAATTTAATCAAGTTATTTTGATTTCATTATTTCCCATACAAAAAATTCGAGTTAACCGAAGAAATTTGCCGCCAAAAGGGGACAATAAAATGGTTCGACTTAACGAAGTTCGAGTAATCCGATGTTCGACTAAACCGGAGAATTTTAATAGTAATCACTTAGACAATTTCAAGAGACCAAATGAAACAGTTCGAGATAACCAGTGTTCGACTTACCGGGAATTAACTGTATACATCAATATCATCATAAAACTGATCAAAGTGAAAAGCAAGGAATATAAAATGTTTGGAATTAAAGTTAAAATTGAAGTTAAAAAACCTCGATCGGCAAATCAAGATTTTTATTTAATTTTTCATACATTTTTTTAGTTTTCTTTCATATATTTCTTAGGATTATTTATTTTATTATTTATATATTTTTCTTCAATTTTTTAGCGTATATAGTTTTACTTATTATTTTTTGTTAGTCATTAGTTGTTATTAGTTTTTTAGTTATTATTTATTTTCAGTGGTATATAAATTTTAATACAGTTATATATTATTTGTTTTTATTTTCATTTTAGCCATTTATTATTTATGTTTAATTCTACCATGTATTATTATTATTATTTTTTAATCTTAATTTTTTTTGTTGTTGTTGGTTTTGTTTATTTTACGTAGGTTTTTCTTTTGTTTCGTAATGTTTGTTGTACCTTGTTTTGTTTTGATTTTCTCAGTGTTTTTCTGTTATATTTTATTTATTTATTTGGTCATAATACTTGCAATATATTTTGATTATTATATTTTAACTACTATGATTATATTAATAAATTTACTAAATCTTTATAATTTTTATAGCAGTAGTCGTTTTTATGTCATCGTTAGTTGTTACGTTTTGTCAGTTTATTACTGTTTGTTCGTATGTAAAAATGATTGCTGTATGGAAAGTTATACCGAAAGAAAGTAATATTTAAATTATTATAATTACTTTATTATTATTGTTATTATTACTATTATTAATATTATTATTACTAAGATTAATTGTATATATAAAAAATTATTTTTTTTAGGTATTTACTTGAGATTAGTATTTCAATACTATTTGTAAATAGCCTTGAAAATTTATTTTCAGAATATATGATTGATTATATATATATATATATATATATATATATATATATATATATATATATATATATATATATATATATATATATATATATATATATATATATATATATATATATAATATATATATATATATATATATATATATATATATATATATATATATATATATATATATATATATATACATACATATATATATAGTATAATGTTAAAACTAGTATATTATAATCAAATAAATAAAATTTAAACGCTTGCTGGTTGAAAGAGCAAGTGTTTTTAATAGAAGTTTTTAAAAGAAGTTACTTAAGTTTAATTTTGAACTTTTTGCTTCCAAAAGTGTGCGCGATTTTAATTTTATATTCATTTTAATTTCGAACGCGTGCGTGATTCAAACTCCATTTTTATTTCCGTTAATTTTAATTTCAAATACGTGCGTGATTTACGGCAGTTTTTTTTAAAGTCAATTTAATTAAATTAAAGCTATCAAAAAACAGAAGGTTTATTAAATTACAAAATTTTCTTAGCTTCCGTTCAATTAATGAAATCATATTTATATTATTTTTTAATTATTATTTTTATTTATACGGTCTCCATTTTAAGGTATTGTTTTATAATTTAAAGTACTTAGTTTCATTAATTTTTAAGTCTTTGATAATTTTTAATATAACAAAATTAAGTTAAACATGTTTTTAGCTTGATTTTGGATGTTGTTGATGGATCGGGTGAATGTTGGTGTGAATTGAAAAAGGAATCTTTTTGCAATTAGCTGAAACTTAGAAGATGCGACATTAATCTTGCTTGTCTTCTGTCCAATTGAATTTATCATGTAATTTGGCGTAAAAAAGTTGTAACAAATTATAAAATTAAAAACATTGAACCTTTTATGATTTCTATGTTTTAATGAAAATTAAAAAAGTATGCATTAATCTGGGTTGCGCACATTAACGTTACTTATGAAATATTTGTACAAGTATAAAATTGGCACAAATGTTTATATACTTAATGTAGATAGGTTTCTCCATATTTATAAAAGATAAACTAAATACTGATAATAAATAAAATTAATAAGAAGATAATGCGCTTAAATAATTTTTTTTTTTTTTTTTAAAACCAGTTTATTTAGCAATAAGCGGGCTTTAAACATATATAAAAAAAAAAAACTGTAACAACAAAAATAATACCCTTTGGAAACACTGTAAACTAATAATGAAGAACAATAAAACCAATCAATTCTTTTTCTTCAAACACGTTTGCTAACGGTAAACCAACTTTGAAATACTTTCAGTTCTTAATTTTATAAAACACTAGTCGGGGCAAAAACGACGTTTGCGTCCCTTGAGTGCTTAATCTCTCACTCTGTATAACAGCTGTGAATTACTTATAACTCACCTAATGTATAAAACTCGCAAATCAAAAAAAAACTCCAGAACGCCAAACGAAATAACATTTATAAAAAAAAAATTCTAAATTTTAAAATAGAAAAATATAGAAAATATTTAATTAATGAACTCAAATAAGTCAGAATAACTAAGCTGAGGTAAATTAAAATTTTTATTAAACAATGCATATAATTAATTTCAAAAACAAGTTTTATAAACAGTTTGAAGTTTAAACATAGTTGCTTTCCTTCGGGTTTTAACGTAGGAGAGCGCAGATAAAATCTATGTAATTTACCTTTCGCACTGCACCCTTCTACTTTTAATGCAAACTATGTTTAGACTCTAAACAAATTAAAAAATAAACGTAACAACCTCTTTAAGCATCTTACTAATTTTATTAAATCAAATCAGCTTATGTTTATAGATATAATCAATGGTTCTATTCCTTCTGATACCTTGTAACATAAAACCCTTTGAAAGAGTTTTATGAAAGAATTAAAAAGAGTCTTTCTAGTTCTTCTTACATTGGCTAAATTGCATTTAAAAAAAAATAGAACTGTGCTTTACAAACTTTTAAGTCATACCCTTTTCTCCTTTTAACATAACTTGTGCAACAAGAGGCTAGTAACCAGTGGCGTAGGAAGGTTTTTAAATGTTTGAAATAATTACCTTTTAAACAAAAAAATATTTTTTTACCTTCCTACTGCATTGCTTATTTAAAACCTTGGTAAACAAAGGAGCGAAAAAAATTACAATGATAACCTCTCCGTTCATTATAAGCAATTACAAAAAACAGATTATTATAATTCCAGAATGCATAATATACAAAAAATAAATCTTTTTCCATCAAAAATTCATAAGGGTAGAGAGGTATGTTGCTAGCACTTCTCTACCTACTCTTTATCTTTAATTTCCTTTGTGTATTTTTTTTTATATGCTGTTTTGACAGCTTTACAGAATGCAGCATGGGAATTTCGTGGTGCATAAGAAACGATTCTCGCGGCTTGTTATTGTACTACGTCTAATATTTTTATATGGGTGTTTGATATTGAAATATAGAGTGAACTAATAAATTCCATATGACTAAGCACTATTCCGATGTAGGCTAACTTTATTAATTTTTTAGGTAGGTTTGCTGATGCTCTTGCCAACATTCCTAGGGAAGAATGGCATTTTTTTATTACCGACTCGATCTGCTGTTTAAAGGTTAGATGCTAGTCTAATGTTACTTCTAATAATTTCGATTTGTTTTCAGGCTTTATTGTTTGCTTGCTTTTGCTTAGCTGAACAAGAAGTACAACAGAATGAAGCATCCTAAATCAAATAACGCTTTTCAAAACAGGTTTTAGAAAAAACGATTTTTGATTTAAAAAAATAATGCTTTCGACATATCAAAACATTAAGTAACCCTTTAAAAACCTGAAAATTCTGCATTTTAGAATAATTTTTATGAAAAATAAGTAACAGAAATGAAATCTATGGCAATTTTTATGTCTAAATAGACTAAAAAAAATTTGTGTGATGTTTTTAGGGGCTTCCACCTTAAACCCAGCTCTTGCCATATATACATCATTAATGATGCCTCTTTACCAATGCGTTGGTTAAAATGCTTCCGTACCAATGATCATTAATAATGCATATATGGTCAGAGCTGTCTTCTAACCATAGACATGGATATCTGAAGACATCACAGAGCGCTGCGTAATAGCATAAAATTCACACCTCCTTCGAAGGAGGCGTGAACTTCCTGCTATTACGCAACGCTCTGTGACAAGACCGTAAGGACTTCTAGGAGCACCTAAATAACTTAAAATAACTTCTTTTTAGATCCGAATTAGAAATATTGTTTGTGCATCTTACTTGATTACAGTTTAAAAAACTTGCTTGTTGTAACAGCTCCATGTTCAAAATTAGAGATGTGCCTGGTATCCTGCAATTTTTTTAGGTACCCTGTAATTTATGTATGTTTGGCGGGTAATTTTAATCAAGACCAAGTCTTCCGCCAGCTCCAGTCGGACTTTTTTAAAACTTTTTATTGTTATAGTGTAAAACATTGTAAAGCTTATTTCAATGGAAAAAATAAATAAATATAAATTTAGAATTTATTTTGGAATTTTATGCTAATTTCTATAAAGTTATATAAAATTTATTAAAAATAATAATGGTTGCATTATTAATGATCCAATTTCAATTGCCGATGTACTAAACAACAAATCTGTTTCCACAATGGAGGGCGATAGACGACTACCCATTCTCCCCTAGCGATTTAATGGTATAATTGATTTTGACTTTTCTACAATTACGATTAAAAGTGTTAAGCTAAAACTACAGAACATAAAATGTAATAAGTCAATGGGACCTGACTTCATCCAAAACTTTTGAAATACTGTTCCGATTCATTGGCTTTTCAACTAACTTTAATTTTCAAAGCATCTATACAATGCGGCATACTGCCATTACAATTTCGATCCGTGGATGTAATACCTCTTTTTAAGAAAGCCTGTTACCATTAACAAGCTGTTGACGAGCTGTTAGCATTAAACTACAGACCAGTTTCCCTTACCTCAATTTCATGTAAAATTTTAGAAAGTTTTGTAAAAGCCTCCTTAGAAAAATCATTTTTCAGCAATAATTTAATATCATCAAAACAGCAAGGGTTTGTAAAATCAAAATCATGCACACCAATCTGTTTGAAACACTAGACTTCATTTCGTACTCTTTAGCAGATAAACGACCAGTTGATCTTATTAAATTTTGCTAAGACATTTGATACAGTGACTCATAGACGTTTAATTTAAACTGGATGCGTATGGTGTAAGCGAAAAACTTTTAGAGTGGATAAAAGGGTTTATAAGCAACAGGCGTCAACGAGTCGAACAAGATGATGTTTTCTCTACGTGCAAAAATGTTTTAAATGGTGTACCTCAGGGATCCGTGTTCGGACCGTTGTTATTTTTGATATTTATTAACGATTTGTCTGATTGTCTTCAAAAAATTTTTGGCGAAACACTTTCACCGCGAACGGAGGTGTTTTTAATTACAAAATAAAAATGGCGAATTTTTCAACTTCACAATTAAAAGAAATAGTAGACATTCATGAGAACACAATGATAGAAATATTTAATGAAAAATTTAAAAGGTTGGAAAAGCATATTGATAAGTTGAATGATGACAATAAAATTCTTAAAACTGAATTAAGCGAATTTATTAAAAAAAAAGCTGTCGAATTTATTAGCGAAAAATACGACAAAACAAAAATTGAACAAGAACGATCGAAGGCTGATTGCGCAAAACCAGATAGAAACCAAGGAAATAGTTTCACCGTTAATATCAGAGACAAATTGGCTGAGATTGAAGATCGAAGTAGGAGAAACAATTTAAGGATATCCGGTATAGAAGAATCAGTTGATGAAAGTTGGGACGATAAAGTAGGTAAAGTTCGTGAATTAATAAAAACAAAACTTGATCTTCAAGGTGAATTCATTATTGAACGTGCTCATAAAGTAAGAAAAAATGATAAAGGTGATACAATTAAAAAATGCAGAACTATCGTGGTCAAATTTTTAAATTTTAAGGTCAAATCAGCAGTGTAAATATATAAAGACGAAACGTTGGAATCAAAAAATATATGTGAATGAAAATTTCAGCGAAAGGACAACCAAGTTGCGAAAAAAATTGTTTACGGCTGCAAAAGATTTACGAATAGAAGATAAATATGCAAAGGTTGTATGTAATAAGTTAAAAACGCGCGATTAAAGGAAATTCTTTTTTTTTATGGTTTTATAAAATGGTAAAATGGATTCCAATAATTCTAATGACTTTGAATTTAGTTATAATTTTATCAAACTAGTGAGTTTTTATTTAATAACTAATCAGATTCGGAGTTAAATTAGTGATGCACATGCTTTACAAAGCAACTGCTCCTATTACTATGTTGAAATAAAAGAGCTTCTAAATTGCAAATATTTTAACAGTTTTCATATTAATATAAGAAGCATATCAAAAAATTTTGAAATTTTTTTTTTAAACATGAAAGAATCTCTTAATTTTAGTTTAATTTGCATGTCTGAAACCTGGTGTAACTCTAACAATTCTAATTTGAACTCAAGTATTTTTTTACCAGGTTTCAATATAATTTCCTTAGATAGAAAAAATGGAAAGCGAGGCGGTGGTTTAATAGTTTATATTAGAGAATGTATGCAGCATATTATCAGACCTGACATGAGCAATTCTGATGACGATAATGATAACCTCATGTCTTAACAGTTGATTCCAAACAAAATAAAAACAAAAAAAATTTAATTATAAGTTTTTGTTATTGCCCACCTTCGGGCAGAATAGAAAATTTTAACTTATTTTTAAATGACATTTTGAAAAAAAAGCATTTATGAAAATAAATTATACAACTTAATAGGTGACATTAATTTAGATTGTTACCAATACCACACTAATTATGGCGTTAAAAAATTTTTCAATGAGTTATTTGAACTTGGTACTTTTCCCATAATTAACAAACCAACAAGAATAACTAATACGTCAAAAACCTTAGTTGACAATATTATAACAACTGATGTTTTCAATAAATCTCATTAAAAGTGACGTTTTTAGGCAATGCGCTCATTTTTAATTTGCAGAAATTAAAAAGAGCGCATTGCCTAAAGCTGGTAAAACTAACGAAGAAACATCATATGATCAAATTGCAATAGCTGACAAATTAAATAAGTAGTTTTTTTCAGTTGGTTCTAATCTGGCCCAAAAAATTCCTTTCTTGAAAAACAAAATAAATAATTATGCTTTTCTAATAACTTCGTTCTTAAACTCCTTTGAGTTATCCTTTGAGGAATTTGAACTTTCTTTTAAAAAGGTTAAATCTAATAAATCAGTTGGTAATGATAATATTCATCGCAATGTTATTGTCGACTCGTATGAAGTCATTAAAGATATTCTATTTCAAATTTTAAAATGTTCAATAAAACAGGGTATTTTCCCCTACAATCTAAAAATAGCCAGAGTTTCACCAATATTTAAAGAGGGTGATGCAACCAATGCTTAAAATTATCGTCCAATTATGCATGTTTTTTTTTGATTTTATGGAGAATTTTATATAATGTAATTTATATCGAGGAGCTTTTCTTTGAAACAAAATAGTTTTAAAAACCTTTTTTGATTTTTCCCATGAATGGAATCATCTTTCATTCAAGAAAAAACTAAAAGAAATTGTTTTATCTATTAATGACATGTTTTTATATTTTTAAATTTTTTTAAAAATGAACATGAAGTTTATTACAAAAGATAATATATAAATATTATACCTGATCCACAACTTATGTGTTTATGAAAACAGTACTTTTTAAAATATTTTTGTATTTATATATAAGAGTATCAAAAATTTCTTTATTTCAATTTTATTTATATATTATTACGAAATTTACGTTCTCGCCAGTTATTACTAATTTTTACTACGGCATTGTTTTATTTTTTTGATTTTATAGTTCATGTTAGTTTAATGTACTTAATATTCACGAGCGGTTCTCAAAGATAAGACCTGAAGTTCTTCTGCGAGTCTCCGCGATCTTTTTTTGTATATATTTCTTTTATTGTATAACGATTTTTATCTTAACTATCTTATTGTATAAAGTATATTGAATATTCAAGGAAAAAACAAAAAAACAAAAAAATGTAATAAAACTTTATGCTGTTGATACTAAGATTTTATCAACAGTCAAAAATAAAGAAAAGGTTGAAACGGTTCAGGCTGACTTGGATAACGCTGTCGCTTGGTCAAAAAAATGGTTAAGTTTATGTCTGAATATGACTAGTTGAACATGAGTTCATGGTGACCGTGTTCAATTGCTCCCACAGGTGGAAGATGAATGACTAAAAATACTCTGTTTTCACATTCAATTATTATTAAATCTAGCATACTACTATCGGAGCCTGGAACGTCGGATAAATGATATTTTTTAAAAAACAAGAATCTCTTGACAATCTATGAAATCTTTCGCTTGAGTATCGTGATCATATTAATGTAAATGGTAATTTTCATATTGACGTATAATTAAAATCTTTACATAAAAGGCTGCCCGAACATAGGTCAAGGCGGCGTGAATATGTCACGGAGCGAATCCGTCACTTATGCGACTCAGCTTTAAAATAATAATGCAAAAAAACTAAGAAATATACTTACTAGTTTTTTTGAAACTTTTTCAACTGCTAATTGTAGAATATAATTAATAAATGTTTTATTTTCGATTATTCTCTAAATATTTCAAGTAAACATTGATCGTGAAAAATTTTTTTTCTGTTTAAATGCTTATCGTCATAAAAAAAATCAAAATACGCAATGTTTTGACCACAAAGTATATATTTTTTGGTTCATCGATGTCAGTATTTTTAAAATAATAGTCGACGTTGCTATGTTTTATTTTTGCTATGTTATATTTTATGTTATTATTTTTGCCTATGGAATTGTCATGCAATGATTGCTAGCACATTTTAAAATGAGGGGCAACTTCGTCATTAAAGAAAGTTAATACTGAAAATAAATTAGGTCGTTTCATTACGCAAATTTTTAAATTACCAAGTGCCGTTTAAAAGAAAAACAATATATGCTCAAAATGCTTCAAAGCTTTAGACTTTATTTTTATATTTATATATCTTTTTATTTTATTTTTATGTATATTTATAGTGTCTCTGCTAAAGTAAAAGCATTAAAAGGTTCTCGTGAGGTAAAAAAAGTTAACTATTGGTGAACGCGACACAATAACAACATACCTGGCCACTGTTGAAGCAGCAGGAAACAGCTTACCACCATTTTTCATATTTAAGGGAACGAACATTCCAGATGCATCTAAATTTCCTTTGGGTACAAAAGTACATTGCAGTAAAAGCGGATATATTGATCAAGAGATTTTTGTTGGTTTTTTACATCATTTTAATGAGTTTTGTACAAAAGTGAATGGAAAAAAAGTATTGTTATTTTTGGATGGCCACAAAAGTCATGTGACTATTGAAACAATTGGTTTAGCAATAGAGATGTATATTGAAATAATATGCATTTCACCTCGTAGTTAAACATATGTGGTCTGAAGCCTTGTCTAATTACTTAGCTGAAAATGATAATATTTCTTGCGCTTGCGCGGTTACACGGTAACCGCTAATACATTTGATATTTTCTAGAAAAAGTTTAACAATTGATGCCCTATTAGATTTTTATTTATTTTAACTTACCTCCTCAAGGCCATGAAGGCCACTACAGTCAAAGAGGCTGCTTTAGTTGATACAACGCTCTCTCAACTCAATAACTCCAAAACACGAATCTTGGCGAACAAGGCCGCTGTGAAGAAAATAAGTTGAGTGCGGTACTACCAGGAACGCGGTAGGGATTGAACTTGGAACTTCTAGGTTTACTATTCTAGATAAAGGAATCATTTTATTGTTACCTCAATAATGTCAAAGTGTAAGGAGTTTTGTCTATTGCCCAAGTGATATTACTTTTCAACAAGTTTAGCTGTACTGACGAATTCGCCCCGTAATTGACGAATTTGCCTCTCATGACTTGATGATGAAAAAATCAAGTTCTACGTTAAAGTAACTTTAAAATTTATTTTGGTTCAATACATTAACAAAGTAGAGACCCTAATTAATAAAAAAAAAATATTAAACTAGAAAATAACTTATTTATATGCAAATTCATTTTGTTGAAGTAAAACATGACGAAAAAATAAATGATACCTAGAAAATTTGTGAAAATTACTCTTTTTATTTGAATATTATCAATATGAAGAAACATGAAAGAAAATCCATTTAGTTTTATCAATGTTGAGTGAAAGTTAATTTGACTTAAACCAGTCAGATATTTTTGTTAATTCAGTGTTCATATCATAAAAAAGTTTGTTGATGTTATTATTAGTTGTTAATTTTGAGACTTCATGGAGATCGTTAACATAAATTATTAAATAAATAAGGAAAATCATTGTTTCTTTTCAATTTTTTCTACAGCTAAAACCGGATCTTTAGGTAACGGTAACTCAACAAGTATTGCGGCTATAGCATTTTAGATGTTTGGTTTTGATTAAAATATTTTATGTTTACAATTTCATTGATATCAATATTAATATCAGTAAAGATATGTTTGTCTTGTGGGCACCCACACGTTTAAATTATTCTGTCAGTAAAATGGTACATGTTCGAAAATTTCAAGAACGAAATTTGGCTTTTAAAAAAAAAAAAACGAATGTCAGTAAAATTAAATTTTGGCCATTTAACCGTGTCTTCGTTATTCAGTACGGCCCTGATGATTTTAGTTTCCTAAGACATCAATTTATTTTTTATGCCAGCAGTTACAGCATTACTCCGTGTTCTAGAATTTTTTTCATTTCTTAAACTATTAATTTTCTCATTTGGTTTTGTTACAACCTTTTTCAAATTTACAACTTCGGTTTGTAAATCTAACAAAACTTTCTAAAAAAAGTTCACGTTGCCAAAAAAGGATTTCATATCTTTAACTTCGGCATTTTTTTGGAATATTAACTTTTATAAACTAATGAAAGAAGTTTATAAAAGTTGTTGTTTATAAACTTTATAAAAGTTTATAAAAATGTCCAAGTCAGTACTAAATGGAATTTATCACAGTCTTCAAGGATTGGAGTATACTTAAGGTTGAAAGCCCGATTATGTTATTCAATAAGAATCAAACCAAGAGTTTGTGTGAAAGTGCCATCTTGTATTTGAAAAGTTGGGGCGTTGACTTGTTGAGTTAGAAAACAATCCTCAATTGTATTTATAAATTGGAAACGTTTTGATATTAAAAAGTTGATATACACTTCGTTTCTCCATAACTTTTTTGTTAAAATCTTATGAAGTACATAATAGTAATTTTGATTATCTAATTTATATTTTGTAGCGCGATTAGACTCAATATCAATATCAGTACTGCTGTTGGGGGTCTGTAAATGCATCTAAATAATATCTTTTTTTCCAATTAGTAATGTAACCTGTATTTGTTCAACTTTACTATTGCACAAACTGATATTAATTGTTTTAACCGAGTTTAAGTTGTTAGAATTGCAAATAGCAGCCCCACAGGCTCTTTTATTATCACTTCTGCCCCGTCTATTCAATGAATAGTTATTTTAATTGGAGAGCAAGTCTTCTTTAAACCATATTTCAGTGATTCCAATGATGTGAGGTACAATTTTCTTGTATTTACTAACTGCTAATGTATTCTCTTGAAATTTATTGATGTACAAGTGATGTTGGGTATACAAACAAAGCAAGCTCTCATACCGTTGGTTTGACTTTAAACTTGACAATTCCGCTGCTACGAATGTGGTATCGAAATGTTTAATTTATTGTGTTGTATTTACGTTTGAAGTCTAATAACTTTCTGCTTCGATTACGTCTGGATTCATAAAGATTTTATCATACGGCTTATTTGATTTGAGTTGGTTAGCTGCTAAAAGAATTGAGTTGCGGCCATTCGAGTCTGGATGCTCTGCAATAATTGGGACAAGCTTATGACTGATTTTAGAGAGAATTCTTCTAATAGACCTTAGATTAGGATCGTGTTTGCCGATGGCGTTAAATATATTGTCAATTTTAATGTTATCATTAGCGGCTTTTTTGGAACTACTGGTTTTTTTGGAACATGTAACGCCATAAATTAAGATATTTTTTTTTTTGCGTTCTTGTTGCTCAATAGATACTGCGTTGATAATTATTAACTGTTTTTTAGGTTTTTTCAAGTTTTTTTTTACTGCTAATACCCAGTCTTTGGTGAGCGAGGTAGGTTTTTTGATTGTACTATTTTTTCAATGGGTTCTTGGAGTTCTTTGTTCACATTTTTGGGGAATGTTATCATGTCTTCCGTGCGGGCGCTCTTGTCTTAAAGCCATTTATTATGATTGGCAAATGTAGATTTTTTAATTGGATGACGAGCTTTTGAATATGGATCTGTCATTTAACTATATTGCAATTAGCATTAAACTTTCGCAATTTTTTTGAATAACGGGTTATAACTAAAAAACGGTAATAACTTTGAAGGAACATAACTCCCTTGGTTCATGAGATAAACACTTAATTTAAAAAAGAAAAAAATAGTATCTTAGGTGGGTAATTTATTTACATATTCATTTTTTTCAATCAAACCACTGCGTCTTCCATAGTCTAATCAGTGCCGAGATGACTCAAAAAGGCGCTGTACAAGAGATTTTTCCATTTTAGAATGGATATACTTTATTCTGCTTTTGCGAAATTTCTTAAGATTATCAGCTTTCCAATTATTCTCATACACTTTTTCTTTTAGAATACTCTAAAAATCCTCAATCGGGCAACTATCAGGCACATTTGCCGAGTTATCTTCTCTTTTGACAAAAACGATATTTATCTCATTTATGTAGTTTTGTACAGAATTTGCGTAATGAGACGATGCCATATCAGGCCAAAATATGTATTTGCCATCACTAGAAGTAGTTTGTTCTTGATACAATCATTTTTGTAGACTTCTTGGTTGACTGCAAAGCCACTTTTTATAAATATTGGCGAGGAAATTCCTTTATCGTAAAAGCAAATCCAAACGAGTAATTTCTTTTCATATTTTGCAGGGGGTTAATTTCGACACTTGCTGATATCTCAGAAACATCACTTGAATAATAAATATCATTTTCATTAATCAAAGAGTGGTTTAATGTGAAGTACGACCCGTCATCAAGGATTAACAATTTATTCGCGGATATTCAATACAGCCGATTGCACTTCGTTCGAGCTGTCTCTATTTAGTCACAAGTTTTGAATAGAATCTTCTTCTTCTTTGGCCTGATTAAGGACTTTGTTTTAAATATTTTGCTGATATATACTTGGGTGCATTAAAATTTCTGAGCTGCTTGTGCTTGCCATATGCCGTCTTTAGGTGAAACATTGTTTTAAGTCTTTCTATGTTTCTTTTTGTCATTATTTTAGCAATCCTACCACTTCCAGGGACTCTCTGGTGCCCAGAATTATTTTCAGCGCTCGTCGTATAATGGTATATATGGTGTTAGTAGGAATTTTTTCAGCAAGAAAGTGATCAATTGTAAACTCTTTCCCTTTAGATCGGTTTTTCAAAAAGAAGCTGTACAAACGATCTCGATGGGCTTCTTGTTTTTATTTTATTTTTCTCTGCAACAATAAATTATTTTAATTTAAAATAAAACAAGTTTTGTAGAAAATTGAAAATGCTACAAACTAGGTAAGACTGCAAGCATAAATAATATAAAGTAAATTTACATAACTTTGTCTTCAAAGTCATTACCGTTTTTTAGTTTTAACCCATTATTGTTTGAATATAGTTTTTGAATTGGTTTTATAGTTTTATATTTAATAAGAGTTTAGGATTTTTTATTTTATAATTTTTTTACTAGTTTTCTATTTTTTATTTATTTATTTGGTACTTATTTCTTAATTGATTAAAAATATATATATTTTTCAGTTTTTACAAACTTTTTAAAAAGATACTTGGAGTTTTTACACATTTTCTCATATAAAGATAATTTTGTTTTAAACTATTTTTTTATAACTTCTATTTTATCTTTAATGATTTTTTGAACCCCTTGGTTATCAAAGGTTATTTATATTTTTTAAGTTGTTATTTTTTCAATAATAGGAAAGTTAGCTTAATACACTGATTGAAATGTTTTTAAAAACGATTATTAAATTCAGCGTTTTTATCAATATGATTGCAGTGCAACAGCGATATTTGGCTTTTTAGCTTCTTTATTAGTCTGGTTAACAATTTAGTATTACAAAAATGAATTATCAAAAGCTAAAAAACCATAATGTCTAAGCAATCAATTACATAATTGTAGCAACCAATTATATAAAAATTTTTATAAGTGCATCATTACCGATGAAGAAACTTTATTCTGTGGCAACGCTTCACAGTGAATTAAAGTGTCCTATAATTAAAAAAAAGTTGTGTTTAATGTAGGTTTAATGGTATTAGTTGTTTTCCATACTTAAAAAGCTTTAATAAAATGATATTTGTTAGTCATTATTTTAAAAATTATAGTTTATACGACCTGTTGAATTGTAAGTTTTAAAACAAAAATTAATTAAAAATATAAGTTGCTACACATAAATTGTAAATTGTTTTATATTTTAATAAATTTATCTTTTTTTTAAACAATAAAACTTCGCTGCAAGTTTTTTGCTTGTAAGTAAGAAATTTTATTAAAGTTTGAAGTTGATGTGATTTTGTATGTTTTTTGAGTGCAATTTTTTACTTTTTTTAGTTAATTAAAAAAACCTCCAAAATCCTCCAGTCTGAAATTACTTTAAAGTTTTTATTAAGTATGTATGATATTTTAAAAATGTATATGATAATTTAAAAATGATTTGAGCCTCAACAAAGTACCACCTTGTCTAAAAAATAACTTTAAGATAACAGCAGGGGTGACGCCAGCGTTTTTTGGTCTTCGAGATATCAAACTTCCGGACATGGAGGAAACTCCGAACATTTATATGTTTATACTTATGTCAAATAAGGATGCTTTGCAAAAAATTGCGATGATTGGAGCCTTGGAACAAAAAAACCCTTAAAATTTTAGCCCTCCTTCCCCAAACGTGAGAGCAACAAGTTATTGAAATATTTTTTAAACTATTTTCAACTAGACTTGTATTCGTCGATAAATTTTAAATTTCATTGTAAAATAGCGTTCAAAAAATATGACCATATAAAGTTTAAACCTCCCTCAATATAAGGGGGTTGCAAATTTTATATGGTCATAGTTTTTGAAAGCTGAGAAATTATACAAAATACAATTAAAATTTTATTTCTTTTAATCAAAATAATATTTAGAAGCTCCAAATATGTTATTTAAAGCTAATTTAGTAATATTTAAAAAGAATAATAATTTTGGCATAAAAATGGGCAATCTGATCTACTGTGCGCTTTTAGAAATGATCTTGATTACGACCTCTTCCCGGAATCAAAGTTAATTTAACGCCGAGTTAGCTGGAGAAAGAGATGAGTTTCAAATCCGCCGTTTTATCTGTGTTTTACAATAACTTAAAAAGCTGCAACAACCCCTAGTAAATTTCTTACAAATGTTTGAGGAATAACCAACCTTAGTTTTTAACTGTGGAAAAAAAAGTCTGTATTATTAGAGCATCCAAATCATGAAGGTAAAAAAATGTCGTACCTTAGCCCCCCCCCCAGCTCCCTCCAACTACCCTTCGGCGCAACAGGCACTTTTACTTAACAAAGTAAATAATTTGCATCTTACGTAGAGCTTAATCGTTTCGGAATTTGTTATAAACATAACTTTCGCTCAGTGAAAACATGTGTTGAAAAACACGTTTTATTGACTTTTTTAAATTAGTTTAATACAAAAGTTATAACAAATTTAATTTGTTGATATATGTTTTTGACATATATCTTCTCTTGTTAATGAATTATGTCCGGGAACTCTGCTCTCGGTAAGCAGTTATTTTTTTTATTTTTGATTTAGGTGATGCTAAAATTTCGACTTAACTTCAAAATAATTTCTCAAATTGTTCAAAGATTGTTGACTTAGGTGGTTGTTTTAAATAGATACAACATGCGTTTAGGTTAGACTCTAAAATTTCAGTTTAAGTTAAAACCCTTTAGGTGTCTTGACTGTATAAATTTTTTTCAAAATTTTTTTATTTTTTCTTACATAAAAAAATTTTTAATTTTAAAATTTTAAAAATTGCTTTGTGCTAAAATTGTCTTGAAAAAAAGCATCTTTAAATCAAATTTAATAATAATATTTTCACTGTATTTCAAATAATCAAAGTTCTGGAAATGTCGGTCAACTTAGTTCAGGATTTTTGGTTCATTTTTTTTTCTCAAATTGATAGGTGTCTGTTCAATCAGCCAACATCATAGGACTACATTGTTTTTTCTTTTAAATATATATTTATTTACATATGTTTTGATCATAACACTGTGTGATTTTTATTTTAAGTTATTTCACAACATTGAGTATTATTAGTATTTCGAAAACATTTTAAAAGCAGTATTTAGTGATATGATTGGCATTTTTTATTTTTTCTTTAATTTTTCGGAATAGATAATATATATAAAAATAAAAAATATAAGAAAAATGTCATTATTAATTTGAGCTAATTCACGTGAAGTAGCTCAATTTAAAAACAGCATTTTTCTTTTTTACCAAAGTTTTTTGTTTTTTTAAGAATTTTTAATTATATTAATAAAGTTTTAAATAAATATATTGTGTTTCAGTTTTAGATTGTATATATATTTTTTTGAATACTAAACTATGCCTAATAAATTTTTAGTTAAAAGAATTTACACAAAGTTAGTTTGTTATGTGTTTTATTCTTTATTAGTCTAAAAAGTATTAAATAACAGCTAGCACCATTCTTATTTGAGAGTACATACAAAGTTTGCAAGTTATGCATTCTATTATGCATTTGTCTTTTTTTGCATTTAAGATTAACATTCTTATATAGCACAGCTTATAGTAAGTCTGGTGCAATTACTGTGTGCATATGAAAAATAAACACAAACAGAAGAATTAAGGTTTCCAGACACAATAAATAATTAATAACTTTTTGAATTAATCACAAAAGTATAAAATAATAAGAAATAATAAGTCATTTACACAGTTTTCTTTAAAATATTCTTAAAAATTTTTTTTGTTAAAGATAAAAGTTGTTTAATTAAACATTAGACTTTGCATAATAAAAAAAAATTATTAGAGAAATATGTAATTGTTTAAAAAGACTTTTTGTATAAAATAATATAAATTTATATAATTTATATTAAAATTATTCAATAGATCTTTTTTTTCATTATATATCTATAATATAAGGATACATGGGTGTGGAGTCGTAAAAAAAAAGTAACGACTCTGACTCCAGTTGTTGAAATTTTTTGAGTACAATTCTGACTTCGACTCCAACTTCGACTCCAACTCCAAAGCAAAATTTTTGAAAAATTCTTTGAATTCTTTAAAAAATATTGTGCAATAAGTTTAAATTTTTTTTGGACAAATTTATGCAACGTTCTTTGAGGTTTAGTATGAACATAAAGTTAATTGAATGTTTTGTACATACATGTGCAATACCAAGAAATATTACTATCGGAGTCGGATTCGCGATATTTTTTAGCGACTCCGACTCCACTAAAATTGTCGCAACTCCGAATCCGACTCCACAGCCCTGTAAGCATATAAAAAGAAAAATGATATATTTACTACAATATACCTTTAATGTAAACAATTTAAAAGTTTTTCATAATTTTTATTCAGAAGTGATTTACACAATTTTGATATTATTTTCATTCATTAAAAGTTTAATTACAAATAATTTTTTGTTTTCTCTTGTTTTCTCTTTTTATGCAAAGAGCAAGTTATAATGCATCATATTTATATGTTTAAAATGACGATTTGAGAGTTTCTTTTGTCATCATTTTTTTACACAAAACCTTATATATAAATGTACAAATTTAAAACTCCTAAAAAATATTTTTAATTACAATAGTCATTAAAATATTCATTAAACAGCAATCATAAATTAATGCGTGATTTTTAACACATCTGTGTGAAATTTATATCTTTGAATTTTAACTCAGTTATTTACTGTAAATATTGCAATACAGTCAATATTTCTATATTAATGAATGGTAATTCTCTCACAGAGTCTTCTTTTTTACTTTTTCTTGGATTATTGTTCATTACTGACTTATCATGGAGTATCATCAGGGCCGGCGCGAGTAGGTGCTATGTGTGTGTGTGTGGGGGGGGGGTGGGGTGCCATTACAACTTTTGCAGACTTAAAAAAAAAAAAGGCCCTTGATTTTTAAACGTTGCTGATTGCATATCAATTTTTTATTGACTGACTGTTGTGGCTTTATTTGTGCCAACAAATGTTTGGGGGTGTGTGATACCCCCATGCACCCCCCTACTGTCAGCCCTGAATATCATATATACAATCTGCTGCTAAGTTGACATCAGCTAAGTTTGCTTCTTTTTATTTTGCTTGCCATTTTCTTATTCCTAATTACATTCTTTACCTCTGCAAATCTCTTATTCACACACTGTATGGGAATGTTGTTGTCATATTTGGGCTGGTTCTTCTAATGATGCTCTTTCTCTTCTTGACAAGGTCCAAAAATACATATTAAACTAGGGCTGGGTAAAAAGTGGAAAATTTTAAAAAACCGTTTTTTAGTTTTTTATATTTACACCGGTTTTTTATTATAAAAGGGAATTTTTATTATTGCCGTATAAATCGAATATAACCTACTGAATTGATATACTAGTATTAATTCTGTAAACTAAAGAAAACAGAATTTAGCAAAATAATTTTTTTTTAAACAATAAAATCACAGTTTAAAGTCCACTGCAAACAGCAAACATTATGATAAATCGTCACTTGAAAATCATGTTTTTAATAAAATAATATCTATTACATATACAACATAAACATAACTTAATATGCTATTTTTTATTTTTATACTATTCATAACTGAATATATTATTCTCAACTGAAAATTATGCATGTGATCTGTTTACAAAAGTTTAATGTAAAAATATACTAGGATTTTAAGTCAAAATTACAAAAAAATTTTTGCTGACAATAAATTTGTTTTTGTTGTTTTTTAATTATTTTTATTTGAGATTGCTATTTAAATTAAAATCATTAAACAACAGTAACACAAATTTAATTTGAATTTGATATTTACATTAAAATAAATAAACAACAATAACAAGAAATTAAACAACAAACAAAATAAGATGACAAAAGAATATATATATATATATATATATATATATATATATATATATATATATATATATATATATATATATATATATATATATATATATAAATATATAAATATATATATATATATATATATATATATATATATATATATATATATATATATATATATATATATATATATATATATATATTAGTTGACAAAATACTAATTATATATTTTAAAATGTAAATAATAAATTTAAAAACTTTCCAATATATAACAAAATTATGGAAAAGAGCAGAGCAGACACTTTTATCATTTTTATTTTTTTCGTGAACTTTTCAATTATAGCAGTAAACAAGTCAGCAGCAGAACAAAAGGATGAAAATTTTTTTGATTTCTAGAAAGGTAGTTGTTAGACTCATAATAAGTTCAAATAGAAAAATAATTCAAATGAGAAAAATAATTGGACAATAGTAGGGGTAAGAGTGATATCCAAAGTTTTTCAAAATTGCAACTACAAATGTTCCCTTATCTAACAGACACCCTTGGCAATTCAATACCTTATTTCTTTCAACTATAAAAAGATGCTTGTTCTGCAGAAATTTGTGAAAAAGTCTTGTGAAAAAATTTAAAGAAGTGATTGTGAATAGAAAAAGCAGCTGCATAAAAGAGATAAAACCATGGGGTAAAATGAGGCTAGACCTGAAACTAATGAGAAGGAATGATAACTTCCATGTTTTGCTGGATTCTGATGGTTAAAAAGGTGGCACAGTTTTTAGCAGAGAGACCAAAGTAATCAGACCAAGTCACGAAGAAAATCATAAAAGTAGCTGTAATGAAGTAGTAAGAAAAAAAACAGAATTTTGATAAGATTAATTTAGTTCTTTATTACATTTGTGTTAAGCCATTTAATGTAAGCAGTAAACCATTTAATTTAAGCCACTTTTTATCATTTTTTAATATTTAAGCAAGTCTAAAGAGATTGTTTAAGCAGTATGAAGTAAATAACTTTAAAAAAACCACTTATGAAGTTTGAATGACAATTATGTAAAAAAACTTTGAATGATAATTATATTTGATATTAGCACTATTTACAAATGTTTTAATTTTATTTTTATTAACCTAACTTTTTCATCAAAAATGTTCAGCAAAAGAAAAAAAAAGATGTTATATGAAATTAAAAAAGAAATTTAATAAAAAACTTTTCTTTATCATCTTGTAAGCACATCAATATTTTTTTAGACAATTTCTCATAGCAAACAATAACAAAAATAATTAGCGAGTTAAAAAAAAAAAGTTAAGTAAAATATAGTACACACTAAATTTTATTTTATATTAGCCACTTGATATTTTAATTTTTTTTTGTTTGTTTTTTTAAAATGGTTGCTTTATTTAAAAAAATGAAAAATCACTAATTATTTCAAAATTTAAATGACATCTTATAAAGAGTTTTTTTTTTGTTTTTTAATAATTAAATAATAAACTTTTTCTATGGATATAACTCTAATAAGTTTTCAAAATAATATTTTGAAGGGATTTAGATACATTATCTAGAATAGATATACTTGATAATGTTATCAAGTATCAACATATTAAATAACATAAGTTAATAAATGTATCTATATTCTCTAAATATATTTTATTAAAAATTAATAACAGAGTTATATCTATTGAAGAAGTTTTTCATTTAATTATTACAAGTATTTACTCTTGAAGCAATATAGCTCTTGCAATATCTTCATATTTATAAGTTTTATTTATCGAAAAGTAATAGTTTAGAAAAATAATGCTTTATGATATATCATAAAACATTGGTTACATGAAATAGCAGAAAAACAACTAACATGTATGCGATGCTGTTAAGTTATTTGGCCTAAAAGTGAACAAAAACACTATGCTCTTTAATCTAAAACTGCAAATAACTAGTTCTCAGAAACATCCACTGATCTCTATAATAATTGGATGGTGCATCTCTAATATCAAAATTGAAGCCAATTTTTTGTACGGCGGCCATATTGGAAAGCCCCAGAATACTGAAAATACAGAGATTACGCTTGAAGATGTGCCTTTTTACTTCATTTATATCTACTCAACCAAGTTACATATTTTAATGATATTATTATATTTAAAATGTTTGAAGGTGTAAAAATTGTAAAAGGGGATAAAAAAAAAAGAAAAACATTAATGATGAAAAAAAATTGCTCTATAAAGAAGTAATAAAATTCGTATTGCTTTCTATGAACTTGTTACATTTATTGAATTTATGGTATTCTAAATAAAACTTTGCTGAAAGTCAAATTGATATTTAATCCGGTTACTTTTGTATGTTTATTTTTACAATTTGATGCAACCTTACTTAGCAGTAGTAGCTGGAAAGTAACTTTACAAGTATAAAACATGATAAAAACATTGTATCAAACAAATTGTAAATGGTTTTTTTTATTTTTGAAACTCTGAGAATGTGTTGATTTCTTCCATGGCTGACGTAGTAATATCATCAACTATACGATACTTTATCGAAATTAATATCACTTAAAAACAATTTTTTTTTGTTCTGTTGGTTTGCTGATTGTGATTAGATTTTGTGAAGGTGTGAAGAAGCCATCTCTAACTTTTAAGAACATTAGATATTTTCTGAGAACTAGTTATTTGCAGTTTTAGATTAAAGAGCTTAGTGTTTTTTTTTCACTTTTAGGCCAAATAACTTAACAGCATCGCATACATGTTAGTTGTTTTTCTGCTATTTCAGTGACATTATGCAATATATGTGAGAGGTCTAAATATAAATGTGGTATAAATGCAAAAAGATATGGTTTCTTTCAAGTTTAATTATTATTGCCTCTAAATCAGTAAAGTATTAAAAATTCAGCTGACATTTATCAGTTTTATACTGGTGAATGTTAGTTGTATAATTGATAAATCTTACAAATGTTTTTTGATAAAACAAATAACCAACATAAGAGACCAAAATAAAAAGTAAACATTTTTTTGTCTAAGTGTACATACTTTTTTACTTTTCCCTACCGCATAATACCTTTTTATTCAATGTTTATTTTGTTATTCAATGCTTATACAAGTTGTTCAATGATTATTTTGTCTAAGATGATAGAGCAATTATTATTTGATCTATGTTTTTTTGCTTTAATACATGCTTTTGTAGACTTAGATTGCCATTCCTATACAAATGTTCTAAAATTGTGAAAATGTCTCTTAGCACTTACAAAAATGTCTTGAAAGTATTTTTTGACAGTTAAGCGAAATTGCGTTATTTTTGTTAAACTTGGTAATTATTGCTTTTGTCATTCCCAAAATATTTTTGTTGTACACTTAAGATTTTTCTTTTATGTTAATTTTTTAGTTGGTAATTTCTGGCTTCTCATTTAATTACATATAGCTTGAACTACAACCATCTATTATAGTTGATTCTCTGTCTTTATTATTCCCTATATATATATATATATATATATATATATATATATATATATATATATATATATATATATATATATATATATATATATATATATATATATATATATATATATATATATTCATATAAAATTTTTTGACAAAGCTGATTTAAAAAATAAACATTCATCTGAATTACAGACTATAAAAATAAAATTATTCTAGATTTGTATAAATCAGATTATGAAAAAGAAATAAATCAACTGAAAAATGAAAATACACACTTGAGATCACAAATGACACAAAATTAAACTAAACAAGAACAAATTGAAAAAACAGTTTCTAGCGGACCAGTTACATGGTCATCAATGGTAAAGAACGAGAAACTACACCAAGTTAACGCAGCAATAAATAAACAAAAAGACAGATAGAAGAAAGAAAAACATAACCATATTGGGTATCACAGCAACAGTTACTTTGACAGATGAGGAAAAACAAGCAGAAACAAAAAAACAAGTTAGTCAAATTTTAACTATATAGAGCAGCCACCAACCCAGTGTTTGTCAAAAGACTAAAATGATTTTAAAGAGGCACAACAGCAGGTATAAATACTGTACCACCGAGAGCACAACAGGAAAAAATATTAGTTATACTAATTGTATAACTAATATTTTTGTGACGAGTCAGAGAGAAACCCAATATTAGCTAAGGCAAAGAAACTTAGGGATAAAATGAACCCACAGTACAAAGGTATTTACATTTCACCAGATATGACACAAGCAGAGCAATATGAAAATATGGAGCTCAGAAAATTAAGAGATACAAAAAATGCAGCAAGAAGAGCAGATGATCTCTTTTGATATGCGATATGTGGAAATGGACTTGACAAGTTTAAATGTAATGTTAAAAATAGAAAAAGAATTAAGCAGTACTAACAAATACCTAGAATGTTTATATACAAATGCAACATCACTTGGCAGTAAAATGTAAAAATTTAAATTCTTGTGTGAATCAAAAAAAGTTAATATAGCCGGAATCATTGAAACATGGTTTTAAAACTCATCCATTGTACAGTTAAAAGGCTACACCATATACAAGAAAAAAAGGTCCGATGGGCGAAAAGGTGATGGAGTTGCCATGCACATAGAGAATAACCTTACATCATATGAAATAAGTATTGGTAATCAGGAAAGCAAAATAGAACAAATATGGGCTGTCGTTGTAATTAGAAATATCAAATACCTCATTGGATTTATATATAGACCAAATGATCAAATAGACATAAACAATCTTAGATAAATTATACATGGTGCAAAAAACAAAAATAGATGATAAAATATATGCAGATGTAGTAATACTAGGAGATTTTAATTTTCCAACAATAGTAATAAAATATATGAACTAAGGTCACATAAAGTCCTGAGTTGTACAAACAAAGGGCACTTAGTATTGACATTTAAATTTTTTTATTAATAACTTAGTATTGACATTTAAACTAAACATTAAACAGAGTAGCAGAACACCAAAATATAAATTGTACTAAACCAGAGGAGACTACATAAAAAAAAAATAAAAAATTTAATGCAATTGCCTGGATCTGTTTTCATAAATCAACACAACAAATGTACTATCTGAGTAATTTATATATACTGAAAATTGATGTTAATGCAAAACACAAACACAAGAGAAATCCATGGTTTAGCGATAACCTTAGAGCATTAGTAAGAATGAAAAAAGATCTAATTTACAAAAGTTTAGCAGCCAAATGGAAAGATGCAGAAAAGATCAATGCATACAAAACAATTACAAAATTAGTATAAAAAGAACCTGTATTAGCCAGAAAAGACTATGAAAGAAACCTGATAATAAAATCAAAATCAAATCTGAAACTTCTTTATAAATATGTAAACAGTCAGACGAATAGCAAGCAATCAATTAAAGCTATTTTAAACACTAATGGTATTGTAACAAATAACCAAAATGAGATTACAGATATTCTAAACAACCAGTTTCACAGCGCCTTTGTAAACGAAAGCAACACAAATAAACTAATAAGTCACACACCTGATTTAAATGACAATTTTATTACATAGATATTCTAAATCGTCTTGAAACACTAAATATATTCAAAGTGTGTGATGCAGACAATTTACATCCTATTTGTTAATGTTTTATATTCACTCATGATGGAGGAAATAAATAACGATATAAATGTTTACAAATACTTATTATCTGAAGCTGGAAAAAAAAAAAACAATGTACGGCACATAAATACGGTGCCGATATAATTACATATTAAAGATGGTGTCATATATATACTCAACATTCCAAATGGCAACATATTATTCCAATTAAGTCCAAATAAAAATTCCTTAAACTTTTGTAATAAATCTTTCTTTGCTGGCTTCGTAAAAACATCAGCATAATTTTCATTTGATTGTATATACTCTAATAGTATACAACCTTGTTGATAAAGTTCACGTATAAGATGATAACGTATGTCTATATGTTTAGATTTCATATGTTTAATAGGATTATTGTTTCTAAGGGTTACTGGTTCGAATTTTATTTCTAATAATTCTCCTAATAGTTTTGTTAAATAACTACTTTCTTAGCAAGCTGCTGATATCGACATATTTTCTGCTTCACAAGTGGACAGTGCAACACTTGATTGTTTCTTTGATTTCCAACTTATGACTGGTCCATTTTTACACAAAGAAAAACAGTAACCTAATATACTATGTTGATCTTCCAAAAATGAAGCCCAATCTGCAATAACAGAAAGCATAAAGCTTTAACTCATCAGCCTTTTAAAGTTAAACAGTAGTTTAAAGTATGTTTAATATAACAAAATACATGTTTAATTATAATCCAATCACCACTATTTGGTTTTGATAGATGCTGAGATAATCTTGTAACAACACAGCCCAAATCTGGTCTCGAACATGTCATTGCGTAAAGAAGACTTCCAACCATTTGTCGATATAGCTTTATTTCTGAATCATTCGATTTTATGGGTTCTTGATTATGGTATGAATTGGGAACTTGCTCACATGGGGTTACAATTGTCACAATCGAATTTTTGTAAAACATTTTGAAAGTAATCTGATTGATTCATAGTGATATAACAACTAGTTGATTTTAATTGAATACAAAGGAATGAAATCAATTTTCCTAAATCTTTCATTTTAAACTGTTTAGTTAATTTCTTCTTAATTTTAATTAATAGTTCATTTAAATTGGCAGCTATGATTATATCATCAACCCATACTAGGATCATTGCTATTTCAGTATTGCTTTTTTTAACAAAAATGCAAGCATCAGCATTTGATTGAACAAATTGTATTCCCTTGAGTAATTCACTTAAAACATTCTGCCAATTTCTACCACTTTGTTTTAAACCATAAAGTGATTTATTTAATTTCCATACTAGTTGTTTATTGTTGTGGGTTTTTTCATAACCAGGAGGTTGGTTTACATAAATTTCATGTTCTATAGGTGCATGTAGATAAGTACTTTTAACATCCATTTGATGTAAAATGTCATATTGGATAGAGAGTTGCATTTAAATTCGGACTGATTCCATCCTAGCTGTAGGAGAAAAATTTTCTAAATAATCAATCCCTTGAATTTGATTGTAGCTCTTTGCAACATGTCTAGCTTTGTATATAGTTTTATTATTGTTCCTTTTAATTGTGTAGATCTATCTTCCCCCAACTACTTTTTTATTTGCTGGAAGTTCAGTAATATCATTATTTGTTATTGATTGGATTTCTTCATCCATGGCACTTTTCCATTTATCAGACTCATCGGTGTTGATCATACCTACATCATACATTATTGTATGATGTAGGTATATTCATCAAATAGCATTAATCTATATAGTTAATTTCATCGACATTATTATCTACTATATAAACTTTGAGATATTTTAGGGTTTGTCTTTGAGGGTAATGTGATGAGGAAATTTCTTGAGGTATATTTTGTTTATTATTAGGAGTGGATGGTTTAGGTGTAGACTCTGTAGCTTTTGGTTCAACATTTACAAAATCATCTGTATTGTAGGTAGGTATTTGGCTCCCAGGTTCATATTTTTCTGTAAATTTTACAATTCTGTGTTTTAAAACTGAATTCGATTCTGGATAATAAACTAGGTATGATGGACTTTATCCAACAAAATAACCTTCAATGCTTCGTCGTTGTAACTTTTTGGTATTATGTACATATGGGTAACATACTGATCCAAATAAGTGTAATCTTAAAATGTTTGGCTTTAAACCAGTTAGTAATCCGTATAGTATACTTTTAATTTGTTGCACATAGCATCAATTTCTTATATATGTTGCAATGCTAATTACATAAGTCCATAAATGTTTTGGGAGCTTAGATTCGATAATCATGGTTCTTGCCATGTCAAATAGTGAACGCCAATTCCTTTCTGCAGTTCTGTTTTGATGTGGGGAATAAGGTGATGTAAATTCATGTTTGATGGTATGTTTTAGAAGTAATTCTTTTAATTCTTTTGATAAATATCATCTTCATTATCACTGCAAATACATTGTACATTACCAGATGGAGAAATATCATTATAAAAACTAAATCTTTTAGCCTTTCCATATGGAGCAATATCTGCTAGAAATTTTTTAGTAGCTTTCGCAGCATCACTTTTTTGTTGTAGAAAATATGTAAATACACAACTTGAGTAATCATCAACAAAATTTATAACATACTTAAATCCTCCTATAGTTACAGGTTCTATAGATAAATCAGTATGTACAAGTTGGAATGGGTAAGTTGCCCTTGTGTCAGGTTGTTGGTTACAAGTGTTAACATTTTTAGATAGAATACATGTTTCACATATGAATTTAGCAATATTGTTTATTTTCTGTCATCTGTGTTTTTGCATATTACTAACAGCTTTAGCTTTATCCTTTATTTGTTTCCTGCAAGAACTGTCTTTGTGGGTATTTGATCTACAATTATAACACCATATCTTTGGTTTGGTTTTTGCTTGACATTTAGAAGATTTGTGACCAATAGTTCCACAAGTAAAACAAGTCAAAACTTTCTTTATATTACCCCCACTAGTTTTGAATTTCATTATTTTAGTATTTGAATGTTCATTATGAGTTGCTCTAGTGCATTCTGCTTCTTCAAAACTTCGTAAAGCTCCTTAAATTTTTGAAAATTATTACTAGTATTTAATGAAGTGGCTGATTTCTCTGCTCTAATTACATAATCTGCTATAGACTGTTAATTGATTGTATAAGGTAATTATAAGAGGTTTACTCGTACTAGCATCTCTTATAATTAAAGCTATGGATCGTTCATTCAGAAATTGTATAAGTTCAGCAAACGCTATTTCATTTTTGTCTTCATCAATTTTGCCATTTCCAATTAAAGTATCTTTAAATTTTTTAACTTCATATATCCAAGGAATTTTGTTTCCCATATTTTAAATTTTCTACTATCTCCATCGAAAATAAGGTTTTTCCACTGGTTACTGGGTCCATAACCTGTTAATGTTTTATATTCACTCATGATGGAGGCAATAAATAATGATATAAATGTTTACAAATATTATCAAGAGTATACATAAAACATAGCCTCGTGGTTAATTTTCAGCTTCAGCCATGAGGTTATGTTTTATGTATACTTTTAATAATATTTGTAAACATTTATATTGTTATTTATTTCCTCCATCATAAATGAATATAAAACATGAACACTATTTTATCAAAGCAATGTTCGAAATCAGTAGTATTCCCACTTACGTTAATCTACAAATCTTCTTACAACAAAAGTAACCTGCCTCTGCAGTGGCATGTTGCAAATGTGACACTAATTTTCAAAAAAGGATGTAAGTTAAATGCATCAAACTACAGAACTGTGTCAGTTACGTCAATAGCATGCAAAATTTTTGAAGGAGTTATAAAAAATGAAATGCAAATATTTTTTAGCAACTGTAATCTGAATTAAATCTGTAATCTGTAAAATTGTTAAAACTGTTAACAATTTTACAGATTACCAATATCACTGAAATAGAAGAAACACATAGTAACATGTTCATCAAAAGCAAATGGGGATGATAAAAAACACCTTTGTCCATTTAGATCAGCATCTTGTCAAGCAGTTATACACAATTTTGGTTAGACTTCTAATTGAATTTGCAGCACCAGTTTGGTCACCAAAATACAATGGTGACAGAAGTCTGCAGTACCAATACAGTTTACAGATACTAAATTTAACAACATTCTCAGAAAGAGGAAAAAGAGGAGATCTTATTCAAGTATTTAAAGGGACTACCAATTCCGAGACATGTTGTGTTCATATTAAAGAGAATGTTAAATAAAAACGTCTGAGCAAAATTTTTTTAATTAAAACTAATTAATAAATGTATACCAAGAAAAACAAATCTTGTTGTTTTAGTTGAAGCTTGTCTTCTCCATTTTCTGCGGTATTTGGAGTCTGTAAAATAAACGCGATTTTCCAGGTGCATTATACAGACTTGATAATTTATTCAAGTGGGTTTAATTCATAGAAGTTCTAAAATGTGTTTGTAAAAAAATTAAAAACAAAATAGTATTTTATTTGCGCAAATTTTTTTAAATAATCGTCTAGACCACATGTATTTTGATTTCTTTTGTTATAAGTTATTCTTTCAAAATATTAGATAAAATAATTTTTAAACTAAACAATAATGCACTTTTATTAATTTACTTTGTAAATATTTTTAAAAAATTATTAACGCATTTTTTCTATGATTTTCAAAAATGTATTTTATGGTATTGAGGTGATCTTATTTCATTATTTATATTTCCATTATTATAACATCCAATATATATTATGGCAGGGGCTTAAAAATTAAAAGATTAATATATATTAACTTTTATTTTACGGACATAGATGAAACATAGTTAACTTGAATATTCTTAAAAACATCTTGCGGAAGAATAAAAAGAATATTCGCAAACACTAAAAACCCGCCAAATTTATGAACAAGCTAATTCTATTGTTTCAAAAAATACGCTGACTAAGCAAAATATAGTTCTAGAGTATTCTGTTGAAATGTTTTAGGAATTGTATTATTTATGATTTATTGGGTTTTGAGATATCTAGCATAAATTTTTTTAAGAATATATTATCAAATGAACTATTACTTTAATATTATGGCTCATTCTCGGAGCCACATCTGCAAAGCCGTAAATCTTTTAAACTATTATCATTTGTTTACAAAAATAAATGTTTTATAATATATATTTTTTAATTTGTCAAAGTTTTGAAAGTTAATTACAAATTATATATTTTATTAGTATATTCTTATTTTCTATATCTTTTCCTAGTGCTTGGTTTAATTAATTGTTCGTTAGATTTGTAGAAACAACTTGCATCAAAATGTAAAGAACACACTCGTGAATCATCGGAGATATTATATAACTTGATTTGGCGCCATAGGGGTCCCTAGGTCCACCATCACCGTGGCCCATGTAGCCACAGCTCTGATAGCTACAAAAAAACATAAAGTTTTTTTTAATGTGAAGATTTTAGAAAATAAAATAACTAACTATAATTAGTTATTTTAGTAAAAGTTAATAGTAAAATTTTTAAAGAATTTCTAGAATGTTTCCAATGATGTCATGTACTAAAACTTCTATGAATTAAACACACTTGAATAAATTATCAAGTCTGTATAAACCTGGAAAATCACGTTTATTTTACAGACTCCAAATACCGCAGAAAATGGAGAAGACAAGCTTCGACTAAAACAACAAGATTTGTTTTTCTTGGTATACATTTATTAATTAGTTTTAATCAAAAAAATTTGCTTAAACGTTTTTTTTTTTAACATTCTCTTTAATATGACCACAACATGTCTCGGGACTTGGTAGTCCCTATTTTAAATAATTTTCAATAAAATTGAAAAAGTAGAACTTTTCAACTAACAAACTTTCTCAAAATCACACATTTGGTCACAATAAGAAATATAGTAGTGAACAAACCAAGTTTATACCAAGACACGACTTCCTTATAAACAGAACTGCAAATTTATGTAATGCATTGCCATTAGAAGTCGTCGATTTAACAAACATAAATAATTTCAAAAACAACTTAGACGTATATTTAGCATAAAAATTAACTTAAAAACTATTTTTGTTTATTTTTTTCAGATTGACTTGTTGTATATTATCAATGTTGTCAAAGTGAGTTTTTAACTTACTTGCTGTTAGTGTAGCAACAGTTTTAATTATTACTACTATTACTAATATGTTTTTTAATGAAATTGTATACTGGTCATTTGAACTTATAAGATTTTATTTATGTATTTTATCACGTAATTGAATAAAATCTAAAATTAAGATATTTTTAGATTTTATTCAATTATCTCAATACCACAAAAATGGATATACCGCATTTTGTAAATACACTCTTCATCAGTGAGTATTAAACAAAAAATTTTAAAGAATAAAAATCAAGTAATAGTAAATTTTTTTACCAGAAATTTTATGTTTCAATTTAAAAAAAAAAGATTTATATATGCTTGTGTTATAAAAATGTGTTATTAACATTTGTATTATTTAATCACCTTTAATGTACGCTTTGTATATATTTTTAATGTTTACAAAGAGTTTCATTTCTAGTAATATAAAGTAAAAAGGTGGTAAAAAAGCCTCATATGTTTAAACAATAGATAAATCTGGTGAAAAAGTAAAGTTTGCTTATTTGTTAAACTTTTAATAAGCATCACAGGTTTAAATATGAATATTAAATTTTTTTATATAAGCTAGAAAATTTTAAAAGTACATGCTTTTAATAAATGCTGTCAATGTCAAGTGATAAAGCATTATATCATAGCCAAACAAGTAAACTTTTAGAAATCAAGTTAAGTTAATCTAAATCTTTTTAATCAAAAATATATATGTTTTTTCTTTTGTTATTCACCTCCTCAAGGCCGAGGTCACTGCAGATGAGGAGGCTTCTTAATAGTGGTCATAAGCCTTTTTCAACTCTATAACTCTAAAACACAAACCTTGACAAACAAGGCCGTTGTGCAAAGAAACAAGTTGAGCATGGTACTACCAGGGACTTGGTGGGGATCGAACTCAGAACCTCTTGCTTATGAAGCTATAATTTTACCACTTCACTACTACCATTATATGTATGTATATATATATATATATATATACATACATGTATATATATATATATATATATATATATATATATATATATATATATATATATATATATATATATATATATATATCAGCGCTTGAAATAGGGGCCAATCAACGATCAAAGATCATCTACTTTTGGAAAAATTGATATTTTGATTGCCTAAAATTAAATCTGGCCGATCAAATTTGATCGGCAGAAGTTGCTAGTCAAACTTTTGTAATAAATAATACAAAAACATTTTAAATACAGAAAGTTAAAATTTAATTAGCATCAAAATTATTTTGAAATGAGTTATATTCTAAATAAAATAATGTAGGTAAAAACAGCAAAACAAACAGTTTATTTAAATTCTGGATAAAATAATTTAAAAAAAATGGCAAAGTTTTATTATAATTCTAAATAAAATAAAAATGACAAAACAAACCAATTGTTTATTTTCTATAATATAATAAAATAAAAACGGCACATCAAAAATTAATTTATATTTTAAATAAAATAATTAGTATTAAAACGAAAAAACAAACGTATTTATATTTTTAATAAAATATGTATAAAAAAAAAGGCAAAGTTTTATTTTGTTTCAAAATAAAATAATTAAAATAAAAACGGTAAAACGATTTATTTCGATTCTTAATAAAAAAACTAAAATAAAAACAGCAAAAGATTGTTTTTTTTAATTCTAAATAAAATTTAAACAAACATTTGCCTAAATTCTGAATTAAATAACTAAAATTAAAATGGTAAAACTAATGTTAAGTTAAATTTCAAATAAAATAATTTAAAAAAAGCGGTAATGTTTTATTTATACTCAAATTAAATCAATTAAAAAGAAATATGGCAAAACAGACGATATATATAAATTCTAAATAAAATAATCAAAATAAAAACATTTCATATATACTCAAAATAATACAAAAAGAAAAACAGCAAAACCAACGGTAAACTTAAATTCTAAATAAAATTAATAAATTCAAAATGGCAAAACGAACCATTTACTTAAGTTCTAAAGAAAATAAATAAAATTATAATTAATTGAAAGTTATAAAATTATAATGGCAAAACAAAAATCATTTGAGGTAGGATCAAAAAAAATGCAAGTTAGTAAAATTTAATAAAAAATTGATCGTCTAAAAAATTATTTGATCGTCTGGTTTTTAATTTTTTTTATTTCAGCCGATCAATGTTGATCGGCAACCTACAAACAATTATTTTGAGCGCTGATATATATATATATATATATATATATATATATATATATATATATATATATATATATATATATATATATAAATATAACATAGTTTACTATTTATTAAAGTAAATGTATACCTTTAAACAATTGTGTTGAATTTTGTTTTTTCTTACCTTGAAGGATTTTTGTCCACATCTAACCAGATTTAACATTATATTAATTGCACAGTGGATTATTTTTGCAATTGCTAAGTGACAATTTTAATTTTAATTGTTAGTTAATTAGCGCTAATAATCAAGTTAATTTTAAGATAACCATATTTAAAATAACCATAGAATCATTAACATGTAACAAACTTGAAAAACACTTAAATAAATAAAACAGTGAACAGTAAAATAAATAAAACAAGTAACAAAGTTTTAATTTGAAAATCATTTTGTGATGTCTAGCTGCTGCTAAATGCATATTTTGATTCACTCTCTTATTGGTAGAAACCGGCTCAATTTTTTTGGTTGTTTGATGGCCTGCTTTGATATGACTTTTGGGTTAATGTTTTGGTTTTTTTTCTAAAACAAAAACAGAAAATTAAAATAAATGATGGTAGTGTTTTAGAATATAACCTTTGGGAGAGAGGGAAAGAAGATCATTTATTTTCAGTGCAAAATACCTTTTAGAGTAAAATACTTCTGCTTTTGTTAGTGTACAGTACGAACAGTTGTTTTTGATTGAAAAATACAACTCATATAACGGGTGACAACTAAAAAACGAGACGATGTAAAGACACATATCTTCTTAAAGGAATAAGATTTTAAAAATAGAAAAACTGTTTTAGAATGTATTTTTATTCTAGTTTTTAAATATTTTATGTGGGTTTATTTTTTATAGAAAAATGAATAAAAAAATAAATTCAAAACAAAAAGAGATAAGAAAATGTGTGTATTAATTTTATTTAAATTACAAAAATGCTGATAAAAAGTTCACTTATGACCACTTTAAAGTTGAGAATATACCTAAAAGTACTATCTACAAGATAATTAAACGTGCTGAAAGTGAATCTGGGTACCAAAGAATTCAAGGAAGTGGAGTAAAAGCTAAAAAAAATGACCAGGACAAACATTGAATTGCCCAAACTCATGTTTGACCATAAAGACGGAGTTTCTCAACGACAGGCAGCTAAAAAATTCAACTGTACTCAGCAGCACATTAGTAAAACATTAAAAAAAAGAACAAATATTAAATCAAGAAAAAAATGACGATTCCAAAGCGCTCTGACCAGCAAAAAGCAGCACATTAGTAAAACATTAAAAAAAAGAACAAATATTAAATCAAGAAAAAAAATGACAATTCCAAAACGCTCTGACCAGCAAAAAGCAGTAGCTAGAACTAAGTGCAATCGATTGTGTCAGAAATTCAAAAATCGTAACCAATCATTGACGATGAGTCTTATTTCACATTAAATCACTCCAGTATCAATGGAAATGATATATTTTATACTAGTGATGTAAAATCCACTCCATCTACAGTTAAATACCAAACAAAACAAAAGTTTCAAAAGAAATTACTTCTATGGAATGCTTTTTTTGGCTTAAATAAAAATTTAGTATTAAAGTGAATTTTAATTTTTTATTGAAAACTTGAGAGAAAAATCACTTGACTCTATATTCTAATTATAAATTAATGCAAACCTGGCTGTAAACCAAAAAATCTATTTAAACAAATGTATTAAGAAGATAATTATTCCATTCATCAACAGGTATCATTCAGATGGTGCATATGTATTCTGGCCAGATTTAGCATCATCTCACTATGCTAAAACAGTAATTATGTACCTAAACAAGGAAAACATGCATTATGTTGAAAAAGCGGATAACCCTGCAAACTTGCCAGAATGTCGCCCTATCGAAAATTTTTGGAGTATTTGGAAGGCCTTGTCTACAAAAATAATTGGCATGCAGAAAATCTTAAAAAATTACATTCTAGAATCAAGTATTGCCTTAATAAAATTGATATTGAGCTCATACAGAGACTAGCTCAGTCTATACCAGGCCTAGTTGATAAAGTCAGAAAAAATGGTTTAATTGAAAACAACTGATTATATATTTAAAAACTAGAATAAAAATACTTTATAGAACATTTTTCCTTTTTGTTTTATATTATTTCTTTAAAGAGATATGTGTCTTTAAATTCAGTCTCGTTTTTTAGTTGTCATCCGTTATTCCTTTGTCATAATTATATTTAAAGTGAAGTTTATGAGGATTTTCTTTTAAAGCTTTTAGCTGTCTAATAGCTTGAAATGTATTGTTCTGGCCCACATAACCTTTTTTTGTTTAGATTCCTTTGCACCATTTTGCATTGGTTGAATTTGATATATCTTCAAGCATTTGTTTCCTTATGCTGCAGATTATTATCATTTTAAAATTTGATTATATTGTCATGTTTTAACACAGTTTATACAATGGTATAATAGTAATAAAGTAATATAATGATATAATAGTAATAATAACAATATACAGTTATAAAAAGTGTTTTTTTTTTAAAGCTTGTTTTTTTGTTGTTTCTCATTGCATAGATGATTTTCCAAATATTAAGTGGGTCGCGTCATTATGTCTCTGACTATGTCCTGGTACAAAGAATGTAAGCTCAAATAAATCTATATTAAATAGATTCAACTATCATGTTCATCATTCTATTTTGGCCCCCACATTGATCACAAAGGAAAAAAAAAACTGTGTTACTCTTTTTTGCTTTCAGATTCAATAATAACCATAACTCTTCCAACAAGTGTAACTGCAAAAACTAAAACCCTTATTGATAACATCTTCATGAATTCATTTTCTACTGATATAGTCTCTGGTAATCTTACAATTTCAATCTTTGACCACATGGCACAATTTGTCTGTATTCCTAATAACCCACCCAATATAAAAAAAGTAAAAATGTTTAAAAGAAGCTTTAAAAAATTTGATTCTGATTATTTTATCCAAGAAATTTCTGATATTAACTGGGAACTTCTCATAAAAGAAGATGATAACATAAATGAATCTGTAAATTTTTTCCTTAAAACATTTGAAAAAATATTAGATCAATATGCTCCATACAAAGAATTGATAAAAAAGCAAATTAAACTTCAATCTAAACCCTGTATAACTTTTGGTATTCTTAAATCTATTTCTAATAAAAATAATAAAAACATACTTTATAAAAAATTTACTAGATCAAAAAATGTGAATACCAAAAATATGTTTTTTGCTAAATTTAAGTTATATAGAAATAAAATTAGCATTTTGTTAAAATATTCTAAAAAATTGTACTATGCATCTTTTTTCAAGAACAACATTAATAATGTAAAGAATACCTGGAAAGGAGTTAAGGAAATTATAAACATCAAACCTTCTACTTATAAACATCAAACCTTCTACTTATAAACATCAAACCTTCTACTTGTACTAAATCTTTTAATCTCAAAATCAATGAAAATGTCATCTCAGATCATACCAGTATTTGCATGTTTTTAGAAATTTTTATAAACTTTTTAAAAGCTTTTTTAAAAAATTTCTCCGTTTTATTTGTTATAGTATATAATATCTTTATATATGTTATGCATATTATATCTATAGGATGGTAAACTCGTTATATGTGTTGTGTTAATGTTTTAATTGATTGTCACAATGTTTTAATTGATTGTCACAATGTTTTAATTGATTGTCACAATGTTTTAATTGATTGTCACAATGTTTTAATTGATTGTCACAATGTTTTAGTTGATTGTCACAATGTTTTAAATGAATATCATGGTTGTTTTAAATGAATGTCATGGTTATTTTCAATAACATGTTTGTTTTAAATGGATGAAAAATCCAGTTGTTGCAGTGTAAAAACTAAAATTAAGGAGATATTGCTATTGATATTTTCAAGTAAAAGTCATGATATATGTGAAATTGTAGTAGGCCATGTAGGAAAGTCTAAAAAGTATCTTTTTAATTTTAGATATCATGATATCTAAAATTAGAAAGGTAATTTTTAGACTTTCTTAAACTTTTTTAAAAATTTTTTATATAAATATTCATAATATGGTTAATACATGTGCTGAAGTTTACTGTAAAATTTGATATAATTTTTAATAATTTGCATAACTTGTAGTTTCATGTTAGATATTTGCATTTCGTTCACATAGATAAAATACAAATCATTATGGGTTGTAGTTTCAAAAGAATGTCTAATAGCTTCGTAAAATAAAAGATACTTTTATTTACTTATCTATTACCAAATTAACCATACATAACAAATTTTAATAGTTTTCAATCGTATGTCTATTGAACAAACACATCATCTAATTAATCTAAAAAAATCAATTGAATTATTTGAATAAAAGGAAAAAAATACACCACATCTATTAACTGCAAATCAATTTATTTATACATAATAACAAAACAAAAAATATATAACAAAATATATCAATTTACCTGCTGCTAATTTTTTTTTAAAGTTAAATAAGAAGTACAAAAAACTTACCCAAAAACTTACCTTGTGCATTATCAGTTAAAAGCATCCGATTTGAGTCTTCCAATATTATAAAGAGTATAATACTATTTTAATGGTTATCTAAATTTTGTCATTGTTGTGCACTCGGTTTTGAAAGTTTACCGGGGGCATGGTAAAATAGCTGTAAAATTCTAAATTTTTTTATTACCTTAATATTAGGTATTTTTTACTTTTTATAATTTTTAAAAATTTTTAATTTAATAAAATAGTTTATTTTTAATATAAAACTAGAATTTTCAATTAAGTTCTTAATAAAAACATATTTATTAAACCCCCTGATGATTTGAACTTGCCACTCGGCGACTTAACGTCGCCGAGTGGCAAGTTCAAATCATCAGCTTGCTTTTTTTTTTTTGGATTTTTGTTATTGAAAATGCAAAACAAAACAACTTTCTTTCAAAACAAACTTCTCTCTTTAAAAGTGTCTTATTTTGTATTTTAGAAAAATCAATACAGATTAAACAAAATTAAAAAAAAAAAGAAAACGCCAACAGTAGGAATCAAACCAGGGCTTCTGCATTAGAAAACCGGCGTGCTAACCACTTAGCTAACCACTTGGCTACATAGGCATATATCCATTGAAAGTTTTAAAAGTATATAGTAAATAAAAAACTTTATAAAACGGAAATAATTGCTCAGATTAAATCCTAATGTGATGTTGCTGCAGTGCAATTTTTAAGAAAAACTATAAAACTTGATGTATGTTTTAGTCTGTTTTAACATTAACGTTAATAATAAATCCTGGCAAGAGTACTGTGTACTGCGCTGAAAAATATTTCTTAACTATGAAGAAAATTTAAAAAAGTTTGTCATAATGAAGCATATAAATCTTTGTAAAAAAAATAAGGAAAGTAATAAAATAAAAATAACTAAAATAAAAAAAAAAAATTAAGACTTAGCTAAAAAAAATATTTAACTATAACGATAAGATTGTAAAGAATAAATAACTTTGATTATCTTATCTTTACTGCTTTTATATTTTAATATTATGCGAAACGCTTTTTAAATTAAGTCACAACTTACATTTAACGATTGTTAAATAAATGCGCACATTTAAAAGTTAAAAAAAGATTCTAAACAATTCTTAGCTGTAACAAAAGAAAAAATAATTAAATCATTTATTTAAAAGTTGATATAATTTTTATTTTATTTAAAGACATAGTAAAAAAAATGTACTTCTGTAAATTATAAATATTTTTTACTATTTTTATTATTTTACTTATAAAATCTTTTTATATAATTAGATAATATAAATAAAACTTTATATAACTTTCTGTAAAACTTTAATTAACATCATTAGCTACTTTTTTTAAAAGTCTTTTGCTAATGTAAAAACGTTAACAAAGACAAACAAGTCCAAGTTATTTGTTTTCAACGTAGTTATCTGTTATTAATATTAAATTATTAGGGTCGGCATTCTGCATGTATGTATATATATCAGGGTATTGGGTATATATACCCGCCAAATACCCTGATATATATACATACATTCTGCATGTATGTATATATATCAGGGTATTTGGCGTGTATATATATATATATATATATATATATATATATATATATATATGTATATATATATATATATATATCAGGGTATTTTTGGCGTATATATATATATATATATATATATATATATATATATATATATATATATATATATATATATATATATATATATATATAAAGAGAAAGAAGTATTGCCAAGGTCTCATTCTGTTGATTTTTTTTTTAAACTTTTACATTTGTAGATAGGTCTCCCTAAAAAAATTTATTTAATTTTTTAATTGAAAATAAGTATTTTTCAATGATTACCTATGAGTAAATTGCAGGGAGGAGGTTTAAAGTAGGTTTATGCATATTGTTACTTATCATTACTATTATTAATATTATTGTTTTAATTATGATCTAGGTCAATTTCTTTTGGCTGTAGATGTGAACCAATCTGCATACTTCGCTAACAGTTTAAAGTGCCTATCTGACCGAGATAATAAAATGATAAGAAAAATAATTGAGGAAAACTGGGATGATGAGGTCCAAATGGTTTCAAATTTACTACAATATCCTAATCTCATACCAGAAGATATCAGAGTAAGCTCTATTATTAAAGGTCTTGAAGATGAAGAAATGCCATACTATATATTATCTGCTGCTGTTGGTGCTCAAAAACTCAAATTAAATGAAGATTGCATGAAGCTCATTTTTGATCCATTACGGAAAGCAGTTTTTAATGATCAGGGCGTCATAAGTATGAGAGCTTTTACAACTATGCTGCCATATTTAAGTTTTCCTAATGATATTGACCTTATTTTAAATATAATAAAAAAGAAAAAATCAGCACTGCAAGACTGTGCTGTTTCATGGCTAGTTTTGAAAGTACAAAATAAAACTGAGTTATTAAGCATTTTAGAATCTGTTGACAGCAACACTTTGACAATTGCCCAAACTAAAATGGACAAGCACTTACAAAGTTTAGTGGATGGTAAGAGTTTTTTTTAAAGATTTATGTTGTAAATATATATATATATATATATATATATATATATATATATATATATATATATATATATATATATATATATATATATATATATATATATATATATATATATATATATAATATATATAATATATATATATATATATATATTTTTTTTTTTTTTTTTTTTTTTTTTTTTTTTTTTTTGTTCTTGGGATATTTCCTCTAATAAGGGCACCCAAACATTTTCTATAGAACTTAGTTCAGGAGAGTTTTTTGGTTAATCAAGTAATGGAATATTATATTCTGATAGATATATTTTAGTTGATTAAGCTGTATGACATGGTGCCCTGTTCTGCATAAAGATTTTTTTCACCTGAATCAAACCATTTTGCTAGTTATGGCAACTATCTTTGTTCCAGGACTTTTTTGTAACTGATTCATTACTCCCCTGACATTATAGAACATCCCAATTTCCCTTTCACATATCACTGACCAGATCATCACAAAAATAGGGTGTATAACAATTTGAATGATGCAATTTAATACCTTTTACCTTTTTTTTTTCTTTTACAAGTTGAGCCTTTGTTAACATTTGAAAAATACTCTTGTTGCTAAAGCATACTTTAAAATATTATATAAGGATTGATGAGTAAATCTTTAAAATTTTATGTAAGAAATTTTAAAATCATTTCCAACCAATCTTTCATTAATTACCGTACTTTTTTTGCCCACTCCAGCTTTTTTTGCATTATTTTTGGTGTCAGTTTAGGCTTCTTAGCTTGACGTCATGTAATCAAAATTGTGCAGGTGATGTTGAAGTGTTGTTATTGACTTTTGGATCCCAGATTGGTCGAACTTTTCAGTTATTTCGATGTTGGTGGCCTGCCTATTTTCTAGAACAATCTTGGCCTATTTTCTAGAACAATATTTCTATTCTTTGTATTCTTTTAGCAAGCCTCTTTGGTTTTAAGTTCTCCATATTAGTCATTTATTGTGTATATTTTGTACAGAAATCTGAAAAATACCAAATTTTCTGGCAATTTCTTGTTGAGAAAAATTAGTTTTTATTAAAAAGTGTCGTGATTCGACAATTTTTTGTGGTATTTAAAAAAAAATTTTTTTTTTCCTTATAACTAAAATAAAATATCATATTTCAGTACCACAGTTAAGAATTAGGTATTCATAACTTTAAAAATTTGACATCAAATGTTTTAATATAAAGAAAAATATTTAAGAAACAATATTTTTTCTGATTTAAATAATTATTTTTAAGATAACATGATAAACAAATTTAAAAGTCTGGTAAAACTCAGTGAAAAGATTATTGTTTGAAATGACAGCATACAAAAAGGCTGTCAGTACTTAGAGTTAGTTCTAATTACAGTAGTTGACTGTAATTAGAGTTAGGGTAAAACACCCAGTCTCCCCATACGCTCTTATGCTACTTGGTATCTAAAATTCACTTCTCCATGCTGCTTGGTCTCTATAAATAAAGATTGTCTTTATTCTTAAAATTGATGAAATTTTCAAACTTTTGGCAGTTATGATGCAAACATCAGAGTTCTTTTCAGACATGATTTCAAAACTTTCTAGCAATTAGTTTTTGGTCTGCATTTTTAGTGACTAAGTGGCAACAGCTGATTGTATGGCAAGTAATGAATATTTTAGTGGTTAATCATAGAAGTATATGAAGAGTCATGGAAATGACTCTTCAGAGGTAAACCTAATCAGTCATGGAAATATCATGGAAAAGTCATGGAGTTTCATTTTCAAATTTAAGTGCCACCCTGTACAAAAAATCATGATATAATTTGGAAAATACATATACTGAAATTTCATAAAATCATTTAAATTTTAAAAAAAAGTTCAAAACAATTTTATTATTTATGACATGCTACTTCAACTTGCTTCGTTGATTAATATATCATGTAAACTATGCCTTTTTTTTTTTTTTTCTGCTCCACTTATTTAGATTACTTTCATCTTTTTATTTATTTTCTTGTAAGTTTTGAATATGTATCTTTATATATTTATTTTTTTTTAAAAATAAATATATAAAGTCCGTAACTAGAAAAAACTTTTCTCTAGCTACAGGCTTAAGTTTTTTCTCCTGGTGTTTTGATGTTTTTAAAATTTTTTTCGTTTGTTAAAGCGTATAATGTCGTTACATATGTTTGTATATCATCTCTATGAAACTTCAAATATATTTTGTTTTTTAAAATAATCGAAAAAAATTAAAAACAAAAAAGTTGTCATTGGTAGGACATGAACCTCTGCTTACTTGTTCAGAAGCTCGGGGTGCTATCCACTTAACCATGCTGGCATATTGATCAATGAAAATTTTTAAAAGTATATAATGATTTTTTTAATGGAAATAAATGTAATAGATTAAAATTAAAGAGAGCTTGACGCAATCCAATTTTCAAATGAAAATCTAACTGTTAAACTTGATAAATGTTTTAGTATGTTTTAATATTACTTAATTTAAAGTTTTTAAACATTAGATATTTGCATACATGTTCGTTCACGTTTTCTTATAAAACAAAGGGCTGCGACTCTTTCTAGCCATCATCTTGTTCGCAATTTTTTTTTCATTGTCTTTTTTTTTTTTTCGTAGCTCTATTCTGGCAATGCTAAATCATTGCAATGAATTTATTTTTAATAAATTTAAAATTATCAAATGCGCATTTCCAGTTGGCACAAGGCGTATTTTAGACGTTTAGAGTATTTATTATTACATTGTTATACGTGTTTAGTTATCTTGTGCCTACTTAGTTTGCACTTTTTTTTTCTTTTAATTATTAAATTGTAATAAAATCATCTAACTCCAACCCACCTTATTGGGGGCAAATAAAAAGAGACAAATAACACTTTCATATTTCAGTAGCGTTTTATAAATGATTTGCTTTTAGTATTAAACATTCAGTTTAAATTTTTAAATATTTTATAAAATTTGTTTTGACATTAAAAAAAAAAAATCAACAATATATTACTTGGATATTATGAAACTTCTTTTTTGAATTGAATGAAAATCTGAGCGCACTAGAGTTATTTTAAACTATTAACATTTGCAGATAATTTGAGCAATAGTTGTTTGCAAGTTTAAAATGTATTGATTTTATTTTAAAGTTATTATTTTAAAATGAATATGAGTTTGTTGATTTTCAAGCATTAAGTTATTTTTGTGTGTATAAGTTTTTTAAGTATCATGAAAAACTTTTAAAAGTTACAATCATAAAAAACTATTATTTAATTGAAAATTTAAGCAAAAGAAAAAAATGAAACTTTTGGCCTCCCAAAAAAAACAACTGACCAACATTTCCATGTGTTAGCTGGTCGAATTAGCTGCTTGCCTTCTATTTTTAACTTTCCACAATGCAAAAAAGCCAGTCTCAACAATAAACCATAGGACAGCAATGTTTAACGCTTATTTTGACTGTATATACATACAGAAGCTTTTTTTTTGTTTTGTTTTTGTAGAAAGGAGTATTTTTAGGAGGACCTAGTGTTTTTCTTTTTTTTCCTATATATATTTTAAAAGCCTGGTTGCTTTTGCAAAATTTTTGTTTTTAAATTATTGTATAGGATTTTACATGTGTTTGGGTAAAGTGTTGTATTTTTGTAAATTGTATTAAGGCATTTCCGTTTCCGGGCAGAATTTTTCTTTTTCTTTGTTTTAACAATTAGAAGCTGGGATATAAAGCAATATGCATACTTAAAAAATGCATATATTATGCATACTTTTTTATCAATTTATTATGATTATTACTTTTTTTTTTGCGTTTTAATGATGCAATAGTTTGAAAAATATACATAAATTTTCAAAGTTCTATACTCTAGGTATAAATATTCAGAAAATCTAGTTATTTACTCTACATATTTTACTTGCAAATGACTGTTAAAACTAAAAAACCTTATTTCTTAATGCCATCACAAAAATAAGTTTTTTTACCACAACTTGACGGTTTAATTAAACGGAACAATCCATGTGCACATAACAATAGTCTTACATAACATTCTTTTTTTGTATATAATTATTTTTAATTGAAAAATATTTTATCTTACCTGATGATTGTAAATGGCATGAAACTAATACTAGTAAAATTATTAAATTTATTAAACTAATATTATAGTTCTGAATTTGTTCATAGAGCACTTTTTTGAAAATATGTACAAAACAGCATCAATACACATGCATATTATTGCATATTTAGCTAAGCCATGTCATACTGAAATAGGTATTTGTGTGTGCTTCAGTACATATATCAACTATCTAGATAGAACTTGCAAGGAGTCCTGCTACATTGAATAAGGGTTATGGTTTATGGTTTTTTTTTCACTATTATGTTTTTTTCTTCTTTTTCTAAATAAAACCAGATGAGTGTGAGTCAGTGCATTCTAAAAAATTTTCTATTTGTAGAAATTTTTTTTTAAAACCATCAGCTGTTACAGAAATTATTACTTGAAAGTATGAATTTAAAAAACTTTTAAATTCATACTTTCAAGGTAACACACAGCTTTCCAAAAAATAAGTATCAGCTGAAATGATGTAATTACAATAGATGCAAAAGTAGCTAAAAGAAAAAAAAGTAACAAAGTGGTACTGCGAGAAATAGGTAACAATGGCTACTATGAGTGCCTTGCAAAAAACTTCTAAAAGATTAGCAAACTGCAAAGTATTTGTTGAATCGCAGTGTATTGTTAGGACATATGCAATCAGATGTCCTAGAAAAACATTTTGAGATTGTGTATTATTAGGACATATGCAATCAGATGTTCTAGAAAAACATTTTGGGAAATATCGGCAAGTGTCAGGTGTCACATATCAGATTTATGTACAAAAGGTGGCACATTTCAGATATAACTGTACAAAATGTTATTCAAATATTTAAAATTGATAAAACTAGAAAATTGCTAGACAAGCAAGCTGATTTTTACAGTGATAAGTGTGAACCTGATGTAGAATTTGATATGTCAGTATGTGAAAATTGTAAGGATCAGTTGCCAAATGAATGCAAACAAGGGCTTTTATATATTGCAGGTTTTATTGCTTTCAAACCAGAATTACATTTGATTTTAAAAGACCCTTTGATATGTTTCAAAAATACGGAGCTTTGATTTGTTCTTTAAACTTTTCAAAAATACGGAGCTTTAATTTGTTCTTTAAAGTCAGGTCAGGTTTATCCTGCTACTGGTAATATGTAACCCAGTACAATCTGCTTCATGTCCTGCTGCCTTGTAGGATATGCCTTTTTAAAAAAAGGCTAGGAAATGCAAACTACAACATAAAACACCCACTGCCTTGGGGCTCTTGGTTGAGTAAAGGCTAGAGATGGTGTCTCAATAAAAATACTCATCTTGGGCAGTTGTTAAATGCATCCCGCTGCTGTCTTGTAGAAGGCCTCCTAGGCAAAGACTTAAAGGGTAAACAGATTCTATCTGTTGACCAGCCTCGGACCCCTTCTCCATCTATTAGTTTAGGATGTTGAACGCTGGATCTTCTTGACTCGATGCATGGGTTTTGCTTGTGTCTCTGTTTTTATGACTAGGCAACTCATTCTATTATCTCCAAATGAGGGTACAGCTCTAAAACTCAGTTTTATGGATCTGAGGCCGGCTGGTAGTCAGGTTTCCCGAACTCTGTGGTAGCTCTCAGAGAGGCAATTCCATCAACAGCTGAAAAATATCAGAGTACTAACAGTACCATGCTGCGCATAGATGGTGTCCCTGTTTGTACTTTTGGTGTGCATTGCCGAGGCCACATTGGAGCCCTTTGTTACGGCTTAGGTTTGAATCCACAGACTACTCTTTTATGTGCTTTCGTTTAGCACCACTTCACTCTATCACCTTTCTCTTTGTTCTATATCGCTCTCCTTTATCTCAAGACTGCACTCTTCTTGATGTTATTTCTGATTATATTGACCAAGCCCTCATTCTTTATCCATCAGCCAATATTGTTGTTGTCGGTGACTTTAATGTTCATCACACTGAATGGCTTGGCTCTAGTGTCAGTGACTCTGCAGGCATTAAGGCCCACAATTTTTGCCTTTCTCAATCCCTAACTCAAATAGTCAACTTTCCAACTCGCTTTCCAGACAACCCGAATCATTTACCTTCTCTACTCGACTTATGTCTTGTTTCTTATCCTAGTCAGTGCTCAGTTTCTCCACACTCACCCTTAGGTGCTTCTGATCATGGTTTGGTCTCTCTAAAACTATTATCTCATTCTTCTTTACCACCAGAATTCCCCTATCATTGTACATCTTACAATTACCTTAAAGCTGACTGGGACTCTTTCCATGATTTTCTTCGTGATGGCCTGGGTAGAAATCTTCCTGTTGACAAATGTGCTTCTTACATAACTTCATGGATTCAGGCTGGCATGGAATCCTTTATTCCCTCTCGATGATTCCAGGTCAAGCCTCACTCTTCTCCATGGTTTTCCTCACATTGTGCTGCTGCAATTGCTAATCGAAACCATTACTTCCATATCTATCAGCAAAACAATTCTCCAGAAAACAGACGTCTGTTTATTACTGCTAGGAACCATTGTAAAAAGGTTTTGTCTAACGCCAAAGCCCGCTATTATCAGATCATGAAATCTCGTATTTTATCACAAAAGTTAGGCTCTCGTGACTTCTGGAGAACCTTTAATAGTATCAATAATAAGGGCAAGTCTGTAATTCCACCTCTTTTGTACGGTTCAGACTTTGTGACCTCACCTAAAGACAAAGCTGAATTGTTTGCCAAGAACTTTTCATCAATATCATCTCTTGATTCCACTAGTTACATTCTACTTGATAGAGCCGCCAAACAGGTTGATCCACTGCTCGACATCGGTATCACTCCAGCTTCTGTATCTAAAGTGATTTCCTGCTTAGACTCTTCTACAGTTTGCGGCCCGGACAACATACCTGTTATAGTCTTGCAGAAGTGTTCTCTGGAGCTGTCATCCATCCTTTCAAAACTATTTAACAAGTGCTTATCAGAGTCTTGTTTTCCAGCCTGCTGGAAAGCAGCATCTGTTATCCCTATTTTTAAAAATTCTGGAGAGCGATCTGATTTGTCTAACTACCGTCCCATTAGTCTTCTTCCTATCATAAGCAAGGTTTTTGAATCTTTAATTAACAAACACTTAATCTCGAATCTCGAATCTCATAACCTACTTTCTGATCATCAATATGGATTTCAATCTTCTCGTTCTACAGCTGATTTGCTGACAGTAATAACCGATAGGTTTTATCGCGCATTAGATAAAGGTGGAGAGGTTAAGGCCATTGCTCTTGACATTTTTAAGGCATTTGATAAAGTTTGGCATGCTGGTCTTCTCCATAAGCTTTCTTCTTACGGTGTATCTGGAAACATCTTTAAGATTATTGAATCCTTTCTTTCCAATCGTAGTATAAAAGTTATCCTTGATGGACAGCACTCTTCTTCTTATTCTGTAACCTCAGGGGTTCCCCAAGGTTCAATCCTTGGCCCTATACTCTTTTTAATTTACATTAACGATCTTCCAGATATTCTCACATCTAAGGTGGCATTGTTCGCTGATGATACTACCATTTATTCTTGTCATGATAAGAAGCCAACTCCCTCTGATTGCTTGATTGGGGGCATCTGAGCTTGAGAAGGATCTCACTTCTGCAACAGCATGGGGCTCACAGTGGCTGGTAAACTTTAATTCAGACAAAACTTAATTTTTTTCGGCCAATCGTTATTGCAATAATTTAGACCTTCCTATATTTATGAACGGTAATGTACTCGATGAGTCTCCTACCCTTCATGTTCTAGGATTAACTCTTACTTCTGATCTTTCTTGGAAACCTTATATCAAATCCGTTGCAAGATTAGCGTCTGCTAAAGTCGCTTCTCTTTATCGAGCTCGTCACTTTCTTACTCTGGATTCTATTCTCTATCTCTATAAATCTCAAATCCGGCCTTGTATGGAATACTGTTGCCATATCTGGGGTGGATCTTCTAATGATGCCCTTTCTCTTTTAGACAAGGTGCAAAAACGCATTGTAAACATAGTTGGACCTGCTCTTGCAGCCAACCTTCAACCTCTGTCACATCATCATAATGTTGCTTCTGTTTCTCTTTTCTACAAATACTATAATGGGCACTGCCCTAAAGAGCTAGCGTCTCTAGTGCCATCTACAAAAATCCATTCTCGTGTTACTCATCATTCAACTAAGTCTCATCCTTTTTCTGTTACTGTTCCTAAGTGCTCCAAAAACTCTTATTCGTCTAGTTTTTTTCCTCGAACATCAGTTCTTTGGAATTCGCTTCCTTCATCTTGCTTTCCTGATTCATATAATTTGCAATCTTTTAAGTCGTCTGTCAATCGTTATCTTGCTCTACAATCTTCATCTTTTCTCTTCCAGTAACTTCCAACACTAATTAGTGGTTGCTTGCAGCCTTGTTGGAAGTGAAGATGTTAAAATAAAAAAAAAAAAAAAAAAATCAGGGGAAGATGAAGAGAACCTTCTAACAATTTAGTTAACTTTGTTATTTATTGCTTTTTTATATTTGAAGTGACACTTTTGAATAAAGTTTCACCGTTGCTGTGCAAGAGAAGATTAATTGACATTTTTATTAACTGTAATAGTAAATTTCAAAGTGTTGAAAGTATTTTCTTCATTTTGGCAAACATTCTTTTAAACAATTATTGTAAATAATACTCTGAAGATTTCGGGAATGTTTAATAAAACAAGCAAAACTTTCAACTTCAAAATAAAATACTTTGAGTCAATAAAACCCAAAATATTTTTTTTTTAAAAGTTTTATAGTATTTATTTGTTTTTTAATCAAAAAATGTATATTTATATTACATCTAAAATAAAAATATTGTTATAAAAGTGAGATTTAGTCGTTTTTAGCTAAAATCAGTAAACTCTTGAAATCTTTATTGTAATTAACTTATTTTTAAATATAAAAAAAATTCTAAAAATATTTTCTCCCAAAATTTAATCAAAATGTTTCGTCTTAACAAAGCTCTTTATTTGTTTCTGAAGTTTGTTTACAAAAGCAAACATAAAAAATAATTTTTACTGTTAAATAGTTTTCACTAGTTTTATGGAAAATGAGCTGTTGCGGTCTGTTTAAGAATATATATATATATATATATATATATATATATATATATATATATATATATATATATATATATATATATATATATATATATATATATATATATATATATATATATATATATATATATATATATATATATATATATATATATATGATATATATATATATATATATATATATATATATATATATATATATATATATATATATATATATATATATATATATATATATATATATATATATATATATATGAATACGCTAATTTAATATTAGTCGAGTTACATCATTTTCTAGGCTTTTCTATTTTAAAGTAGTTTCTTGGCTTTTCTATACGCAGTTTTTAATTTTATTTACTAACAACGCGTATTACGGGTTGCTTACTGCTAGTATATATAAAATATATATAATATATATAAGGCCTTCTTAAACAGATCGCAACTGCTTATTTTATATATATATATATATATATATATATATATATATATATATATATATATATATATATATATATATATATATATATATATATGTATATATATATATATATATATATATATATATATAGGGTAAGGCGGGGTGAATTCGTCACGGAGCGAATCCGTCACTTATGCGACTCAGCTTTAAAATAATAATGCATAAAAACTAAGAAATCTATTAACTAGGTTTTTTCGAAACTTTTTCAACTGATATTTGTGTAGAATATTACTAAATAAATGTTTTATATATTTACCTCCGATTATTCTTTAAATATTGCAAATAAACATTGAAGTTGAAAAAATATTTTTCTGCTTAAATGCCTATCGTCAAAAAATTATCAAAATACGCAATGTTTTGACCACAAAGTATATATTTTTTGATTGATTGATGTCAGTAGTTTTTAAATAATAATTTAAGTTACTATGTTTTTGCCTTTGGAATCGTCACGTAATGATTGTTAGCACATGCTCAAATGAGGGGCAACTTCGTCGTTGAAGAAAAGTTAATCATCATGCAAATTTTTAAACTACCAAGTGCCGTTTGAAAGAAAAACAAATTGTGATCAAAATGCGCTCCAAAGCTTTAGACATTTGTAAGAGAAAGGCTCTTCAGAATATATTAATTTACAGTTAGCTTTTAAAACTTTTTGAAGTTTTAATTATAAACACGACTTTGATGTGAAACATGTAAACAAACTTATTATAATGTATAGTCTGAAATATATATACAGTAAATAATAAGTATATAAAACATATATGTTATATATTTTTAGGCTATCCACTGCCTATTTTTATACATATTTAAAATATGTATTAGTATTAAATATTGTTAAAATATTATTGAAATTCAATAAATATTATTAGAATAGTTAATATTATTTACTAATTTTACATTAAAATAAGACTTTTATTATATATTATATAGCAAAGATCTTATTCTATTTTAAAAAATATATATAATATTATACTATTTAGTATAACTATTATATATTGTAAAAAGTAAATAGTAAGTATATAGTATAAAATGTGTGTACAGTATAAAATATCTGTTATAAGTATTTTTTGTAGTATTTATTATAAACAAATGTATCATTCATTGGAAAATATAAAGCATTTATATATATATATATATATATATATATATATATATATATATATATATATATATATATATATTTTTGTGTATATATATATATATATATATATGTATATACATATTGTATATATATATATATTTATTTATATATATACCAATATAAAAAAAACTAAGAATGTATTATTACTTATGGTAGATTTTAATAACATTATTTTTCATGTTAAAATGTATAGATGGTACGTAATTATAAACCAAAGCGACAAAAAAATTATAATGCAGAAATTTTTCAGGCTGCTCTGCAAACCATTATAGATGGAGAAACTATATCAACTGCAGCTAATTAATTTAATATTCCACGTACAACGTTGATTGATAAATTACGGGGAAAACATTAAACACATTCTATAGGTGGTAAAACAATTTTCTTTAAAAATCAAGAAGAAACTCTTGTTCAAAGGCTGCTATATATGGCTGATAGAGGGTTTCCTCTCACAATAATGTGGTTAAGATCTGCTGCTTATTTCTATGCCAAAAGCTTGTGTAGACGTCATTTATTACAGAAGTCCATTCCAAAAAGTTGGCATAATAAATGTTTGGCATCACGTGATTGGTTTCTCTCATTCCGAAAAAAGCATACTCAGTTGACACTAAGAATTCCTGAAGGGCTTTCTCGAGCAAGAGCAGAAACATTTAATGAGAATCACGTTCAGACATTTTTTAACGATTTACAACCTTTTTATGAACAGCTTGACATAAAAAATTATCCAAATTTGATTTATAACTGTGATGAAACTGGCCTTTCATCTGTGCCAAATGTCTCTGTTAAGGTAATAGCATTAAAGGGTTCTCATGAGGTACAAAAGTTAACTATTGGTGAACGTGGCACACTAACAACATACCTGGCCACTGTTAATGCACAAGGAGACAGCTTACCACCATTTTTCATATTTAAGGGAACAAAGATTCCAGATGCATCTAAATTTCCTTTGGGTACAAAAGTGCATTGTCAAAGTGTCAAAGTGGATATATGTGGAACAAAGATTCCAGATGCATGCAAAGCATTTCAGAGATTCAAAGAGAGATTCAAAGAGAGATTCAAAGATTCCAGATGCATGCAAAGTGGAACAAAGATTCCAGATGCATCTAAATTTCCTTTGGGTACAAAAGTGCATTGTCAAAGTAGTCAAAGTGGATATATTGATCAAGAGATTTTTATTGCTTATTTACATCATTTTAATGAGTTTTGTACAAAAGTGAATGGGAAAAAAGTATTGTTATTTTTGGATGGCCACAAAAGTCATGTGACTATTGAAGCGATTGAATTAGCAATAAA
>NC_061163.1:33723473-33745973 GCF_022113875.1 Hydra vulgaris
TGTTGCAAAAAATTAGACTTAAACATAATTTGTTATGATGGGGTACAGTGAATAGGTTGATTCACAATGGCCCATTAATGATCTTAAAAATTAAATGCATTTGTAACAAACAAGCTACATGAAAATGAATTTATTAGTTTTAAGTTATGAATAATAATATTAAAATAATTTTTTAATATTTTTATAAGTTTTGTTATAAATAATTTTTTTTTTTTTCTTCTCAATTTTCAAAATATGTATTTTTATATATTGTCTTTCAATTTTATACTAATCTAATTAATAAGATTATAGTGTTCAGATTCTTTACTCTTTCAGCCTCAAAGTTATTTGGCTATGCCCCTATTTACTATCATTAGTTAACAATTGTGTTCACTAGGGCACAATGAATAACGTAGCACAAATCACTTTAAACCTTTCTTTGAGCCGTTAGATAATAAATATTTGGGTTTTAGTGATTTATTATTATGAAGAGAACATATCTCAATTCTTTCGCCTTAAAAAAAAAATGAAACACATTTTTTAACTTTTGCTCAATTCGTAAAATGAAGAAATCCGATCCACTGTGCATTTCAGAACTGTAAACCTGCAAAAATGTCGCAAAGTTTTATGTGTCGAATTTTAAGCCAAGAGAATAACTAATTAGGCTATTATCCCTATTCGTGGCAAGTTAGTTTATATAATCATTTTTTATTTTTTAGTATTTCTTTATCAATTATAAATAAAATTTTCAGGTATTTGTACGCTTTACATCTTGCACGAGCCGTGTGTAAAAATATAAAACTACTAAGGAATATTTTTTTACTAATAAAATTTATATACTATTACACAAACTAGCATATTTAACTGGTAAAAATCAAATATAGTTATATAAGCTCAAATAAACACCAATTTTTTGTATACAGAATTTTTTTTTTGTATACGAGATAAGTTTTCTAAGTTCTGGGAGAAAATATACTTTTTCTTAGTCTAGTATTCCTTTTTAAAAAATTGATAACGGAAGGAAGGAACATTTCAATCTCTACCAAAATTATTCATATATTGACCTCCAGGGAGTTTAGGTACCCCAAAAGGGTTTTTCAGTGTGAAACTTTAGATACTGTTTTAAATGCTAATTCCAATCCTCTGAATACTTGTCTATTAGTTATCCAATATAGATATTTATATTGGATAATTATAATTATATAAAAAGATAAATCTTTATAATTAAAATGAATTTGTAATTTAATGTATGAATTAATATTTTATGAACTTATGGGACATATAATATATTCTTATGCAAGTAAATTAGCTGTAATAATATAGATGTTGTTGAAACTCGGTGGTTTAAATTAGTATTTCCAAAACACGGCTTACGGAAAATTTGGTTTTTACCGGATACAGCTTTGATTAGTCCGGTTACATTACGTTAGTATGCATTAACAAAAATAGTTACTCACAAGTAAATACTAATTTTTAAAAATATAAACTTAAATGAAAAGTAGAGAAACCGTCTCAAGTGGAAACGCGATAATGCAACCTTATAAATATAAACCTTAATAACGGCTCATAATCCCCACATCTTGTAAACACTCAATACCAACACAAAATTAATGAAATCAACGACGCATTTTTCTTAAATATTCTAAACTGATGTTTCTATAAACCATAGCATTCTGCGCCTTTAACTTTTTAACTTTTTTTTTAGAAATGATCAATGTTTTACTCCAACTCCACCTACTTTGCAAAAATATAAAACCCTATAATACTGATGCTGCGAGCCGTATATTTTTATAACAAATTTTTCCGTCGTTTTCACTTAGCTACAAACTATTTTCAAAAAAAATAAACAGGCAAAAGCAATTAATATATGTCAGTACATTAAAATTTAACTTTGACCTCTTATCACAAACAAATAACTTCTATTGTTGTTCAAAAATATATTTCGCTGGGATTTTTGTGAATCTACTAAACCACTATGTTAAAAATTTCAGAACCAAATTTTTCTATAAAAGCACTGATTAAAACATCAGGGTTTTTATTGATAACATTAAAGCATTATTCTGGATAACGTATAAACTAGGGGTGCACCAATATATTGGCCTTTCAATGCATCGACTATTTAATTGATGCATCGGCATGGGTCATGGTAACCATAGGCCAATGCCAATTGTTTTGAAAAATCAGTTTTATTATTTTTGTGTTTCTATATTGAAGTTTCTTTGCTCATTATTGATTTATTTCTTATTAATGTTTATTTCTAAGATTAATTCCTAGAATATGTTTGGAAGTATATATATATATATATATATATATATATATATATATATATATATATATATATATATATATATATATATATATATATATATATATATATAATTTAATTTTAACTCTACGGACTTATCACAGAGCACCACAGAAGAGCATTTAAAAAGAAGTTCACGCCTCTTTCCAGATCGATGTTATTAAACTTGCCCAAAAGAATCTCTAGTTTCAAATGCAATATTTTAATGCATATATGTATGTATATATATATATATATATATATATATATATATATATATATATATATATATATATATATATATATATATATATATATATATATATATATATATGTATATATATATATATATATATATATATATATATATATATATATATATATATATATATATATATATATATATATATATATATATATATATATATATATATATATTATATATAACAATATATTTTTTTATATATCGTTGGACTTTAATTAATATTAAATCAATAATTGTTTGAGTCTTTATAAATATAAAAAATGTATATTGATGAGCATTCTATTTTTTTTCAAATAATTATAAATATTCGTAAAAATATTATTCGAAGTGCTAATTATATTGGCTTTTTTTTTTTTTTTTTACATATATCTCCTAATCTAGAATATAATTATGGCTAAAATTAACAATCCACTGTATTATTTCAAACCTCCTTCAAAATTTCATTTACCTTTGATTAAAACTTTGTGCCTATTAACAAACTGTTTATAATTATTTAAGAATTTTTATTTAAATTGTTTAAATATTTGAAAAATTTGCGTAAAATTGAATAGAAAAATGATTATCTAGTTAACAGCAATATTTCAGCTATAAAACGATCAAATTGAATGGAAAATTTATTGATAATATAACATAATGTAAAATCATAGTTTATGAAAGAAAAAAACATTTTAATGAGAGAAACTGCAAAACATTTTAACACAACACATCCCACTTTTAGCAGAATAATCAGTCTATATTAAAGATACAATACAATTCAAAATCTTCTATGTCCTAGAAGACTCAGCATTTAAAAAAAAGAAATGAACGTTCACTTATTGGCATAGTGAAAAAAAAAGAAGATATTTATTATCAACTGATCTCAGCCGAAAAGTAAAAAAAGCTTCTGGTGTAGTTGCTAGTGTTCAAAAAATTAGAAGAGTACTACAAAAACACAATTACATCCGGCTGCGATAAACACAATTACATGCGAGCTGCTTGCGAAAAACTACGTCTATTGATAAAACATCAGAAAATAGAAAAAACTGTTGTTTAGCTCATAAAATTTGGTCTATGAGCATGTTGTACAATGATTTTTTCAAAGATGAAATAAACGTTAAAGTTGATTTAAGAAAAAAACAATTAATGCTGGGAAAAAAGCCACATTACAAAATGGACCTAAATTGTTCTACGAATAGAACAAAAGATGTTGGTGGTAGTATAGACATCTGGGCCTGCATGAACTATAAAGGTGTCAATCATTTCAAAATATTTGATGAAAGGCTTGATTCTCTAAGATATCTAGACAAATTGGACAATTATTTGATGCCTTCCATTGACCTTGTCTCAAAAGACATCGACAATATAGTGCTTCATGCTGCTAAGATTTGCAAACAATTGTTTGAAGAAACAACATTAAAACCATGTCTTGACATGCAAATAGCACAGATCTCAATTGCATAGAAAACTTGTGGTCTGTATTAAACCACAATGTTGTTCAAATTGAAATAAAACGATCTGAACCAGCTGAAAGAATTAGTAACAAAATTGTTAAATAATGATCCAAAAGAGATTACTCAGAATTTAGTGAACTCCCTACCGAATCATACCAATGAATGCTTAAAAATACCCTACCGAATCATACCAATGAATGCTTAAAAGCAAAAAGATTGGCAACAAAATATTAATTCTTTTTTGTTTTTATGTTTTGTAAGTATTTTTTTATCAACGTTTATTAATTTTTATTTTGCGGTTAGTTTATTTTGGCCACAATTTTTTTTTGATACAAGTGAGCACTTGTTTTAATTTCAATATTTATTTTCAATTTTCTCTAAATTTTTTTATTTTTTAAAATAACTAAACATACTAAAATAACATGATGCTAATGAATTTAATACTGTATTTATTAGGCCAATACTGTATATATCAGCGCTTATATATATATATATATATATATATATATATATATATATATATATATATATATATATATATATATATATATATATATATATATATACATATATATATATGTATATATATATATGTATATATATATATATATATATATATATATATATATATATATATATATATATATATATATATATATATATATATATATATATATATATATATATACAAATTTTGTATATATATATATATATATACAAAATTTATTTTTCAAAACCATGACTCATAGTTTTGAAAAAAAAACTTTTTTAAAAATTTTCTCAGACATCTCATAGTATGAGTTGTCTGAGAAAAGTCTGTTAAGAAGGCGGAACATAAACAAGTATATTATCATTTTTAAGTTGATAGTGGAGACACGTAGCCAAAGACCGAATTTTTTATCGTGTATATACCCACGTGTATTTATGGCCTAATAAACGCGGCAATTTCAAGAATTATTCAACAATGATGAATACGATGCAGAAGGACGTATTAGCTAATTTTGCGCAAATTATTTTTGTTCAACACTTCAACTTATTAATTAAAATCATTAACTAAAGTTTTTTGTTAAACTTAAATTCCTAAATGAAATTAAAAAAAATTATTATGCTAAGGATTTTTTATATCGTTAAATAGAATTGTATCTGGTCTTTGTTTCCTTTTTTTCTTAAGCCACCAATTCGCTGACCAATTTAATTATTATTTATATAAAATATTTTGATTACTAACGAATAACGGCTTCAAAAAAAAAAAAAGGATTCAATTACTAGAGAAAATAGCAGTTGGTTGAAATTAATACTATTCGATAGCTTGTTAAAAGTGTTCAGCTAAATTAATTTGAAGTGTTAAGCATATTTATGTGTTAAATAATCGTCATGAAACAGCTAAGAATCTATGGCCTTCGAGTGAGAAAATGTGGCCTCATTCAAATGTTTGGCAAAACTGTTTATTTCAATCAAGGCTTCTGCAAAAACATGTATCGCAAAACTAGTTTATTTCAATCAAGGCTTCTGCAAAAGCATCAAATTTTATATAAATAATTGTATTTATGTTTTAAGCAAAAAATTCACTACAAAATGAAAGATTTTCTTTTGTTTAATTTAAAAAATAAAAGAAGATAATTAGAGGAATTGATTACAAATATGGGTAGAGATAATCTAGATAAACAAATTGTCATTGCGATGAAATGCTTGGCATTCTCCTTTAGCTGTCTTTTTTGGGTAAGAATTTTTTTTTCTCAAATGAGTAGAAACATTTATTTTAAATAATGTGAATTAATAAATTTAGATGCAAGCTATGATGTTTTAATGATGTTAATGTGTAAACATGCTGATCATAAGGTTTGTTTAGGGTATGGTTTTCAATACCATTTTGCATATAAGACTTATCAAGTTTAATGCAAAGATAACATTTGTTACACATTAAACTTGTCAAATCTAATGTGAAACAAACATTATTGAAAACAATCAACAATACTTGCTTTTTTTAAGGCTTGGATATCTTTAATATCAACTTACTAAAGGGGGGTGTCTGAAATACACACTGGCCTATATTTGTAACATTTAGTTTTTTTTCAATTCTAAGTAAATTATAATTAATTAGTTTTATAATAAAAAATATTTAGAAAAGTTTAAAGATTTTAATCTACACATACCATGAAAAAAGCTCAAAAGCTTGTTAAAACAAGATTTAACTCACTTTTTAGGCAAGTGAATGCAAATGTGTATTGTCCATATTGACTATACAATCCCCCCCCCCCCCCCCTAAATGTTGTCTGATTACAGTTACAAATATGTGATTGACTTGTTTAATTGAGTTATCTCTAGTTCTAATGATTTTTAGCTTCTTCAAAGAACTTTTATTTGATATTGTAGTTAAATGTTTGTAAAATCAAACCAGTTTGTTTTTTTCCATTGTTTTAAATTTTTGTTGGAGTTTTTTTTAACAAAATATTAATAGCAAATATTTTTTTAAGAGTAAGAAAGTTTCAATGTAGGATCAAAAACTTATTCAAATCTAATCGACATCCACATCTTCTAGTTATCAAATCTATTCATTTGCACCAAAGACTGTAATTAATTGATAAGGTATGATCTTTTCTTTCCTCAATCCATACTGTGATTCAACTTGATTTGTTTCTACTTGGGTTTGTTTCCAGGCTATGATTTTATAACAACTTGATTTGTTTCAAGCTAATTAAGTAAAGAATCTTTTTCTAGTAATTTAAAATTCACAGATTTTTCATTTTCCACATTTTACTGACTATTGCTTTTTTATAATGGAATGACATTGAGAAGATAACAAATAAGAAGATAACAAAGATATCAGAGCACACACAAAAAGTAGTAATATAATAATAAACTCAGCCTCTTTGACTGCAGTGGCCTCCTTTGTCTTGGTAAGGTGAATGAATTGAAAAAAATAAATTAAAAATCTGCTCTAGTTGATTTTTGTAATCTAAGACAATCATGCTTGCTTTTAATGTCATTTACTGTAATGTCTAGCCACTAATTCTTACTATATTAAGTCTGATAAAAATACCACCAGTTTATATTATGTTGTCAAAACATATTTAAAAACATATTTCAGATTTTTAATTATTTTAAACATATTTAGAAACTAGAGAATAAAACAGCAATACTCGAAGAAAAGAACTGAAGACTTTACAAAATAGAAAATCTAAATAAAAGAAGCTAAAAAAAATATATAATATTAAAAATATTTCTTGTTGAAAACGTTAAAAAAAGGATGTAATTCTTATTATATAGGCAAAACCTCTCGCCACCTTAAAAAAAATGATTAAACACTACAGGAGAGACAAAAACCCACACATATACAAAAGTCTCAGAGCTAATAAAAATTGTTTTAATAATTATACTAATGACTGTTTCTCGATGATGGATTCTGCCTCCAATAAATTTGAGCTTAAGATTACTAAAAGTTTGTTCATTGAATAGAAAAATCCAGATATGAACAAACAATTAAACAAATAAATCATTTAAACAATAAAACAAATATTAACATTTTTCACATAAAAGTTACCATTTTATTAGTTGTTAACCTTCGGTTAAACAATTTAATAACTTTTTTATTGTATATATTTTTTTGCTATTGTCTATTTGAACACAATTGTTAAAAAAAAAAATTATATTTTATTACTTTATAATATTTGTATATAAAATTTATTAAGTTTTTTTAACCCAACTGAAGATGACTATAAAATAGTTGAAACATGTATTGTAACTTTATTTGCTAATAAAAAAAACAAGTTCTTATTAATAAGTGGAAAAAATTAATCAATAATCAAATTCCAAAGAACTGATGTTCGAGGAAAAAAACTAGACAAATAAGAGTTTTTGGAGCATTTAGGAACAGTCACAGAAAAAGGATGAGATTTAATTAAATGATGAGTACACAAGAATGAATTTTAGTAGATGGCACAAGAGACACTAGCTCTTTAGAGCAGTATTATAGTATTTGTAGAAAAGAGAAAGAGAAGCAACATTAGGACAATGTGATAATGGTTAAAGATTTACTGCAAGAACAAGTCAAACTATGTTTACAATACGTTTTTGTACCTTGTCTAAAAGAGAAATGACATCATTAGAAGATCCAGCCCTGATATGGCAACAGTATTCTATACAAGGCTGAATTTGAAATTAATAGTCATAGAGAATAGAATCCAGAGTAAGAAAGTGGCGATAAAGAGATGCAATTCCATACAAGTCCGAATTTGAGATTTATAGTCATAGAGAACAGAATCTAGAGTAAGAAAGTGGCGATAAAGAGATGGAAACGCCATTGATGGAACTTTAGCAGATGCTAATTTTGCAACGGATTTTATATGTTTTTTTTTTTTTTTTTAAATTATCTTCGCTTCCAACAAGGCTGCAAGCAACCACTAATTAGTGTTGGAAGTTACTGGAAAAGAAAAGATGAAGATTGTAGAGCAAGATAACGATTGACAGACAACTTTAAAGATTGCAAATTATATGAATCAGGAAAGCAAGATGAAGGAAGTGAATTCCAAAGAACTGATGTTCGAGGAAAAAAACTAGACGAATAAGAGTTTTTGGAGCACTTAGGAACAGTAACAGAAAAAGGATGAGACTTAATTAAATGACGAGTAACACGAGAATGAATTTTAGTAGATGGCACAAGAGCGGCTTGCTCTTTAGAGCAGTGCCCATTATAATATTTGTAGAAAAGAGAAAGAGAAGCAACATTACGACGATTTGACAGAGGTTGAAGGTTGGCTGCAAGTGCAGGTCCGACTATGTTTACAATGCATTTTTGCACCTTGTCTAAAAAAGAAAGAGCATCATTAGAAGATCCGCCCCAGATATGGCAACAGTATTCCATGCAAGGCCGGATTTGAGATTTATAGAGATAGAGAATAGAATCCAGAGTAAGAAAGTGACAAGCTCGATAAAGAGAAGCAACTTTAGCAGATGCTAATTTTGCAACGGATTTGATATAAGGTTTCCAAGAAAGATCAGAAGTAAGAGTTAATCCTAGAAGATGAAGGGTAGGAGACTGATCAAGTACATTACTGTTCATAAATATAGGAAGGTCTAAATTATTGCGATAACGATTGGCCGAAAAAAATTAAGTTTTGTCTGAATTAAAGTTTACCAGCCACTGTGAGCCCCATGCTGTTGCAGAAGTGAGATCCTTCTCAACTCAGATGCCCCCAATCAAGCAATCAGAGGGAGTTGGCTTCTTATCGTGACAAGAATAAATGGCAGTATCATCAGCACCACATAGAATGCCACCTTAGATGTGAAAATATCTGGAAGATCGTTAATGTAAATTAAAAAGAGTATAAGGCCAAGGATTGAACCTTGGGGAACCCCTGAGGTTACAGAATAAGAAGAAGAGTGCTGTCCATCAAGGACAACTTTTATACTACGATTGGAAAGATATGGATTTTGATCGAGAAGATCAAAATCCATATTGATGATTAGAAAGTAGGTTATGAGATTCGAGATAAGAGATTAAGTGTTTGTTAATTAAAGATTCAAAAACCTTGCTTATGATTGGAAGAAGACTAATGGGACAGTAGTTAGATGAATCAGATCGCTCTCCAGAATTTTTAAAAATAAGGATAACAGATGCTGCTTTCCAGCAGGCTGGAAAACAAGACTCTGATAAGCACTTGTTAAATAGTTTTGAAAAGATAGACGACAGCTCCGGAGAACACTTCTGCAAGACTATAACATGTATGTTGTCCGGGCCACAAGCTGTAGAAGAGTCTAAGCGGGAAATCACTTTAGATACAGAAGCTGGAGTGATGCGAATGTCGAGCAGTGGATCAACCTGTTTGATAGCTATATCAGGTAGAACCCAACTAGTGGCATCAAGAGATGATATTGATGAAAAGTTCTTGGCAAACAATTCAGCTTTGTCTTTAGGTGAGGTGACAAAGTCTGAACCATACAAAAGAGTTGGAATTACAGACTTGCCCTTATTATTGATACTATTAAAGATTCTCCAGAAGTCATGAGAGCCAAATTTTTGTGATGAAATACGAGATTTCATGATCTGAGAATAGCGGGCTTTGGTGTTAGACAAAACCTTTTTACAATGGTTCCTAGTAGTAATAAACAGACATCTGATTTCTGGAGAATTGTTTTGCTGATAGATATGGAAGTAATGGTTTCGATTGGCAATTGCAGCAGCACAATGTGAGGAAAACCATGGAGAAGAGGCTTGACCTGGAATTTTTGAGAGGGAACAAAGGATTCCATGCCAGCCTGAATCCACGAAGTTATGTAAGAAGCACATTTGTCAACAGGAAGACGAAAGATTTCTACCCAGGGGCCATCACGAAGAAAATCACAGAAAGAGTCCAAGTCAGCTTTAAGGTAGTTGTAAGATGTAAGATGATAGGGGGATTCTGATGGTAAAGAAGAATGAGATAATAGTTTTAGAGAGACCTAACCATGATCAGACGCACCTAAGGGTGAGTGTGAAGAAACTGAGCACTGACTAGGATCAGAAACAAGACATAAGTCGAGTAGAGAAGGTAAATGATTCGGGTTGTCTGGAAAGCAAGTTGGAAAGTTGACTATTTGAGTTAGGGATTGAGAAAGACAAAAGTTCCCAAGAAAGATTAGAAGTAAGAGTTAATCTTAGAAGATGAAGAGTAGATGACTCATCGATTACATTACTGTTCATAAATATAGGATGATCTAAATTATTGCATAACAATAATTTATTGATAACAGATGCTGCTTTCAGCAGGCTGAAAAACAAGACTCAGATAAGTATTTGTGAAATAGTTTTTAAACAATAGACAACAGCTACGGAGAACACTTTTGCAAGACTATAACAGTTTATGTTTTTTCCAGGCCACAAGCTGTAGAAGAGTCTAAGCAGGAATTCACTTTAGATACAGAGGCTGAAGTGATATATATATATATATATATATATATATATATATATATATATATATATATATATATATATATATATATATATATATATATATACATATATATATATATATATATATATATATATATATATATATATATGTATATATATATATATATATATATATATATATATAGAAAATTTTTTTTTAAACTTTCTCTTTAATAAAGTTTATATAATTTTTATTTTTTGAATGTGCACATATGTTAAACAATTGTTAGATTTAAGTTGTTACTTTATTTAAAAAGGGTTTCACAAAATATTATATTTTAAAAACATTACCAGGACCGACAACACTTGGGAGAGGGGTGGGGCTGGGGCATGTGCCCCTCACACTTTTTTTAGAAAGGAATTTTTTTTTTAGAAAAGTTTCGACTTTTTTTAAAAATTGACGATTGTGCCCCTCCACTTTGAAATCTGGTTGTCAACCATGGTTAGTAAAGATAAACAATTCAAAGTTATTTCAAACATAATTTAGAGAATCTTATCATTATAGTTTATTATTTATTTTAGTTAAGTTTTAGTTTTTTGGTTTTAAGTTTCAATTAGGTTATTTTTTTTAATTTTTTGTTATTTTTTTTTTACTAAGATTTATTTGCTTCTTTTTCAATGAGTTTTTAAGTTTCTTCATAGTTAAGTTAAAGATAATTTTTCAGCGTATTTTTAAAATGTATGCAAATTTTCAAAACATATTATCAGCCGTGGTCAAGTTTTTAAAGTCAAATAGTATTTGAGTGGTCATATTATGAGGTGAAATTGCACGCCATTTTGTCTGCAAGTTTTGTTAAATGTGCTGCTGAAAAAAGTTTTAAAAACAAAGAAAGTAAAACAACAAAATAGGAAATTTAAATAAACTTAAGTTGAAAATAATAATAACAATAATTTAAATTTGTATACTGTTTTTATTTTTGTTTCTTCTTAGTGGTTTTTATTTTTTAGAACAAAATTTGGTTAGTCAAAGCAAAAAAAAATAAAACAGTTTTAAACATAAAAAGAATGATTTTCCTAAATTTTATTTTTGTTTTATTAAGGAGAAAAGCGAAAATATAAATTGTCATCTGTTTGTAAAATATATTTGTATAATTTTAATGCAAAAAATTATATATCAAAAGTTGAATTAAGTAAAGGCAATTTGAAAACTCTGGAAAAATATCTGGTCTTCAAAATTTTAGTCAATGCAAAGCTCTGTACTTTGTTTTCAAGGAACAAAATATTATAAGTTTATTAGCAAGAAAGTTATAAAAAACAAAACAAAACAATAAACTTATGGCTACAAAAGTAATAACACTCTAGTCATTAACTGGATTTTAAAAGAAATAAAACTATATTAGTGTTATTATTTTTATAATTCTCTTATTACTTTTAAAGTTCATTCTTTGTTCAAACAATATTAGTAATTCCAAACATTATTCAAAGTAGAAAATCTATCTAGAAAAATTAAAGAGGATATTCAAATATTATTAAAAACTTCAGGAACTTTTACAAATCACTTAAACAACTTTATAAAAAGAAACTTTATAACAAGTTTAGCATTATGAAAAGTGATAATAATGGTCCATAAAAATGCTCGTTAATTTTAAAATCAACCAACAAAAAATTTTTATTGGTTGATTTAATAATTAACACACATTTTAATGCACTATTAACAACATTTTTCATATAGTTAAACTTGTTATAAATAATGTTTTTTTAAAGTTGTTTAAGTACCTTAAGTTTTAACATAGTCATAAAGTACATAGTTTTTTTAGAACCTATTCTACCAATGAATGCACACATTTTGAAATAAAAGTGCATTAAAAAAAATATTGTTGATTTATCCTTGATTTTTGCAAATACCTTGTCTTAATTGTTACATATTTGACTTAGGAACTTCTCAAAGAAATATAAATGTTTTTCTATCAGAGAAATCTCTTCTTTTGATCATGTTTTTAACAAAGAATCAAGAAAAAAAGTTTTACAAGTTATAACTAAAGATATATCTTTAGTTATATATTATATAGTAATTTTTTAATATTTTATAGTAATTTTACATATTAAAATTTAAAATACTATATCATATAATAGTTGATAAATATGTAAAGTTTGAAATCAAAAATAAATTAATTTGCTAGCAAAAGGCTAGCAGGTCAATCTAAGTAAAACTTTTATTTTTGGATCAACAGGTTAACTACCTTCAATATTGGCTTTTTATTGCCAAATCCTTCTTTATGCAGGATATAGTAATTTCTCGTATTCCTAAAAAGCTCAACTCAAAGAAAACAATTTTTTCTTCTAAAGTAGATGACAAATAATATTTAAATATTTATATTTAAAAAGATCAATGTTTAATACAATTGTGTCTAACCTTATTTCTTTTTAAAAAAATATCAAACACCCAAAAATTTAACCATAGCTCATAAATATTTATTTTGCAAACATATATAGGGATAAATGTCATCAGTTTAGTTATTGATATAGCTAAATACTTTTTGAATATTGGTTCCAGTATGTTTCAACTGAATAACTATAACAAGATTCATTAGATATTTACTCTGGCCAACAACAAGCTATAGGAAGAAGAATGGGTAACCCGTATATATATATATATATATATATATATATATATATATATATATATATATATATATATACATATATATATATATATATATATATATTTATATATATATATATATATATATATATGTATATATATATATATATATGTATATATATATATATATATATATGTATATATATATATATATATATATATATATATATATATATATATATATATATATATATATATGTATGTATATATATATATATATATATATATATATATATATATATATATATATATATATATATATATATATATATATATATATATATATATACACACAGTAGGCAAAAAAATAAATGGCACAAACTTTTTTTTTTTAATTTGTATAAAATGGTTAAAATAAAAAACGGTAGTTAGTTTTTGTTTTTAAGAGAAAAAACCATTAATTATTTGAAAATAGTATTATATTGAAGCACTATATTTAAAAATTATCAAATGTAAGTTCATATGACTTTGAAAAATCAACTGTACTTATACTCATAAAATATTTTCTCACAAAAAAATTAATGGCGCAAATAAGAAAAATTTCCAAATTAAGACAAAAATTACTTTTCAATATTTAGTTAGGCCACCTTTTGCCAGTATAACTGCTTGCAGATGCTGAGGCATGGATCCCACTACAAATTTGGTTTCTTCTGGAGTTATTTTCTCTCATGCTTTAACTATGGCTGTTTTTAGATCATTTTGTCTCCAATTTTCTGGTCTAGAATGAAATCTTCAATTTTCTGGTCCAGAATGTACCACAAATGCTCAATCGGAGTCAGGGGACTGGGCAGGCCATTCCATCACATATTCTTTTGTAAACATTCCTTTGTTATTATGGCAGAATGTTTTGGGTCATTGTCTTGTTGAAAGACGAAGATATTTCCAAGTCTAAATTTACGAGCAGATGGCTTCAAATTTTGCTTTAAAATGTGTATATACAAATTCGTGTTCATTGTTGATTCAATGAAGGTCAATTTGACAGCTCTTTGCAATGCCATTGATCCACACACCATGATATTTTCATCACCGTGTTTTACTCACATGCAACTCAATTTGTATGCCTTGCCTTGTTTTTGCCAAACTTGCTGCTGTCCATTCCATGAGATAGGTTAAATTAGAATTCATCACTCAAAATTACTTCTTCCAGTACTCAATAGTCTTGTCAACATACATTTTTGCAAATAATAATTTTTGTTTTATATGTCTTAGAATCAAATAGAGTTTTTTGCAACATATTCTGCCATTAAATCTTTGCTTTTGAATAATAATCTTTTCTTCATGTCTTAGAGTCAGATAGGGTTTTTTGTGACATACTCTACCATGAAATCCTTGCTCTCTATTACTATTTTGGATAGTTTGAGCTGAAATCATGATTTTATTGTTGTTTTTAACTTTGTCTGCAATCTTTTTAGCTGCTTCAAATCTGTTTTGCTTGACTTGTAAAATAATGTTTTTATTAATGGCAGCAGATGTATATCTATACAATTCAAATTATACTTTTTTATGTTGCTGACTGTTTGAAAAATAATTCTAGTCTGCTTATTAATTTCTCTGTAGGTCTTACTATTATTTACCAAATCCACAACTAATTTTCTATTAAAAACTGTCCAATTTTTTTTAACAAAGCGCATTTTGCTATAAATTAATTAATTTTATTCAATTAATCAAAACTCATGGGTTACATATATATTTTATGTGTTACATATGTAAATATTTTATAAGTTGTATATGTAAATATAATTTTAGACTTAAACTTACCAAAATTTTATTTTTTTTTCCACAAAAATTCAAAAAATACTAAATAAAATTTTTGTGCCAATAATTATTTTGCTTCCAATATAACACCTGTGTGCTTTTAGTGTTTTTAAAAACAATAATCCTTTGATAAAATCATGCCTAAGTACAAAAATCTTCATAATAGTATTCTTTGATGTATATTTAACAGTTTTTAAAAAACATGGATAAACGGATAAGTTAAAAATAAAAAACTCTTAAAAAATTGATTTAAAAAAAATGCGATTTCTGGCAAATCAGCCAACTTCAAGGAGCCTTCGTCAGACAGTTGAAGAAGAAATATTTGCGCCTGATGTGGACAAATCTCTCTGAAGGTCTGCACTTGTTTTCTTAGGATCCTTTATACTTTTTCTGATGATAACTGTATCATCGCGAGGTGTTGTCTTGCGTTTTCTTCCACATCTTCCTTGTCGCAGTGTTGAAGATTCACCAGTGTCTTTTTTTCTTTTCAAGATGTAACCAACAGTTGACTTAGCCACCTTCATTTTCTTAGAAAACTGTTTAATGCTCAAACCAGCATGTTCTTTAAGAGCTATAATGCTTGCACGTTTCTTGGGAGTGATATCCATTGTGAATACGAGGTGAATAATTTGTCACAACCTTTCTGTACAAAGCCTGGAGTAGCACTGAAGCCACTGATGCATTTGCTAGAATGTCTTCCCGGCAGCAAAGAGTTGCTAGACTACAGTAAAATACTTATCTGAAAAAACAAGAGAATCTTTAGTATCATAGCTAAAAGTTGGGCATATTGTGAAGATTATTCCAATTTTGCCACTGTCTGAACTTTGTCTGAAAATTGCACAATACTGTACTTAAAAAAAAAAACTATGAAAAAGAACTAATCATTAAGGAGAATTAGTTTCTTGAAAGTTCTCATATCCTCCCAAACCAGATTTTGTTTTTAAAATTAAAAACAGATTTATATTAACATTCTATATTCCTAATTTTTTAATTAACTTATTTATTTTGTTTAAAAAAAAAAAGTTTAATAAATTTCTTGTTTTAAAAGTATTTTTTTTCAAAATTTTTTAGTAATTACCATTTTTGCTGTTTAATATAATAAACAAAACTTTTGGAAAAAAAAAATTATTTTTGTTTTTTAATTAAAAATTTCAACAACTTTTTATAAAATATTCAATAGAAAATAATGACTTTTAACTAGAGAGTAAATTAAACATATTTAAATATTTTCATACTTTAAAGGCTCTGGGGGACACTATAGTTAATTAGGCTGTTCATTTCTTTTTTAAATTGTTATATCCCTCTTTTAACTCCTAAACACTAAACTTAGCAAACAAAGCTGCTTTACAGAGAAATAAATTAAGTGTGGTAAAAGTGTGTCAGGCTGGAACTCCAAGTCTCTTGTCTATGAAGCAAACAAACCAATACACTGCTATCACTTTAGAGGACTTTTTAAAACTAAAAAAAAAAGCACAGTTTAATATTTGAGATTAAAAAATATTTTGAGTTATTTTTATAAAAAAATAATAGCAACAATGTAGCTGTTACCATAGCAGCAACATAGTCGTGCATAGTTTAAAAAATTAAAGCTTCAATTTTTTTCATTAAAAGAAATTTGAGTTACAATGCATTGATAAATTAGAGTTTTATTTAGCCACAATTGAAGCAGCATAACTGTTCACAGCATTCACTGTTTACTGCATTCAAAGCAACATAAATTTTTGAGCATAACTATTCACTTTAGCATAAATGTTCACTACATTCACTGTTCACAACATTCACAGCAGCATAACTGTTCACTGCAGTAGCATAACTGTTCACTGCATTCACTGTTCACAGTATTCACAGCAGCATAACTATTTACTGCAGTAGCATAACTGTTCACTGCATTCACTGTTCACAACATTCTCAGCAGCATAACTATTTACTGCAGTAGCATAACTGTTCACAGCATTCACAGCAGCATAACTATTCACTGCAATAGCATAACTGTTCACAGCAGCATAACTATTCACTGCAGTAGCATAACTGTTTACAGTTTAAGAGTGTTAAAGTTGTTTATAAGACTTTTAGTTGCAATGCATTGATAAGTTAAGAAACTGGCCAAATTGATATAAAATCTTTTTTTTTATTGACATTCACCAAAAAGTAATCAAAACATAGATAAATGTGTAATAACTCAATTTCATTTGTTTTACAAGATGTGAAACTATATGAACAGCATGTACGCACTTCAGTATATATTTTTACATGAGGTTAATTTTTTCTTTTTACCATTTTGTAATGCAATACTGCATTGCTGATTGCAAATGAAAAGTTGCAACATCTTTTTAAAGAGGCATTTTTTGCTTTATAAATGAAATAGCACTTTTAATGTAGTTTTGAAGAGTTATTCAGCTATAATTATTTTGCTTTCACAATTTTTTTTTAGCTGAGTGGATTGGCTTTAATAATTGTTGGTGGAATAATCAAAAATAATTATGGAGATTACTTCAAATATGCTGACAACAAGTTCATGACTACTCCAGTGTTTATTATTGTTATTGGTGTCATTGTTTTTATTATAGGATTTTTGGGCTGTTTTGGTGCAATTAAGGAAAACTCTTATGCAATGTCATCATTTTTTATGGTGATTGTAATTATATTTATTCTAGAAATAATTGTTGGCATTTTGGCATTTGTCTACACAAGCAAAGTAATTACCATTTAATTACACTTACAAATATATTAATAAATTTACATTTAATGTAGTCTTTACTTTTTCAAGAGGGTACAAAATAGATAGTTTGCAGGACACACATAATTGTTGTTTAACATAAAAATTAAAAATTTTTAATAACAGAAAATAATTGCTTATGCTAAACAACAGTTATGTGTCCTGCAAACTGTCTATTTTGTTCACATGTATTTATATACACATATACAGGTCTTGTTTTGAATATAAAATACCTTATGAATAAGTGTAACAGGATATGAAACATCATAAAACTCTTTTATGATGTTTCATATCCTGTGTTAAATAAAAAAATTTTAAAGTACTACAATTTATAAAATTACTGCAAACTAAATTAATTGATGTTTTACCTCAAAATAATGTAGAAATGTTATTATCTACAAATGAAATAACTTTAATTTAGTTCAGGTTTTTAAATTTAATTTTTCCTGAAATTCACTACAAATCTTTTTTTCCTATAAAAATTGAAGGCATAAAAGTATATAAAATATATTTAATTTTGAATTCTAATTCTCTTTATATAAAATATTTATATTATATACATTTATGTTTTATATGTTTTTGATATTTTGTTTTATTTCTTTAATTTGTATTTATGTTTTTGCAAGTAATAATTATTTTCTGTTATTAAAAATTTTAAAAATGAATTTCTGAATTAAAAATCATAGGATTGTATAGAATAGTTTATATTTTCTATTGGCATAATCAATTGCATCACTTTGTTGTATTCAATGGCTTTTTGAATACTCCATTTGGGTGTATATTTTTGATAAATCTCAATATGTTTTGCATGCTCATAAAGTTTAAATTTAATGGTGATAATTAAATTATTTTTACTTTTCTTATTCATTTGCATTGTATTTTGGAAGTGCAGTGTAAATCCATTTTTGAGCTTTTATAAATTTACTATTTTAGATTTTTTTCTTAACAGATTTAATCCTGCATGTTTTAAAAATGAACATGTTGTTTGTCTCTTTCCTTTTCTTTATTTTGTATTTAACTTCTTTCATTTTTCTTGATAATTTGTTAATAGAAAATGCTAATAAACAGTTATACATTCATTTAAAAAAAGAGTTTATAACTTATGCACATATCAGCAAACATATGCACATACAATACAAAAGTTGTATGTATAATTATGTGCATAATATGCATATTATGCGCATACAAATTAAACAGATGAATGGTATGTTAAATTAATTAAATATTGTCAAATATAAAAGAAAATATTTTTTAAATCAAATGCAGGTGACTTTAAACTAAAAGAAATAATTATTCATTTTTTAAATTAATTTTACTAGTAAATGTTTTAAATTATTTTCATGATTTCTAAAAGATTTTCTATATCACAAAAATTTATTTTTGTATTACATTTGCTCATTTATAATTTCTTCACACAAAAACTTGCTGAAAACTGCTCCAAAAATAGTTTTGTATTCAATGCCTTGATACGAAAGTTCACTATATGATCTCCACCAATATTTGTCCAACCATCACTGACAAGTTTAAAATTTCCAGATGATTCAACAATTTCTTTCTATTTAGCCGGAGCATTCTGCTTACTTTTTATCAAGAAGTGAACCTGACAACATTATTGCTAATTTCATACCTTTTTTTTTTTTTTTTTTTTTTGGTTCTTTGTCACATTGTTGACTAAATTGTATGTTTCAGCTGAGATTAAGATGTTGTTGTTAAAGTTAATTGATGATTTGGCTTTTCATTTTGCAAAAAATCGTTTCTCATCTTCACTAGCGTTTGGACATGATGTTCGTTCAAGTGCTGCCGCCCGATCTTTTGCCTTTTGATTGTCTTTTGGCAGGCGATGCAAGTTCCAGTTCTCTTTACTGTATTGAGATTTTGCAAATATTTGTTTATTTTAAAATTTTCCATTGTCTTGCTGTGTTAGGAAAAAAGTCTAATTAACCTATAAATCTTTCAGTTTTTCATTGTTTTACTAACTTATTTCTTTTATTTAAGCACTTTTATAATTAATAACATTTAACTCCACTAATAATAGTGGAATTAAAAGTTGTTAATTATAAAAGTGCTTTTGAATCAAAAAAGTTGTCAGTTTTAATTTAAAACTGATGATTTTTTTGTTCCAAAAGCACATTAATTTAAAATTTCATAAAAACTAGAATTAAAATTTGTTTTTTTTGTTTGTCTGTCTAGTCAAAACAATTCAATAATTTGTTTTTGATAAATTGAAAAAGAAAAATTGCTATTCGCATAATTATGTGCATAGTTATACAAATGTATGTGCATAATTTATCAGCGAATATCTGTGCATACAAGTTTTTCCAAACCCTATTTAAAAATAATTCATTCATTGTGATGATAATTATGTAAACAAAATTTAGAAAAGAAATACAAAAGGAAGAGAGAAAGGAAATAAAAAGATTATAGAATATTTTTTGAAGAACAAAGGAAAAGATTATAAAAATATAGCAAAAACAAGGGAAAAATTTGATAAAATAACAAATGAAAAGACTTGTTGTTACCAGAAAAAATTTCTTTATAAAAACAAATTTAGTATCGAGAGATATTCGTATTTATTGATGTTTATAAAATAATAATTTACATACTCTCATACATAATGTTTACATTTAATATATATATATATATATATATATATATATATATATATATATATATATATATATATATATATATATATATATATATATATATAAATGTATACATATATATATATATATATATATATATATATATATATATATATATATATATATATATATATATATACATATATATATATATATATATATATATATATATATATATTAGACTGCTTCATTTTGAGGTCATGAAAAAATTCTAAGTACCATGGAGTGTTATCTGCTGCGTTAACCCTTATTTTATTAGTAGAATTTTTTTTTTTTTAAATTTTGACCACTTTTAGGGGTTGCTCAAGTGCCTCAAAAGTCATATTTTAGGCTTTTTTACCCTTTTTTAAGCCCATTTTTTGCACGTTTGAGCAAGTACTAAAACTCAAAAAATTTTTTTTTTTTCTAGAGTTTTTTTTAAGTTAGAATAAAAAAATTAAAATGCATGGTAATTTTATTTTATTGAAATAATTTGTGTAAATTTATCTACAAAAACGCAAAGTTATGCAATTGTTGCGCTTCATGTTAATTTAAAAATGTTGCGTATTTGCTTAAACATGTTATGCAAATTACTTTTTAACAAAAACGATATTTAATTTTGATTTAAAAACGCGGGAAATAAATATAGATTACTCTTATGATATACTTACTCCATATACTAATTAAAGCTATTTACTATTGATTTATTCATGTCAGGGAAAAGTAAGAAAAAAGTTGACACACATTTTTTGGTAAGGGAATCCAGGTCATCCTTATCAAAAGACAAGTTTGCTACCAAGCAAGAGGTTTTGAAATACTTCTTGCATTTGATGGAGAAGTACCCAAAACAAAAAGAAAGTAGAATTATCCACTGTCCATTGACAAAAAACTTTGAAATCAGCTGCCATAATGAAAAACATATTTGCTGCACTCTTTCAAAGTTAATTACACCTTAGTTGAAGGGTGGATTTCAGATTTTACAATTACAAACAATTAGGTAGGTACCAGACTGTATATGTTTTTTTTATTTATATATTATTACTTATTAGTGGAAAATATTAATATAACTAGAGTCTGCTGTTAAATAAGTTAATAAACAGAAATAGGTGTTTTTAAATATACCGAACCTATAAATCACATTTTTTAGGATAAAGATAGAGAAGCTGATCCGAACCTGGAAACTGTTAAAAAAAACAACAAAGCAAGACAAACTTTATCAGAGATTGAAAAAAGGAGGAGGTTTTTAACTCAGATAAAAAGTATCTTTTGGATTGCACCTGAGCTCGATACTCTGGTTGCAATCATTAAAGCTGATAGGAAACAAAAGGATCAAGAGAAGACTGAAGATATTGCATTTTTATTAGACCAATTAGGAGATAGAAAAACTAGAATAGGTGGAATCGATACAAGGTACCTTTACTCTGTAAACAGGAGTTTATCCAAAATTAAAAGGAAATCAAATTTGCATGAAACCATGTCAGAGAGTGAATTCAGCTCAAATGGATCGGAGAAAGATGAAGGTAATGATGATTTTTCATACCCAGATCCAGAGTTAAAGAAAAAAGTCAAAAAAACTAATACTGTTATGCTTCCAAAAGATATTCTCAAGAGAACTACTGATACTGCTGTTGGGGAAGGAATAAGTCATAGGCAGCATGCTTCCATGATTAATAGTATAATCGCTAAATCGGGTGGAAATGTAGCTGAATTTAAATCTTCAACCTCTACAGCATTACGCGCTGCAGATAAGGTCATTCATGATGAATCAAAGAGGATCAAGGATGATTTAAGAAGTTTAAGAAAAATCAATAAGAACATTTTAGTTCAACTCCATTTTGATGGAAAAGTATGTCATGAATATACTGATGGGAAAAAATTGGAACAAGATCGATTAGCAATATTAATAAACGCTAACAA
>NC_061163.1:33750973-33798473 GCF_022113875.1 Hydra vulgaris
CTTTTTTTTTTTTTAAGTCATTTTTAGGCTCTGGCCCATAGAAAGGCCTCCAAAAACAAAAATAGCCCCGGGCCCTAAGAAGTGTTAATCCGCCACTGCTCACATGATTATTTTTCCGTTTCCTTTCCCAAAGAAAAACGGATAAGTAGAAACTCTCCTTTAGACTAATGATATTTTTGTGTTTTGTTTTATTGTTTGTTGTTATTATTTTAACTTAGGTTGAAAATTTCGCTGATGACGCATTAAAAAGAGCAGTGGAAGATGTTTCTGATGAGGACGATCCTCTAGCTAAAGAACTTCTTGATTGGATGCAAAATAAGTTCAGGTGTTGTGGCGTGTTAGGACCTTTTGACTTTAACAATGTTACAGATTCAAATTTCACATGTGGGTTTGATAAAGGACTTAAGTCATGCCATCGAAAACATGATTGCAAAAAAACTCTTTACAGTGTTGGATGCAAGTTAAAGTTTTCTGATTTCATTAAGCAAAATTTGATTGTTGTTGGAAGTATTTCATTTGGCATTTCTACAATAAAGGTAACTTATTGCCTTATTATCTATACTTGGTAATTGATTTTAAATAAATTTTGTATTCTTGCTACTTTCTTGATAATTAATGCGTTTTTTTCCAACAATAAAGAATACTTTTGTTCTACAAAAGTAAAAAAAAATTGACCTATTATGAATTGTTTTCGTTTCTTTTTGTTGTTTCTTTACTTTAAGTACCTCCTCCTTTTTTAAGTATTTCTGCTTTTTGATATGTATTACATATTTAAGATGTTGTTTTAGTATCATTATTTTGTCAATATCTGAATTTGAATTCTTGTTCTTTTTTAGTTTTTTGGAATTGTTTGCGTATGTGGATTAATGAAAGTTATATCATTAAGAAATGAATATGTATAATACAAAATGTTTAAATAAAGTTGCTGTAAAAATAAGATAAGATGTGTTTATAAGATTATATGCATATTTAATATTTTTGTTTCGCTGACTACACGTAATCGAAAGGGTAAGGCCTGAGTTAGGGTTATATATATATATATATATATATATATATATATATATATATATATATATATATATATATATATATATATATATATATATATATATATATATATATATATATATATATATATATATATATATATATATATATATATATATATATATAAAGAGTTTGATTATTTGAAAAAATAAAACTTTGTGATGGTATATATATTATTATTTTTGATATATATATATATAATATATATATATATATATATATATTTCTATTTTTAAATATATTTTGATGTAAAAATATATCAACGATATTTCGCTGACCTATTGTGGTCAGCGTCATCAGGTAATAATAAAACGTTACAAAATAATATAAAACAAACCGTTTAAAAAAAAGATATTAAAAAGCGTCTAATATAAAAACCAATTAATTAATATAATAATGACGTCAGTTAAATTTTTGTCAAAATGGGTCCCCAAGTTCTTGTTTTAATTTTATCCCCATCATCTCGATTTAGAACACCTTCCCTAATACCTATCTCATATCAAACTTTCGATTTGTTAATCTCCAGGGATTCTCTTATTTTTCGTATCCTGTATTTTTTGAACAACTGCCAAGATCTTAGAATTTAGCTAATCAAAGTTACCACGGCATGTTCTAGAATGTTCCGTGGCTCCTGAACTTGACCAATTTTGATTTTTGCAAGCTCTTTGATGTTCTGCACTTATTGAAATGATTTTCTTTTTGGTCTCACCAATATATAAATTTCCGCATGAGCATTTAAGTTGATAAACTCCCTGATTTGAGTTCGGAGGTAGTTTTGTTTTGTTGTTGCATAATATGTTATTTAAGATGTAATCTAACAATCATGTAATTTAATTCAGAGGAGTGCAAATATTCAGTTAAATTCATGATCATTCAGTTAAATTCATGATCATGCTCATTCAGGTCAGGAAACAATTTTCACATACAAGCTGAGTATTTTCCTTAAGTTTGATTTTAATTGGATAACATTCAGATTATTATTTAAACCATTTTTGTCTCGATTACAAGCAAGCAGCAGTTTTAGGTGATCTAGAGATATTTTGTAGCTCAACACATCTCTTAACGAACTTTCCAATTATAGCAAACAAAATGAAAACTCTCTGATACTTCTGCAGAGGCAATGAAACCAATAACAAATGTTTTTCTTCTATGTTTAAGAATTTTAGTCCGATATTTATCTGTTAAGTTAGCAAGATATTGAATTGTTTTTTCAATAATACTAATCCAATAGATTTTACCATTAAGAAAGAGACCTTTTTCAAATTTTTGCCAAATGGACTTTTTGAATTAAGTAAATCAAAAAGTTGATTGGCCGATAACATTAAAAATTCAATGGCAAAAACACTTAGTAATTCTGATACAGAATTACTAAGTGTTTGTAGAGCTATTTTATGTCTCTTAAAATTAATATGGCTATTGCTAAGTTTGTTAGCAAACTTTAAGCCATGCTTATCTTACAAATTTTGCAGAATTGTAATGTGATCCCATTTTACAAACCTATTTTAACTACCAATATATATATATATATATATATATATATATATATATATATATAAAATATATAATAATATATATTTTTTTATAAAATATATAATAATATATATTTTTTTATAAAATATATAATAATATATATTTTTTTATAAAATATATAATAATATATATTTTATATATATAATATATATAAAAAAATATATATTTTTTTTTGACAAATTCTCCGTTGTCAGCGGAGAATTTGTCAAAAAATATCTTTTTTACTTAGACTGGTTTCTGCAAGCAAATTGAGTTTCCCAGGCGGAATTAATGGTACTAGCAGTCATCAACACGTTCCACCAAGAGTTTCTGAAGGATTTCAGCTCATCATTTGGATTTAAAAAGAATCACTCCACTGATAAATTCGGTTGGTGTATTTGTTGATCTTAAATATATATTGTGTATTTATATTCTCTTAAATAAACTAAAAAATGACGGGGTTAAACATTCGAATATTAAAATGTTTCAAAGTTATTTGTTAAATAGGAAACAATACATTTCTTTTAGCTGCGGAGAAACAAATAGTATGAATATAAACTACCGAGTTCTTTAAGAATCAATTTTAGGACCACTCTTATTTTTAATTTATACTAATGATTTAAGCAAATCATGTAATTTACTAGATTTTATTTTGTTTGCTGATGATACAAATTTGTTTTACGCTTATAATGCTATAAACATGTTGTTTAATTCAGTATACATGAAACTATTAAAACTTACAGGGTGTTTTAATGTAAATAAATTATCAGTTAATTTCACTAAAACAAAGTATACTTTTTTTCCATCAGTTTCATGAACGTGATAAAACCCCCTTAAAATTTCCAATACTTTGTTATAGAAGTTAAGCTATGAAAAGAGAACACTCATTAAAATTTCTAGGCATACTCCTAGACGAAAATGTAACTTAGATAGATCTTAGATATACATTATCTTGAAGGTAAAATCTTAACAAATATTGGCGCCTACTTTATAAAGCAAGACCCTTTATTAATTAAACTAGTTTAAAACTGCTATATTTCTTCTTTATTCATTGTTAACTGAATTATGCAAAGATAGCTTGGTGTTGCACAAATCAAAGCAAAATCAAAAAGTGCGGCCGTGACGCAGTGATTAGAGCGCTTGCTTTATAAGCAGGAGATCCAGGTTCGCAACGAGCTTTGGACATATTTCGCGTCACGGTACGGCAGGAGGCGTGAACTTCCTGGTTAAATGCACTTCTATGGTGGTCTATGACAAGACCGTTTGGATTTCTTGGGGCACCTAAATAACAAAAAAAAAAAAAAAAAAAGCTCTTTAAAATACAAATGTGCAGTTAGATCCAATTTATGTTGTTTTACACACTCTAAAGAACTATTTATAAAGCTGAATACAGTCAGTGTCTACCAACAAAATATTCAGGGCGGTGCAGAGGGTGAGTCACTCGAGCAAATTGCTAAGGACTCCGGACCCTATGGGGGCCCCCAACAGTGGCAATATCATTCCCGGTTTTTTTTCCTTCTTTTTTTGCCCATCAAGAGCTTTAAGTTAGTTAAATATTAATTAGCTCATTAAATTTAATAAAAATTACCGCAAAAAAGAGCTTAAGATCTAATACTTCTTTTTTTAAAATAAATTACGCAACGCTAAATTATTTTAAAAAAAGAAGTACTTTTCCTAGTCCGAAAAAACTTTTGTTAAAAATTTTTTTTTCCATATATTTTTACAACTATTTTTACAGCTTTAACAATATATACTTTTATTGCAAATACACTCAAAATGCTTCAAAAAAAAAACTGAAATAATATTAAGATATATTTGATGTACAAAGTAATGAAATAAAGTAAAATAGTTTTACAGTTTAAATTTTGAAAAGACAGAATAAGTAAAAAAGAAAAAAAAGTTTATTTTTTCCTTAAAAAAGGAAAAAATAAACCTTTAGTTATATAGTCAAGGGAAATTTGCAGAAAATTGTGTGAAGTCTTGTCATCAAGAACCCTTTTTTAAAAATAATTTCATGAGATACTCATAACTATTTTATTCAATATACTTATTTTTCAATATAATTAGTCGTGCTATTAGGAGGGAGCATAACATTAACATAACATATACATACATATACATACATATACATATACATATATATATATATATATATATATATATATATATATATATATATATATATATATATATATATATATATATATATATATATATATATATATATATATATATATGTATATATATATATATATATATATATATATAAGTATGTATATATATATATATATACATACATACATACATACATACATACATACATACATACATACATACATACATACTTACATACATACACATCCACATATACATATATACATGTATATTCATACTTGCTTATATATTTAAGTTTTAAATTTTTATTATTTTTTTATATTTGAATTACTCATAAGATATTAGAAAATTTCATATATAATTGATTGTATCTAAGACGAGTTTTTTAAGATTAGCTTTTAAGGAAATTATATTTTTTAGGAAGGGTATCAAGGAATTTTTGGTATTAATTTGTTATACAAGGAAGGACCACGATATGTTATAGAAAATTAGGACAGTTTTCATTTTTTTCAAAGGTACTATATAGTTTCCAGTTGTTCTATTGCTAAATTTATTTATATTAGTTTTAAAAAAGTTATTTATAAATTGACTTGGAACAGTTCCCTTTTTATGTCTGAACATAAACAAAATATTTTGATATATATTGATTTGGTAAATGTTTAAAACATTCATCTGTTTTAGTAATGGGTTTGCCTGAGTCAGTTTGTTTTTATGAAATACAATTCTTGAAGCGAGTTTCTGCCGTCTATAAAGTGAACTTAATTTAGTTTTATGGGTACTTGCCCATCCTATATTGGCGTATGATAGATAGCTGTGTATAAAGGAAAAATAAAAAAGTTTTAAATTTTTGAGCGATAGATAGTTTCTTGCTTTATAGAGTAGACCAATGTTTTTTGAGATTTTAGTATTAATGGTATTTATGTGAGAGTTCCATGATAAATTCTCGTCACCAAGAAATTTAGATGATTGAGTTCGTTCAATAATTGTGTTGTCTATACTAAGAGTTGGTAAAATTGATGGGGTAGCTCTTTTGATTTATTTTAAAGTTTATCTTTGTTAATCTAGTATCGTATTGGTTAAATCATGGTTAAATATTTTTTTTTATATATGGAGAGATTCAGGTCCTTAATTTTTATTCTTATTTAATTAATATCTTTTTTTATTTTTATTTTAAAAGTTTAGCCGAAATTTAATTTTTTATTATTTTCTGATTTGTAACTTTTTATTTTATTTTTTCAAATAAAAAGTTATAACGTATAAACTTTATTGTAAGTTATATTTTGTTCAGATTTATTTTTATTTTTAAATATTTATTTATTACTTTTTTTCCTGCGAGTTCGTTATTTCACATTTTTTTACGAATTATTTCATAATTTAAATCAAATATAATAAATATTGTTTGCTATCTTTAAAAATGGATCAATTAAATAAAAAATGTTAAATTTTTTTATATTTTCATACTCCTTACAACTGTTTTTGTTTTTTTTCCTATTTCTTTATTTGTAACTTTTTGCTTTATCTTTTCAAAAAGAATGTCTTATTTTATGTATAATGGTAACAATTGTATATGTTGTACGTATATATTTATATTTTACGGAATCAATTTTCGGGACTTGGGGATTTTCGGATCTTGTGCTATCGAGAGGAGACGAACTAATGCAAATAGGTCTATGCTTAATTTTTGAAGTTTTTGTAATATGTTATATAAAAGAATCTAAACTTGCTCCCATATTATGATACAATTAATGAAGATGAAATTGTCAGTTCGTCTTTTATTTAGTGCATTAACGTTCGCACGTTCCATTGAGACTTTGCTTGTCAGATCAATGTGTTAAAAAATGAAAGCATAGCAATTTTTAAAAGCTCTCACCACATCTATTTAAAAAAACAACCCCTTTTGGCTTATGAACTAAAGTCATTTGGAAAATGGACAAAAACTGGCGGATTAGCTTCGGGTAACCACCGATGAATAGTGTTTTCATTTAACTTGCTAATAGTGTTTTCATTCATCGCGCGAATAGTGTTTTCATTCAACTTGCGAATAGTGTTTTCATTCAACTTGCGAATAGTGTTTTCATTCAACTCGCAAATAGTGTTTTCATTTAACTGTGAATAGTGTTTTCATAACAACTTGATCAAAAATTCTTTTATTAAAACCCTTAATAAAATAATAAAGCTAAAAGTTTTTGATTTTGAAAATAAAATAGCAAATTTATGACAAAAAATGCCATTTAACTTGTTGATTTAACGTTACGCAGTAAAAACCATGTAAAAAAATGTTTTAACTTTATAGATGACATCTTACGAAACAGTATTGTGAATTCCATTTATTCTTACAAGATGTTGTTAAGTCAATTCTTAACATAGAAATAAAAACAGTTTCATTAGAGGTGAACGACTATGGAAAATAAACAGGTTATCTTAATATTATGCATTTAACTAACGTTATATCATTAACCTTTCGAGCAATTGTTACGGAAATTGTCTAGGAAAAACTGTTTTTATTTCTTTCTAAAGAACGTCCTTAAAAATTTCGTTATTTAAACAGCGAGTAGATCCTTTTTGTGGCAAGTATTTAATTTGCGAATTAAAGCATTTAATAAAGATTTGTTTTATATTTTAAAAAATGTTAACTAACAACTAACAAAAGTCATTTGTTAGTTAAAAGCAATATCAGTTGTATTAGTGATGGACTACTCGATTCGTAACTTAAAAAAGAAGAAAATCGTAACTTCGTTTTAAAGTTACAAAATAATTGGTTACTCTTTTAGAGATTTTATATCAAAACTTTTTTGATTTTTTTGATAATTTAAAATCTCAAAGAATCATAATTTAAAATCTCTAAGAATCATAATTTAAAATCTCTAAGAATCATAATTTAAAACCTCTAAGAATCATAATTTAAAATCTCTAAGAATCATAATTTAAAATCTCTAAGAATCATTATTTTGATCCAATAAATTCTTATCAAAAGTAATTGAGTTTTTCTCAAAGAATAAAAGCAATTTTTAATTAATAATTCTTTGTCGTGTAAATAATAAGTTATTTTTAAAAAAGTGCCGAAACCTTCAGATGCATCTAAAAGTTTTGACGCTTTTAAAAAGTTCCTTTTTTAAAAACATTTAAAAAAATAAAATATTTGATCAACAATAAATTGAAGATGCCAGCTCCATTTCCAGTGTAAAATATATCAAATTATGCAATTAAAATCACGGTGAAAATAATATTTTACAATGATGCGTTTTTTATGACATCGCGGAGTACGATAACTTTCGGAACCATTAAAACAACTTAAAGTAAATTTAAAACAACTTAAAGTAAACGTGAACTTTACTAAAACAAAAAGTTGTTTTTCTTGATATTTATTCTATTAAGAAAACTTGTGTCCTGTTTAAAAAAAATTTGCAAAGTCATATTATAAACCATAAAGAGCAGTTTTGTTTTTAAAACGTAGCTTATCTACTTAGGGTAGATTAGGGTAATTCTTTTAAGCAAAAACTGAAACATTTCAAAAACAATTATGCTAAGTCCAAAATTTTGGCGAATAAACAAATTTTAGGAATTTCTACTCATGATCCACTTAGATATTTGGGCACCCGAAATTTTTTCTTAAAAACATAGAGGTTTTTAAAAAAATAGCATAAATGAAAAAACACTGGGTAATTTAAGCGTGCTCATATCACACAAATATGGCATCTTTAAATAAAGTCAAAACTAAATGTTTCTATGCATTGTTTTTCAAACAAAAATGGATTGTATTTTTAGCTAACATATTTTTCTTTATGAAAAAATTATTTTCATTAATTTAGCACCAAAATTTCGCGCCACAAATTTTATAATGCGTGATGAAATTATTTTAACAACGCAAAAAATTAACAACTTAACTTTTTTTTTTTTTTAACATTTTAATTTTAAATTTTTTTTACATTTGTCGTAATACAATACTTTAACAAATACAAACAAGGTTTCTGAAAGAAGATCGTACTGATCTTATCATCAGAACCTTTTACAAGCATTTAGCATAATTATTTACAATGTATATAATCTATATATAAAATAAACAGAAAAGTAAAACAAAAAGAGTCGTTACATAAAACGTATTTTACAATTAACATAAAACGTATTTTACCATTTAAAAAGTTCTTAATAAAGGTACATAATTACAATTAGAAGAACCTTATTATGTCATCGGAAAATAAAATAAAATTTTTGAGTTTATGTTTGAAAATTGGAAAAGTGTAAAATATATCAAAATTTGGCAAAACAACTTTATTCCAAAGATATGGCGCACGATAAGCAATACCATACTGTTTAAACTTTGTTCGACAAAAAGGTTTATGCAAAAATTTATTATTTCTAAGAGCGTATTTATTTATTGGTTTTTCACAAAAGAGAACTTTAAAGATAGGGAGGGATAAGTCATTTTTCCACAAATATATAAAGCATAAAACATTAAACACATTAAGCTCGTAAATATTAAGAATTTTCATTTCAATAAAAAAAGGTTTGGAATGAGTGTATCGATCCGCAAAATTAATTAAACGGATTGCATGCTTCTGACGGCGGTAAAGACATTGTAACTTGCTTTTTTCTGTGCTTCCCCAGGCAATATTTGCATAACTTAAATAGATATGAATAAATGAGTAGTATAGTTGGGTTAAATCTTTTTTACATAGATATGTTCTGGATTTATATAAAATTTCAATGCTTTTAGAAATTTTTGTGCTAATATAGTCAATATACGCTTTCCATGTGATGTTTTCATCAAGAAAAACACCCAAAAACTTTGTGTCATAGTGTCTTTTTATCACAGTATTATCAATAAAGATTTCTGGTAAATTTTGGGGTAAATAAGGTTTTTTTGCGATTAGATGGAAAAGAATCAATTTTGTTTTGTTACTGTTAAGAGTTAGCTTATTGCATTTAAACCATTTTGATATGTTTTTAAGTTCATCGTTCATACTGGAAAAGAGTTTGTAAATATCATTATTGGAAAGAAATATGTTGGTGTCATCAGCAAACATTATACTCATTAAATTTGAGGCTTTATTTAGGTCGTTTATATAAATCAAGAACAACAGTGGTCCCAAAATGGAACCTTGGGGAACGCCACATGAAACATTTAGGAACTAACTGGATGATAGCCGCTAATTACTGCATACAAATTTACGCAAATTGTACTGATTCGTGTTATTACCACATAAAGTCGATTCAAAAAACACAAAGTAACTTTAACTTTACTGCTTCCATCTAAGAAATCTTTAAGTATGCTCATATTACCACGGTGCTCATATTACCCTAATTTACCATAACTATTTTTTACAATTATAAATAAAAAGTCATTTTGTTAAAAACATTCACATTTCTTATTTTAAATAACTTCTTCATTTATAGGTTTCAACAAAAGTCATGTTGTCTTTACCATTTCGATTCTAAATTTCCGTAGTCTCTTCCGCCTCTGACGCAACCCAACACACTCGAGCAAACAATTCCAATTAGCTATATAAAGCATAAAATATATATTATATCCAGTCATATTCAAACTAATGATAAGCAAAAAAAAAAAAAAAAAAAAAAAAAAAAAAAAAAAAAAAAAAAATTGCAAAAAGTCACTAACATTGTTTGTAAAATTGTTTGTACCGGGTGACCGAGCAACAGCGTAATGCAAAAAATATAAAAATTTAAAAATACACAAAAAAAATTTTTTTAAATTCATAACTTACAAGAATTTTGACTAGATGTTTATTCATGACTAAGGTTTAAAATTATTTAATGTGGCCACCATTGGCATTATACACAAGTTGGATACGCTGCTGAAAGGATCTGCATGCATTCTTGACATCTTCTTCTGGAACTTTGGCCCATGCTTTGCATATAGACTTTTTTAGTGACTCGGTACTTCCTTGGAGAATCTTGCAAGCCACAGCCGTCTCCATAACAAAGTCTAGTGGGTTCAGATTTGGGCTAGATGGGCGTTACTTTGATTTGTCCCAGTACTGACTCATGTTTTCACTTAGAAAATTTTGTGTCTTTTTTGAAGTATGAGCTGGTGCCCCATCCTGCTGAAGCACATACTGACAATCTGGATAGTTTCTGTTTAACCAGGGAATGATCTTCTTTGGCAGGAGGTGGATATACTCAATACTGTAAATTTTTTGACCTTTTTTTACAAAAACTGGTGGACACTTTTTTCTATCACTTGCTATCACACCAAATACCATCACAGAAGCTGGTTTTTTTTTGATGAAAATGAATACCTGATATTCTCAGGGACTTCCTTTACTGTTTTAGCAGTACTAAGGTACCTTGTGTTATGAAAAGTTTTTCATCAGAGAAGATTGTCACACGCCCAGGGTAAGGTTTTTGCCAATTTAACAATTTTTTGCATCGCTCTTCCTGCTTTCTTTCTTTTTATTAGTGATAAGATGCTTAGTCACAACAGCTCTGGATTCAAATGGTTCAAATCTTTTATAACTTTTTGCATTGTGGAGTTGGCAACATTGGCTTACCTTGCCAAATGGCGGATGGAACGCAATGGATTTCGCTTGACTTTTCTTTTGACACATCTTAAAAGCTGAGGTGATCACTTCACAGGTTTTGGCTTATTAAAATGTCGTTTGATATCTCCTGTTTTATGAAAACATTTTCTTACTCGAAAAATTGCTGTTCTGGAGCAGTTTAAAGCATTTATGATATCTGATGTAGTCTTATCCGATTGTAACATTTGCAGAATGCTTCGTCTTTTTGATTTTTGCAGATCCATTTTAATTAAATTTTTTTAATTTTTACGTTTTTTTATTTCTGTGTTGATATCATTGCGTAATTTGTAAACAAATAAATCCACGGATATCTACAAGCATGGATAGAGCCTTAAATTTGAGCGTAACGCAGTTGTGTGGTCACCCGGTACATACTTTGAATTTGTCCAAAGGCCATTATTTTACGGTGTCACAGTGTGTGTGTGTTTTTATCAAAAAAACAATGTTTTAAATATATATATATAAAATTTTTTAGTTTCAGATGCGTATAAAACATAACATACTTATAAGGTTTTAAGAAGATCTAGTTAAATTAATAAAAAATAAAAATAAATTTAATTAATTAGAAAATAAATGATAAAAAAAAAAAAAGCATTTTGTTCATATATACATAAAAAATAAATAAATAAAACAAACAAACTGTCATATAATGTATAACATAAAAATGATGAATGTTTATGAAATAAATATTTATTAACACTTAGTTTTCATGTATAAATATTTTACATATTTATACATATCTTTATGTTTAAATAACTTTTTATATATTTTATTAAACAGCAAAGTATATGTGGTTTATATACTATAAATCAAGCTTTTTTTAAGAATTTGAGACAAATGGTGTACCTTGGCAAATAAAAGATAATATATATCTTCTGTATAATTTTGTACATCCTTTAAAAAGTATTCGCAATAATTGGATAATAAAAGTCACAGGAACGGGTCAAGATAACAACATCAGTTTTTTCTAATAACATCTGTCCAACAACGTCTGTAAATACACTGAAGTATAATAACATCTGTCCAACAACATCTGTAAATACACTGAAGTATAATAACATCTGTCCAACAACATCTGTAAATACACTGAAGTCTAATAACACCTGTCCAACAACATCTGTAAATACACTGAAGTATAATAAAATCTGTCCAACAACATCTGTAAATACACTGAAGTATAATAACATCTGTCCAACAACATCTGTAAATACACTGAAGTATAATAACATCTGTCCAACAACATCTGTAAATACACTGAAGTCTAATAACACCTGTCCAACAACATCTGTAAATAAACTGAAGTATAATAAAATCTGTTCAACAAGGTCTGAATTTTAATTGATGTCTAATAATATCTGTGTAAAATGTATATGATGACTACAGATGTGGTTATTTTCAATTATATGAAATATTACTACAGGTTTTTTAGAAGTTATTAAATAATGATGCATTATTTCAACCAGATGTAGTTTTATATATTTGGTTTTTATCAGATGTAGTTACATCTGGAAAAGAAAATTAAATATAAATGCATTATTTAACGAGATGTAGTTATATATAAGATTATATTTCAGATGTAATTACATCCGGAAGAAATTCTTCAAAATGTTATTGGACTCGGAGAAAAATTACTAGATGTAGTTACACCTTTCTAAAGATATTTTTAGGAGTCATTGAATTTCCAGACAATATTGAACAGATGTTGTTGGAGTGGGTAATCTAAACCGAGCTGTTATCTCCGTTTCTGATGATTGTAATCTTCAAAAGCTGTGCTCTTTTCAAAATATTTTTTTTAAAAGCTTCACTAAAGATACTTCTAAAAGTATCTATCTTACTTGTAATGGTCTTGTGGAGTTGTCAAAGTTCGTCTTGCTTACAAGTCATAAGTATCTTTTGTTTGGAACATTTACAACCGATCCTTTAGAAAAGCAATTTATGGAAAACTGAGACAAGGATTAGGTGATTTTATTACTGTACCAAAAATACTAGAGAAAGTTGGTATTATATAAATAATACTTCTGCAATAAGTGTTAGACTTGATTTTTTAGTAAAAAAACTTTTTAAGTCAAACTACATTATAATTCAAGTAAAAACCACATCTTTTTAAGTCACATTATCATTTGAATAAAAACCACATCTCTCATGCATTTGTGTTTTTACTTGATAAAGAAAAATGTCTGATATTTAATAATTTACAAGAGTTAGAAAGTATATTATCAATAGATGTTAAAATGACTATAGTTTATATAGCTTGGTACAAATTGTTCGAAATGATGAAGATTCAGATGACTCATTTTAATTGAAATTTAGAGATTTTACTGATGTAATCAAGCGTGAAAGATTAACTAAGTCTGTTAATTTAGTATGTTTATAGGTAAAATTTTGCTAAATTATGTTTTGTAAAGTAGCTGATAATACATGCATATCTTCTTAGTGCAATTTAATGATGTTTGTATCGGAATTGTATCAACTAAATATAAACAAAAACCATGGTGTTATACTTCCAAACATTTTCTTTGAAAACTATTGTAATTTGTATTCTCCAAGATCTGAAAAGAACCAAAACAAGAACCTTTAAAACTTAGTGTTGAATAACAACGGGGCAGGATTGAAAAGCCTGTTTTTTCGAAAGAATTTATTTTCGTAAACTAAAGTATATCTAAAAACGTTAAGATTGGGCCCATGAAACCTTACATGCTGCCTATAAATACGAATTTAGTTTCAGGTGGAGATATTGTGTGTGGATATTAAATATTTTGATATAACCATTAAAATTTGTGAAAAATTAATGGCATTTGATGATAAACTTCCAATTTAATTATAGTCTTATGAAGAATGCTTGAGGTTGGTGAACTTTGTTGTTAAATCTTGCTTAGGAGCCAGTCTTGATATAAGCTTTTAAACTAGTATCAAAAAATGTAAAAGCCTAATATAAACATTTTTTAATCTGGCTATTAAGATATCCTATGAAGACCTAATAGTTTTGTCACAGCAAAGTCGACAAACATTTAACTAGGAAGCCCACAACCTCTTCCTTACTGATGTCGCATAGCATGCGTTAAAACACGTACCTTTTATTTCTAAAGGAAGTGTTCTGACCACTTCTCTACGGCTGATCAATATAGTTTATATGTATTAACATGGTAATATTTACACCAAAGTTTAAATACCCTGTTTATCATGTAATCAAAATCTAAAAAACAAAAAAAAAATCGAGTCTTCCTAGTGGGCACTGGACCAAAATAAAACGTCTTTTGAACGTCTTAAAGACGTCCAAAACGTTCAAAAAACGTTTAAAAGACGTCTAAAACGTGTATAAAACGTTTAAAAGACGTCTTTTTTACGTCCGTGTCCACTGGGTTAGAGTTTATTTAGAGCAACCGAACACACAGCAACGGCCAAGAAGGTTTTTTCTAATAAAGTCTATATATGGAACTAGTTTACTTTGGACAATACTTTATTAACTACAAATTAATTGTTAACCATCAAAAAAAAAAAATTTATTGTTAACCATCGAAAAAAAATTTATTGTCAACCATCGACTAACTACATATTTATTGTTAACAATTGGCTAACGATAGATTTATTGTTAACCATTGGCTAACGATAGATTTATTGTTAATCATCGACTAACTATAGATTTTTCGTTAACCAACAATAACTATAGATTTATCGTTATATTTTAGTTAATTACAAAACTACAATTAGCCATCAACATGTAGTAATAAATTAATAGCTACAAAGTTCGGATATGTAGCTTTTAAGATGTTGTCGTGAAATATTTGTTCATTTATTCTGTTCATTATATTGGAACCAAAAAAATGATCAACAAACCAAAAAAATATATATTCAGATAAGAATGTTGCGTCTACACAATGCCTTCCAAAGTTTAAGCATTTATTTTTGATGCTTGATTTAAATCTTAAACGCTGCCCCAGCAAACATTTTTGAAGCCGATTTGCAGTAGACCATATAAGCATTTTGAGTAGTTTACCGGCCAATATCTTAACCAACAACCTGTACTGTGCCTTTAATAATATAAAAACCATAAAACCTTTTGTGCCATTTTAATGACGAAGTTTTTATTTTTGTTATTTGTAATTATATCAGCTGCAACTGCAACTGTGTATAACTGCAAAGTTTATGTTACCGTTTTGTTTGAATGTCTTGTCAAGTTTAAATCAATATTTTATAATGGAGTGTGGCCATGTAACTACGTTATATAACAGGCTTTGATGGCTCTACTGACCAAAGCACGTACAAACAGAAAATGTCTGCTAATAGTTTTTGCAGTTTAAAAAAGTCATTATCTTTAACTAGCTCCGATGTCAAAAGTTTATTCTGCTTATTAAATGTAACAAATTCTAGTCAATGTTGCTGTATATGTAGATTTTATCAAAAGACTAAAAAAAAATTGACAAAGGATTTCATTGGTAACCTCATTCGGTAACGGAACTTTTTCTACTACTGGATTGGCGGCAACTAGGATATTTAATATAAGAAACAAATTACATTTTTTGTGAACTAGAGGAAAGATTAATGTTATGAGATTAATGCTTAACAAGCTTTTTTCAGTGAACCTTTTTTTGAACAAAATTTTTTGAATTAACATGAATAAATCAAGAACTAACTGTATAATTGTATCTCGGATAGATCTGAAGATAATATTAGCAAGAAATTAGTACTGCACGACTCCAGGGCAAGGTTGATAACATCATTCAAGTCCAAACTGCGTGTCATTTTCTCTGAACATAAGACTATGGAAACATAATTTATCAAAAGGAATTGTTGTTTTCATTTTTTATTATCTTTAGCTAAGAAAAAGACTTTTCAATATTGTTTTACGTTTTAGAATGTTGGTTGGACAAGATCGTTGAATGTTAACTATAATGCTCTGCTGAACCGTGGGTTTAAGTTATGTCTGACAAATTGAGAAAAATTCTTTACTTATTCAAAAAAAATAATTTTTCACATCTTTATGATATGTTTGGCCTAAAGCAGTAACTTCACCAATTAAAAATACAAGAATTGCTGAGATTTCCGAGCATTGTAAACTTCACCAAGAAAGTCACTTCACAAATTTCATAACTTTAAACTCCTCTAATCTATTAAAAATTTTTAATGATTTCTTTGTTCGTTTTTTCCTGTAATACCAATATGCAACTGATGCAGTGTTGAAATATTTTCACCAAAATTCATCAAGTATTAAACTTATCACTATTGAACATTTTATTATATGATAAAAACTTTTTGATAAAGACTTTGTCTTTGATAAGATAATTTTTGAAAGCTCACAACAAGTCCATGCCTATTTGTAAAAAATGAAAACAGTTATATGTTTTTTCAATTATTACATATATAAATTGCATATTTCTTTAACAATTTGAAACATTTAATTGCTGTTTCACAAACAGATTAGGGTGTGATCAGCACACGAAATAGACATAGCATACTTGTTAAACTTTGTTATTGTTTCTTGCATACCTTTGCATTTACCAGACATATAGGCAGTGAAACATGTAACCAACTACGACACTAATTAAAATCTATTTTGAATATGCACATGCAGAGGCATTTCTGCAAATAAAATGATGAGGGGGAGAGTGAATCCTTAAAAAGTACCAACTGGTTCTTAAAAAAATTAATAAACTCTCTCCCTCCTTAAATTGCCTCCGTGGACACGTACAGTAGGTACCTGCAGTTTATGGCATTAGATTGCTTCTAGCTGGAGTAAATAGTTTATAAAAAAATAAGTTAACTCAAAAATCTAAAAATTAGCTTCTAGCATATTTGAAAAATAAGTTTGAAAAACCAACATTAAAATAAGTAAACGTAATCAAAACAAAAACTTTCTAGCGAAAGTGTGTTTTCTTTTGCTACATTAAGTAAAAGTTTTCAAGCAAAAATGATTTTTTTTTCTTTCAACTTAAAAATAAAAATATCTGAATTTTTTTTTTAACTGTCTAAACCTAATATTTTTTAACTGTCTAAACTCAATTGCAATATTTAAAACTAATGTTTTTTTATAAATGTTTGGTTTACATAAGTTCACCCTAACTATACAGCTTTAATGTAAAAATGACCCTTTTTTAGAGAAATTATATATCTCTAAAATATTTTAAAAGTAAAGAATAAATTATCTATTTTTCATTATATATGAAAACACGCACAAAAAATATTTACTCCAATTATAAACATAATGAGTTATATGCAAAAAATTTAAATTAAAATAAGATAGATTCGAACAGATTTGCAACTTTTATATTTTTCACGTTAAAGTTTTATGGTCTAATAAAAAGGTACTTCCGCTTAGAGTAATTAATTTTTCTAAAAAAAAAGTTAAAAATGACTGGTGCCTAGTGCCCAGTATTAAATTTCATCTTTACTTAAATCACCTCATATCCAAGAATCATTTTTTTATTTATAGATTTTTATATCATTTTTGCTTCTACTCTTCTTTTATTTATAAATCTTATTGCATGTTGGTTATATTGATGAAGATTATGTGAAACTATTTATTCCAGGTATTGTATAAAAGATATAATGAATATCTCGTTACTAACTCAATACAGTTGAAGCTTTTTGTTATTTAAACCCATTAATTACGTTTGTTATATGTCATTAAACTTTGTTAAGATTTAAGACTTTTCTTGCGCTCTCTGCTTCTATTTTATTATTAGGCTCCACTTAGTAATTTCTGAATAGATGCTTTCAGCAATAAATAAGTGTTTTATATTCTTTTTTTCGTTGTTTGTATATCTAAATTACAACAATTTTAATTACAAACATTAAAATAAATTTCGTCTAAAAACTTTATTTTGTACCACTGCGCAGCAAAAGCAACCTTTAATGAGTCGAGACCACTTGGTTTTTTAAGAGCTAACTATTAAAAGATTTAACTATTATTACAAATGTGTACCTCATTAAAAATATTAGAAAAATGAAAAATAGCGTTTACTCTGGATATTACATAATAACTATTAATATTAGATTTAAAATAAAAGGTAGTAAAATTCATATTTAAATCCATACAAGCAATATTAAAATATTTGTTACTCCCATGTTGAACTTTATTACTATACTATTCCTCCCATGCTGAACAATACTAACTTGTGCTTTTAATTGAAACAGAGCTCTGTCGCCCTGCTTTGCCGTTGATTATAAAGAAATACATTACATTTATACTACATCTTTAATTTATAATATTTATTTATATTAAGTTTGTATTCATTAAGTGTAAACCATGTGGAAGTAAGTTTTAAGTAATAAAATAATGAATTACCTGCATAAGAGAAAGGCCAAATACAACTCCGCCAGCAATAACTATATTTTGTTTAATAAAATTGAGAAATTTTAAGTTGCACCCATCGGTAAAAAGAATCTTTTTGCAATTCATCTTTCGATGACATGATGGTAGACCATTATTATAACCACATGTTAACTTTAAATCTGTAGCGTTGTTAAAGTCAGAAGGGCCTAAATAACCGCAACAACTGAATTTCTCATGAGCCCAATCGAGAAATTTTCTTGATGAAGAACTATTATCAAAAACATCTACTGCATTTTTTAATCTGTTATCCGTATAAGCTTCGATCTAAAAAATAAAGCTCAAGATAAAGTTTTATAAGAAATAAAAAGTGATATTTACCAGTATTATTTTGCTTGCGTTCTTTTTGTTTTAATTGCTAAAATCGTTTGTATTTTTTTTTTTAACACTTACTATTATTATTAAAGTTGTAGCTGTAAAATATACATACCATATATACATACAGCGAGCAGGGAAAACACCCTACTATAAACAACCAGTTTTATAAATATTTGTTCTGAATTTTATCCTCAATCAGTGATCTAATCTAATTTTAAAAGAAAGTACAGTGGAGTATAAAGTTCAGTAAGCCTTGTTGACCTTGTAATAACCGGTAGCTTTGGTTTCCCCATATGAAACTGATTGGGGACATCACTCTTGATCAATATCTCCAACATATTCTTCTTTACTTTCTTGCTAACACCATCTTCAGCTGGGGCAATATAACTAGCTGTTTTGTTAAGCACTATGCATGCCGCTTCATGCAGATAAGAAGAGTTTGTCTAAGTTTTGGTTACAAGTCCCTTATTTTGAATGATGACTTAAAAGTAGCTTAGTCATTAGTCAGTTGACTTGTTTTGCATATAAGCTTTTAAAAAGCAGGGTCCATAGCATATAGAAACATATAATGCTACTGTATCTGCATTTACCATCTTCTTCTCTTCTTCATTCATTACAAGGGATGCCTTATCAGTCATCCTCAGTGTCAGCAGGTACATAGCATCTGCCATGAACCTTATAAATAAATTATCATTATTAAAAATGTACTCTCTACTAAAAAAAAATTTTTTGATAATATATTTTAACTATACCTGGCTTCTAGACAGGCCCCAGGTTGATAAAAATGAAACCCTGGTATATCTTCTCCTAAATAAAAGACAATTAGTTCACAGAGCTATTAGGTCACAGAGAGTCTACTATAGCATTAAGTCACAGAGCTTCTTGTAGAGTCCCCTCTTAAATGTTTTTGAAGTCAATTCATTTTTGTAAAACTCTAAAGCCTCTCTTGCAATTTTGTACCGTGATGATCCAACCTGAAGCTCATTCCAAACAAACCTAATGATCTCCTCCGTCTTGGCCACCTCTTCCTTGACGTTTGGCCAGGCTTTCTGCAATCTTATATACAGTACTTTTCTGGGTCCTTTTATTTTCTCTCGAGTGAGAGCATCCATAAAGAAAGAGATGTTTAACTCCAACATGTATTGCCTGCAGATTAAACGAAGAAAAGGGATGTTGAGAATATTTGTAAGAATGGTTATAAAGCCAACAAATACTCCAGTGTTAGAAGCGGTGGTGTCATAACATATGGCAAAGATCTGGTCAACAATTTCGTAATACTCTAGAAGGTTTAAGATTACATTTTCCTGGTCAACTCCCTTGGAACTTTCAGCTTGAACCACTTTAAGAAGGATATCATTTGTGACATCGTTAGTGTTCTTCTGGTGAAGAACACTAACGATGTTAGTCTGTATCTTTCTGTTAGTCTGTATCTTTCTTTATTTCTCCTTTATTAGTGGCTTTCTTAAAAAGACAACCCATTTTAGAAAATTTTATGTAATATTAAGTTATATAACACATTCATTTGTTATCATTATTATTATTCATTTCATCATCTCAAAAATTTTAAACACGTTTGACCAAAACTTATTTTATGTAGTTATTAAATTTACCTTCATAATTTTCCAACAGCGTCTCTTTTTTTTAGGTACCCCAAGAAGTCCTTACAGTCTTATCACAGAACACCACAGATGAGCATTTAATTGGAAGTTTCCTAACCGACGTCGTAAAAGTTGCCTAAAGGTGGGGTTTGAACCACGGCTCTTTTGTTTCTGAGGAAAGTGCGCTACCACTGCGCCACGACTGCTCTTAGGTTGAGTTGACATGCATTTTTTAGTAAGTATAATGCTTTTAAACATATTAATGTTCAGATTTTGTTAAAAATAAAATAAGCAAACAATTAGTATGCTTTTAATTTATTTATTTTAAGTGCCCTAAGAAGTCCTTACGGTCTTATCACAGAGCACCACGGAGGAGCATTTGAAAGGAAGTTCACGTCTCCTTCCTTACCGATGTTATAAAAATTGCCCAGAGGTGGCGTTGAACCACAGATTGTTCTGAAGTAAGCGCGCTAACCACTGCGCTATAGATGCTATTTATTGTTGAGCCTAACACTAAGTTAGACATGTTTTGCGTAATATGAGAAGAAACCTATTAACGTCGGAATTTTTGTACTTATTTAAAGCATTTGTGTTTTTTTGTTGTTGTGCAAAGCAAAAATATAAATGTATCAAAAGCTTATGGATGTTTGTGAGCCTCATTACATTTGGCGTAAGCATACCCAAACCTGTTTCAAAAAGAAATATACTTATAAAAACATGCATCAGACTAATAATATCGTTATTCAACTTAGAAATAATCAATAAGTTAAATAATAAAAAAATGAGAAAAAATTTTCTTACTATCTTATCCCAAATTGACGTAATTTTTTTCAAAAAATTTAATTTTGTTAAGTTTTAGAGATAGCAGCTTTTGAGAACTGTTTTTTTTTCCCGTTGATTTTTAATCTCAAGGGACTTCAGAGTATGGGAAAAACTTAAGAGGTATTTTTGGGGAAAAAAAGGTTGTTTTTTGGGACACCCTAGTGCTCAGTGTTCTTAAAAGAACAGGGAAATAATAAATTTGTAAAAACACTTATCACTTTTAAAAAAAAGAGCTTTTTTCATTTTTATTTTATTAAATGTTCAAAATAGTTTCAATCATTATCTATACAAAATAAGCGTCCTTTCAAGCCATTTGTTTTTTTATAATCTTCTTTGGATATACTTTGAAATAGCTTTGTTATGTGTTTTTTTTGACTTTTGACATCAGTATCTTCATCAAGATATTTTTTATCAAATAGAATAGCCAATAATCGTATGGAGTCAAGTCTGGTGAGTATGGTGGGTGGCGAATTATTGTGATTCCAGCTTGGTTAAGACAATTTTGTGGAAAATGATCATATTCAACCCGTAATGTTTTGAACACAATTTTAAATGAGCTTAAAGAAAGCTCATTTAAAATTGTGTTCAAAACATTACGGGTTGACATCCAATCAAGCCATATATGCTATATGGCTTGATTGGATGTCTTAGGGAAAACAAGACATCCAATCAAGCCATATAGCATATATCACAACTATTTGTTAAAAGTGTTTGTTGAATGGAAAATTATAAAGAAAGCAGGAACAAGGTGTACTGAAAAGATACGTAAAATTTTTAGGACGTCAATAAATCAGCTGTGTGACATTTCAGCATATAAAGCCAACAAAATATTACGGAGATCTCAAATTTTAACTTAAAAAGAGAAGATGCTATTCTTGGTGGAGATATCTACAGGTAAACAAGATTTCTAATGTAGCTTTATATTTCATTCAAAGTATGTACAATATTTAGAGTTCAAATTATGTACAATATTTAGAGTTCAAAGTATGTACAATATTTAGAGTTCAAAGTATGTACAATATTTAGAGTTCAAATTATGTACAATATTTAGAGTTCAAAGTATGTACAATATTTAGAGTTCAAAGTATGTACAATATTTAGAGTTCAAAGTATGTACAATATTTAGAGTTCAAAGTATGTACAATATTTAGAGTTCAAAGTATGTACAATATTTAGAGTTCAAAGTATGTACAATATTTAGAGTTCAAAGTATGTACAATATTTAGAGTTCAAAGTATGTACAATATTTAGAGTTCAAAGTATGTACAATATTTAGAGTTCAAAGTATGTACAATATTTAGAGTTCAAAGTATGTACAATATTTAGAGTTCAAAGTATGTACAATATTTAGAGTTCAAAGTATGTACAATATTTAGAGTTCAAAGTATGTACAATATTTAGAGTTCAAAGTATGTACAATATTTAGAGTTCAAAGTATGTACAATATTTAGAGTTCAAAGTATGTACAATATTTAGAGTTCAAAGTATGTACAATATTTAGAGTTCAAAGTATGTACAATATTTAGAGTTCAAAGTATGTACAATATTTAGAGTTCAAAGTATGTACAATATTTAGAGTTCAAAGTATGTACAATATTTAGAGTTCAAAGTATGTACAATATTTAGAGTTCAAAGTATGTACAATATTTAGAGTTCAAAGTATGTACAATATTTAGAGTTCAAAGTATGTACAATATTTAGAGTTCAAAGTATGTACAATATTTAGAGTTCAAAGTATGTACAATATTTAGAGTTCAAAGTATGTACATTTTATGATCTGATGAAAAGGATGATGAAAACACAAAAAGCTTAGAAGATGACAAATTTTACCAAACCCTTCCGATAAAAAATTACCAGCCTTGTTCGATTCTTATTTCTAAGTTGAATCCAAAGATGCTGACAAAATCGTTTACTGAAGTTTCCAATTGGTTACACCAGCATTAGAGACACAACAGCTACAATATACACACAAAGCAACACAATAAGCGCTCTCGACACAATAAGCGTTGGCAACACAATAAGCAAAAATAGTTAAATTAGTTTATGCTCCCTTGAACAGTTAGCTATTTCAAAATTGAATGTTCATCGTCAACAAAAGAAAAAACGAGAAAGCCAATTTCATCAATTAATAAATAAATATGAATGCAACAGTCCACTTTATTTGTACGGTCACTGGGATAGCAAACTTGTTTCATCTCTAAAGGGTAAAATTATTCACACATTGCTTTAATACCTAAAATATGTCTGCTTTAGTTTTAATAAGCTTGAGGTTGGTGAAAAAATTAAAAAAAAAATGATATTAAGCTCGTGAGAGTAAAATCAAAATATAACAAATAAATTAGATTATAATTTCGCAGTAATATATTTTATTTCTTATTCACATTTTATTTAGATTAAGCAGTGATTTATTTTAAAATATATGTCAGTGTTACTGAATGTTGTCAGTGTGATCGTTTCTCAATAATATATTTCTTTGAAAATCTAACTACCTTATAGTTTGTTTTAAATAAAATTATTTCAATTAATCACACATAGATTGGAAATTATCACATAAATTGTAAAATTAGTAATCAAGTGGTAAAATATACAAGATACCATAAGATCTAATCCAATTACAAAAATTTTATTAAGTAATATTTCAACGGCCAACCAATCGATTTAAGCAATATAGATTATAAGGTATGCTAAAGTACGTACGCTATAAAACCCACCAATTTAGAAGCCCTCCCCCCCTTTTTTTTATTTTCTTTTTTCCTTTACGCGCTTGTATGCTTTCAGCGCCCCCTTTCTTTACGCACGCAATATTGATTTTAAAATTAATACCTTCCTCCTTAAAGCTTCTTGAAAGATTAAAAAAAAATCTTAGGTTAATTTAACATTTTTCTCATGACATTGGTTTTTTAAACTCGTTAAACTCAATGCTTTTGTTAAAAAAAAGAAATCAAGTTTTAGGATAAGAACAGAGCAAAAGTAAGTTAAACCGCGTACGAGCTCGCTATCCTTCACTTCCCTTGAACGCATTTAAAATTTTTGAATAACCCTTCTTCCCCATAGTTGCGTACGTATTTTATGGTAAACCCCTTACCATTTAAGAGCGAGTTTATAGCAGTGATTAGAGTTCTGAATCAGAATCAAAAGGTCCGAAACTCGACCTCGGCTCTAGCCCAATAAGCGAATTGGTAAGAAAGAAGGCTAGTTAAATCATTTTCCATGGTGCTTTATGATAATACCGTGAGTACTTTTGGGAGCACTTTATTAACCATAAAAAAAAAGACCTAGCAGACCTAAATACTTGTTCGGCATACGAAACAAAAATATTTTCGACTCGACGGGGGGTCATCTCAGAAAATAACTAATCCTAGGTTATTTAACCCCTTACTTATATCTAAAGATTTTTTGATTATTGAGATTGAATATAGCTAAGTTTTAAATGGCCCGGGTAATTGGGGGATACCCCTGGGCCCCTGCCACTCCTGAAAGTTCTGGGCCCCACTCTAAATCAAGGTACACAAATAAAACACACAAATACAAAATAATAATAACTATTTATTGTTTATATGCATCAATTTTGCAAAAACAATACAATAAATATGGTTGTTAATTCTACGATTAAAATATAAAATGTTTAATAAAATATACAAAGACATTATAAAGCATCTTTTATATTATAATTTATGCGTGGTAGAGTTGACTATCTTGACTAAAAAATTAATTTAATACAAAAAAACATTAAACTGTGTGATTTTTTTTAAATCTTTGTATACAATCTTGTTTTGATATTTTTTTACTATTTAATAATGTATATATATATTTTACATTAGCCCAGGACATTGGAGAGGATAAAAATGTGCTGTTGCAACATTAATTTTGGGCCCCCTCCTTATGACGATTATTTTATATCAACATTCAGAACGTAATAATAATAATAGTAATAATATTAGTAATAACAATAATAATTAACACTGGCTTATAATACGCTAGTGCTTCCCAACTAGAGAGGCTCAGAAATATTTTATGGGTGTAGATTTTATTGTTTAAATCATTAGTAAACAAAATATAATATATATATAGCTGCACAACGTTATTATTTCTTAGGAATCTAAACTTAAACGCGTTTATATTTTGATTTCTTAAAGTACAAGTTTGCTGCTAAGTTATGGTAACCAAATACGATTTGTATTTTGCTGTTTAAAGAACTCTCTCTTTCTCTCTCTCTCTCTCTCTCTCTCTCTCTCTCTTATATATATATATATATATATATATATATATATATATATATATATATATATATATATATAGAGAGAGAGAGAGAGAGAGAGAGAGAGGGAGAGAGAGAGAGAGAGCGATATATATATATATATATATATATATATATATATATATATACATATATATATATATATATATATATATATATATATATATATATATATATATATATATATATATATATATATATATATAGAGAGAGAGAGAGAGAGAGAGTTCTTTAAACAGCAAAATACAAATCGAATTTGGTTACCATAACTTACCAGCAAACTTGTATTTTAAGAAAACAAAATATATACGCGCTTAAGTTTAGATTCCTAAGAAATAATAGCGTTGTGCAGCTTGCAGCACAATGTTACCATTTCAACGTGCCAGGAATCATTGTTGATATGCTTGATGGCTTAAGCTTAATTATTTAATTATATTATTAAATAACAATATTAGGTATTTAATAAAAATTATATAACATAACGATTTTTGTAATGCTTTATTGATTTTTTAAAATCTAAAGGTAATATACCGAAGTACAGGTAAATAAAGAAATTTGCAAAAATACTGGGGATTGTAATTTGACAATGTAAAATAAAAATACCTTTGATGAATAAATAAATGCCATTGAACCAACAGCAATTTCAGAAACAAATATAGTGAAAAGCAAGATTAAAAATATTCCCAAAACACACATATTTCCTTTTATTGCACCAAAACATCCTAACAATCCTGCAAACAAAATGGTAAAACCAATACCAATAATAGACCACGGTAACAATTCATTTTTGTTTTCAGAATATACAATATAGTATTCGAAGTTAATTTTAATTAATATGCCCAAAACAATTATAGTCAAACCAGCGACCTAAATATTTTAAATTTTTAAAGATTTAAAAATTTTCACTAAACATTAAAAACATGATTTTAACTTTATTATTATTATTATATATATATATATATATATATATATATATATATATATATATATATATATATATATATATATATATGTATATATATATATATATATATATATATATATATATATATATATATATATATATATATATATATATATATATATATATATATATATATATATATATATATATATATATATATATATATATATATATATATATATGTGTATCTGAGTTAGATAAAAAAGACAGCGTATAAACTATTTTTCAAATATATTTTGACTTAATAATATAGTAAGGATATTTCGCTATCCTATTGTGATCAGGTAATTATTGTTATTATTATTATTATTATTATTATTATTATTATTATAAACTTGCCGTTTAAAATAATAACAACTCTCATATTTGTAAAATATATACATGGCGGGGGCAAGAAGAAGTCTTGTCGCCAACCCCCTCCCCCCAATAATCCCTAAAGAATATAGCCATCAAACCTTGTCATTAAAAATGTCATATAAAAAAAAAATATATATATTTTTTTAAAATAAAGATAATAAATTCTAAAATTTATTTTCAATAATAATCGAACACAAAGCAAAAATTAAAATTAACAAACGAAAAAAATATTTAAAACTATATATAACAGTTTTTAATTATTGCAATTAAGAATTCCTAATTCTAATGAAAAGAATTTAAATTTTTAGGAAAAATTTTTAGTTTTTCATAGAAAATAAAAAGAAAAAAAAATGTTTTTAAAGAACCAAATTTTGAAACCTTTGCAAATAAAATGAAAATATACAATACAATATTTTAATTAATTAAATATAGCTCTAGAAGAAGTCCTTTTGATTAATTAAAATTGTTTCTTTTAGTTTTGATTTAAAAACATTTGTTTGCAAGCGTTTTGATGCCATTTCTTATTACTATACTCCATAGTTGGTGGCCTCTAGGCTGTGATAGAAAACTTAGTGGCTTCAGAGTGAGTTTTAGCTTGAATATAATTATTGTTTGCTTGTCTAGTAAGATATTTGTGCTGTATTTATTTAAATAGCATTTTAAAAATATTTGGTATCGTATCGTTATTGATTTTATATATAAAAATTAAATAATGATAATATAATGATATATCTATTTGGTAAACATTAAAAATTTTTAGAATTATAAAGAGTAGTTGTAAATGAGAGAAACGATCTGCATTGGAACTCTTATGGCATGTTTTTGTTTGTTAAATAGTTTGTTTAGTTTTTTTTTTATTGGTGCTGCAACAAGCAATTTTAGCACAATTGAGATTCAAATGAATAAAAGAAAAGTAGATATATTTTAAGTAAATTTGATTTAGTTTATTGCCTTATAATGTATGTAAATAATTTTAGAAATTTTATTTCGGATTAATTTTATGTGGTTTATCCATGCGACAGTTTCGTCAAGAAGGACACTAAGAAACCTCATTGAGTGTTCTCTTTTTATAAATTGATTACCAATGCTAACATTTGGGAACTTTAGAGGAATTTCGTCTCTTTGATAAAGGCGATGAAAAAATATATACATAGTTTTGATTAAGTTTAATAACAATTTATTTGTAACAATTTGTTGACTGTTTTAAAGTTTTTTTAATGTTATTATGGGAATAAAATAAATTGGTAACGTCAGCAAATAAAGTAGAGTCTAAAATATTTGAATCTCTGTTTAAGTCGTTAATGTATATTAAAAAAATAAGCGGTCCTAAAATGGATTCTTGAGGAATTCTACAAGTGATTGTCGTATTTTCAGTTTTACCGCCATCTTAAGAAACACACTGCTTTCTATTAGTCAAGTAGTTTTTAAAGTAGCCGTGGCGCAGTGGTAGCACTTGCCTCAGAAACGTAAGATCCGTGGTTCAAACCCCACCTCTGGGCAAGTTTTGCGATATCGGTTGGGAAGGAGGCGTGAACTTCCTATTAAATGCTCTTTCGCGGTGCTCTGTGATAAGACCAGAAGGACTTTTATGGGGCACCTTAATCAACTTAAAAAAAAAAAAAAAAGTTTTAATAAAATGTGGTGGTCAACTGTGTCAAAGGCTTTGCTAAGGTCTATAAAAATACCTAATGTATACTCTTTTTTATCAAAGGCTCGAAATATATCGAGAACAAGTTCAAGAACAGCATGATCACTTGGATGACATTTTTTGAACCCAAATTGCTTGCTGTATAAAATGTTATTTGTTTCTAGAAAAGAGTATAGTCTATTATACATTATTCGTTCCAGTACTTTAGAGGAAAGAATGGAAATAGGTCTATAATTAGAGACATTAGAAGAACCACCCGATTTGAAAACCGGTATAACTCTTGCAGTTTTAAAACTTTCTGGAAATATTCCTTGTTTTAAAGAAAGATTAATAATATGCAACAGTGGTGTTATTAAATAATGCATAGATTTTATTACTACCATTCTGCTTATTTCATCAACTCCTAATCCTTTGTTTAGTTTTAACGTTTGAACGTTTGAACTTTTGAAAAGCAGGTAATTATTAATTTTTAGTTAGTTTATTGTTGGTCGTTATTGTATTGTTAGCAGTTAAATATGACTCTACGCTAAATTTACCAGGTTTTAGTTTTAAGGCTAAATTTGATCCTACACAAACAAAAACTTGATTAAATGTTTTTGCAATTTTTGATTCATTAAAGTAATGAAAAAAACGTTAAAAAATTACATAAAACAAACCGTTTAAAAAAAAAGCGTAAAAAATATATAAAAAGATAATATAATGATAATATAATTAGTGAATTAGTTAAATAGTCAGTTAAATTTTTGTAAATTTACGTGGGTATCTAACAATGAATAACAAAAAGAGCGTCAAGAGATGATATAGATGAAAAGTTGTTTGCGAAATGTTCTGCTTTATCTTTTATAGTGTAATAAGATTAGAACCATTTATAGAAATAGAATATTAGACTTGCCTCAGTTAATAATATAGTTAAAACCTTTCTAAATATTACTAGAACCTATATCTAGGTACCTATAAGTACGGTACACCTTACCGTCACACAGATTGTTTTTGCATCTTTTACTTGCAATAATAAAAAAGCATTTTTTATTTTTTATAGAGAGCTGCTCTTGTAGAAAATATGGAAAAAGTTACCATATGTGGGAGAGAGTGAGACTTGATTTGAAACAAAAAAGAAGGAATACAAGCTTCTATATATGACTGAATCCAGGAAATTAAATTGGTTCTTATTTAATTAAAAAAAGTTACATTTATTCATTAAATTTTTATTTTTTTAAAAGAAGGTACAGTATGTGTCAATAAAAATGTTTTTCATCTCCAAAAATATATAGATGATTTAGTTGTGTCCGTATATTATATATATAATAAATAAGTAAACTTTCAGTACTCTCAAAAAACGAGGTTTATTAAAAACACTACTTACTTATACGTAAAAGTTCATTTTACTTTGACCTTTTACGCTAATTTACAAAACTTCGCTAAGACCCTAGCTTATTAGAGGACTCCATAGTAACCAAAGCTAGAAAAATTAAAAAAAGAGTATTTAAATAAAATTACCTTTATTTAAATGAAATTTTACTCAAGTACAAGTAAAAGTTAACTGTCAAAAAATTTATTCAAGTAAAAGTAAAATGTAGCTAGTTAAAGATGTGCTCAAAGTAAAAATCACCGCATTATTATTTTAAACCATTGGGCCGGGTGCATAAAAAAAAAGCAATTGCTTTTTTTTATGAACCTTTATGCAGAATTGCTTTTACTCAGGGTTTTTATTGTAGTTGCTCAACTTTACGTAAATTTTAATTTGAGTTTGAAAATTTGAAATTTGAAAAATGTGAGCAAAATCGCTCAAATTTTATTCATTAAAGTATATATGGGCGGATCCATATTTATATCCAAAGATAAAAGTATTTTTTAATAACTGGTGTCACTTCTACTGAGAGAATTTTTAGTTATAGCTACAGCCTTTAGAAAATAATATAATTTATTAATTAATTATTAAATCGATACAATCGATTTTAATCGATACAAGATTTTTCCCCTAGAGAAAGAGTAACTTAAAAAACTTAGCTCGTTTTTGTCGGTGCGATAAATAGGCTGATTTAGAAATCAAAACAAAAACGTTAAAAGTGCCTGGAAAATCCCAAGACTGGTCCGAAATAACTTTTCATGTCAAAACAAAATTTAACACTATTTTAAATAAAACAAAAAAACTTGGTAACATTTAAGTTCGTTTTTAATATTTATTTGAAGTGTCATTTTTTTATTTTGTATTTTGCATAAATCTTTTTGCACTGGGCCTTCAAAAAAGTAATGAAACTTTTCACGCTACAATTTTCTTGAAAAACAATAATTTTAAAACTAAAATTCTTCTTTGAAATTAGTTTCTGCTCTCTTTTTAAGTAACTCCTTATCTAATAAGCCCTTCTTTCTTTAATTAAAAAAAAAAGCCTTTAGTAAATTTGTTTTTGCTTTTGTCTCACGGTTTATTAATTAAGATTTAGATGCTGCACCTAAGCATCCAAAATTTAATTAATAAAGTGAATTAATGTTTCAATTCATATCAATTTAAAAATATAAACAATAAATTGTTTTCTCCATATAAATATTCTGCTATAGAAAGTATGAAAAATGCAACAAATGAAGCAAAAATGGAAGAAGTTGTCCAGTTATTCATTCTTGCCGTGTATCTATTAATGGCACTTGTGAAAAGTGGACACTCCTCAATAAATTGTGGTTGCTACTGTTTTGTCAAACCATTGTAGACGTAGTATTAGGGTGTTGGTAAGAAACAATAGAATACAAATTTAAAAAAAATCTTTCTGCTCAAATCATTGATGGAAATGTAGAAATTTCAACTCGATGCATTGGTAAAACTAAATAAGTTTTTGGTTAAATAAGTTAATTGATAAATATTAAGTATTTTGTTCTTTAGTTGATAGTTAAAGGTTAAATAAGTTTGTTGATAATTTAAAATGGATTTTAAAAGAGTTTTTATATTTTTTTTTATATATTGGTAGCGTGCTAGCCTCAGATCGCTGGTTCAAAGCCATGGCTTTGAACCTATTTCTGGCTTTGAAGCCATCTATAAGTTCTCATTTTTAACCAATCTCCTGAGAGATCCTTATAAATGAGGTGCTCTGTGATAAGACCATAGAGACTTTTATCATAATTTTTGTTTTAAACTTTTTTCTTACAACGGAGTGTCCCTTGGGAATTTATGTAACGGTCTATTGTGGACGTATTTTAGTGTATTGAATGGAACAATTTCAGCGGAAATAAAACAGTATCTTCAACAATAAAAAAAAAAGGCAATAGAATAGCTTTTAAACGAAAGAAAACAAATACACAAGAAGCAGTGACTTGTTTTACACACTCCAACGCCGAAACCATAAATAAAATAACTAACTTATATTTTTTATCTAACTATTCTACAAAAAAAATTTGTGTTTTTTGAGTAAAACTTCCGATCTGTATAAATATTTAAAATCTTTTTATAATTACAAAACATTTTAGGTGTTCCGAAAAAAAGTAATTTTTCAATCCTCAAAACCATGCTTCTAAAAAAGTAACAGAGAAAGCAACAAACAGACAGATGTTAGAAGATATGGGATGAACAATCATAACGCTGACCAAAGGAAATGCCTTTTCTCCGACCACTCAATTAAGCCCAAGTATTTTAACTGTTTTTTGTATCAATTTTTTGTTGTATTAAGTAACAACCTCTTGTATTACTAACTTTTTTTCCTTAAGGATCCCTATAATAATGAAAATTAGTTTTATTCAGTCTATGAGAGGAACCAATCAGCCCTCCACCGCTTCTAAGACCGCCTGCTGCACTCAATGTAGGCAATTTAAAGGACTGTGGATTGGTGTCTCAAAAAACTTACCTGAAGCTAAGCTGAATGAATTTAAAAGTGACTCATCAGAATCAGAAGGAGGAACTTTATCCATCAGGGGAGAATTTGATGCTCAACCTGACTTTATCTTTGTCTAAAATGGAAAAAGTAGAAAGAGAACCTTTGGTTGGAGCTCGAACATCACGACATCTCTAGGGCGCAAAATCGGTATTATATAATACAGATAAATCGTTCCTATTTCGTTGGTACGTAGGAGCTGGGGATCAATGAGGAAACTTATAGATTCTGTGAAGCAGCATCAATTCAGCCCATTTCACTAAAAGTTCTACATGGATTGGAAAAAAGAATATGTTTGTCTTATCAGCTCCTCTTGTATAGATACAGAGCTTCAGAGTCGAATTAATTCTAAGACAGCTAAATGGAGGACAATTCTATGTTAAATTTCGGATTTAAATCTTTTTTTAACTTCTAAGAATTTAACTTTTCATGTAAATTATTATAAAGTTCTCTCAATATGAATTTAAATCATTTACATAATTGTTGTTATGTAATTTAATTATAATTATTATACATATCTGTGTTTGCAGGTAAAACAACACACACAAATGGGAAAGAAAATGAAAACTTTCTTGCAGATATGAAGCTTATTGGTTGCCACAACTCCATCATTGCATCCACTTGGAAGATATAAGATGCTATGAACACGAGGGCTTCAGAATAACTGTCAATTACCTCTTCATCCACTCAAAACGAGTTCATCAGATATTGTGGTGGTGTCATCCAAAGTGTCGTTGACAAAGAAATCCTGGAAGATATCTAATTTAACACCATATTTAAAAATAACCCTGATACATCTCAAACTAAGCAGATAACCTTTGCTATTTGTTTTCTTTTTTATGAAAGAAAAACTAATCGAAAGTAAATAAAAAAACGATTCTTGTGTGTTGAAGCTTTCGAGATGTGCAAAGGAGTCAATATAGCCAAGCTTATCACAGATGTGATCGAAAGGCTAGGTTTGGATTTCAGGGGCGGGTTTTGTCACTTGCCGAGGAGGGGGTAAAAAGTCTTATAAAAAAAAAAAAGAGAAAAAGGTCCGCATATTTTCATTTATAAGTAACTATCTTTTTTAATTTTTAGTGTAATAATCAAGTTCATATACCTATAATTACGTAAATAGTCAATTTCATTCGTCAGTATAACATTCCAATACTTTATAATAGCCAATTTAAAAAAATAAAATTCTGAAAAAAAGTTCTAATGGGGAGGGCAACTACCCCCATGCCTCCTTCTCCTGAAACCCGCCACTGTTGGATTTTCAAAACTGTCGCGCGTCAGAAATACGATAATGGATCCAATATGTTAGGTGCTTACAAGGAAGCTCATGCTTAATAAGACAAAATTATTTGAAAACTCTGTACGTTTCCTGTAGCGCTCACAGTTTGAACTTGGCTTAGTGCACGCAGTTGAATCAGCCATTGAGATCAAAGTATTCTTTTTACGTAATTTTTAGTCCAATCCAATAGAAGATTCTCACTTAAGTGACAATAGTTTCACTGCATAGACTTTCTATGACAAAATGAAGGTGCGATCCAACCTCTTGCTAAGTGGCCGAGAGAAATGTTGGCAGTTGTTAAACATGCCATGGGCAACTTTGACCTAATCAGTGAGAAGCTCAGCTAAGCAAAACTCTTAAAATAATTGTTGTCATCTTTTGAATTTGTAATGCTAATTACAATTTTGTACAAATCCTAAACTACTGTTAACGACGTTAGTTGTCTTATACTATCTGAAGCCATTAGCATAAATGACGAGCTACGTTTAATTGGACAGCTGCTGAAAGATAAATAAAAATCTTAAATAAATTAGAGGCTCTTAGTTGCAAAACTTTTGAAATGTTGTAGCTGTAACTGAACCGCTAGGATTTAAAACTGAACTCGCTACTAAAAGAAAGCATTAATTGAAGCGCTTTCATGACAAGGCATCAAACACAGCCCATTTCAAGGACAGTCAAACAAAAGAATTCGAAGTAAACGTTTTTAATTTTTGCATAGATAGTCTGATACTGCAGATTGATTCAATATTTGAGGCGAACAGGGTGGTTGGTAATATGTTTTATTCAACAAGTTAGATAATGATGATTTTTCCGTTCAAAATATAGCTTTCGAACTTGATCAGTTTTATCTAAGAGATGTGAACAAAAAGGATATCATTGAAGAAGTGTGCCTTTTTAACAATGCCCACCAAACAATTTTCAAGCACAGAAAATCTTTGATCATGATCCGGTTTTTCAAAACAATTACTGTGTCAGTTACTGATGGTGAACAATTTTTGAGTAAACTAAAGATTGTAAAAAACTCCGCTCAACCATGTGTAGGATCGTGTTAGTGATCTATTGAGTATTTTGATTGAAGAAGATTTGGCTCAAAAGGTGAGCTACAAAGATATCATCCATATTGGACAGTCAGAAAAGCTCGAAAAATTTATTTTTAAGCGCCTAATTTACTTTTAGACTTGATTGACTTTTAGTGGTTTTAAAACTATTTATTTGATTCATATGTCAATTTTAAATAATAAACCGATTATAAATAATAAACCGATTTTAAATAATAAACCGATAAATAATATAACCGAAGTTAGTGAATCGATTCTTAAACTAAAGTTTAATGAACCGATACTTAAACTAAAGTAATAACCGATTCTTAAACCAAAGTAATAGTAACGCAGAAATGCAATGTGTTGTATCAGAAATAAATAACTTTTGCGTTCACAAAACATTTGTAATTTATTTGGACGTAATTGTCGCTCTTGAAGGCCCATTTGTTGTATTTATTTATATGTGTTTTCTATTTCAAGTTTTTTTATTTTGATAACAAGATTTTTGAATTTGTTTCATATGAAATTCAAGTTTGTTCTAAACTATACTTTATTTGAAATTAGTCTCTCTTTATTAGTTTGTATTTTGTAATAGTAAATATTTTGTTACTGTTATTCCATAAAAAAATATTTACATACCAGCAGTTACTGATGTATTACATAAACATAGAGAAATGGTTAAAGCTGAATCCGAAGTAAATGTTTCAAGTGAGAAATCGGATTTATTTATTTATTTATTTAAAACTTAATTTTCAGTTGATTGTTTTCAATAGTTTTATAATCAACAAAAACTAATTAAAATCAACACACTAAACTGTATAAGATAATACAAACAAACATACATATCGTGAATAAAAAATAAATAAAATAAAATAAAAATAGCTTACATAGTAAATAATATAAATGCCAATAAATACAACAAGTTGGTTATTTTCGACGTAAAAATAAAAAATAAAAAAAGTTATTTTTGACAGATTTCACAAAAACAAGATTCTCCGTTCCATTTTAAAATACTTTTTTTGAACATCTTAAGACAATTTATTGACATAGTTTCATTGTCTAGGGAGTTCCATAGCGAGGTTGCTCTATATAAGTTACTTTTTATGAACTTATGTTTAGAGACTATGGGTGGGAGTACTAATTTTTTACTACATCGAAGACTTAACGGCAGGGATTTTTTGATAAAAAAATCTAACATAAAATTTGGATTTAACCATTTATAGGTTTAAAAACTTCAGTTAACAAAAACCTTAAATTTCTAAAGTGAATACTTGGGATGTTTTCTATTTTTTGAATTTCTTTTAATGGGAGATCAAATTTTTTATAGACAATGCGAAGTCCTTTTTCATGAATTTTATTAATTATTTTATTATTATACTTCGAACAAAACATCCAAATCAAAGGACAATAGGAAAAATTTGACAGTATAAAAGCATTGAATAAAACAGTAGCTTGTTTTACTGATAAGATGCTCCTTATTCGTGCAAGAGCGAAGCATTTACCATTTGCTTTTCCACACAGACTTTTAATATGATCATCAAATTTCAAATCCTTATCAATTGTAACCCCGAGAAGTTTAACCTTAGAGGAAACTATGATTTTTACATTTCCAATCATTAAAAATTGATCTTTACAATTGATACACATGAAGACAAATATAAAGAATATGAAGATCCTATTTCTTATGTTTGTAACCAAGAGCATCTTATTCCTATTTTATCTGACAATTCCAAACCATTTTTTTCCAATTCCATTTTTCAAAATGATATCAAATTAAAAAAAGTAAAAAAAATAAATTTAATTCTTAGCTGCAAAAACAAGGTGGAATAGTATAGAGAAAATGGTATTTTTTGGAGAAAAGGGATTTTTAGCAGTAAAAGAATGTTTTAGCATTGAATAATCTTGGCTCATCTTATTTGTGGAAAGAACCTCAATATCATGCATGTTTTGAACTTCATAAAGTTTTAAGACCCATTCGTAGAGCAGTCGAATCCTTAGAGCAACGAGATGCCACTTTATTGACTAGTGAAGGTATATTTACATTTCTCTTAAATGAACTGAAAAATTTAAAGTCTAAAATAAGTTTGAAATCATTTATGGCTTTAGAAGAACAAACTCAAGAAAGTATAAAAGTTGAAATTGCAACTCTTTTACTGTATTTGCAAAATCCTAAAAATAATTCCGGCCCAGAAAAACATCTAATATACTATAAAAATCTAGTAAACTTCCTTTAGCTTCAAAAATCGACATTATTAAATTGTCTGAATCTACAATATTTCAAAATTCTTGTTTTTACACCAATTCTGAGGAAACTACTCATCAGAGCAAAGTTTTCTTAAAAAAATATCATAGAAAATTTAATTAATAAATTTTTTGAAGAGGCTGCAGAATACCTCATTATTCCAAAGACACTAAAAGCTGAATTTTCATTATTTGAGGTAACGCATAAAAGAACCAAAATCTTAGATTTGTTATTTGATGCACTTAAAACCTTAAAACTGAGCTCAGTACCAAGTGAACGTGTATTTTCAATTGCAGGTAATTCTGTGTCCAAAATTAGAACAAGACTAATTCCACCGTTTCGTGGACATATTATGTTTTTAAAAATACTATTTTCTAAGAAAAAATTACAATAAGTGAAATAAACATAATAATATATATGTATATTATTGTTAAAAGTTATTAAATTTTTATCCAGTTTTTTAGGGAATTTGGAAGTCGAAAACCGGGTTTTCAAAAAGTCGGTATCTGTCCAATCCCTATTTCCAATTATTATCAATAACACAATAATAAAATATTTTACAGCTGAATCCTTTATACTGCTCTTTTTGGTATCCTAGATATCATACCATCATAATTATGATCATAGGAGTATAATTAATGAATAAAGCAGCTTAAAATATTAGGCTAAAAACATGTGACCATATATAACTACTGAAAAAACTTGTTACTATGTTTTTAGCGCGTGTTATAGTGTGTTGTTTTGGTGTCCTAGAGTTATGATACATTCTCAGAAGTATTTTTAGGAACAAAGGAAGCCCTTTCTTTAAATTTTGAGCTAGAAAATATATCATGACCGTTTCATGTATTTGTACGTATATGTATTTGGTAAAAATAGGCTAATTTGGCGTATTTGTATTCGTATTGCATTTGATAAAAAATTTCCTAAATATTTTTAATTAATTAAAATGAATTTACAACCCCATAAACTAAATTAACTAGTGTTTTTTCGAGAAATACCAAGAGTTTCGTTTTTTTTTTTTTTAATTTTTGACACTAAAATAAATTAAAAATTTATTATTAATGGGTATTTGTTAGAAAGCTTGTTTTCATTCTTCTATATAGTAGACTGTTTTATTAATCATGTCTTAAAAAAGTTATATTTTTTTCATAACCTAAACTATAAATATCTGTATTTGTATTTGGAAAGTGCCGATTGAACATATTTGTATTTGAATTTGTATTTGAAATTCTAGAAAACATATTTTTAGTTGTATTTGTATTTGATCAAACGTATCTGACCCCAACACTGATCATGACTAAACATTATTTTCCCATTCTGCATAAAGATATAATTCTAGATTTGTGTCCGTAAAAATGTCCAAAACAAGTGCCTAATAAACGTCTCACTGGGGAAAATAAAGGTCTGTTTTGGGTCAAAATTCAATAACTTTTTTATTACTAAATATTAGGTGATGAAATTTTGCACAAATGTAAAGTAGTATATGACACTTCTAAGAAAATGTTTTTTACAAAAAAAAAAAAAAATTAATATAAAATTTGTAAATAAAAATCAAAAACTTCGAAATTGTCATTTTTATTTTATTTTAACTAAGATGTTCTTTTTAATTACATGAAAAAACTTTAAAAGTAATCGAAGCAGCAAAAAATATATAAAATGTTTATTTAATTGGAAAATATATTCATATTAAATTTATATATATAAAAAAAAAAATATTTATACAAAATTTCAAATAAATTCTAGACAAATAACAAACACATACTTTTTAAACATTTTGACATTTATGTTCCTTATATTAGGTTTAATTCCTTTTTTAGTTTTACTTTTTAACTGTTGCGTGTAATTAATTAGTTTGCATGTTTCAACTTTTACATGAATATTTTTAAGACTTTATATAATGCTTATTATAAAAATATTCAGAATAGTTGATAAATAAAAATTTTTATACAGTAAGTTTTTATGAAATAAATTATAGATTGACTTTCATAAGCTGCAAAGTATCTTTATCAAATTAACTTGATAAAGATACTTTGAAATATATTACGATCCCTACATCAACAGCATTAGAAAACCGTACAGCAAAACGCAGATTTCTGCGTTTTGCCGTACGGTTTTCTAATGCTGGTAATAAAGGGATCGGAAGGTACAGAAGAGTATGAAATACATCCTCATTTGTAGACATTAGAATAAGTAACTTTTAAAAATTATAAAAACAAATGACCAGGCTGAATTATCCTAATTCTAAAGATTTTTTTTCATGATTAATTATTTAATTTTAATGCAATTTCCTGGTTGCTAGATAACTACAGTTATTACATAAATAATTAAATCAATTTCCAACTTCCTGTGAAATATTTTTCTATAACTTAAATTTTTTCTGATGTTTAGGCATTCTTACTAATAAGCCTACTGATGGCGAAACAAATTGTTGAAGAAAGTTAGATAAGTGTTTTTACTAATTTATTATTGCTCTGTTCTTTAAGAACATCGAGCACTCTATATGTAGGATACACTAACATAATTTTTAATTTAAATTATGTTATTGTATCCTACATATAGAGTGTTAGTGTATCCTACACATTAAGCAATAATATAGTAAAAACACATCTAATTTTTGTGCTCTTATATATATATATATATATATATATATATATATATATATATATATATATATATATATATATATATATATATATATATATATATATATATATATATATATATATATATATATATATATGTATGTATGTATGTATGTATGTATGTATGTATGTATGTATGTATGTATGTATGTATGTATGTATGTATGCATGTATGCATGTATGCATGTATCTAATTAAAAGAAATAGACATTCTTACTAGAAAAATAGCACCAAAGAAGCACCCTACACAAGCGTTCATACACATAATATTTGCAAACATTTGGTTTCCACGCATTCTTTGTAGATCTTGTTACTTGTAACAAATTCTTTATTAAATCTCTTTATGATATAATATTATTTCGATGGATATCCTATGTTAAGCACAGATTCAAATTTATTTGAACGTCATTATTTATTTGAACGTCATTTTAAATAAATAGTTAAATAAATAAATCAACGAGTGAATTTGATTTTGTTTAAAAGATTGCAACAAGAATTTGTTTTTGTTTAAAAGATAGCAACAACAACTTTCAAGATTTGGTGTACAGCAAAAACGGGTTGTTCTTTTAAATAATTATATTTAAAAAGAAATAAAAAATAAAAACTTATTTAATACAAGCAATGTTTTTTACAAATACATATAATATTTAGTAACTGTTTATATTATCAACTGATATATATATATTTATACTTTTAAATCAGCAGTTAATAAATAGCTTTAAAATAAATTAAAGCTAATAAATTTGTTTAATGTTTAAAGTAGTCTTTATTCTCATAAATCTGTTTTTTCTCAGATTCTCAGAAATTACTTTTTTCCGCCTAAATCTTATTATAATATTAAGAACATATGAATAGATGGACATCTATAGATCAGAGGCGCCGCTAATTACTGAAATCTTATGCGCTATATAATTTTTAACTTTATTTTTGAATTTTTTTTACTAAATAAAATGACATTTATCCCATATTTTTCTATGCTAACATCTTTCATTAAACATTATATTGCTCATGTGACACTTTTGTAAAATATAAATGCATTTATTTAACTAATTATATATATCTGAAATTCATGCATTCATTTAACTAATTATATATATCTGAAATTGAATATTTTATCAATTAGTTGTTCATAGTATTTAATATTTGCCAACTCAAGTTTAAAACTTGCCAATTCAAATGCTAAATGTACCAATGTGCAAACTTAAATTCACATAATTGCAGCTTAGGGCGAGTGTGAGGAAGGGAATGGAGGTGGATACTCTACATCCCTCCTTCGAGATGACTTTGAATATAGATCATTTTTAGCTCAAACTAGAGATTTCTTTTGATTTCTTTTTGCAACAATTAGATTTCACTTATCTCTTAAGGATTAAATTTTTTTTTTTCTCACAATTTTGTTCTGAAATTTTTCTAAAGTTTAATCATCATTTTTTATCTAAAGTTTTCCTTACAAGAAGAACTGTAATATAGTTTTACAGGAGTTGCCTAGGGGTTATTAAATTTTTAAATTATTTTTACACAAAATAGCAAAATATATTGGTTACAATACTTTACATAATAAAATTTCTCTTTAATTGGATAGTTTAGACAGTCGACAGTTTAAAGGATTTAAAGTTTTAAAGGATTGTGACACAGCTATTACTTATTGTTTTGCCATTGTTCGTTACAACAACTCATAGTGTCAATATTTTTTCTTTTAGCAACAAGTAAAACAACTGGCTCTATTTATTCGTCCATGAGAACTCTATTCATTTGTCCATGAGAACTCTATTCATTCGTCCATGAGAATATGTAGTATTTACTTGTTACTTGGCTGTTCATGCATTTTTGAACTAGAATTGATGACCCTTTTGTAACAACTGACCTGCCCCGCGGGTTATAAAAACCGTTTTTATATGAAAACTAACCCACCTGGTAGATGATCAATATTTTCTAAATATATTATTCTTTTTTATTTGATAATGGATGTTTATAAAATTGGATTCTCTTTCTTTATAAACTTTATCATACTTTACTTTAAACCTCATGAAAATTCTATAAGATAAGTTACTTCTGCCCAATCTATGATCGGAAAAAGTAATGGTATACTATTCTCTACAACTAGGAGTTAGACTGCTACTTATTTTTTGCACAAGATAAATCGCGTTAAAAAATATAATTTCTCAAGAAACGCTACAGTATTAAACATTTAGCTCAATAATTTGCATTTGATAAAAAATTTTAAAATGTAACTAACGCAAAGACACATGAATGGGTGAGAAGTTAAGTCAAAAATTCCACGGCCCTTACTTAATAATAAAAGTTTTGGACAAAGAAGTTTATAAGCTGCAAGATGAAAAAAGAATTATAGAACAAACTGTAATGCTATCAAAGTCAAAAGATGAAATGAATCACAGAAACACACACTTACAAATAAACTTGCAGCCTTCGGTCAAAATATTGATGATGTTTTAGCAGTAGTTTGATTGAAAGATTTATTTGAAAATAATAATAAACTAAACGTTCAAAAATCAGATCCTAGACTTCAAATTACAATATAACAGTTAGAAAAAAACAGTTCTTAACTTCAGACGCATGGCTGAACGACAGAATTTATGATACGGTTAACAAAACCGTTTTAGCACATTTAAGTAACAAAAATTACCATTTAATTCTATTAGTTTAGACACGATTTGAGTCCAAAACAGTCACGTTCGAATAATAATCGACTGTGAGTCGATCATCATTCTTCGCTACTTCAACCATTGAGTGGCAACTGCGTGAATTTAAGCAAATTTTTTTTATTTAGGTCTCCTTTATGGCTCTTCATGTTAAAGCTCAACTCTACGTTAATCTTCAAAACCCCAAGCGTTTTCTTCCAGTAACAATAGTAACATACGCACTAGAAAATTTTTAACATGTTTTACCCATCAAAACTTGGTAGTAAAAATTTTAGTGACTATAAAAATTTAAAAGCATGCAGCTACTATAAATCAGTCTTACTTTAATCACTTAAGTGTCACAATTTAACAGGTTTCAACTACGGCATATTGCAAATCAGAAAGTTGGAGATCGCAAACTATCAATAATACATACCACTAAAAGAGATTTGTATTAGAAGAAAGTGGTAAAACAAAAGCCTGTGAATCTACATACATTGCTGGCATAAATCAAACTTTTAATCGCATTGCTACAGAGTGGAGGCTGGTGCAAAAAGTTTTATTAAAAGTTTAATAAAAGTTAATATTGCCATGGAAAAAATTTTATTACTACTTCTAAAGCTCATTAAGTATTAATAAATATGAAACAAATAAAAAAACTGTTAGTGGGTACCTTAATTTTTAGTCACTTAATAAAAAAGTATTGAATTAGCTTGATATGACTATCCAGTGGGCAACGGACCAAAAAAAGACGTCTTTTAAACGTTCAAAAGACGTCCAAAACATTCAAAAGACGTATAAAAAAGACATTTAAAAGACGTCTTTTTTATATCCGTGTCCACTGGGTATAATTCAACTGCATTGAATTATAATCACTCCATGGAAATTGAAGCAGTTAATGCATTTTTTTTGCAAACATTCATTGAATAATATTATTTAGGTTTAAGTCTGAATACATTTAAGCCAACATACATTTTAGGAACATACACTTTTCATACAATTAAATCATCATACATTTAAATTAAGATTTTTATGCTGCTCATTCATTGAATAAGCAGCAGAAAAACTTTGTTTTAAATGTTGGCTTGCAAATAATGTCATGCGATTGGTGTCCTAAATTTTGTCTAGAGATGAAACGGTCTTACAAGATTAATTTTACTTTACCAGCAAAAACTACTTAAAAAAATAATAACATCAGTTAAACGTTAAGATAGTGTTGACGTTAAACTTGACTTATTGCAATCAATGTATGTTACAAATGACTGTTATCTTGTGTAGTGTGACATTTTGTTGTGTGAACACCACAGAGCATAGTTATAGATAAAATCTACTTTAATAGGTCATTCGGGAGTTTATAAATTGAAAAAATTTATTAGTTATATAAAAAGTTGCTAAATAAAATCATTTTTTGCAGCTGAAAACTTGATTAATTATCTTACCAAAACGTTTAAAGCAATTATTTGGGTTGATAAAATAAGGAATTTACAACTTACATACATAAAAGTGACATCTTTTAACTTGTAAAACAGTTTAGACAAATTCAGAAATTGTTGCAGAAAAATATGCTCTATTTTTTTAGCTCATTTTAATTTTTTTATGTCTTAAAAAAACGTCATTTGAACGTTTTTTTGAGACTAAAAGACGCTCAGAACGTTCAAAAGACGTCTTTTTAGGATTCAATGCCGGCTTGAATAGTTATATTTGTGGATGATTTTATATATTAAAATTTCCGAATTTTTTTTTAACTCGTTTAACCTAAATATGTTTTTTTTAAAAACCTGTTTCAAGGCAATTAACTTTCAACATCTTTCTATTTTAGAGTCTTCTTTATAACTGATTTAATTTTATGTGAATATTTTTGACATGTTTGTATCATTTTAGCGCATTTAAAAAAAAAAACGATTTGATACTCATATGCAATATAACTGTAAAGTTGCCTTTTGCAGCGTTATAGTTGCAATCTAAAGAGACTACGTACCAAATGGTTCTTGCCAGGACGTTACCTGTTATTTTTTTTACGTTAGCGCCTATATATATATATATATATATATATATATATATATATATATATATATATATATATATATATATATATATATATATATATATATATATATATATATATATATATATATATATATATATATATATATATATATATATATATATATATATATATATATATATATATATATATATATGTATATGTATATATATATGTATATATATATGTATACATATATATGTATATATATATATATATATATATATATATATATATATATATATACATATATATATATATATATATATATATATATATATATATATATATATATATATATATATATATATATATATATATATGTATATGTATATATATATGTATATGTATATATATATGTATACATATATATGTATATATATATATGTATATATATATATATATATATATATATATATATATATATATATATATATATATATATATATATATATATATATGTATATGTATATATATATGTATATGTATATATATATGTATACATATATATATATATATATATATATATATATATATATATATATATATATATATATATATATATATATATATATATATATATATAAACAATCAACAATTGCTAACAAAGTATTAAAATTTAATAATCTAAATATATTTAGATTATTATTTTTTAAAACTTTGTTAGCAATTTATTCAGTGGTGATTCAAGGAATGAAATAAGGTGTGACGGGGACAAACCCTTAAAAAGAACCAACTACTTTCTAAAAAAACATTTGCTTAAAGCTAAAAATAACTCAACTATGTTTTTAGAAAAACCAACTATAACTTAAAAGTCCCCTTTTATGGGGGTTATAACATCCTCACATCCCCGTAGAAATGTCACTGACTTTATTATAGATGATTTAAATCGCTTGATAAAGAAGTATAACTTTTTCATAATGAAAATAATAACATATTTTGATTTAGATAAATAGATATTATATAGCGTTTACCGCCTGCTTGATTGGAATAAATGTTTACAATTACAAAATTGTCTGCCTTATGAAAATTTGTTTTGACCTTTTTGAATTTTTTTTTCTTCTTAACTATATTTATACTTAAGGAAGCTTTTTTTGATAAAAAATTTTAATTTTTAAATCCAAAATAATGTTTTTTACACAACACACATAAAACTAATTAATTCTAGCGTTGTTGTGTTGCGCATTTTCTAAAAGCTGCTTTACCATAATTTTAATAGGATTTAATATGCTAATATAAGTTTTATACTTAATCCTGAAATAAACCAGAAGCTCGTTTTCGAAAAATCGAGATTTACAAGGTTGATAATTTTAATAGCCTGTTTACACTGAAAGTTTTTGTTTATAATTTGTTCAAATTCATAACTAACTTTGATAAAACTATGATTAATAAAGATCTTGCAAAGTTATCATAACACACTCAGAAAAAACTATAAATAATGTGAAGCAATTCTTTTTTATTTTTGTATAAAAGACGAGATAAACAATGTATTGCTCTTAAAGTTAACTTTGTCTGTAGACATTTTTTAGTTTTAAAAATGTTTTTTGGTAATAAGTTTCAATAGTTTATTGTGTATGTTAGCATTTTAGAATGTTAGTATGTGCATTTTTATATAAACTAACTGTGTGTATATTCTAACTGTTGACCAGCTTTGCATCCCTACTTCATCTATTATGCTGAGATAAATGTATTTAGAATATATTGTTTTTAGTTTAGGATGCTAAATGCTGGATCTACTTGACTCAATGCATTGCTTGTGTCTCTGTTTTAATCATCAGGCAACTCATTCTTTTATCTTTTAATGAGGATATAAAAATATATTTTAAGGAAGCTAAAACTCAGTTTTACGGTTCCTGAGGCCAGTCAAGTTTCCCTAACTCTGTAGTAACTCTCAGAGAGTCTGATTCAATCAACAACTGTAAAGTATAAGAGTACTATTTTGTTCATTTTGTGCATGGGCCCGGTGGGAAATAGGCTAGCGAACAGCTAGATATAACCGTAACAATTAAGACAGCGATTTAACCATTTGGATCGCCAGCTTTTTTAAGTTAACGAAAAGTTGCCGATATTTGTACAGATAAAGACAGGGATTTGGCTACGAGGACAGCTAGCTTAATAAACTAAAGACCCATTAGTTATTGTAGCTAGCGTCATATTGTAATAAAATCGCTGTCTTTATCTTTAAAAATATCGAAAACTTTTCGCTAACTTAAAAAAGCTAGCGATCCACGTGACCAATATAGCTACTCTAAAATTTTTTGATATATAGCTATCAACCAGCTATAGAGCTGTAGATATTTTGTTGCTAGCTACAAAGCTACGATATGTAGCTAGCGACTCATTGCTACAAAATCGAAATGTTTAAAGTTAAATTATTCTCATAAGATAAGAGATTTATGAGACTCAACACTAAAAATTGAATTTTTAAAGATATTAAAGACATTAGGAAAAAATAAAACATGAAAAAAAAAATTGAAAACCGCTATAAAGCTAGCTAGTCGCTCGCAAGTCGTCGCAAGTCGCTACCTCATTTCCTACCGGGGATGGTGTCCTTGTTCGTACTATTTATTTATATATTTCTTCAGTAAAACTTAACTTTACATGTTTAAATGAAATTTAACTACAAAAATGAAAGGGAATAATACCCAATTAAAGGTGTCTTACTTATTCCCTATAAATCTAAAAATAAATAAAAACAAACTTTTAAGGACAACTTTTGTTAAAGCACTGTAGCTACATTAAGAGCAGAAAGATTTTTTTTGTTTGGTCCTTTAATTTTTTCGCGCTTAAAATCAAAACCGAATCTTTCAATCGATTAACTTCAATTGCAATTTTATTTGTTGCTTGGTTTGCCAATACCGAACTCTTTATGTTCAAAAGAGAAATTCTTCTGTTGGTTCTTAGCAATTTTGGATTTCAATTTATCTATAATCACTATTCAATGATACTGGGGCAAGGCCGGTTCATAACTTCCATGCTTGGACTATTATGACCATTTGATATTCTTGATTAAACGAAAGCAACTTCCATTTTTTTAGGATATGTTTTGTGAATTTATTTAGACCAATAATCCGTAAAGCTTTCATTTGTTGACAAATAAGTTTTGTAAAAATTTTAGAGTTGCTGTTCCCCCAGATTTCAACAACGTAAATCAAATGGCTTTTAACCAAATCATTATACAAAAGAACTTTCGATTTGAACGGCAACAGTTTATTAAATCTTTATAACAAGGAACTCTTGGTGCGCATTGTCGAAGCCATT
>NC_061163.1:33803473-33858473 GCF_022113875.1 Hydra vulgaris
TTTTACCAAGAATGATTTTTCATATAAATTTTTTTACAAAGCATGGATTTTATTTTGTTTATTTATTATTTTTTCAATAGAGTGTTAAAAGGTTTTGATAAAATGTATAAAGGTGAAGGGATTTAGTATTAGTTTTCATGCCGTTTCCGACCCCAAGTTGGAAAACGCGCAAGTGCTCAAAGTTTGTAATCTTCGTCGGATAGGTTGAAATTTTTGAAAAAACTCGTAAAGCACAAATTCCTCTTATTTTTCTTAAATTATTTCTTAAAACAAAGTTATATTTTTTACACAAAAATGTACTCTTTAAGATATAAAATTTACAGTTGAATTCACTAGTATTCAAAATTAAACATTTTTACTAAAATAGCACTAATAAAATAAAAATTTACATTACTACTAACAATAGCATTGTTGCGTCTATTTCAGTCACGTTTTTTGTAAATTGATAAAACATTATGATGCACTATTAAAACGTATAATGAAATTTTTTTTACCCATGTTACCCAATCTATTTCAGAAGAATAATATGAAAACTAATCGGCAACGTTCAGAGGTCTACAACAAGTACTTTTATGTATTGATTTACAACAAATTTTTAAATGTATGATGCAGTATTTATTATCTTCCCCTCTAAGCTTGAGTCGAAATCATATTAATATCTCAAACTATCGATATCACGAACTTTTTTCCCGGTATTGAGAGTCAATTGTTATATTTAATTTTTAGTCATTTAAGTTAATATTAATCCGTTTGGCTTCGCTTTTAATAAAAATGGAACAAGAAATCGTCATAAATTGTTTAAACTTACATCAAAATAATATTATATTAAAAGAAATTTAAAAAATACTAAAAGAATGTGTTGTTCGACACATTTAAAAGCCATTTCTTTGTTGTTGTTGACGTTTTCTTTTACTTATATACAAAGTTTTCTGTTTACAAAAAAAAAAAATTGTTCGCTTTATATAGCATATAATACAACTTGTGACTCTTGTCGACAATTAATAAAAAAACGTTATAATAATAGAAAATCACAACTTGTGACTTTTGTCAATAATTAGCACGCTAATTATTAATGACACACAACATCCCTCTTAGCTCAACAAGAGCTCATACGTAATCGTTGTACTTCCGATTAGGAAGTACTTTCCTTCCATAGCGAGTGAATTAAATAGGCTGTGACTCTGTCTCACCATCTGTTGAATAGTTTTGATCGCTGCCCGTACTATTGTCATTTTTACCATTATCCGGAGGAATTATTTGAAGATTTGGATCATCATTGACAATGTGTTTTGAGCTCGTTTCGGGAAGTTTAAATATTGTTGAATCATAATCATCTGTTGTATCTTCTTCTTTTGTTTCTACACGACGATGTTGCAGATGAGAAAAATGTCGTGGTAACGTATGTCCGTTGACATCAAGTTCAGCTGTTAAACCATTGTGCAATGCCACTATACTTCCTTTCAGCCATCGTTGCGTACACGGCGTTATGTGCTTGGGTTTCACCCACACTTTGTCGCCAACTTTCCATTCACAACACTCTGTCATCGACTTTTGTGTTGATTCGATTTTATCGATTCCAGGAATTCGAACTCGTTTGTGATGTTGGCAAAATATTTCAAAAAGTTTGCCGTGTTTTGATGGAACGTTATTGATTAAAAATACAGACATGGGAATACCACATTTTACTCTTGCATTTGTTCTTTTTACCGTCCGATGAACTTTTTCAACTATTCCATTTCCCGATGGTTTTTCAACAGCTCGATAGATGAGCCTTATTTCCCATTTCGCAGCCATAGTTTGCATAAGCTGAGATCTAAATGACTTAGAAACGTTAATTTGACGTTTCTAAAAGTATGGAGTTATGTTTCTAAGTCATTTAGATCTCAGCTTTTTTTTTTTAAGTTGTCAACTTAAACGCCCGCCGATGGTTTTAAAGTTTAGAATTCCCTTAGTTTAGGGCGCTTTCGTACGTTTAGCGGGAATAGTAAACTAGGTCTAAGTTTATCCATTCAACTGCAAGATGATCTGTTAGGACCTCATAAATCATCAATTAATTTTAACAAAGGATTAACGCTTATATAAACCTCTTTTTTGGGATTTATGTGTCCTGTAATTTATCAAATCTTTCATTAATTAGTTGCAAATGTACTTTTGATATTTTATATATTACTTGCGGTTGTGAAGTTGAGTAATTTTTTTAAATAACTACTTTTAAAGTCAGTGCCGCCAAGTGGAGGGGGGGAAAGGGTTGCGAGGGACAGTTTTTCTGAGCGGCAGATATTCAAGGGGCGCCAAATGAAATGTAGGTACCTAAAAAAAAAAAATGTCCTTTATATATAATATAGGAAAAATTTGATAAGGGCGCCAATCAGGATTGCTGTCCGAGGCGGCATGACAGCTTTTGGCGGCCCTGGTGATAGTTGTATAGCTATGAGAACTAGAAAAAGGGAGAGGTTTCTTAATCCTCAGTCAAAAACACAGGTTAAAAAAGTAAAAAATTACTGCAAAAGAAAAAAGATTTCTGGTTGGAAATACTCTGGAGAGGAACCAGCTTCCTTTGAGATAACACATCATCCAACATTATCTTCACCTCCGTAATCTGTATCCTAGGAAACCAATTAAATAGTTTGTGTCTTGCCCTCTTCAAAACAAAACTTTTAGGTTTGTTTTATATTGTTTTACATGTGCATCAATCTCATCATTTGTTGTCAAATGGATACAGAATGTTAATTATTAAATTATATCCACAAAAAGTTCCTCAAAAAATTACTCGAACACATCTGTTCCCTTTTTAATGTAGTTGAACAAAGATTGTTATTTTAACAAATTTATTCTAGATTATCTTACATTTTGATTGCATTGAAGATGGTGCTAACTGTGAGTTTGGATGTCTCCTTTCTTTGTTCCTTGGAGAAGAACAAGATTTCCAGTTCTGACTGTCCATTATCTACGCGACAGTGTTAATCAGTTTGTGGAACAATACGTGGACCTAAGTAAATCTGAGAAGAAAGTTGGAGCTGGCTATGAAGCATCGCCAAAAAGGTTTAGCATTAATCTTGAAGGTAATAAGTTACAATATAGTTATCTCTGTCAATATAAAACAATTATATAATTAAATTTAAAAACTATCAGTTGGTTGACTTTATAAAATATTTGGGTTAAGAAAATAAGTCAAAATATGTGAAGTGAGCAGGGCTAATTACATTTGCTTTGATTACTCTTTGAGGCGCATATTAAAAGTTTTAAAAGAACAGTTGTTTTTGTCAATGTTTGTTTCGGGCAAGTTTGGATATGGATCTTTTGAAAAGTAGTCTGAAATCTATTCGGTTAAGGATGACCGAGGTCAAAATAAAAGATGAATCTTTCATTCATGATCAGATGACATGCAGAAAGATGTTAATTGGTAAAGTTGATGGAAAGTTTGATTTTGTTGCACAGAGATCAAAAAGACAATAGAAGCAGGAAAAACCAACTGCTTTTGTTAAGGTTAAATCTGACACTAATAACGTTGACTTTGCATCAGATACAACAGACAGCGAACATAGCTCTGATGAAGAAAATTTTGAAATACCACAGGAAAAGAATTCAGAACACATTTTAATTATGCTAAGAATATTCTAAAATTGCCAGAAATGCCATTGGCATTGGCAAGTTGCTGGTAAATAAACCGTTCGGCCAAAAAACCAACTGTTCATGTTTTTGAAAAAAAAGTGGCCTGAAGTTAGATCAGGTTGACACCATTTCAAGATTTGATTACAATGGTATTTGTGGAGAATGGCTAGGGAGACAAGCCATACTGGCATTAGATGTCTGCAAAAGCTTGGAGAACAAAAATGTTCTGAGAAAAGATAAGGTAAATTTAGATTTTTTTTGGTGAGATTTAAACAAATCAATATGTCAACTTTTTTGATTTAAAAACGTATAGCTTATACTATTTTCAGAATTTGGAGAAAAGAGGGGACTATTTTGAGTGAGCAAAGTTAGTCATAATTTATCTAGATCGGGGATGTGAGGCTACTCTGTACAAGTTTCTCAAGCCTGGAGACATATCCCATGCTAGGTTCATTGGGAAAGCCCTCTATAACCTGAAGTTTCAGCTTCTTTTTTCCAAGATCCAACAGGTTATTGAAATCAATCTCTTATCAAAGAGATCAAGAGAATGTCAGACTTTATTGCCATCTTTTACACTTCCTGGTTCTTTACTTGTGAGTTTCCAAACTCTGCTTCATTCAATGTAAAATAGAAAAAATGGAATAAAATTTATGGTGCGATTTCATTGTGCAGCATGCAATATTTGTTTTATAAAAGTAGTAATAGAAATAATGAAAGTACTTTTTATTTATGTTTGTGTTGCGCAAGCTTGATTTGAGGTAAAAATAATATTCGAATTATGAATGAGATGCCTTCAATGCATGTTTACTTGAAGGAGAAGGAAAAATCTCCCTCATTAACTAATTTCATCAAGAAGGAGAGTTGGACTCTGTTCGACATTCTAGGTCTTACTATAAAGCAGTGTATTTGGATGGAACTACCCCATCAGTTTTGGTATAAGTTTCCCAAATACAACAAGTTCCAGGAGTTTGTGTTTCCATTAATGTTGTTAATGATTGCTTGAGCGGGCTGTCAAGATCATCTAACAGAATGTGGAGAAAACCAAAAGTAAAGAAAAACTGCAGAATCTACTCCAGGTCAAGAATGCTTGGAAAAAACCAGTTTGCAGAACCAACTCTAAAATCCTCGACTATTAAATATATTGTTCTGCTTTGTGTATATCACTGATATTTTTAAAGTTATTTTTTTGAAAAAAAAGATCTTAATCCATTATATATTTTATTTTATTTACCTGCTTTGAAGGAATGTGGAAACAAAAAAATTCCATCCACAAAAAGGTTTCATACTATAACCTTGCGGACACATTAGTAATACTTGTGGATTTTTAACATAATGTTAGTTTTAATATGTCATAACATAGACCTTCATAAACATTTTAAATTAACAACGAACAATATTGGATAATATTTACTATTACCGCCAATAAGACAAAAATGGGTAAAAAAAAGGCCAATTTCTAGGTAAAATATTTTTTTAAGTGACTGGTGGGAATAGTAAATATTACCAAACAAATTTAAAAAAGAATTCATTAATAAAGGTGACCCTAGAGACACTGATTAGCTACTGTGTGTTACAAGTTTTCACAATGACAATAATTGTCCCATGCTAATATATATGTATATACAAAGGATATATTTGTATATATAGGCCCTATCAGAGGGAGAGCCACATGGACCATATGGCTTGGGCCTCCGATTTCGTTGGGGCCTCACATTTTCAAAACACGTTTTTTAAACACCAAAATAAAAATTAAAATTATAATTTTAAGTTTTCAATTACTCTAAATAATTTATATTTAAGTTAATAAATTAATTTCTTTTTCATAATATTAAATTTCCAAACCTAAATCCAACATGATAAAGATTACGTCGTGTAATTATTTTTATCTCGTACGAGCTTTTGAATTATGACTAAGTGTTCTGCTTTTTATTAGCTTCATTTTTTCTCTTTTTTTTCAGTTGTACCAAACGAGATAAAATCAATTGGTTTTTAACTGATTCTTATCATTTTGTATAAATATATATATTGCGCCTTTGTACGTTACATTTTGTAACTTTGAGAATAGTAATATTTTTTTGTTCTGATAAATAATTTTTAATTTTTCAAACATAACTCACTATATAAATATGTTTAAGTTTGATTGATGTATAAATTTAGTATATTTTAAAATTTCAATATTCTTTTCAGATGCCATTAAAATGAAGAGAAAATTTGATAGTGGTGCAAGTAAAAGGTGGCGGAGAAAAAAATTGTCCAAAGAAGCATGCACCAACTTTAAGAAAATATGTTTGTTTTTTAAAAATAAAAATCACAAAATCCAAAAAAAAAATCACAAAATACAGTTCGACTTGAACCAGTAAACCAATCTCAAAGTATAAGTGACAGTGGTAACATTGAAAATGAAGTTTTTTCAATTGCAGAAAACCCAACTTTGGAACAACAACCAGCAGGAAATTTAAATATTTTAAACCAGGAACGGGTTGAACCTGAGATCTCATTACAGGAATATGCAAGTACAAATAAAGTTCTAGATATGGAACCAGAGACAACAGATCAGACTCATTAAGGTAATCCGGTCAATTTTATTGACATTGGGATTATCAACAAGAACAATTCTATTCAAGTGAACTCTTTTCTTAAGATTACTTGCTTTGAAAATCCAAATAATATTGTTCAAGAATCAAAACCTCATGCATTTCCTTATTGTTTATGAAACAAAACTCTTGCAAATGGAGAAATATGCAAAAAAGACTGGTGGTGCTGGAGTATTAAAAAACAATCTTTGTATTGTGCACCTTGTTTTCTTTTGAACAAAAATGCTGCAAATGTGTCATTTTTCTCTAGTTTTGCCGGATGGGGCAATAGTAGAGGCTGGAGGAAATTGAAAGATTGTATATCGTCGCACGAAAGTTCAACTTTTCATAAAAAAAAATATATTGTTTGGAAATCTGCTACTGGAGCAGCATTATGTAAAATTTCAGTGGATAATTTACTTTTATCTGAACTCAAGGCTGAAACTGAAAATTGGAAAAAATTATTCCAACATATTCTAGATGTTATTATTTTTCTTTCTGAACGTGGATTGACACTTTTTGGTTCAAATCAGCAAATAGGTAATCCGCAAATGGAAACTTTTTAGGTATTATTGAACTTCTTAGCTAACATGATCTACTTTTAGCTTAGCATGTTAAACGTGTTTGAGAATCACAACAGTGTAAGCAGCAAATGCAAGTTCATTATCTTTCAACACGAATTAAGAACGAATTTATTGATATTTGTGATTCACATGTTCAAACAGCAATTCTCCATGAAATTGTGAAACCAAAATATTTTTCAATAATAGTTGATTTTACTCCAGATTGCTTGTACAAGGAACTGCTCTAGTTATTTGTAATGTTAAAATTTAAGGTAGTTCAAACTTTTCAGTTGAAGAAACTTGAACACTAAAAATATGAAAACTTTAAAGCTGGATTTCGAAGCCTGCACTTGTCAACCTTACAACAACGTTGCTAATATGGCTGGATAGTATAACGGGGTGCAAGCGATTTTGATAGAACAAAGTTCAAACTGTATGTTTTCTAGCTGCCATGCTATTCTTGATGTTGAAAAGGATAACAATGAAAATCTATGTAATTACATTCAAAGGTTGCGTGAACAATTTGATAAGATTTTAACTGAGTCAAAATTTGTTGCAAGAAATATTGGTGTTTCATGTGAGTTTTCAACTAATCGTCATTTTCCAAGTCAAGATGATTCCGAGCTGTATTTTAAAATCAATTTAAATTTTGTTATCATTGACTCAATTCAATCTGGCCTCACGCAACGATTACAGTCGTTACAAGAAATTTGTAAACTTTTTGGATTTCTATGACAGTTTAAAAATTTGAATTACAAAGATCTCGTATTGGCTGCTCAACATTTTCCGCATAAATACGACAAAGAAGTCTCACAAGAACTTGAAAATGAGGTTTCATTTCTTAAAAAATTCTATGGTTTTAGTTTTAAACGAGACTGCACACTAAAATAGTTGCTTGAGGAAATTCTTGGACTTGGTCTTTCAAGTGTCTTTCCAAACATAACAATTGCATTACGCATTTTTATTAGCTTGCCTGCATCGACGGCTTCAGGCGAACGCACATTTAATGTTTTAAAGCAGATAAAAAATTATCATCGTTCAACTATGGGGCAGGAACATTTGTGAAAACTAAATAAAACTAACTCATTCTGGTTTAATTACATTAAGTTACAGTCGTTACAAGAAATTTGTAAATTTTTTGGATTTTTGGACAGTTTAAAAATTTGAATTACAAAGATCTTGTATTGGCTGCTCAACATTTTCCGCATAAATATGACAAAAACAATTTCACAAGAACTTGAAAATGAGGTTTCTTTCGTGATGCCCATCACATTTCACAGGTTTGTCACAAGTCAATTCAGAATTTAACCAAATAAATACACTATGAGAATCAGTTTTAATAGAGACATCACTTGGATTCCATTTCAATGCCATATTTAGACCTTCAATACATGCATCTAATTCGGCCACATTGATATGCATTGCATCAGACTTTGGTCGGAGCCATGTCGCATCTTCTATCTTTCTGTCACCTTGCATTATCACAACTCCTTTTGCCAGCGAACTTGCATCGCACCATACAGTCAGAGATGCATTTGGTTTAACATTTTATACACCTTTTGCCGGATCGCACTTTACGACTTTATCTACAACTTCCTGCATCATTTCGATAACATACTTTTTCGTAATAGGTTCATCCCAACCTGCTTTGTTTGTACATCTTTTTATATAGCTGCATACCAGTCTCAACCATCCAGCAACTGGTAGATTAGCAATCAGATTACCACATAATGAGAATATATCCCTCTTTGTGAGCACAGATTTAATAATAGGAAGCTCGCGTCCTCTCTTCCACAACATCTCCTTTGTTAATGGATTTACTGTGACTTCTAATCCTAGTGCATGAACTGGGTTTTCGCCAAAATATTCAGGTGCTTTTGCATAAAGACCTAATTTCTTCATATGTATCACCAGCTTTCTTTCATTTCCATTGGTTGCTCGGGTGTCATCAATGTATCCTCTTGTTGTTTTTGCCAGTGCAGAATCTTGTTGGAGAACATACCGCAATATTGAGCTTATCATCACTGGTGCCAAACTTAAACCAAACCCCAAACGTGTAAGTGCATATCGCTGATTTTTATAGATGACCGTCTGGTAAGGCCAATGCCTTTTATGCACATGAATTTGTAAATATGCTCTTCTTAGATCCACTACCAAGTCATTGCTGTTTTTACTCATGAGTCTCCACTCCCTTATTGCATCATTGATGACATCAGCAGCCCTTGTAGAGACTTTTACATACGTGTTAAGCTCACGATAATCAAGCACAGGTCTTATCTTCTTTTTATTATCTTGAATGACACACATTAAAATATGCTACATCCACCAAACACCCGTTCGTTGGGTGGCATATTTTAGCACTAACTTCTTCGCATCAAATTATTCCGCCCATTGTTGCAACATTTACTACACGAATCACTTTATAGTCAGGCGGCAGTAACTTCTTGGTGATGATTGATTGCGAACAACCAGCATCCACAAGCGCTTTAGCTTTTCTTCCGTTTATTACCAAGTCAATAGTAGGTAGTCTTGTTTCGGGACGAGTTCTTGTAAAGATACCTAATGCGAACTCGTCCCATTTAAGTTTTCCTGGTTTCTTTGACGTTTGTAGCAGTCTTTTGCAACATGTTTATCCAAGCATTTTTTACATAAAGAGGTACATTCACGTGCAAAGTGATTTAAGGATTCACAGTTGTAACATCAAATTTCTTTCTTTCTTCGTGTATAACTTGTCGTTCCAGTCGTCCAGTGAATTGCATTTACTTCTTCATTTACAGATAAACATGCCGCATCAAATCTTGTTTGTGCAACCACGGATGCAGTCTTGACGCAATCGTCAAAGCTCAATGCGTTGTCTCCCCGAAGAATGGCACGCAGAATGGCACCATCATTAATGCCAATTATGAATTGGTCACGAAGTCGGCCGTCTTTCTATGAGGGCAAGAACTTGCAGTCTTGAGCTGCTCGAATCACTCGATGCACGAACGTCTGTATAGATTCTTCAGTACCTCAGTTAATTTTTCCAAACTCATACCGTGAGATTAACGATGATTTTCTTATTTCCAACGTTTCCAATTTCGTTACCAATTCTTCGTACGAAACATCCTCTGGAACTTCCGGTGCTGTTAATTCTTCCATGGTCTTGTAAGTCTTTAACGGGAGAGCGGCAAGCAAAAACGCTACGTGTTGATCTGAAGTTATACTGTTTATTGCAAAGAAGGAAGTCATCTGTCGAATAAATCGCTTTGGCTGTCCATCTTCATATTGCGGAGATAATAGACATGCCCGGTTAGCTTGTTGTTCGACACATTTAAAAGCCATTTTTTTTGTTGTTGACGTTTTCTTTTACTTGCATACAAAGTTTTCCGTTTACAAAAACAAAATTGTTCGCTTTATATAGCATATAATACAACTTGACTCTTGTCGACAATTAATAAAAAAACGTTAAAATAATAGAAAATCACAACTTGTGACTTTTGTCAATAATTAGCACGCTAATTATTAATGACACACAACCGAATGTTATATTTACACTAGTATAAGGTTCTGACTAAAAGATCTTACTGATCTATTTCAGATACCTAGTTTTTTTTAATGTTAAAACAAATAAAACTAATTTGACACAAAAAAATACCAAAATTTTTAATTTTTCGGACTCTGAGTCGCCACCTAATTTTACGGTATGGAAACTTGCACCTAGTGTAGCAGCTATAGTATAGTATAGCACATAACATAAAGAATCTGTGAAAAAAGTAAAAAGACCAAAAATGATAAAGGTTTCAACATCTTAGTTCATATAAGAGAAATTGAGTTTTAAGAAATATTTAAATTGCCTATCTAAAAACTCTAAATCATATTGTTTTTTGTCATTAATTATGGTGTAGGTGTTGTAAGTTAACATTTATGTTGTAAGTCAACATTTTGTCATCAAAAAAGAACTACGATGCTAGTACAAACACAAAAGAAAAATACGAAAGTTTGTACTTTAAAAAACATGAAGCATGTCAAAAAATTCAATTAGAATTTATTATTTTGAATTTAAAAATGATAAATTTTTTTAATATATTGTGATTGAAAGGTTTAAGCTTCCTTACAATGTAAGTGTTTGTAACTGTTTAAAATGAAAAAGTTACTAGATTGTGAAATGTAGAAATGCACTAACTAAGAAATTTAGAAGTGCACACTTCATTAGGGTTGGGGTCTAGCACATGTTTGTAAAAAGAGTAAAAGTTTAGTAAAAATAGGCTGATTTGCATTCATATTATATTTGATTTAAAATTTCTTAAATTTTAGTATTTGAATAATAATATTATTCAAATACTAAAATTTATATATATGCATTTAATAAAAATATATATATATATATGCATTTGCTTTCCATAAATAAGGATAATTGGTGTTTTTTGATAAATACTAAGAGGTTCGTGTTTTTTTTTTTCATTTTTAATACAGAGAAGATAATGATCAGATGGTTGTGTGATGACTGTAAGAGATGACATGATAAAAGTTAAAAAAAAAAGATAAACAAGATTATTTTTATTGTCGAAATGTATTTAAAAAAATGTCTTAACAAAGCCAGAAACAAGAACATTAAAATGATGATGAAGATGATGACAAAGCGAGAAATGACGAGCCAGATGATAAGCCAGAAACAAGAACTTTAAAACGATAATGATGATTGTTTTACATCTTATACAGCCCTTGGAATTAAGGTTGGCATTTGGCAATACTGACCTAACTGCTGACCTTAAGATGTTTTATGGTAGCTTTTAATGTCAATTTTTTTTCCAAGCTAAATTTTTCTAATTTCTAGGGCTGCTTATATATACAATAATATAATAATAGCATTTAAAAAATATAAAGCATGTAGAATATAAATAAAGCTGTTGGTTACTGATGTACCCTATTGGCATACAGAAAAAACGTTTATGAAAAAGGAAATTAAGTTTTGTAAATTGTTAAAAAAAAGTTTTTCAAGTGTAAACAGCTACAATAAATGTGGAAATCATGCAAATCAAGAAATCACTGAATCATAGAAATCAAGGAATTCAGAGAAAATCAGGGAAATTTAAATATGATCAGGGAAAAAAAGATGGAATCAGCTAAAAGTCAGGGAAAATCAAATGGTCTCATACCTTCAGACATGCTAATTTTACCCCCTGAAATGTCTAAACTTTAATGTTAAGGTTTTGAGTAAAAATGATAGAAATATCAGGGAAAAATAAACATAAATTTTATTAAAAAAATCAGTGAAAATTAGGGAATTTTAATTGCAAATAGTGAACAAACTGATTATAAATGTGATCCACTTAATGAAGTTTTTAACTTCACATTAAAAAACAGTGATTGGTTATACAAGAAATTATATCATCTTCAGATTCAATGCAAATGTCATTTGTTTTAAAAATTTTAAAATGTTTGGAAATGCTGCTAGTTGCATAATCATTGACCCATACACACACACACACACACACACACACACACACACACACACACACACACACACACACACACACACACACACACACACACACACATATATATATATATTTATATATATTTGTATATACACATACACTTACTAAAGCGTGTTTTGATAAGCATTTGCTCACTTTTTCTGCTTACCTTAAGCTATACCGTTTTTTTTTTGAAAAAGAAGAAAAAACAAAGAATGATGAATGAAACGATTGGTTCCCCATTCCAAACCCTCAGTCGATGTAGCAGCACTCCACTGCAAGTCAGGCTATTTGTCAGTCAATGTATGTACTGAAGCCCCCAGCAGCAGGCTATTTCAGTATGACGTCAGATTGCTTACCTTAGTACGCAATACTATTTGTATATATATATATATATATATATATATATATATATATATATACACATACATACATGTATACATGCATATATACACATATACATATATACATATTTGGGATTTAATTCTATATTGCTTGCTTTTTATGTCAGAGATACAAAATATATCTATGTATGTATGTTGTATAACGTTAATATACTTGTTTTAGAACATTACATTACTTTAAATAAAATTAACCATGGAAACTGTAAATGGAAGTATTGATTCAATAGCCCCTGAAGTAAAGATTGAAGCAGAGAAACTTAAAGATGAAGCAAACAACTTTTTTAGAGGTAATTTCCAATTTTTCATTAAACCATAATCAACATTAGTAGCAATTATAACAATAATAATAATGAAAATACAACAACTACTACTACTACTACTACTACTACTACTACTACTACTACTACTACTACTACTACTACTACTACTACTACTACATTTATTTCTACTATAAATTTGAATGGGGCTGGGTTTAATAAAATATAGCTGGGGCCAGGTTTTGACATTTATACATCCTAAAGTATATGTTTTTAAATTAAAATTCATGTTACATTTTGTATATATATGCATATATAAACATTGTTATGCTCAACATGATCATCATAATCATCATTACCATCATCATGATCATTATCATTATCATCATCATGATCATCATCATCATCATGATCATCATGATCATCATGATCATGATCATCATCATGATCATCATCATCATCATCATCATCATCATCATCATTATCATCATCTTCACTCTGTTATTAGTTTCTTTATATAAAGTTTTTGAAATTTAAATCCAAGGATGCGGAATCCCGAAAAGGACTCTGGATTTTAAATCACAAAAAGATAACTTCTTCCTAGTTTTTGGTATCCAGGAGCTCTGAAAATATGAAGTTTATGGACTACTAATAGGGAAAAAAATAAGACTTTTAGGTAAAAGGAACAATAATTTTTTTTTAACCCAGAGTCCTTAGGTATAATGGCAGCAAGGGCTGCAAGACTTCAAGAGTCCTGGAGTCCTTGCCACCATTATACCTATTAGTCTTCTTATAGCAGATCATAATTCAACAAACATGTTTAGAGCTTCTAGACATTACAGACCTGAAAAAATGGAAATATAAAGCCGTAGTCCTTTTGAAACTTCGAATCCCTGTTTAAATCATTTCTTTCTAACTACATTATTAAATTAATTATTGAAGGCCTACACTCTTCTTCATTTCGAGTAACTTTAAAGGTACCACAAGGTTCTATCTTTGCTCCTGTATTGTTACTTATCTACAATAACAATCTTCATGAAAATTTTACATCTTAAGTGGCTCTATTTGCTGACAACTCAAATCTATACTCTTGTCTTGAAAAAAAGTCTTTACTTTTTAATTGCTTAAAACAAGCAGCCAATTTTTATTCTGGTCTCTATTCTGTAACAGCTTACAATGGCATTTTTGAATTTTAAGTCTGAACTTAAAATCCTCAACTTTTGTTAGATTAAAAAACTTATTTATTTACTGCAAAAAAAGTATTACAATATTGTTGGCATTTTTATATTGGTAAATAACAACCCTCTAACTCTCAGATAAAGTCTAAAAGCACATTGTAAATGTAATTAGACCTGCTATATCTGCCAAGCTTGAGACACTCTCCCATTGTTGTAAGGTTGTATTTCTTTTGATATTATTGACCATGATAGTATTTTATAATTACTATCATTACATTAAACCAAAACTCATTTTTACTTGGCTTCTTATTCAACAAGTTGCACCCTTTTACTCTATCTGTCCCTTCATGCCATAAAAACCTTTATTAATCCAATTTTTTTTCTTGCACATCAAAAAAACCTTATAACTCGTACCTATCTTTATGTTTTTCTTTTTTATACAATCTACAATTTTTTAAGTCTCCAGTTAACTGTTTACTTGCTTTTTAACTCTATTCTCTGTTTTAAAGTAAATCATAACATAATAGTGGTTGTTTGCAACCTTGTTGGAAGTAAATTAGAGTTTAAAAATAATAAATACATGCCAGTATTTAATAAATAGTAAATGTAAGTATAAAATTATAATATATAAATTATTATAAATTTTTTTCTAGCCTGGACTATCAATCATGGGTAAATCTTATAATTTTCCTGGGGCCGGGGCCAAGTTAGCAAAACTAAATCCCCGGTCACTTTTGACTACTACTATTTCTACTACAACAACAACAATAACAACAACAACAACAACAAATACTACTACTACTACTACTACTACTACTACTACTAATAATAATAATAATAATAATAATCATCATAACAAAAATAATGATGATGATAATGGTGATGACGATGATGATGATGATGATGATGATGATGATGATGATGATGATGATGATGATGATGATGATGATGATGATGATGATGATGATGATGATGATGATGATGATGATGATGATGATGATGATGATATCACTATTGCTAAAAAGTAACAATAATAATTATTATTTTAAGAGCCTCTTAAACTTTTTTTCAAAATTAATGAAATTTTTAAAAGACACAATTTGCTTTTTAAGATGGTAAGTATGATAAATCTGTTGAATTCTACACAAAAGCAATAGAACTCAATCCATATGTAGCAGCTTATTATGGTAATAGGAGTTTTTCAAATATTAAGCTTGAATGCTTTGGATCTGCACTTGAAGATGCAAATCAGGCAATCAAAATTGATCGAAAGTATATAAAAGTAAGTTGTTTATATTAAACTTTTTTTTTTAATTGTATGCTTATTTAGTTAGATTAATGGTATTTTTTTTGAAACATTCAAGTTTTTTTGCACTTTTTTACACTTTAATTTTATCTATTCTTAATTGTATAATAAGTATATGCTTATTTTTTATTTGTAAAAGTCAAGAAATACTATATTCAGAAAAGTGTTAAATTAATAAATAATTTCTTCAGAAATTTAAAGCAAATAATGCCTAATAATTAAGAAATTAGTAGTTAAAAAAATTTAAGTATTATGTATTTATAAATTTTTTATAAAGCTTTAAAACTTTTTAAAAACTTATAAAACTCTATTTCTATTGAAAAAAAAATGGACAGTTTCATAAAAAAAAAAAAATTAAAAAAATGCAAAATGTATATTATACTCTCGCTCTTAACATGTTTTATATGTTTTTTTAGTTATTTTTGAGCTTATTTATTTTATTCCTTTTTTTAAGTTCAACAGGTTTTGTTTACATTTTAATATAGCACTTTAAAAAAAGTATATTGATATAAATAAATAATTTTTTTTTCAGAATTTATAGTTTGGTTTAACTTTTTAATAGGGTTATTATAGACGTGCATCTGCTTATATGGCTTTAGGAAAGTTCAAGTTAAGTTTAAAAGATTATGAAGCGGTAGGTTTTTTTTAATAATTTTTATTTATATTATTATATAATTATATTATAATAAGTTTATAATATATATATATATATATATATATATATATATATATATATATATATATATATATATATATATATATATATATATATATATATAAGGGTATTAGCCGAGTTTGATGGCACTGCGTATAACATGGTGTTCCCAATCGGTTTAAAATTCCCAAAGGTTCATAAGATCATTGTAAAAAAGAAAAAATCAGTCTCAGATTTTAACTGTCGCGCTTGACTAGTAAAAAACACAATTAGTACGAAATGAATTAAGTTGATTGATTTTTTTTTGTGCAAAAATGATGTGCAAAAAAGCGTTGCACTGTGGAAAATAAAGTTCTATTTAGAATCAAAAATCAATAATATTTTTGTTACTAAAGATTAAGTGTTGAAATTTTGCACTAATATAAAGTAGTATATGACACTTCTAAGAAAATAGTTTTTATAAAAAAAATTTTTAATATAAATTTGTAAATAAAAATTAAAAAATTCAAATTTGCGATTTTTTATTTTATTTTCAACTAAACGTGTTCTTTTTAATTATATAAAAAAACTTTAGAAGTATTCGAAACAGCAAAAAATACATAAAATGCTTATTTAATTGAAAAATATATTTATATTAAATTCATTTATATATAAAAAATATTTATATGAGTTTTCGGCTAAACTCTAGACAAAAAAAACAAACACATGCGGGTCGTTCCGTGCCAAATGGTCTAAAATTAGGATTCCAACATGGACCGCTCAGATTTTGATGAAACTTAGTGGGTTGGTTTATATCAATGAGAAAAGCAATTCCTGAAAATTTCAGCCTCAAATCTTATGTGGTTCATGAGATATGGCCATTTGAAATTTCTGATTTTTCCAAAAATAAAAACTTCAGTAGCAAAAACATGTTTTGTTCATACTTTGAAGCTCTGTATTTTAAAAACCAAATTTCAGAAAACCTTCTAGTTTTTTTTTATCATATACAATGCTAGGCTTACTTTGTTAAAACTTTGACATTAAATTTTTAAATGTCACATTTTATTCATAATGGCTGCCTAAAAAACCGAAAAATTTGTTTGCAGATATAGAAAGTTGATTTTTGATGGGTCAATATACAAAACTAGCAATTTAAGAAGTAAAAATACATATCTTTTTAGTTTCTAATTTAGCTTCCTAATTTTCAGAAATTTGTTGATATGATACAATTCAGTAAGAAATTATGGACCCCTAAAAATGGCTCCGGCTAGAACTTACAAAATTGTGCCTTCCCTTAAATCCAATGGTAACCTATGATCAACGCTGATTTTCATGATATACTTTTTTTTCTACTCATTTAGTAGACTTTATTAAAGTGATTTCAGAAAAAAAAATAGTGGGTACTCATGGGGAAGTTACAAAGTCAGAACAATGAAGTCGGCACAAAATGCATTAAAAACGCAAAAAATAGAGATATTGATGTACTTTAGTATTCATTATTTACTGCAATGCAAAAAAATGTATATATATATGAAAGTATATCAAAATCATTGCTACAAATTAGCTTTAAATTAGGACTGAATTAAACTCAGGTTTTAAATAACCTTAGTTGCCCCCCCCCCCCCCCTCACCCTGTCTTTTTATTTTTTTAAATGGGTATTTTTGCCCAGAACATTCTTATCTTAAGAAGAACTTATTTCTCGATAACATTTTAAACTACTGTTTATTAAACATTTTAGCTTATGCAGTGTTTCTGTTATATCTGATGCATGAAGTATCTTTATGCACCAAGTATTGAACATACTCAAATAATAGCTGTGTTATTTATTTGTAAATGCTTATTAGACACAACACATTTTTGTTTCTATATCAGTTATTATCTTACAGTTTTATATCCTGACTTAAATTTAGTATCATTTTCCCCATTTTATTATTGTCATGTTTAAATTTAGATTACAGATTATATCAAGTGATAAGAGTAATTTGATTTGTCATAGCAATACACAAGTTTATTATGTAATTATATAATACCTATTATGCATTAAAAAACATTATTTTATAAAAAATCAACATAAAGATGGAATCATTCAAGTATGCTTTAATACATTTTTTCGATTGATCAAGCTTATAAAAATTTTGCTTTGTTATTATATAATTTCGTTATTAAACATTCTATTGTACAAATGTATTATTTCAGTTTTTTCTTGAGCTGATAGTTCTTAGCATCTACCAGTTGCTGATTGCACTTTTAAAGATGAAATTTTGCATAGAACGTGCATTATTGGAACACAGCAAATATCTTCTCTATGTGGCCAAGTAAAAGTGTTAGAGGAAATAGACTGCTTCATGAACTTTATAAGAATATCTTGATTTTCTTCAGATATTTCCACAATATTACCTAAAAACCATTTTCCATCATAAACACATGCTATATAAATTCCTTGTGAAAGAGATGCAAGTGGAATTGTATAGTTCTGTTGCATTGTTGAAATATTGGACAATGTGTTTACATTAGTAAACACATTGTCCAACCCGTCTCATTTGTAAAGTAGTTAAATAAACCCGTCTCATTTGTAAAGTAGTTAATGATTGTGGTATAAAACAATATTGGTTTCTTGTTCCTGGAATTGTTGAACAAGTAGCATAACATTCTTCTAATTTAAATTTCATGCAATGTAATGTAACTGCATCATTTGAAATGTGTTGAAAATATTTTTTGCATTTTTAATGCATTTTGTGCCAACTTCATTGTTCTTACTTTCTAACTTCCCCTATGAGTACCCACTATTTTTTTTTCTGAAATCACTTTAATAAAGTCTACTAAATGAGTAGAAAAAAAGTATATCATGAAAATCAGTGTTGATCATAGGTTACCAGTGGATTTAAGGGAAGGCACAATTTTGTAAGTTCTAGCCGGAGTAATTTTTAGGGGTCCATAATTTCTTACTGTATTGTATCATATCAGCAAATTTCTGAAAATTAGGAAGTCTACCGTATATAGAAACTAAAAAGATAAATATTTTTACTTCTTAAATTGCTAGTTTTGTATATTGACCCATCAAAAATCAACTTTCTATAACTGCAAACAAATTTTTCGGTTTTTTAGGCAGCCATTATGGATAAAATGTGACATTTAAAAATTTAATGTCAAAGTTTTAACAAAGTAAGCCTAGCATTGTATATGATAAAAAAAACTAGAAGGTTTTCTGAAATTTAGTTTTTAAAATACAGAGCTTCAAAGTATGAACAAAACATGTTTTTGCTACTGAAGTTTTTATTTTTGGAAAAATCAGAAATTTCAAATGGCCATATCTTATGAACCACATAAGATTTGAAGCTGAAATTTTCAGGAATTGCTTTTCTCATTGATATAAACCAACCCACTAAGTTTCATCAAAATCTGAGGGGGTCCATGTTTGACCCTGGTTCACTTGGCATGGAATGACCCATGCTTTTTAAGCTTTTTAACAAACATTTTTCTTGTATTAGGCTTAATTACATTATTAATTTGATTTTTTAATTGTTGCGTGTAATTAATTAAATTTTTTGTTAAAATTCAACATTGACACAAAAGTTTTTGTTATAGAAATATTCAGAATAGTTTATTAATAATAATAATATTTATATTTTATTAATAACAATTTTTATACAGTGAGTTTTTATCAAATAAAATATGTTGACTTTAAAAAGCTGCAAAGTATCTTCATCAAGTTCTTGGACATTTTTGCTGTACAGTTTTCTAATGCTGGTGATGTAGGGATCAGAAGTGTACAGAAGAGTATGAAATGTGTCCTCATTTGTAGGTAATGTAAAACATTTCCTAGCATAATGAAGGCAAAATTTTTTTTTAATTTTTATAAGAAAATTTTTGCGCATCTTCTGAAAGTTGAACAGTAGGCAGCACTGTAAAATCTTTTATAATATTTTCTCAGTGAAGTAAAATTTTGTGTACTGAAGATGGCATATAGTACCAGCTATAATTACTCACATGAATGTAGGCAGTGTCTATAGCATATGTAACAAAACATTCAGCATTTATCACAACACCTGAGGAGAGAGCTTGTAGAATTATTATAAGTCACTTAATCAAATTTTCATTTACTCCAGTAATTTCAGAAGAGCAGCTTGCATTGTAAAGAAATCTCCTAGCAGTATTACCATCATTAGTATTACCACTTACTTGTTTCGATTTGTCGATGATTAAGCTAGGGAGCTGCTCACGAAAACGTTTCTGTACCAAGGTCTTCTTTTTTTCTTTTGTTATTTTTTTTCTTCACTTTTAGCTGACCATGTTTGAAAAGTTATGTAATATCATTTCCATACACTGAACCCATGCACATAATGCGGACACCCCATATTGATACAAACTTTTATTTTCAATTTTCACTTTAGTCAAATTGTTTATTTGTCATGGAGTAGCTCCACATATTGTACATATAGATGCAGAAAGCGTATCCATTAATACCTGAGCCACTTTTCCATCTATTTGGCTTTTTATTTCATTTACAACAACCAATAATAATACAAATAATAGAATGCATGTCCATCAAAATTAATTCTCAATAAAAAGTTGACAAAATAACTTAAGCAAAGCTTTTGTTATAAACAGATATAGTCTGAAACCATGATAAAAAGCGTTTTTTTGTTTTCTGGCTTTTAACACTTTATCTATAATTTTGGAAACCACACGTATGCGCACCTGATTTTTAATAAATCAATTTTATCGACTAAAAATCAATTACAGAAATGAAGAGTGAAATCAATTTTATCAACTAAAAATCAATTACAGAAATGAAGAGTGGAGAAGCATGGGTGACTACTAAAAATATGGGTGAATTTTAAGACTTTTTATCTTATTTTATAAGTTCAATTAGTTATTAGTAAACAAAACCATATAGTCAAAAAAATGAATTTGTTCTAAAATCTCCATAACCTGATGCTTTCAAAAATGTATAACACTTTATACTTATTTATAAAAAGTTTTATAGAAAATAACTTTTAAAGTGATGAAGCAAATAAGTTTCAATTGAACATTTACATAAGTATGAAACAGTAGGGCTTCAAAAATTATCTTTTTACACAAAATTAGCTGAATTCTCTACATTATAGTAAAGATTAACTATCAAACTATTTAAAAAAATTTATGTACAATTTCTGCAGTGAAAATGAAAATTTGAGCAAAAGCATTTATGATGCATTTTTGTAGTACTATTTTCCACAGTGCATTGTCATTAACAAGCAAGATCATTCATTCAAAAGTTAAAAAGTATATTTATTTTTTTCAAATTTTTTTCAAATTTTAACTCTTTATTTACATTTTTACTGTTTATCTTAAGTTAGAAATGTTACAAAAAGATCTTTGCATGTTAATAAATATACTTTGAATTAACGTTTCTTTATTAAAAGAATTGATAATACTTTTGTTAAAATAATAAGTTGTTTAAATGAACTGAAAATAACAACAATAAACTTGAAAAAATCAAAAATAAAACTTGAAATGAAACGTATCATTTATGTTATATTTGTGTAAAACATAAAAGAAGATAATTAAAAAATATAATAATATTAATAGTTATTAACCAATATTTATAAATACAAAAATTAATATGTTTTTAAATTTACAAATATACAATATTTACGTAAATTTTTGTAAATAAAAAAGTTATGTAATATTTGTAAATTAGATAAAATTACGTGATATTTGTAAATTGAAAAAAAATTAATTTTTGTATTTAAATATATATATATGTTTTTAAATACCTAGTATATTAGATATTTAAATGTGCAGATTAAATATAGTTGCTGCCCTTGTGTGGAGAAGAAATTTCACTCTCCACCTTAAATGCCTTTGTTACTTATTTCAATTAAATTAACTTAAGTAGCATATTGCAACAAAAGTTTTTTAACAAACATTCTATTTAACGGAAATCGGCAAGCCAACCAAGTTTCTCAATTAAAAGTTATAGAGCTTTCAAAAACTTTCTAATTTAACAGCTATCTATTTAAATAAGTTTTTTGACTTTTAAATTTATTTAATGATAAAAATTACAAATTTAAAATTAGATGAACAAAAATACAAATATGTAAAAAAGTTTATTTAAATATTTTGTTTTAAAAGCATGTGCCACATCAATGGCAGTTCCGCTAACTTTGATTTTTCAACTTTCAATAAAATCTGGAAAGGTTCCACTCTCTTGGCTCAGAGCTAATGTTACACCTATTTATAAAAATAGTAGCAGAACAGATTCAGCCAATTACAGGCCCATATCACTCACTTCTGTTCCATGCAAACTTATGGAAAAAATATTTAGACAAGTAATAATCAATCATTTGGTAAATAACAAATTGCTTTCCAAAACTCAACATGGTTTTGTTTCAAAAAAGACTTGCATCACAAATCTTTTAGAAACAATGGACTTTTTGACTTTTAGCAAATCAAAGAAAAAACCAGTCGACCTAATTTTTCTTGACTTTGCAAAGGCATTTGATAAAGTTTCGCATGTAAGATTGCTGCAAAAGCTTGAAATGTATGGTATAAATGGCAATCTTCTAAACTGGATAAAAGCTTTCTTAACAAACCGCAAGCATTATACTTGGAGAAACAAAATCTGACTGGATTGATGTAACTAGCAGGGTTCCCCAAGGTTCTGTGTTCGGACCAATGCTTTTTGTCATATTTGTTAATGAGCTGCCATTTCATGTCAAATCAGCCTTCAGCATAGCACCTAGAGCTCAACATCGAATCAGATTTCATCGCAAGATTGTCAGGAACTGCGAAATCAGACATAAGTTTTTTAACAACCGTGTAGTCAATGACTGGAATGCTTTGCCAGATAATGTCATTGAGGCAACATCACTTGATAAATTTAAACAACTACTAGACAGTTTTCAGTCATCATAGTTGATACAACTCATCATTTACCGTAAATGCCACACAAAAGTGGCCGAAATACGAGTTGGGTATAGATGCGTATACTCAGCTGATGATGAGTTTAGCAAGGCTGTGGCTTTGTGTAACTTAAACTAACTAACCAACTATATATAACAACTGGTAGATGCTATGAAATATCAGCTCATGAAAAAACTGAAGTACTACATTTGTACAATAGTATATATAATAACAAAATTATATAATAACATGACAAAGTTGTTATTAATTTGATCAATCCGGATTTTTATTAAAGCAAATTTGAATGATTAGTAATAAGTATAAAACAAAAAGTCTTTATTTTCATTACTTACCTAATGTGCTACTTTTATTCTAATTACTATCTAACTTTACAAAATAAATGTCACAGCTTTTATATGACACACTGCCTAAGGTAGAATATTCAATAACTAATTAATAAAATGAATGAAAAAAAAAGTTTTTCTTATGATAAGAATGTTCTGTGCAAAAATATGCATGTTAAAATGTAAATGGACAAGGGAGGGGGAGGCAACTAAGGCTATTTTAAAACTGAGTTTAATTCAGTCTTAGTTTATATTATTTCTAGTAATGATTATGATATATTTTTATATATGTATTTTTTGCATTGCAATAGATAATAAAAAGTACATCAATATCTATATTTTTATTGTTTTTAATGCATTTTGTGCCAAATTCATTGCTTTGACTTTGTCACTTCCCCATGAGTACCCACTATTTTTTTTTTCTAAAATCACTTTAATTAAGTCTGTTAAATGAGTAAAAAAAAAAATATTATGAAGATCAGTGTTGATTTTAGGTTACTGGTGGTTTAAAAGGAAGGCACAATTTTTAAAGTTTTACACAGAGCCATTTTTAGGAGTCCATTATTTCTTACTGAATCATATCTTATCAGAAAAATTTTAATTATTAGCAAGCCTACCATATGTAGAAACCAAAAAGATATGTCTTTTCACTTCTTAAGTTGCTAATTTTGTATATTGACTCATCAAAAATCAACTTTTTATATCTGCAAACATTTTTCAAGGTTTTTTAGGCAGACATTATGGATAAAATGTGACATTAAAAAGTTCAATGTTAAGGTATTAACAAAGTAAGCCTATAGTTGTATATAATAAAAAAGAAGATTTTCTGAATTTTCTTTTTTAAAATACAAAGCTTCAATGTATGAACAAAACATGTTTTTGCTAGCAAAGATTTAATTTTTGGAAAAGTCAGAACTTTCAAATGGTGATATCTCATAAACCACAAAAATCTTTGAGCTGAAATTTTCAGGAATTGCTTTTCTCATTGATTTAAACCAACCCACCAAGTTTCATCAAAATTTTTAAGGGGTCCATGTTGGACCCTAGTTCACTTGGCATGGAATAACCCTTTGTTAAATTTTTAATACTGTTAAGCTTTTTTTTTTACATTTATAATCTGAAAATGAAAATAAGAATTAAAAAAGACAGTTTATGTAACTATTCGTTTTAAAGTTGTTGTTTTTTGCCTTTTAAAACAGAGTTCAAAAGCAATGTGTGCAATTTAAATAGATCAAAGTTTCAATGAATAAATTTGATAATTCATTCATTAAAACTTTAATTGCAAGCAATTGCATTTTGTTTTTGTTTTCTCTTTACTATATCAAACAAAGAAGAGAAATGATTTAAATATGAAAACTTAGGAAAATTAATCATAATGAAACATTTATAAAATGGAAAAATATTCCTGCTTTGAAACATGAGCAAAAATAAAAAATTTATTTTGATTGAAATTTATTTGTATCTAAAAAATATCAAATTTATCTACTTTTTTAAATGTCAGAATGCAATGACTTTTTTTTTCAAGGCCACACCTAAAGTCCCAATTTCTCAAAAACGCTGTATGAATTTTTTTCCTCATAATTTTGAAAAACCTCCTGTAATTTTGACTTTCAAAATTACAGGAGGTTTTTTTTGTTTTTTTTTCTCTGTTTTTAAGCAGAGATTTTTAAAGGTTTGTGTTTTAACATGTTTATTATATTCTTAACTAGCAAAACTTCTTTCCAAGATATCTCATTAATTTACAACACAATTGTTGTAAATTATTTCACTAATGAGAGAGAGGGAGAGAGATAAAGAGAGAGAGAGACAGGACATGGATACATAGAGAGTTGTGTACAGACCTTGTTTTGTTTGGTTGCCAGAAAGCGTGACTATAATTTGTTGGATAATTAAGTGTTAAAGGTAAACAACAAAAAATTTGAGCAAACTGAAAGTTATATCATTGTGTTATTGTAAGCATGATATCTGTAAGTCAGGGAAAAACAGATCAAGAAAAGACAGACCAGAAAAGCCAGGGAAAAAAAAATCAATAAAAGACAGATCAGAAAAGTCAAGGAAAAACAGGGAAAAGTCAAAGACTTTAGATGTCTGCTTCTAAGAATCCTTAGTTAGTCAAATTGAATTTCTTTGCTCATAAAAAAATATTATGTATATATTTTTAATAAATTATCAATATGTTGCATCTGAAATGCCATTTTTATATGACTATTTTTATATAGTTTTTATATTACTTTTATTACCTTTTGTAAGACTGCAAAGATCTTTAAAGCTGATGTTTTAAATGAATGTAAATCTGCAAACAACGTCTAAAAGTTGGATTTTGTCCACAAAAAAAAAACTTTAAAAAGACAGATATGATGCAAGCACTGTCATTAAGGATAAAAAAATCATTCAAAATATATAGAAATACTTAGTTTATGTTTTTATTTGTTTTTTGTATTTATGTATTTTTTTATTTATTTTTTTATTATTATTTTATTATTATTATTATTTTTTTAATTATATTTTATATTTATTATTATTATGTATTTTATGTATTATTTTATTTTATTTCTTTCAAAAAGCTTTTCTAACTTTGATATCAATTCTGTATACAATATTTTCTATACTTATTTTACATTAAGTAACACAGATTTGGTATACTGATATTAAAAAATAAAGTGAACAAAAATATTACAAAATTATATATTTAAAATTTATTAAATTAGGTTGCTAAAGCTTGTCCAAACGATAAAGATGCTCGTTTAAAATACAATGAATGTAAAAAGATAGTTCACCAGCATGCATTTGCAAAAGCTATTAAAATTGATGATCAGAAATCAATCATTGAAAGCTTGGATATTGAGTCTATGGGTAACTTTAATTGATTTTGTAATGAATATTGTATTAAAAAAAAAGTAAAGTAGATTTTTTAATTTTTCTTTTTATGATTACTTAGAGTATTGTTTTTAATTGTGTTTTTTTTTAATAAATAGCTATTGAATCAGAATACACTGGCCCAATTTTGAAGGATGGAAAAACTGTTACAGTAGAGTTTATGGATGAGTTAATTATTCAACTCAAAGATCAAAAGAAACTACATAAAAAATATGCTTTTCAAGTAATGTTATTTTGATTATAACCAGGTTTGGGGTCAAATACAAATATGTTAATCCTGTATTCCCAAATACAATTTCAAATACAAATATATTTAATTAGCATTTTCTTAATTCAGATGCAAATACAATCATTTGTATTTTAAGTTAAGAAAAAATAAAAATAGTTTTAAAAGACACTACTGATAAAATGGTATACTTAATAGAAGAATGCAAACAAGTCTTTTTACAAATATCATTTAAAAGCTATTTTTATAATTTTTTTAGCGTTAAAAACAAAAACAATTAATCTCTTGGCTTTTCCCAAAAAAATGCCACTCAACAGTCAAGTTTATGGAACTAGATTTTGATTTAAATAGATTTTGATCTAATATCAATACAAACATATTAATACAATCTTTTTTTTATCAAGTACAATACAAATAAAAAAAACAATTTAGTCTATTTTTACAAAATGCAAATACGTATTTGACCCAAACCAGGTATGGATAAAAAAAAAGACTTGAAGTGGTTGAACATATTTTTTTATGGCTTTTAGCATCTAAAACTTAAGGTGTAGCATTATTAAATTGTTTTATGAAAAACATTTACAAAACTATTGATTTTTTTTATAGATTTTGATAGATATTAAATCTTATTTCGAAAAACAACCATCATTGGTGGAAATCAATATTCCTGAGGTAAAAATAAAAATTATGACAAAATTTGTTCTACTTCATAATGTAAAACCAAATATTTTAAGTCTAAATTATTAACTAATATATATAATATATAAAAAAATATAAATATATTAGAAAAATTTTGTGTGTGTATATATACAGGCATTGTTAAGAAGAGCTACGCCATTCAGATTTTATATAAATTAAAATGGTTCTTATGCTCTTATTAACGCAAAAAAATCTATTCTGGAAAATTTTTACTTTAAATATCTGCCTCCCTACACTGTCGCTAATTTGCAGTAAAAAAAAAAAGGGGGGGGGGTTGCAATATTACAAATTTGTACATTAGTTTGTAATTGCTATTTTTTAAACATAATATCTTTGGTATTTAAATAATATTTCAAAATATTTTTGTTTAGCAGGGTTTAAAATAGTTACTTTTTTAATCGCTTAAGTTCTGATTTGCAGTTTAAGTTGCAGTTATATGTGGAAGTAAACTTATTTAATGCTATTACGCTATTATTTTTAGTAATTGTTTTTAATTAACAAGATACCTAAAAAAATAAAAGTGCAAATATTTAAACCACTTTAAACAGTTATGAAAAACTGTTTAATACTCCATTCATGGCAGGGTTGACAAAAAAACCCAGCTTAAAAAATAAAACCCAAATATGTTTAGGTTTTTTTTAAATTTTACCACTGATAAATCTGATTTTAGTTTCTATAGTTCCTTTATTTTTTGTTACTAACAATTTGTAATTTTTATACTGTAACTACACAGCCCTCAGAATTAAGGTCGGCATTTGGCAATGCTGACTTAACTGCTGACGTTAATGTGTTTGAGGTCAGCAAAAAATAGCCATCCTCATTTCTGTTTTATGGTAACTTCTTTGTTTCATATTTTTTTTGCCAACCTGATGCCAACCTCTAACAGTTTGAGGTCAGCAATTTATTGCCAACCTCATTTTTCCTAATTTCGAGGGTTCGGAGAGATACACTAGGTCTGGTAAATAAGAAAAAGCAATTGCATTTACTAAGAGTTTTTGAAGTAATTGTTCAGCTTTATCTGAATATAAATTTTAGCAAACTAACTCAAATTTTTATTCATCTTAAGTTAAGCAACTTACTCCAATAACGCTGAATAATTGCTCAGCTTTATGTGAATAAAAATTTAAGCAAAATTGCTGAATTTTTTATTCATATAAAGCTGACCAATTACTAAGTAAAAGCAATTGCCTTTTTTTTATTCATCTGGCCTACTGTATTTATATACAAAATGGTTTTTTTAAGGTATTTACAATAAATATAATCTTTAAGTTTGAATTACTTTCAGAATAATCCAAAACCTGATCAATTATATTTTGTAGCAAGTTGATAATTTATTTATTTTTAAACCAGATAGCAAGTGAAATTGTTATTATTGTATATATTAAAATATAAGAGCAAATTAGTTTAATTTTTATAAAGTAAATAAAAATCATTTCATTAACAAAATTTCAATAAAAGTGCAATAGATTACTAGTATTATATTTAATATCTTTCCTCTCAAATGTCTGAATAAGCAATTTACATATATCATTTGATATTCATATTTGGTCTTTATTTCATTAAGTTTATGTAAAACTACAAAAAAATGAAAAACTATGTAGGTACTCAGCGCAAGGGCACAAGCAGAATACTATTAATTACATAAAACAGTATAAATACTATATATTCTTGCACTCTATTCACAGTGAAAAGTTTACTATCATGACTACCCTGTGATGAGTGTGGCCTTGTCCTTGTTAAGTGTATACACGCTTAAAACATTAAATACATGCAATACCATGTGCATAAAAGTTAGCAATATGTTTACTCATTTGATGAGAGAACATGTTGAAAACTTGTATGTACTTCACAAAGACAGCCTTTGTTGGTAAAAATGATACCCTTGCATATCTGTCTATTCTGCAGGTTTTAAAATTTTTATATCAGCTACAAAACTGTCAAAACTATTAGCATCAAGTTTACTGAAAGGTGAAAAAAGACACAATAGAGTTGAATATTATGTTATTTTTTTTCAGTTCAGTTGTTGCTTTAGTTCAGTTGCTTTAAATATAATGTATAAAAGTTAATTTTTGGCAAGAGTTATGTAGTTTGAGTTTTTTAGTGCCTTATTGAGCTATTTCTCAATCGCATATCAAAACACAATAAAAGTTGCTACAAATTATGTTTAGGTACATATTATTCTAGTAAAATCGAAATTAAAGGTATAGCTTGACTGTATCTAATTATTTTCTTTTTAACAATGGCATTTTTTTATCAAGAATTTAAGTTTTTTTTGCTAATTTAAGGAGCTATGCCTCAATATTTGAAAATAAAGAAAAACAGCTGATGTTATAAATAAGTTATACTTAAAAAGATCTAAAAGCAACTATAAATAAAGTGAAAAACCATGAATTTATCACAAGAAAGGCTTCTAAAACTTAAAGAAACACAAAAAAACTTGGGGATCAAAGCATGGTGGACAAACTAGACTTGATAGTTCAACAGAAAGTTTATTTTTTCAAACAATTACTTATATGATCACCTGGGGAAACAAAACAGGTGATAAAATGCCTTCTAGGAAGAAAAAAAAGATCCAGGTGTTGAAGAAACTGTAATGGTTCTTAACAAATTTGTTTTAGATGATCATAAGAACAATCTAGGCTTAAACACAAATCCACTTACAAAAGAAAATCGATCCATAATCTAAAAAGTCAAAACATATTACTACAAATCAGCTGTTCATTCTCATCTTGTTTTAAAATACAAATATGCTTATATAAAATCAGATATCATGTTGATCAGGCCTAGGATTTTACAGAAAACTGGACAGTTTAATGATCTGTAAAAAAAAATGTAGCGATTAGGCTAACACTTCTGTTTAGTTATAATCACCCACTTTGACAGTAACCTGCAAAGTTCCTGTTAATGTGGGTTTACTTCTAACCTTTCATGGAGACCTTATATACAATTGATTGTTAAATTAGCATTTGCTAAGTTTGGTTCTCTTTATTGTGCTTGCTATTTTCTCTCTCCTGATTGCATTCTCTACCTCTACCTCTACAAATTTCTTATTTGTTCCTGTATGGAATACTGTTGTCACATTTGGGCTGATTCTTCTAATGGTGCTCTTTCTCTTCTAGACAAGGTTCAAAAACACATTTTAAACTTAGTTGAACCTGGTCTTGAATCTGCTAAGCTTGAGCCTCTTTTCCATCGTCGTAAAGTTGCATCTCTTTTCTACAAACACTATCATGATCGCTGCTCCAGGGAGCTATCATCTCTAATTCTATCAACTAGAACTCATTCTTGCTTGACTCATCATTCATCAAAGTCTCATTCTTTTACTGTATATATCCCTGCATGCTCCAGAAACAATATTTTTCTAGTTTTTTTCGATGCACTTATAGGTGCCCTTGTGAACTCTCTCACATCTTCATGTTTTCCTGACTCAAACGACCTTCAATTTTATAAGCCTTCTGCCAACTGTTTCCTTGCTTTATAACTCTATTCTTTTTTATCTTGTAACTTCCAAATTATTAGTGGTTGCTTGCAGCCTTGTTGGGAGTGAATCAGAATAAAATTAAAAAAAAGTTGCAACATATTGCAAACTTCTTGACTACATGTTATAAACTTGTATAATTTTGTATAAAATTATCGGGTGATTCATAAATAATGATACCTTTTTGTATTGATTAATTTTAGCCTCTGTAGTACAAAGTATGAACCGCACATGGTCTTAAAAGAATTTTGTGCTGAATAACGTACCATTCTCATTTTTTTTCTGCGTGCACGCAAGTGAATCAGTAACAATGAAAAGTCGAGACTGGCAAAATGTTGTAATTTCTAAGTATAAAAATGATGATGGTCCAACTAAAATTTTTCGTGATTTGAGTGGCACTCTTAGCATACCAACAATCAAAAAATGGTGCAAAATGATTGCCAAAGATGGTACAATCAAACTTTCAAAACCTCCTGGTTGTCCTCGCACAGCTTGAACAAAAGCAACTATCCAAAAAAAAAAAAAACCCGGCTGAAACGGAAGAAAAAGCCAATTTCTACATGAAAACAGGCAAATGAACTTGATAATTCTCAACCAAGTGTTTATTGTGTTCTTAAAGATGATCTTCGGAAAACACTAAATCCAATCCTTCAAAGTGCAATCTAAATTTTACTGACCGATACGATCTTCAATTGAAATATAGTTGTACTTTAAAATAAAAAAACTCTAAGATTTTTAATAACAGTCAAAAACATTTGTATTTAATATTTATTATTAATCATGTTATTATTAATAATATTTTCATTTAATATTAATTTGATAACATTTATATGACATTGTAAATGCCGTAATTGGGTCTAAAATTTTTAAAAACTGTTCAAATAGCACTTTGATGGATTGGATTTAACGTTTCCCATGATCTTCAGCTTCGATCCTACAAAAAAGTTGTCCAACCACTATTGTCCGATGACCACAAAGAAAAGAGAGTTAAATTTGAAAATTGGATTCGTAACAATTATCGAAAAGCTGATACGATGCGAATCCTTTTTTCTGACGAAAACTTTTTTGATATTGATGGTATTTATAACTCTCAAAATGACAGAATATGGGCTTCAAATCGTGTTGAAGCTGATAGCATTGGAGGAATCAAGCAGCGAAGAAAATTTCCTGAACGTGTTATGGTTTGGTTAGGAGTTTGTTCAAAAGGTGTATCACCATTAGTTATTTTTGAAAAGGGTACCGTTAACCATTAAAGGTATATTGAAGAAGTTTTAGCAGTTGCCAAAAAATATGGCAATAAATTATTTGGTGAAAACTGGATATTTCAGCAGGATGGTGCACGAGCACATACACACCGATTGACACAATCGGTGTCAGGACAATTTTCCTGATTTTATTCCAAAGAACGTTGGCCTCCAAATAGCCCAGATTTGAACCCATTAGAATTTTTTATCTGGAATTTAACCATGCTATTGATTGGAGTCGAGTAAGCTCAAAAAAACGTTAATCGGTGAGTTAAAACGTGCAGTAAAGAGAATTAGATTTGAAATTGTCTTAGAAAGTTGTAATTCTTTTTCAATTCGATTAAATCATGTTTGTGAGAATGGTGGAAACTATTATTCAAAATAAAAAGACATTATCTTATAGAAAAAAATTTTCTCTATCTTTTGAATCTATTTTGAATGTTATTAAGTTAATATCTTAGTAAAAAAAACCTGAAAAATAAATGGTATCACTATTTATGAATCACCCGATCTATGAATCAAGAAAACATATAAAGGGAGTGAATTTAAAGAACTGATGTTCAAGGAAAAAAAACTAGATGAATAAGAATTTTTAGAGCACTTGGAAACAGTCACAGTAAAAGGATGAGACTTGATTGAATGATGAGTAACATGAGAATGAGTTTTGGTAGATGATACAACAGAAGCTAGCTCTTAAGAGCAGTACCCATTATAATGTTTATAGAAGAGAAAAAGAAGCAACATTACAATAATGTGATAATAGTTAAAGGTTGGCTGTCTTTGCACCTTTTCTTTTCGATTTGCACCTTGTCTAAAAGAGAAACGGTATCATTGGAAGATCAACAGTATAACAGTATAATATTCCATACAAGGATGGATTTGAGATTTATAGAGATATAGAATAAAATCTGGAGTAAGAAAGTGAAAGGCATGATGCAACCTTAGCAGATGGTAATTTTGCAATGGATTTGATATATGATTTCCAAAAAAGAAATTGAAAGTAAGAGTTAAGAATCCTAAAAGATGAAGAGTAGATGACTCATTGAGTACATTACTGTTCATAAATATAGGAAGATCTAGATTGTTGCGATAACGATTAGTTGACAAAAATTGAGTTTCAACTGAGTTAAAGTTTACTAGCAACTGTGAGCCCCATGCTGTAGCAGAAGTGAGATCCTTTTCTCAATTTCTCCCTCCAAGCAGAGAGTGTTGGTTTCTTATCAAGATAAAAATAAATGATATTATCATCAGGGAACAATGCCATCTTAGATTTGGAAATTTCTGATTTAATGCACATAAAACCTATAAGTTATTACCGTTAACAAATCAGAAGTTGAATGAGAAGATCGAAATCTATATTGATTATCAGAAAGTTTTATTTTAGTATTACATTCAAGATTAAAGATGAATCATTTGTTAGTTAAAGACTCAAAAACCTTCCTTATGAAAGGAAGAATACTAATGGGGTGGTAGTTAAATGAGTCAGATTGCTCTCCAGAATTTTTTGGAAATAGGGGTAACTGATTATCCCTATTTCTGTATTCCAGCAGGCTAGAAAAAAAGACTCTGATAAGTACTTGTTAAATAGTTTTGAAATTATAGAGGACTTATGGGTGTAATAATTATGATTGGAATTTGAAGCGACACAGGAGAGGAAATCCATGGAGAAGAGTGAGGAAAAATATGGAATCGTCAGTAGGGAATAAAAGTTTTCATGCCTGCTTGAATCCAAGAAGTTTCATAAAAAGATTTATACCCAAGGGTTATGACTAAGAAAATGATGGTGTACCAGTCAGCTTTAAGGTAGTTGTAAGAAATATGATAGGGGGATTCTGATGGGTGATAGGGGGATTCTGATGGGTGATAGGGGGATTCTGATGGGTAATAGTGGATAGAAGGATTCTGATAATCTAGATGAATGAGATTTTAGTGAGATCAAACCATGATTAGTAGCATCTAAGGGTAAATGTGAAAAAACTGAGCACTGACTGGAATCAAAAACAAGGCATAAGTCAAGTAGAGAAGATAAATGATTCGGATTGTTTAGAAAGTGAGCTCGAAAGTTGATTATTTGTGTTAGAGATTGAGAAAGGCAAAAGTTGTCACTGACACTAGAACCGAGCCATTCAGAGTGATGAGCAATTAAATCCTTAACAAACGTGATATTGGCTGAAGAATAAAGAGAAAGGACTTGGTCAATTTGATCAGAAATAACATTGGAAAAGAGTGCAGTCTTAAGGTGAAGGAGAACGATATAGAACAAACAGAAAGATGATAGAGTGAAGTGGTGCTAAACAAAAACGCATAGTCTGTAGATTCAAACCTAGTTTCCCAAAAAATTGGGTAAATTCTAACAAATGGAAATGCCCAGGCCGAGCTAGTGACTATTGGTGCTTTTACAAATTAAAGAAAAATAACCATCAACGCTAAGATCACAAGATGAGACACCTGAACTCTAATTAGTATCACAAAGAGAAAGTAGGTCTGGTGATTTTTGCAAGAGATAAGACTCAACAATAGAAAAGTTACTTTGAAGACCATGAATATTAGTGAATGATTTAGAGAACTTAATGATGATGGTCTCTTGTATTTTATAGTTTTTGGTATTTAGTCTTTTTTAAATTGGTTAAAGAACTTGACTCAAAGCACATATAGTACTCAGTACATTATGTAACAGTCCAAGCAATTGTTACTTAATACTATTGTTAAACCATAAGCCGTAACAAAGGGCTCTAAATATGGCCTCGACAATGCACACTAAAATTATGAACAGGAACACCATCTATGCGCAACATAGTACTGTTAGTACTCATGACACATAAAACTACAGAGTTTGGCAAACCTGACTAATAGCCGGCTTAAAACTTTTAAACTGAGATTTAGAGCTGTACTTTCATAAGGAGATAATAGAATGAGTTGTTTGGTCATAGGAAGAGACAAAAGCAAAACCTATGCAATGAGTCAATAAGATCTAGCATTTAATGTCCTAAACTGGAAAAAATGTGTTTTAAATACATCTATGCCAGCTTACTAGATGAAGAAGGGGTGCAAAGCTAGTCAACAGATTGAATCTGTTTAAGTCTTTAACTAGGAGACCTTCTACAAGAAAGTAGCTAGGTATGTTTAACATCTGCTCGACATGATTATTTTTATTGAAACTTTTATTGAAAATTTTATTGTTTGTAGCCTTAATTAAGAGCCCTAACTCAAGGGGTTAAGTCAGAGTCAGTCATCTCCTTGCCTTTGCCTAAAAACGTGTGTCCTACAAAGCAGCAAGACATAAAAGAGGTTGTAATGTCTTACACATCACAATGATAACCTGAACTGACTTTAAGTTTAACTCTAACCTTAGGAGGCAAATTAATTTTTTTTTTTTTTTTGTAAGTTAAAAGTTGGTTCCTTTATTCGTTCCTGTAATTTAAGGTAGTTTTTACATATCACTTTATCCATAAAGTTTAGTTAAAAGTAGTTGCATGAAAATGCATGAAAAAATAAATTCCTAAGAATATTTTATAGTTGTAATTTTCCATAGACCCATTTTTTTTTAATCATGGTGAATCAAGTTTAATCATACTGAGCATTCTGTTTTTTTTTTTGCTTGTTTTTTTTTAGTTTTGCTCTTCGCTATTCAAAATCTTACTATCTCACTGTTTTTCTTTACATCACAAACTAAATGTTTTTCTCAGGAGCTGCTCAAGAGCTAAACATAGTTTCTTGATTTTTATAACCTTGTAAGTTAATTTTTTCATCTATTCACTGTTTTTAATTGTATTTTTTAGTAAGTTTCGATTAACATTTTAGATTATATTTTTAGTTATATGGAAACTTCAAATACCTTTTATGACTACAAACTTCTTCAAGATTGTTTTGTCTATTCCTGATTGATTCCTGTCTAGCTAAAAAATTCTGTTATAAAATTTGTATCCGCTCCTATTTTTGGTTTGATTTCCAAAAAAACCTATATGGCTCCCGTTTCATGTTTTCACAAAACATGGTGTTTATATTTAACTGAGCTAAATTGTTTTCTACAATCTAAAAGAATGGCTTCTTCTTTAATCCAAGCTGTAAAGAAATCTTTCAAAGTAACATTAGTTCTTTTATCAAAACTTCATAACTGAGTATGCTTAGGTCTTTTATTCACCTTGATTTAATTGGACAAGATTTGTATAAATCCAATTAAATTAAAATCAATAAAATGCAATTGTACGAATCCGGCATTAAGGCATTAAATTCTCTCATCAGATTGCAAAATATGCCCTACATGTTCAAAGTAATTCATTGATATTTTTTAAGCGTTTGAAGACAAATGTCAAGTAAATGAAATTTAGTCAGTTAGTTTTAATTAGAGTTTAGTGCTCTTGTGGATGTAAAATAAATTATTAATTATTATCCAGTAAGCTTAGAAAGTTAACAAGTTCAACTTGCTTTTTGATTTAAATGATTGTTATAAATTTAACTACTAATCTACTTTAAACTTTCTTTCCTCTTAAATGTGTGAGGACATTTAAACAAACTTATTAACAACTAAATAAGTTCATTAACAACTTGGGATATTTGTGTGTCTGTCATCATTAATTATTTGTGAGTACCTTTTATCCAGTAAACATATATTTCAAATTATATGATCAACATTTTCTGTTTTTGCAAAATATTTTTCGTCTTTTTTTATTATAGTTTTTATATATCACCTAAACTTGAAATTTTATACATAATTTAAATTTTTACTTTTTTCTATATCTTTTTATCATTTTTTTCAAAAATCAATTTTAATCCTTTCATGATCAGTGGAAGTTCATGATCTGTATGCATAGATTTTGTTTTGATATAATGTTTTAATACTTATTATGATAATAAATGATGTAGTTTGATATTTTTTTATCGCTATATTGTTAATAGATGACACAGTTTTTTTGTTTTTGTTTTTTGTTTTATGGTATTCTCTTCCCAAGGCTGAGAAGGCCACTTCAGTGAAGGAAGCTACTTTTTTGTGGTTACAACCCTTTCTGATCTCTTTAACTCTGAAAAATCATCCTTTTTTGATATTTTTATAGTTATTATGGTAATAGAAGGCGTAATTTGATATTTTATTACTTACTTGATATTTTATTTACTATACAAAAAAGAAATTACAATGAAATTAATTTCTTGATTATTTGTATAAACTTAAAGCTTTTGTCTAATGTTTTTAGAATGAAAAACTTACAGTTTGTGGTGATATTCATGGTCAGTTTTATGATTTACTTAATATCTTTAAAATTAATGGATATCCTTCAGAAAAAAATCCTTATGTATCTTTTCTAAATGTAAATTTAAAAAAGTAGTTTTTTTATGGCGTAATTTCTATAGACTTATATTATCATAGTTTTTTAAATATTTTAAGTGGGAAAGAAATTTCATTTTCTATTTATATATTTACAATTTCTTAACAAAATAAATAGCTTTTTAATGGGGATTTTGTTGATCGTGGTTCATTTTCTGTTGAAGTCATCTTAGTTTTATTTAGTTACAAGCTACTTTACCCAAATCACTTTTTCATGGCTAGAGGTATAGGTTTAAATGTAATTTAGATATAAAGATAGCACCAAAAATTAACATTTATGCATTCTTGAATTGTTTTTTTTTTAGGCAACCACGAAAGTGCCACCATGAATCAAATGTATGGGTTTGAGGGTGAAGTAAAAGAAAAGTATACTTATAATTAAATTTTTGTTCTAGTTTTTATTTCTTTGTTAATATTACCAAACACCTTTCATTAAAAGTTTGCTAAAGCACTGTATGAGCAAGTCAAAAATTGTCATTTTTAGATAAAAATAAAGATTATAATTATATAAATATATTTATTTAAGGTTTTATATATATACATTATAATGCACTTTGTGTACTGCATATTGTGTTAATACTCACATCATCAGCCCTAGGGTTGGCATTCTGTAACAGGGACTTGACTGCCAAGGACTTAACTGTGTTTGAGGTTGGCAAAAACTTGCTGAACTCGTTTCTGTTTTTTATGGTAAATCTCTTGCATTTAATTATTTTTGTTAACCTTATGCCAACCTCTAACAGATTAAGGTTTATTGCTGACCTCATTTTTTCTAATTCTGAAGGATGAATCATACCCAATATACAACTGTTCATAAGCATATTTTTTTTTTAATATAACCAGGGATTTTCTTTTAATTTTTTAAATTTTTCTTAATATTCAAATAGTTTTCTGGAAATTTTAGTTAAAAATATTTTTTTTGTAACTTGGTATCTAATGATTTTTTTATAATATATAAATTAATTTAATTTATTTAACCCTATTAAAATCTGTATTGAAATATACATACTCCATACGCCTATCACTATTTAAGTCAGTGGATGTATGTACACACTCTTTTGTGAATTGGGCTATAACAAACAATTTATGCATACATTGATGCACTTTTTTTATAAAATTTAAAAAATATATAATTAACACCAATAATAGTTAAAAACATAAAACTACTTCAAAATAAAACTAAAAAAAAAAAATTAAAACTAAAAAGTTCTCTATAGAGCTTCGAACCTGCAACCTTGTCATCTGCGCCTCAAGTTAAATCATTGTAACATCAACAGCACTACATTACTTTAACTAAATTACATCCACAGCTACTAAATTACTTCAAACAAAAATTAAAATATATAATCATTTTTTGCTTCCAAATAATGTTTATGATACATACTTTATTTGTTTATACTATGTTTATATGTGCGTAAAAGTAATTTTTTCAAACACATGATATATTCTCAATTAAACAATATCCATATTTATTTTCAGATTTTTTCTGGATATTTTTAGGAAAAATTTTTCCCGATTTTTAATAAGTAACTCTCTGTATAATACTCAACATGCAACTCATTATATGAACCTTTTTCAAGTGTAATACTCAGTAAACAACTCACCGGACGCATCTTTTTTGAGTATTTAGCATAAAAACATGCAATTTTTTTAGTATTAAATAGAGTTTATTTTTGCAGTAATAAAGTTATTTATTTTTAATTGAATTTTAAACTGAGAATCAAAAAGATTCAACATAAGCAGAGGATCTCTCTGCTTATTTTGAATCCTTTATAAACCATATATTATAAACCACATGTATATTATAAACTACAAGACATGAAATTATTCAGGTATGACAATTCTTTTTTTTTTTTTTTTGTATTTTGCATGGTCCAATCTTTTGCTTTGATAAAAATGATCTAAGGCTTCATCGCCAAGCAGACTTTCTTTTAGTAAAACTATTTTTAGCATTACTGTAATATCATTTTTTTCTTCTTTAATTAGATTTGATTGCCAAGTTTACTAATGAGCTAAAATGACTGGTTTTAGCTATTTGTTTTTGATAGCTGAGATAAAGTTGAGAAATATTCAAAACAGCAGCAGCTGTATAAACAGCAGAGTTATTAACAAAGTATAAATTAAACTAAAAAAATTAAGAAACTACATTAAAAAAATTCTTGGCTTGGAAGAGGAAAAATACGGATAAAAATCCTTAACTTGGGATAATGCATGTACCTAAAAAGGCCACCTTCTAAGAGTTGATTTTTAGATATATATGCTCTCTCCTGATTTCCCTGAATTTCACTTATGCTCTGATTCTTTAAATCTAATATAAAATTATGATTAATTATTATTTCTTTATGATTTATTTTACCTAAATAATTTCTTTTATTTGTTATATTTATATATATATATATATATATATATATATATATATATATATATATATATATATATATATATATATATATATATATATATATATATATATATATTTGTGTGTGTGTGTGTGTGTGTGTATGTATATATACACATTTTAATACAGAAACTGTATTATAAAATATTTTACTACATTTTCCTGATGAAGGGCAAAATGCATTTTTTATATTAATCACTTTTACTCTTTCGGAATAATTAGTGAAGACATTATTATATCAATTTTTTTGTCTGCAAAATATGCATAGCAAAGGAGAAGAAGAATTTTTTTGTTGTCAAGTTTAAGTCAAGTTTAAGTGCATGTTTAGATAACATATCTTACATTATACTGAAATAATCTGCTGCTGGGGGCTTTAATACTTAACATCAACTATCATTTGTCGACATTGTCAAAGGTGTGTGCTAGATTGACTATGGAAATTTTTTTATATATATACTTTCTCTTTTTTCATAGATATTCTGCAAAGATGGCAGATTTATTTACTGAAGTTTACAATCTTCTTCCTTTGTCACATTTAATAAATAAAAAAGTTCTGGTGAGTAGTTAAATTAGATTATCCATTAGATTATTCCAAATGTTAAAAGCTTAGGATTTTTTCATAGTTATAGTCATGACCTTTGGTCATGACTATAACTATGCTTTTGCTAAATAAATTTTATATCTTTTTATTTTGATAATTTTAATGCTACCCTACAGACTCAAAATGACTCTTTTTGAAAAATGAAATTTTTGATACTATTACAGATTTGTGAGTTATTTTGTCTATATAGAGGCAAATAAAAATGTAAGATAGTATATATATATGTATGTATATATATATATATATATATATATATATATATATATATATATATATATATATATATATATCCTTATAGTGTAGTCGAAAGAGACTTTTATGGTAAAAAAAGTCCATTTCAACTATAATTATTTTACCTTGTCTCTTAAGCTGCATTTTATTTTTGTCGAAATGTCAAAGCAATTAAATTAATACGGAAGTACATTAAATTTTATTGTTTTTAAAAAAAACCGCAATAATAATGACAAGAAAGTTTTTTTTAATTAGTGGTGTTTTTGTTTTTGTTTTATTAAAAAACATTTTTAAAACATGCGTAAATGTTGCTACATTGACTATCTTATAGCCTGCTGGTACAAGGTAGTGTTGCTACATCGACTATCTTATAGCCTGACTCGCAAAGGAGTGCTGCTACATCGACTGACAAATAGCCTGACTCGCAAGGGAGTGCTGTTACATCGACTGACAAATAGCCTCACTCGCAAGGGAGTGCTGCTACATCGACTGACAAATAGCCTCTCTTGCAAGGGAGTGCTGCTACATCGACTGAGGGTTTGGTTTGGGCAGGCAGTCTATCATTTAAAAAAAAAAAAAAATTTCGAAGTTTTTTATTATTTTCTGGTCAGGCTTATTAATGCGCTCTTTAAAACAACAGGTTATGGGAAAAACTTTGTGACTACCATGCAATTTTGACACACTCATTAGTATGTTTTTTAATGAACTGAACTGTTTATTATGGCCATGAATATATTAAATATCAGAGCATATGCACATGAAAGTCTCCCCTTACAGTTAAAATTTCTACTTACTCTTTTTTCCAAGTATCCAAAAGTTCCAAAAGCAGTTTTTTTAAATTTTTATTAAGTATTCTTCCTAATTTCCAGGCTCTTCTACTGATAACTTTCTATTATCTATTATAACTTTTTGTTAATTATTGTTACTATTATTTTTATATTGTTACTGTATTTTATTATAATCTACTGCAATCGGTATTACTTAGTTAGATATAAAAATTTTATATATGTTATATTAAATAATTATATTTTATTTGTTGTTTTATCAGTTTTCTTATTTTTTCATTTATATATATAATTTACTGTTTAAGTTCTGTACTACTTTTGTTTTTAGTTTTTATTGACTAAGGTATTTAACTAAAATTAATAATTGTAATATATGTAAATATTATATGAAACTTAAAATCTATTTCAGAATACATTTGATTTAATTTGCATACCGTTTTTTTTTTTTTTTTTAACATCTTCGCTTCCAACAAAGTTGCAAGCAACCACTAATTAGAGTTGGAAGTTACTCGAAGAGAAAAGATTAAGATTATAGAGCAAGATAATGATTGACAGACGATTTAAAAGATCGCAAATTATATGAATCAAGAAAACAAGATAAAGGAAGCGAATTCTATAGAACTGATGTTCGAGAAAAAAAAATAGACAAATAAGAGTTTTTGGAGAACTTAGGAACAGTCACAGAAAAAGGCGAGACTTAATTGAATGACGAGTAACAAGAGAATGAATTTTAGTAGATGGCACACGAGACGCTAGCTCTTTAGAGCAGTGCCCATTATAGTATTTGTAGAAAAGAGAAAGAGAAGCAACATTACGACGATGTGATAATGGTTAAAGGTTAGCTGCAAGAGCAGGTCTAACTATCTTTACAATGCATTTTTACATCTTGTCTAAAATAGAAAGGGCATCATTAGAAGATCCGCCTCAGATATGGCAACAGTATTACAAAACTGGATTTGCGATTTATAGAGATAGAGAATAGAATCCGGAGTAAGAAAGTTTAGAGATCAATAAAGAGATACAACTTTAGCAGATGCTAATTTTCCAACCGATTTGATATATGGTTTCCAAGAAAGACAGAAGTAAGAGTTAATCCTAGAAGAGGAAGGGTAGATGACTCATCGGGTACATTACCGTTCATAAATATAGAAAGGTCTAAATTATTAAAATAACGATTGGCTGAAAAAAATTGAGTTTTATCTGAATAAAAGTTCACCAGCCACTGTGAACCTCATGCTGTTGCAGAAGTGAGATCCTTTTTAAGCTCAAATGCTCCCTCCAAGCAATCAGAGAGTGTTGGCTTCTTATCATGACAAGAATAAATGGTAACATCATCAGCGAACAATGCCACCTTAGATGTGAGAATATCTTGAAGATCGTTAATGTAAATTAAAAAGAGTATAGGGTCAAGGATTGAACCTCGAGGAACCCCTGAGGTTACAGAATAAGAAGAAGAGTGCTGTCCATCAAGGACAACTTTTATACTATGATTGGAAAGGAAAGATTCAATAATCTTAAAGATGTTTCTAGATACACCGTAAGAAGAAAGCATATGGAGAAGACCAGTATGCCAAACTTTATCAAACGCTTTAGACATGTTAAGAGCAATGGCCTTAACTCTCCACCTTTATCTAATGCACAATTAATTATTAGATTCAAAATTCAAAATTAAGTGTTTGTTAATTAAAGATTCAAAAACCTAAGATTCAAAAACCTATGATGTTTATGATAGGAAGAAGACTAATGGGACTGTAGTTGGACGAATCAGATTGCTCTCCAGAATTTTTGAAAATAGGGATAACAGATGCTGGTTTCCAGCAGGCTAGAAAACAAGACTCTGAAAAGCACTAGTTGAGTAGTTTTGAAAGTATAGACGACAGCTCAGGAGAATACTTCAGCAAGACTATAACAGGTATGTTATCCGGGCCACAAGCTGTAGAAGAATCTAAGCAGGAAATCACTTTAGATACAGAAGCTGGAGTGATACAAATGTCAAGCAATCAATCAACCTGTTTGACGGCTATATCAGGTAGAATGCAATTAGTGGAATCAAGAGATGATATGGATGAAAAGTTCTTAGCAAACAATTCAGCTTTGTCTTTAGGTGAGGTGACAAAGTCTGAACCATACAAGAGAGTAAAATTACAAATTTGCCCTTATTATTGATACTATTAAAGATTCTCCAGAAGTCACGAGAGCCTAATTTTTGTGATGAAATACAAGATTTCATGACCTAAGAATAGCGGGCTTTGGCGTTAAACAAAACCTTTTTACAATGGTTTTTAGCAGTAATAAACAGACGTCTGTTTTCTGGAGAATTGTTTTAGTGATAGATATGGAAGTAATGGTTTCGATTGGCAATTACAGCAGCACAATGTGAGGAAAACCATGGAGAAGAGTGAGGTTTAACCTGGAATCATTGAGAGGGAATAAAGGATTCCATGCCAGCCTGAATCCACGAAGTTATGTAAGAAACACATTTGTCAACAGGAAGATGAAAGATTTCTACCCACGAGCCATCACGAAGAAAATCATGGAAAGAGTCCCAGTCAGCTTTAAGGTAGTTGTAAGAAGTACAATGATTAGGGAATTCTGATGATGAAGAAGAATGAGATAATAGTTTTAAAGAGATCAAACTGTGATCAGAAGCACCTAAGGGTGAATATGAAGAAACTGAGTACTGACTAGTATCAGAAACAAGACTTAAGTGGAGGAGAGAAGGTAAATGATTATGGTAGTCTGGAAAGCGAGTTGGAAAGTTTACTATTTGAGTTAGGGATTGAGAAAGGTAAAAGTTGTGGGCTTTAATGCCTGCAGAGTGACTGACACTAGAGCCAAGCCATTCAGTGTGATAAGTATAAAGTCACTGACAACAACAATATTAGCTGATGGATAAAGACAGAGGGCTTTGTTAATATGATCAGAAATAACAAATAAATGCAGTTTTGAGATGAAGGAGAGCGATATAGTACAAAGAGAAAGGCGATAGAGTGAAGTAGTGCTAAACGAAAGCACACAAAAGAGTAGTCTGTGGATTCAAACCTAGTTTCCCAACAAATGGGTGAATTCTTATAAATGTCAATGCCTAGGCCAAGCATGTGAAGCATGCACACCGAAAGTACAAACAAGGACACTATCCATGCGCAACATGGCACTGTTAATACTTTGATATTTTTCAGCTTTTGATGGAATCAGCCTCTCTGAGAGCTACCACAGAGTTCGGGAAACCTGACTAGCAGCCAGCCTCAGAACCATTAAACTGAGTTTTAGAGCTGTACCTTCATTAGGAGATAATAGAATGAGTTGCCTAGTCATAAAAACAGAGACACAAGCAAAACCCATGCATCGAGTCAAGAAGATCCAACATTCAACATCCTAAACTGGAAACAATGTATTAAAAATACATCTGCACCAGCCTAATAGATGAAAAAGGGGTGCGAGGCTGGTCGACAGATAGAATCTGTTTACCCCTTGATGTTATTTTAAGGATTTCAAGTTCTGAATAAAGCTTGGGATTTCTTTTTACAAATTTTTATGTTATGCTTATATGAAAAATATTTTTTTGTTAAATACCTTTTCACAATTTTGTTTATATTTGTCATAATTCAATTTTAAATTGAGGCATTAAGTTCCACAAAAGTCAATATCCATTTGAAATAAGTTTTAGCACATTTTTAAAATGTAATCTCAGTATCTAGTTTTTGCAGAATTTCGTTTTTTATGATAATTATCTTGATCATGATGATGGTGATTATGAATGTTTAATTGATTTGGCTTAATATTGATACTTATTATTTTATCTTAGACTATGCATGGTGGACTGTTTAGCAACGATAATGTAACTCTAGAAGATATTAAAAACGTAGATAGAAATAGACAACCTCCAGACTCAGGTATAAGAAAGTTAGTTTATTATGTTGCAAATATTTTTTGATTATCAATATACATGCTTAATAAGTTCTAATCATAGTAAGTTAAAACAAAAAGGTAAAAGTTAGTTTATAATGTTACAAATATTTTGTGATTATCTACCTATATTAAAATAAAAAGGTATGGGAAAGTTAGTTTATTATGTTACAAATATTTTGTGATTATCTTTCTATATTAAAATAAAAAGATATGGGAAAGTTAGTTTATTATTTTACAAATATTTTGTGATTATAATACCTATATTTTTAGTAAGTTATAATCTCTATTAAAAATGCATAGAAAATAAAAAGTTTTAGAATTTTAAGTTTCTAATTATGAAGTTCATTAATTGATAAATGATTACCAATTTGTAATCATTTTTCAAAAAGTCTATTTTAGAAGCTTCTTACTCAATTGCATATCTGCATATATATAATTGCATTTTTTTCTAAAAAAAAAAAAGAAATTGTAAATTAAATTATTATTTTATTTAATTAAAAACAACTTAAACTGATTGAAGATTGAGAATTATGAAATATTATTCTTTTTATAAATTTTTTTTTTAATTATGGCTTTTAACTTTTGTTACTTTTTAAAATGAATTTATTTGTTATTTGTTTCTTTTTGGTTCTTTTTTTTTTTTACTTCTATTGTTACTTTTAAACATGTTGTCAATTAACAGTTTAGTAATATTAACTAACAACGCCCAACATTTCAGCCCACCAATTTATACTGCAACTTTGATACGTAATGAAATATCAACCTGTTCACAACAACAAAAAGTGAATACTACTACTAACTAGGTTTATCACATGACATTGCAAACTCATCACCAATTAACAACTCGATAGCAGCAACAAACAATGCCCTAAATCTGGGGTGTGCAACCTGTGCCTGCGAACTCTGTTCTGCTCTTTTTTGAATAAAAATTTAGTTTGTGTGGTTTTTCAACATAATTGACTTTAATTTTATTAAAATAAACAAAAAAACTGTTGAAGTGAATTAAAATTATATTGAGTTATCTAATTATTTATATAATATATTTATATAGTATTGCTCTAACACAGGCTTAGTTCCACAAAAGTGCATGAAAAAAATTTATTTAAAAACTGTAAAGTTTAGAATGTAATGCTTATAGATAAAATACAATCAGCGTAAAAACTGTTTCATTAGATTAGAAATTGGAATAAATCTAACTATGTTGAACTTTGCCATTGATAACTTTTAGGATAAACTATTCTGTAATTTAGTCAAACATTTTTATTCAATGTAAACATTTTTATTCAATGTAGAAGTCTAAAATTTATCTAATTTTAGACTTGGCAGTAAAAATAGTCGTATAAAATTGTCTTGAAAACATTAAATCATTGTGAATTTTGTTTATTACTTGATGAAGGTAATGAAAGATATATCTATTGTTGTATGAAAATGTCCGTTTTTGGGGTGTTTCTTAAATGCTTTGTTCACTGTATTAATAATAAAATATTTTTTGTTGTCAAAAGCTTTTGAATAGCCAGAGTTGAACAATGGCAATTGGTTACAAAAATATTTTTTTTGCTATGGTTATTAGAGCTTATCTTAAAAATCACAATAAGGTGTTATAAAGACACGACTATAATAGTTTAATACAAAAATAGTTTTTTATAATTGTTTAAATATTGTAATATTTGCGTTTGTATTTTTATTTTTTCAAGTATCAGGTTTAGTAAAAAGTAAATTATAACTTTTATATTTTAAAGCCTGCCAAACCAGATTATTAAGAGGTATTTAAATATGAGAGATACCATGTTTAAAAAGTATCAGTTACAAATTATAGAGTTATAATAGATTAGCTAAACAGTGAAAAAAGCTGAAAAATGTTTAAATTAGTGGTACAGTCTTAGTAATATAATTATTCGACGAGTCAAAATTGCGCCTTTGTGTTAAAAAGAGAAAAATTAAAAATATAGTTTGTATTCTTTGAAAGCTGTAATCAAAGTGGGAAAACTGCAGATTGTGTAATTTTTTGTCAAACTCTTTTAAAAGTTGACTGCATAGGTTTTTAACAACAGTTTGAACTATCAAGAAATAATTACAACTAAAGTCACAATATATGTAAAGTTTTTACATAGATTGTGACTTTTTTTTTTGCGACAGTTTTTTGAATACCTAATACTTTCTCTTTTGCTTCGTTATTTAGTTTTAGGTTTTATGCGTTCTTAAAGAAAGTTTCTTTGACAAGAAACTTATAATATTTCTCCAGGTTTTTTTTTTACTGAGTTTTTGCTGAATTTAAAAACAAACTTCTATATTTAAATAAAGAGATAAAAAATATAATTATTGTAAATCCAGCAAAAATATTACCGATTCTTATCTAAATGTTTATTAATTCAATTCTAATCTAAAAATTTATTATTATTTGTTTCAAAAAACAAAAAAACAATAAACTCTTTCTAAACAAATTTTTCTAAACCTATATCTTTTGTTTGCAATGCATTGATTTCTTGCGACTATTTAAAACAATATAAATTGTTTTTCTTTAAGTGGAATGTGGTTAAATAACTTTGAATTATGATAAATATGCAATGTTTGAAATCCCCTTCCCCCTGCCTGCTGCAAGGGAAGGGGATTTCAAAATAAAATATTTTGCAATGCAATATTTTTGCTCTTGTTGAGCCCTGAATATATTAGGGCCTGATTATGTCCTGGTTTTGTCCTGGGATTTTGATTATTTGATTATGGTAATTATGATAGTTATGTCCTGAATATGTTGAGTTTGACTCCCACCATGTCCCTGGAAGTACCGCGCTCAACTTAATTTCTCCGCACAGCCGCCTTGAGGGTTGTACCACAATTTACTACAAAAAAAAAAAAAAAATTGAGTTGCCTCCTCGACTGTAGAGGCCCCCTCGGGCCTTGGGGAGGTAAATAATTAAAAAAAAAAAAAAGTCAAACCATAATTATCATAATTTAAAGTTATTTAATCACAAAAACGTTCTTTAAGAGTATATAAAACCTATAACTAAAAAGGGAAACAAAAGAGAAAGTATTAAGGTATTCCAAAAACAATTATTTTACATAGATTGGGACTTTTGTTGTGTTTACTTCTTGATAGTTCAAACAGTTGTTAAAAATTTATTCTGTGTTGATATTAAATCTAATATTTTTGCATTTAATGCTTTTTAAAAATGTCTTCAATAACTATTGGATGAATATATTATTATAAATTGCATAGTTGCTTAACTTTCATAAATTTCGATAAAAAATCTCGAAGTAGTAACTGATTATTTGAATAAACTTTTAATAAATGGAATTTCAATTGGAATTTTTGACTTTGTATTTTAAAAAAAGGTACTACACCACCAATACTATTGATTTTAAACAATTTAAATGGCGCTATTGAAACTACTGGCTGTTTAAATAACAATAATCGTATTTTAATGGACATTCTAAAGAAAAAATAAAAGTAAAAGTTTTTCCAGGTTCCTAGAGCTGCTTATATAGATAAGTGTTGTTTTTTTTTGTAGAAAAAAAGGTGTTGGAACTCACGCTGTAATTTTCTTTATGTCAAAAAGCAGTACTGTATATAAGATATAAACTATACAAAACTATAAACTTCTATTACAAATCCCAGAGTTTTTTTTCAATTTTTGTTAGATAAATTATCTTGTCTCTTTTCCTTGTTCCTATCCCTGTGTAACCATGAATCAACGTACAGTGGGACCACCGCTAACAAGCTTCGTTTTAGCATTAGATAAAATATTTTTACAATGGTTTCTAACAATAGTGAACAGACATTTATTTTCTGGAGAATTGTTTTGGTGGTAGAAATTGCAGCATCACAATGAGAAAAAAACCATGGAGAAGAGTGAGACTTGGCTTGGAATCATCAAAAGGGAATAAAAGATTTTTTTTTTTTTGAAGCCTTAATTGAAGTAGTTACATAAGAAGCACAATTAAATGCAGAAAGACAAAAGATTTGAAGAAGAATGAGATAATAGTTTTAAAAAGATCAAACCTTGATCAGAAGTATTGAATGCAGAGAAGGTTAAATGTGGAGAAACTGGGCACTATCTAGGATCAGAAACAAGTTATAAGTCAAGTATAGAAGGTAAATGATTTTGTCTGTGAGTTGGAAAGTTGGATTGAAGGAAACAACAAAGATATTGGCTAAAGTATAAAAGTTTGGTCAATTTGATCAGAAATAACATCTTAAAAGATGCTTAGTTAATGTTATATACATGTTAATAACTTAAGCAATAGAAAGATAGATTAAAATATTTTAGAATATTTAAAAATATTTCAATAGATTTTATTGTAAAATACATTTTATTGTATTTGTTTAGATTAAGCTATTAATATTTCCAATTATTTTTTTGTATATTTTTACATTTACAATAAACTGCAAATGTAAAAAGAAAAAAAAAAAAAATTAAAATGTCAACATAATTCTAGTTTTTCAGAAGAAAAAAAAAAAAAATTAATTTTTTTTGCTGGAATAAAACTCCTTGATATCTAGATAGTAACTGCCAAAACTGAAAATCTCAGATGCTTAGTCTGTGGATTCAAACTTTATGTTTTGACAAATTCTTACAACTACAAATGCCCAGGCCAAGCATATGATTATTGGAGTCTTAGGTTAAAGAAAATTGGAGTCTCAAGTTGAAGAAAAATAACTATGAACACTAAGATCACAAGATGAGACAGCTGAACTCAAGTTAGTCACACAAGAACAGGCAGATCCGGTGAATTTTGTTCTAAGTCAGAGTTGGCATCTCTAGCCTTTACCTAAAAAAGTGTATCCTACAAGTTACCAGGACATGAAACAGGTTGTACTGAGTTACATTTGACCTTGACAGACAACTGACCTTGACAGACAACTTAAAAGATTGTGAATTATATGAATCAGAAAAACAAGATGAAAGAATTGAATTTCAAAGAACTGATGTTTGAGGAAAAAAACTAGACAAATAAGAGTTTACGGAGCACTTTTTATGGAACATGAGAATGACTTTTAGTAGATGGTACAAGAGATGCTAGCTCTTTAGAGCTGTGCCCATTATAGTATTTATAGAAAAGAGAAAGAGAAGCAATATTACAATGATGTGATGAAGGTTGGAGGTTGGCTGTATATATATATATATATATATATATATATATATATATATATATATATATATATATATATATATATATATATATATATATATGTATTATATATATATATATATATATTATATATATTTTATATATTTTATACTAAATTCAAACATTTTTTCAAAAAATAAAAAGAACAACAAAAAAACAAAGAATAATGAAACGAAAACCAAAGTCTCCTTTTGTAATGAGTCCTTCATACATAGATGATACTTGTCCAAAATCAAACCCGCCAACAAATTATGTACTTAGGCCTCTACAGCTCCTTTTTTCAGTTATTTATGATTAGCTAAGCACATTAAGATCTTTATTTGTGACTACTTATACACATACAAACATACATACATACATATATATATATATATATATATATATATATATATATATATATATATATATATATATATATATATATATATATATATATATATATATATATATATATGTATATATATATATATACATATAAATATATATATATATATATATATATATATATATATATATATATATATATATATATATATATATATATATATATATATATGTATATATATATATATATATATATATATGTGTGTGTATATATATAAGTATATATAAATATAGATCTAATTCCTACTAGTCTATAAGGACTTTTACTAGAGCAAAACTTTTTATTATTGTTTTTATTTTTTTATGAAAAAAAGTCATTATTTATAAGTGCTTTAATATTTTAATTTGCTCTGACAGATTAATCTAGCTGTCTTGGAAGCCCAAACACAATCGGTAATTTATATAATGTAATGTAAGTTAAATATATTGTGTCAAGAATACGTTTATTTTACTGAGAAGATCACTTATAATGGAGCTTTTTTTTTTTTTTTTGTAATGAATAGTTCATAAGATAAAGTTAAAACCATTGATGCAGTTAACAATACCAATATGCAGAAATCTGATCTCATGTTGAAACATTTTTTTGTATAGAGTTTTGTATAGAGTTATCTCATTGTATTATAAGTATTATTAATATCATTTAAAATATTTACAACTATGTTTTAATACTTGTTTTTCAATACTGCTGTCATAATACTTTGTTATATTTTTGTAAAATGTTCTTTTTTAGGAATAATGTGTGAATTACTTTGGTCTGATCCACAACCACAGGTGAATAAAATTTTTTATTCTGATGGCAAATAAAAATGTTTAAAATTATGCTTACATTTACTTAATTTTTTTTATATTCAAAAAATCTCTTTTTTACAGCTTTGAAGCTTCTCAATAATGAGAGCATAAGTATGTCTCTCCCCTATATATATATATATATATATATATATATATATATATATATATATATATATATATATATATATATATATATATATATATATATATATATATATATATATATATATATATATATATATATATATATATATATATATGTATATATATATATATATATATATATATATATATATATATATGTATATATATATATGAAACAGTATGATCCTTTCTCTTGATTTTTTCCTCATGTATTTATAACGTATTGTATATAATTCACTCTAACCACAAGTAGTTTGCGCTTGAGTGAGTGCAAGTCACACGTGCTTATAGTGTGTTATGTATGGTGTCCTAATTAGAAGTATTACAAGATATTTTTTTGAGATTATTAGTTATATAAATTGAAGCTTTATAAATTATAAGATTAAAGAGATTAAATATATATAAAAATTTATGAAAGCTTTTTTATCATTTTTTTACATTATTCAGTCTGCTCTTGGTAAACTTAATCATTAGCCTACTGTAATATTAACATCATAATATTTAATTTTAACATTATAACATTATAATATTATAATATATATTAACATTAGATGGGTAGATCTCCAAGTAAACGAGGTGTTGGGTGCTCTTTTGGTCCAGATGTAACAAAAGCATTTTGTAAAAAAAATAACTTAGGTAATTTTTACATTTTTGAAATTTATTTCAATAACATTTTTTGTATTTCAGTGTTTTGTTCTTTTGATTAGTTCATTTTTAATAGCGCATTTTGTTTTATATACTTTTTTAAACTTTTTTATTAAAAAGATTAATAATTTAATCTTGTCAATAAATGAATAAAAAAAATTATTTTTATAAAATATATCTTTAATTCTTTTTTATTTTTTGTTAATAAAGATAAATGGTTTATGGTTTAATTTTTTTTTAAGAATATATAATTAGAAGTCATGAAGTTAAACCAGAAGGTTATGAAGTAATGCATGATGGAAAATGCATAACTGTGTTTTCTGCACCAAATTACTGGTTTGTTTACTTTTTTACTTCTCAGTTAAAATTATTGTTTAATGTAAATATATAAAATTGTAAAATGTAAATATATAAAAGTTTTTTTTTATTATGCTTAAGTATGTTTATCATTTATTATGGGTAGTGATCAAATGGGAAATAAAGGTGCATTTATTACCTTGAGAACTGATCTAAAACCTGTTTTCACAACATACGAAGCAGTGGTATATATAATTTTCTTTAGATTTGTTCTTTGTTCATAATAATTTAGTTAACCAAGAAAAAGTAATAAATTTTTTTAAAAAAAAAGAATTAAAATTTTTGTTTTAATTATTTATTAACAACTCATTTTTGTTTGTTAAAAATTTTTAATTTTTTGTTTTTTTGTTTTTTGTATTATTTAGCCCCATCCTGCAGTGAAACCCATGGCTTATGCTAATAACATGATGTCCATGTTTGGCCTAATGTAACTTACTAGACAACATGAAAATGTGATGGCGTGGATCAATTAAATGTAATGTAATTAACTCAACTTGGTCAGAATGATGTTGAGAAATATTTCTCTGTTAGAGAATAATTGGATTAAAAAAGTCTTTGTACTTGTTTCCAAATTTTAACATAAACTATTTTGATATGTATTGGTGTATACTTTTTGATAAAATCTGCTTCTAGGAATACTTGACATATTTTATGCATTATTTAACAATTTAATTTTCTATTGATTTAATTCTAATGAAATAACTTTTTATCTTGTTTAATGTTTTTCAATAGTTTTATATTTAATATGCAAAAAATATTGGTCCCAATATTTTTATAAAATTGTTTGTTGTATTTTTCCAACATTTTATATAAAAAAAAAAAATATATAAAAATTAGGTGATTATAAAAAATTAAAATATTTGTTTAATTTTATTTTTATACACAACAATGTATAAACTGTTGACCCAATTTCTTGATTGTTATTAATGTTATTTTTATACACAAGAATATGCAATCTTTTGACCTGTTTTCTTGATTGTTATTAATATTGATCCATTTTAGAATGTAGCAATTACCAAAATTCTTTGACTTTAAATTCTCCAAAGAAATAAGAAAAATTAATAATATTAAAACATTAACTAACCTTGAGGCTATTTTTAGTGAAAAAAACTTTAGTGAAAAAGTATTTCAACCTGCTCATTAACTGACAAGGAATGAAATGACGATTTGTGTGTAATGTTGAATTTTTTTTCTTTTTTTAGAAAGTATAATATTTTGAGCAAAAACCATTTTCCAAAATCTGGTAATCAAAATAAATGTTTTCAAAAGCTTTTAAGAAAAAAAGTTCATTTTAAGTATTGGTTATTATTATTATTATTATTATTTTTTTGAGGCTCTGGTTGATAAAACATGTCTTAAATCAATTTTTATTCTCCAGGCAGTAACCTTGTTCATTGAGGTTCATGTTTTGCAGTCAAAAAGTTCTGAGAGGGTTGTAACCACAATAACTAAAGTCAGATCCTGGAGGAATCTCTAAAAGTCTTTAAATTGAAAAAAAAAAATCTATTTACAGTTTTAACCAAACTTTCAAATTTTTGTTTTGGCATTAAAAGTATTTTCCCACCTTTTGTATATCTTTGATAATAATATCCTATTAAATAAATGATTAGGTTATTACAAAATTAACTAGGTATATGTGTAATTGTACTCTGTGTAAATGTACTTATGTTTATATGAGCTGTATGTATGTGTAATTATATATACTATGTGTCTATATACTTACAAACATGGTGGAATATAATTTAAAAGTAAGGTATGAAAATATAAAGTACATTTTAAAAAGTACAAAAATCAATGTTACATGTTTTTATACTTTTTTTAAAAATTAAGTTCAACAAAAAATACAATTAAAACAAATTTTAAAAGTATTTAAAAATTTTTTTTTTTAATACTTCTGCATGTCTAGATATATACAATACTAATATTTTTGTAGCACTTAAGTTTTTAGGGCTTTGCGCACTTTATTCTAGACAGACATTTTTCAAAAAAAGATATATAACCAAAGGATAAAAATCTTCTTTGCTTAAATTGATCTTCTTACTTAAGAGATTCTTCTTATCTTACATATTTTCTAAACTCTCACTAGGGCTGGGGTAAAATGCATTTGAATAAATAAAAATACGTTAGTTCTAGATTTCTAAATACAAATTCAAATACTAACATATTTAATCAACATTTTTCAAATACTATTTGTATTTTAGGTCATGAAAAATACTGATAAAATGGTATATTAAGGGGGCACAACCCCATTAAAAAGTGTAAATTGTTTAAATTTTTTTTTTTTAAATACACTTAACTTAACTTAGATTTATCTAAAAAACTGTTGGTGATATTTTTTTTATTTTTTAAATAGATACTAAAATTGGTCAAAATTTCATTTATTTAGATTACTGTTATTTTAACTCCCCTAGCAATGCACAGAACAACCGTTTTTGAGTACTTTTTTTCACCTTTTTTTAGCACTATTTTAAAGTTGACCTTAGATTTTTGTTTTTGCAAATAGTTTCTTATTAGAAGTTAAATGGTTTAAAAGTTGAATTTATTATTGACTGTTTTATAAAAAACATTAC
>NC_061163.1:33863473-33865973 GCF_022113875.1 Hydra vulgaris
AATGTTCCAAATTTTAAAAATTAGATTGTTTTTTGCCCTAAATTGTGTATTTCTAAAGATTTTTTTTAAATAAAAATTGTTCACAATAATATGGTTATAGTCTTTTTTATTTTGTGAGTGTATACATTCTATATACATTTATACATACTGTATACATTTTGCATACTGTGTATGTAAGGGGTTGTCCATAAATTACGTCACATTATAGGAGGGGGGGAGGAGGTGGAGGTAATTTTGTGACGACTCATACAGGACTTGTTACTAAAGAGTTTCAATATTGTGTTGGGGAGAGGGAGGGGTCAAAAAAGATCAAATTTTGTGTGACATAATTTATGAATGACCTTTAAGTATGATTTTTGTGTGTATACATACTTTCTATGTTTTGCATACTGTGTATGTAACTAACTTTTTCTTGTATGAAATTATAATATTATGAGATAAATGTATCTAGGTATATTATATTGGCATTTATTTGTTCAATTTTAATAAATTAGATAATATATATTATGCATATTATATACATGTAAAATATATTTGTTATGTTTATTAAAAATGATGTAATTAATATTTAATGTTAGCATTGGTAATGACTTTAAAGTATTTTTAAAGATATTTTCAATCAAATAAATCAAGAGTTCACCTGGTTTATACTAAAATGTCAAAACTTCTTGTTCTACTAATGCCTAAGCTCTTCAAAACTAAGCTTCTAAATTCTAATGATAGTAATGATAATGATAATAATAATACTAATAATAATATTAATATAAGGATAATAGTAATAAGAATAATAGTATTGGCAGCATTTCCAAAAAAACTGAAATGGCTAAAATAAGTTGCTGATGGTTATTGTGTAAGACGCAAAAACTGTAAATGGTTGGAGTTAATTGATATAGGTAAAAAAATGAAATTTTATTTTTCAGAAACTTTGGGAATCTATGTGGAGAGCAAAATTATCTTTAGAAATCTGTGTCAAGCAAAATCATCTTTAGAAATCTATGTGCAAGCAAAATTATCTTTAGACTTCTATGTGGCAAGCAAAATTATCTTTAAAAATCCATGTGACACAATCATCTTTAGAAATATGTGGCGAGCAAATTTATTTTTAGAAATCTATGTGCAGGCAAAATCATCTTTAGAAATCTATGTGCAAGCAAAATTATCTTTAGAAATCTATGCGGCGAGCAAAATTGTCTTGAGTATTGTAAAGCATTTACAATCCATTTAAAATCAGAATAACCTGATAATCACCTATTTATTATAATCAAATCTTTCTTGAATCTTCAAGAAAAAAATAAGTTCTTAGGATCTCAAGTCTCACTATAGAAGTATTATATATACTATTTGTTATATATATTTATATGCTATATAAATCATTGGAAGCGGCCTTAAGTAAATTTTTCTTCATATGGCTTGTCAAGATAAGAAGTTTTGTGATAATGTACATAACAAAGGGAGATGCTGCCTAAATTCTATGACAAGTTTTTAGTAGAATTAGTTTTTATTGGAATGTATCAATCTTCCTACTAGAAGCCTTTCAGCTTACTGGTCTTCCAGTAGTTTCTAAATCTTAATTTTTTATTGATACACTAATCAATTTCTTTGAAACTAAAGTTTCAGATAAAAGTGGTTCACCTAAATTTTCTTGAATTGATTACCTTTTCAACCTTTTCGACGCTTTCTCATGGAAATAGTGTCCCAGAGAGTAGATTTCCAAATAATAAATGAATCATTTAATCACATGGTACTTTATTTGATCTAGATAGAAATGAGGCTTTAAAATTTATAAATGGTACCATATGGAGTTTTGGATCTATACTTGATACTGTCATAACATAGTTTTTCATAGAATTTAACTTTAAATTAACTTTAAATTGAGTTAAATTAGCTCACTCATATTACAAACCTGGTATTACTGACCTGGAATTGTAATGCAGGTTGAAAGAGTAGGAAAAAAGAACATATAGAAAATGCAAAATAACATGCTTTACAAAAAATATTTTTCTTGCATTTAACAAGAAAGTTAAATTACACTATTTAATAAAAATTAAATTACACTATTTAATAAAACTAGCAGTAAGCAACCCGTAATATGGATTGTTAGTAAATAAAATTAAAAAAAAAAAAAAAAAATGCGTATAGAAAAGTCTAGAAACTACTTTAAAATAGAAAATCCTAGAAAATGACGTAAGTCGACTATTAACTACTACTATTAAATTAGCGTATTAATATTATCAGAAGTACACTATTTAATAAAAATAGTTGATTTAAAATAAATTTAATTTGGTTTTTTATTTGGTACTCAATTTTAAATATTTTTTTTATTGTATGTTCTAACAGTTGTCGATGATTTAAGTGTTGAACGAAATAGCAATTTTGAAAGTGATTGCTTTAAAAGTATTACAAAATTTAAAATTTAACTAATTGTTTTATATTGAAACAGCATTTATTTTGTTTATTTTTTTATTTTTTTATTTTTTGCATTTTAATAAAACGATTTTTT
>NC_061163.1:33870973-33918473 GCF_022113875.1 Hydra vulgaris
TTATGACTGTGTTCTGTCTGTAAAAATTTATGACTGTGTTCTGTCTGTAAAAATTTATGACTGTGTTCTGTAAAGTAGTTTTGCTTTAAAATAAATATCAGTAAAACACAAAATCAGTACATGTTTAACTTTAAAAGTTAACAGCTTACTTTGTTCTCTCAAAATGCCAAACAAAAAAACGAATCATGATGAATGCAGGAAATATGACCATTTTTTAAACTTGACCATTATTTAAACTATGTCACATTACATGTTTAAACATTTAAACCATTATTTAATCTATATCACATTTTACGTTTCACCATTATTTAATCTATATCATATATCACGTTTAAAATTTATATTATTGAGCAACTTTAACAAAAGAAACTGACAAGTTTAGTTAGGGAAATACCTTCCTGATTTGTTTGATACTTCAGAAATTAGTGATATAACAAATTGCAACACCTCAGAGTCAAAAAAGCTTTTAATATATTGCAAAGACTTAGAGGTACTGAGTGGAAATATAGTCGAGATAGGGGCACAGGATTAGACTATATATTTAAATTTGGATTGGATGGAGGTTAGTTTTTATAAGTCTTTCTTAGAGTTCTTAACTTAGAGATACAGAATGAATCTCCTCCATCTAAGAAGTGGTAAATAATGATTGCAATTTCAGAAAATTTTCCTGAAAACAATGAAAATGTCAGCAGGTACTGAACAAGTTGGATCTTGATAGAATAGCTTTTATTTTATCATGTGATATGAAACTTACCAACATTGTGTGTAGTCTACAATTTCATTCATGTGCTTACCCTTGCACTTGTAAAGTGTAGTATAAAGTCCAAAAAATTTTGCCAGATTGGCAAACTCAGAACCTTTAGGCCCATTTAAAGTAATCTCAAAGCTTTTAAAACTGCCACAACAAACACCACAAGAACAACCGACTTTCAAATTGCTATTCATGATTCCATTATCATGTTACCAGATGATACTCTGAATCTAGATTTTATTCCACCTATGGAGCTTCACTTGTGCCTTGGGGTGGTAAACCACTTAGACTTGACTAGGTAAGTCTTAGTTCTGGCCAACAACAACAGAATAACCAAAATTGTAAACATTCAGTAAAAGACATTTCACAGAGAGCAATTTGTAGAAAATTATTGCTGAAAGCTTTTGAAAAATATTGACTTGCTTTAACAGTTGGCTGAAAAAATTGCTTGCTTCTTGGCATTTTCATTCATTGAAATACTCTGTAAATTCAATGCAGCAGTTAATGGAATATTCTTGAATATAACTACTCTTTAAAGAGTGCTGGGTTAAGATGCTCCTACCAAAATCTCCAAAGCACTACTCTTACCCCGAAGACACTTTTTTTTATGTTGATCAATTTGTCTGCCATAACTGCTTACTTATGATGTTAGAGCAAATGGGATTCAGAGCAAGCAACTAAATCAATGCATCCAGACTGATGATAAAGCAACTAAATCAATGCATCCAGACTGATGAGCTGCTTAATTGAATAACAACAGCAAGCATGCATTTTAACTTAACTTGTTTCAGAGGACTTGATTTCAGAGGACTTGATTTCAGAGGACTTGTTTGTCAAGATTGGAGTTATAGAATTGAGAGAGTGTTTTAACCACAATTAAAGTAGACTCCTTGACTGCATTGACCTTCTTGGCCTTAGGAGGTGAATTAATATTAAAAAAAGAAAAAAATTTTTTTTTTTGGTAAAACATGCTTTAGAATTGTACATTATTTTTGTCTTTGAAAGAATTAATTTTTCATATTTAAAACCATGTTTTCACAGACAAAATAGTCTGATTTTGGGATTTAAATAAATGTGACCGCCTATTTGTGTACTATACCCGGGTTATTCCATATCAAATCACCTAGTAATTTGAAAGTTCCCCAGGGTACCATCTTAGATTTGCTTTAAACTTTGACCACACACAGATTTTATGAAAAAAATACAATCCTGAAAACTTCAACTTGATTGACCAATTTGTTCAAAAGTTATGATTGAATTAAAAATGACCAAAATCCGAAAAAATTTGTGTAATCAGCTTACAGCAGTTTTTTTCGATTTTTGACAAACCATAACTTTTTAAATAAAGATGGTGATCACCTGAAATTTTGTAGGGTATTAGTTTTTTACCCAAATAATCCATTATTGCAGTTGTTTTTGACTAATTTTTTACAGTTTTTGAGTAATTGTACCTTAAAGTTGCTAAATATTTCAACATTAAAAATATTTTTTTGAACTTAAACGTGTTACAGTTTAATACTTACTTACAGAAAGTGGATTTTTTTGTTACCTTTTTGTACTTAGGGTCACCACTTGTTAGAATAATCAAAATTATGCATTAAAAATTAATTTAGTACATGCAGCAGCCTATTGAAAAATCACATTTTTTAAAAAATGATGATAAATTACATTGACTTTGCTGGCATAGAAAGTAGCGTAAACAGTTGAAATAAATTATGAAACCATCACCAAAAAAAAATTTAAACCTATACTCTATCTTATGACATGATTGTAGCCTTTTGAGAGTGATGATATTTTTAAAAGGAGAACAAAAAAATTTACCACTTACCACATAGAAAATTTATACCTCAAATTTTATACAAACTATACAGTAAAAAAGTGCATTCAAACGAGTAAGATAATCAGTTGAAAGAAAAAGTATGTATACATGAAACTAATTACCTTATCTCTGACTTATATAACTTATAATACTGTCATAGTCATTACTAACAAGAATATAGTCATGAGCATTTATACTTTTAATCAATGGAACACTTATTTGACATATTATCTTGTCAAATGGAACCCAACACTGACTTAATTGTGGATCGTTTGTCCATTTTAAATTTAAGTTGTTTCTTTGCATAAACTTTTTTTTTTTTTTTTTATAAACATCAGCAAGAGCAGGTCCAACTATGTTTACAATGCGTTTTTGCACCTTGTTTAAAAGAGAAAGGGCATCATTGGAAGATCCGCCCCAGATATGGCAACAGTATTCCATACAAGGCCGGATTTGAGATTTATATTGATAGAGAATAGAATCCAGAGTAAGAGCTAATTTTGCAACGGATTTGATATAAGGTTTCCAAGAAAGATCAGAAGTAAGAGTTAATCCTAGAAGATGAAGGGTAGATGACTCATTGAGTATATTACTATTCATGAATATAGGAAGTTCTAAATTATTGCGATAACGATTGGCCGAAAAAAATTGAGTTTTATCTGAATTAAAGTTCAAAAAATTCACCAGCCACTGTAAGCCCCATGCTGTAGCAGAAGTGAGAACCATTTCAAGCTCAAATGCCCCGGGCAAGCAATCAGAGGGGGTTGGCTTCTTATCGTGACAAGAATAAATGGTAGTATCATCAGCAAACAATGTCACCTTAAATGTGAGAATATCTGGAAGATCGTTAATATAAATTTAAAAAAAGTGTATAGGGCCAAGGATTGAACCTTCAGGAATCTGTGATGTTACAGAATAAGAAGAAGAGTGCTGTTCATCAAGGACACTTTTTATACTCCAATTAGAAAGGAAGGATTCAATAATCTTAAAGATGTTTCCAGATACACAAGAAGAAAGCTTATAGAGAAGACCAGCATGCCAAACTTTATCAAACGCTTTAGAAATGTCAAGAGCGATGGTCTTAACCTCTCAACCTTTATGCAAGAATAAACCTATCGGTTATTACTGTTAGTAAATCAGACGTAGAATGAGAATCAGGTAGAACGCAACTAGTGGAATCAAGAAATGATATTGATGAAAAGTTCTTTGCAAACAATTCAGCTTTGTCTTTAGGTGAGGTGACAAAGTCTGAACCATATAAAAGAGGTGGAATTACAGACTTTCCCTTATTATTGATACTATTAAAGATTCTCCAGAAGTCACGAGAGCCTAATTTTTGTGATGAATTACAAAATTTCATGATCTGAGAATAGCAGGCTTTGGCATTAGACAAAACCTTTTTACAATGGTTCCTAGCAGTAATAAACAGACATCTGTTTTCTGGAGAATTGTTTTGCTGATAGATATGGAAGTAATAGTTTCGATTGGCAATTACAGCAGCACAATGTGAGGAAAACCATGGAAAAGAGTGAGGTTTGACCTGGAATTGTTAGAGAATTCATGGAGAAGAGTGAGGCTTGACCTGGTATCGGACTTCACATTAACGTCTTCCTTTTCAATACAAATATCAACTACAAGCCCTTTGTACCATTCTTAATCCTAAAAGCATGTAATATATTTACTGGGTTGGAAGTTTGAAGGATTTTTTTTAATCAAGTTAACATCATTTAACACATGAGTCATAGACAGTATCACTAGAGATTTTTCATAAAAACAATTTCGCTCCATCTGGTACAAAACAGTGATTCTTGTTCCCGGAACTGTACGCATCCCTTCATATCATTTCTGAAGGTTAAAAATTGTTTCATGGTTATTGATATCATCATTGAAAGATAAAATATGTTAACACCTTTGATGTTTTTTTGAGCCTATGTAAACAGATCTTGTTGTGTGATAATCTGATTTGTAGTTGCTGCTTGTAGACTAATTTTTGCTAGTTCTCTTTTTATTGTACCTCCTATTCCATCATATGGACTTTTGCCATGTGACATAGCAAAGAAGTGATGCTCAGCATTTATTTAGTGATCTATAATGTGATAAATTAAGTTTATTAGACATTAGTAGTTTTTATACTGCGACTCAGCACCATTGCTGAAGTATTTAACTTTATTCACTGTGGGTAGTTTTATTTTGACCAAAGGGAGCAACTTTGTGAGAAAACAATGCAACTAAACTCCTCATCATCAACATCTTTGTCTTCATCTTCTTGACTAAGTTTCCTGTAATCTGTTCAAGTTTGAATTCATTCAAACAGTTAGTGCAAAGTTTTTGACCAGGTTTGATCTTAAGTTGACTTGCTGTTAAAATATCGACTTTACACAATCCCTTAATAAATTTTTTCTTGTGGACTTTAAACAGATCACAGCAGTATTTTTGAAGCATTTCATATCTAGAAATACAGGCTTTTTCATGGTGAAAACATATCTCCATCTTTTAGTTTTATTCTTCCAATCATTCTACAATAATAAGGCTAGCTCATAGTCTAATAACATTCTCCTTTTGAAAATATCATCACTCTCAAAAGGCTACAATCGTATCATAAGATAGAGTATAGGTCTTAAATTTTTTTTGGTGATTGTCTATATATAGAACCTCAACATTAAAAAGTTTCATAATTTATTTCAACTGTTTATGCTATTTTCTATGCCAGCAAAGTCAATGTAATTTATCATCATTTTTTAAAAAAAGTGATTTTTCAATAGGCTGCTGCATGTGCTAAATTAATTTTTAATGCATAATTTTGATTATTCTAACATGTGGTGACCCTAAGTACAAAAAGGTAACAAAAAAATCCACTTTCTGTAAGTAAGTAATAAACTTTAACACGTTAAAGTTCGAAAAAATATTTATAGTTGTAAGTTCATGATACACAAATTTTTCGGATTTTAGTCATTTTTAATTCAATCGTAACTTTTAAACAAATTGGTAAATCAAGCTGAAATTTTCTGGATTGTATTTTTTCATAAGATCTGTGTGGGATCAAAATTTAAAGCAAATCTGAGGTGGTACCCTGGGAGCCTTCAGGTGATTTAATATGGAGTAACTCCATAAGATTTTTCATGCAGAAAGTTCAAATTATGTTGCATTTTGTGTCACTGGGACTTGATTAAAACAATTAACTTGAACATTTTTTTTACCCTAAAACTTAATTTCAATGACTTTGTAAATTAGAAAAGAGCCTGTTATGGCTTAAATTATTCTATTTGTGTAAAACTATATAAACTAGTTATATACAAAATCATTTCGAAAACAAAATTGATAACATTTTAGTTGCTAAAATAATTTATGAAGGTTAATTGACAGTTTTTTCCTTTCGCAAAAATTTATTTAAAAAAATACTTGTTAACAACCATAAATCTTAAAAATAATACTTTATTTAGTGATTTTTAATCAAAAAATTAAAAGGAGGTCATTACATTTGAAACTTTTATAAAAAATTTTGTTTGTAGAATTTCAATTTGCCATTGTAATTTAATCCTATTATAAGCTTTGAATGAACTGTTTAAATTTTCACTATAATGATAAAAATTATTTTAAACCAAATTTTGTTGATTTTATTGTTTTTTTTTAAAGAAACAGTTTGTTCTGATTAAGGAATCAAAGTGTTACAACTTAGGGAACCAGTTACTTTGATTGGAACAGACTAGTATCTTTGCTAAAACAAATTTTTCTCCAATAACAGTCCTAGTAAACATTCTATAGCAGAATTTCAGTGGACCTATAAAAGCATTTTAAGCAGACTGCTGCAGTTTTTCTCATCAGTTACTTACAGGACCATGAGTGGCAGCTGCCAAAAGCGGCTAGCCGATGACTAACCACTATTAAATTGTCGAAAAATTATCGGCTTACCATTTATAGCGATTGCCACTAATGGTCCACTAAGTAACCATGAACCGCTAAAAATCCTATATAGGTCCACTGCAAATCCACTAAAACAATGTTTGCTGGGGTGCAATCAATTATGATTAAAATTATAGTAGAGATGTCTGTTTGTTTTAATCAAATCATAAATGTTTTCATATTTAAGCCACCTTAATATAATAAATATTTATTTTTAAGTGTTCAAATTAAAGCAACTCTCCCCTACAAACAAAATAATTAGCCGGAGCAAAAAAAAGGCATACTGTACATTATTGTTGTTAGTTAATATTTCTAAATCGTAACAAAACCATAATATTTAGTAATAATTAAATACCTTGACTATGATAAAAATTAACAAACAAAAAGTTTCAAAAAAAAAAAATAAAGTAAATTATAATACAATTTTTTCTCAGATACTACAAGCACTAAATTATAATAAGATATTAAAAATAAAAATTAACTGCAGCATAATTTTTTTTATTTTAATATGAAATAAAAGATATTTGAAAATAAGTGAGTAGTGACTTTTTAAGTTTAGTGATTTAAATTTTTAATCTTGTTTTAAAAGAAATATTTAAGTTTTTTTCTAATAAATAATGTTTAAATTTTCTTTTGAATTTTCCTAAAGAGAAAATTTGAAATGAACTGAGTTTTAAATGAGGTTAAAATTATCATTTGAAAATTTTATGGAGTACCTTTGTGGGGTATTTATAAGAACTTTTATTTTAAACAGACTCCGGTTGATTATTACATTGAATTATATTGTTTAAAGGGCTTTTGCTAATTACCAAATATTTAAAGATATTGTCAGGGCCAATTTTACACACGGTCACAACGATCATGTGCTGGGAAGCCAAGAGGTTTAAAATGCACCCTAATGAATTTTTGAAAAATATTTATTTGAAAGAAAAAATACTATTTAAAAGGAAAAAAAAGTTTCAGCACAAAAAAAAGTTAAAACTAATAAATGACATAAATATAATTTTTTTCAATAGTTTTTTTTGTTTGTTTTTTTGTTTATTGCAATGTTTAAGATAAATACAAATATACAAAAGAAAAATTACAAGTGAAGATATTGCAAAAATAAATGAATAAAAAATAAATAAATAAAGAACACGGATACTCAAAGAAGACCATTAGGTCTTTTCACAGAAAACCGCTGATGAAGAACTTGAAACTTTAAATTTATACAAAGAATAAAAGTTGTTATACAAATAAATTAAATTGTTAAGATTTTACAACCAGAAAATACAAATATACAAAAAATATACAAGTATTTGATTTAATAAATAAAAAGGAAGTAGACACTTGCAGAAGACCATCAAGTCTTCATCAAGAACCATTCGTAAATTTAAAAATCTCATGAAGATCAAATGCATACATACATGGTCAAGTGTATAAAGCACAAGAAAAATTTAAGTTCATTTATATACGTATTCAGTTGCAAAAATAGATCATCAATAGACAAAATGATTTCCTTAAGCCTTTTTTTGAATGAGAGATAACTCCATTACAAAGAAAAATCAAAATTTTTAAAAACTATTTTATTCCAAAGAGAAGCTTCTCAAAATAAAATGCTTGATTTTCCAAATTTAGTTTGAAATAATGGTTGGCAAATTAAATTATCATTTCTTAAGTTGTATTTATTTTTATTTTTTAAGGTATATAAATTATGGAAAGGAACTGGAATGGAGTTAGTTTTACATTTGTACATAAAACAAAGAATGTTAAAAACATTTAGCTGAAATATATCAAGAATTTTCATTTTGAATAAGAGAGGCTTGGCATGAGTAAATCTATCTTTAAAATTAATAAGACGAGCAACATGTTTTTGTTGACGATAAAGAGGCATAAGTTTGGATTTACTAGCACTACACCAAGCAATATTTTCATAGTTTAAATAACAATGAATAAAAGAGTAATATAATTGAGTTAAATTATGTTTATTCAAAGCATTTCTATCTTTATACAATATTTCTATACTTTTAGCAACTTTGTTACACAAGAATTCTATGTGATATTTCCAATTAAGATTTTCATAGATATAAATATCAAAAATGTTTTTATTAATTACTCTTTTTTTTAGAATTTTGTCAATAAAAAGTAATGGTAAATCGCAAAGTAGTGATAAATCGCAAAGTAGTGATTTCGCCGGTTATCCGGTTTTGCGGTTAACCGGATTTTATTCGAATATCAAATATCTATTTTTGAATAATAAAAACCGACTTGAAAATGCTACGAAATTTTATAGAAAGTAAATCGTAATTATGACGATTATTGTCTGACAAATGTTAATTTATCAAAGATTATAATATATTTCTTTTATTAATTTAAATGTTAATTTAATCAGTTTTGTTTGATAATATATTCTTAAAACAATTTACAATAGAAATCTCAAAGGTTTATTTATTACTTTTACAACTCAAGCAAGAAAGTTTCTTCAGGATATTCTGGAACTCTAATTTGCTTATTCAGCGTATTTTTTGAACCAATAGAATTTGTTTATTCGTAGATTTGGCAGTATTTTAGTGTTAGCAAATATTCTTTATATCATATTTACGCAACAAGTTGTTTTGAGAACATTCAAGTTTATCTATGTTTCCATCTATGTCCGCATAACAATAAGTTTTTAAAATACACGCTAAAAAAATTTACTTCATAACATCTCATTTTTCCAAATCAAATGGATTTATATGAAAGAATGATTTTAAAATATCCGCTGATATTAAAACATTTAAACTATACTTGTACATTATTCCTACCTTTTTTAATTATATAATTAAAAAGGTATATTATATTATAATATTAAAAAAATATATATCTTTTTCCATGTTATAAATATATAATATAGGACTGTATTCACTGTCTTGAAAATGTACACTTACACATTAATTTTTATAAAATTAGTTTAAAACGCTACGTTCGTTGAAATTTAGAAGATCCTGTATTTAGAAAACGCCAGTAATTAACAGAATAGTCGGTTAACCGCAAATTGATGAGAACTGTTATCCGGTTTTTGAAACGGATAACCGGCGAAATCACTATCGCAAAGTAGAAGTTTTTTTTAGAAGCTGGATAAAAAAGTATCCAATTAGTTTTTTCAACACTATGTTTAAGAGGCATGAGTAAAAGGCATGAGTAAAAGTATCTTTAAAAATAATAAGATAAGCAACATGCTTTTGTTGACGATAAAGAAGCCTAAGTTTGGATTTAATAGCACTACTCAGCGTAGTTAAAGAGAGATTGGAAGAAAAATATAGCGTTTAGGCCCTTTCGCTTTTAAAAAATGCTGTTTTATTTTGTGTGCATTTGGCTTGGTTTGTTTTTTTAAAAAAATCATGAAGCTCGTTGTTTTAATTTGTTTACAAATATTCGGTGATTTTATTATCTATGAGTGTAAAGTTTTAGCTTAATACTATGGGGCAGAAGTTATAAAAAAACTGAAACGTTTTTATTTAGTAATTTATTCAAACTACTATAAGGAGATTATGGTAGTAAATTGCTATGAGATTTGTTTTGCTTGATGCTTTGGTTAACAAAAGATTTATAAAAAAATAATAAATTATATAAGGAAAGCTTAAATTCTACTTTTTAAATTTTACTTTTTAAAAATATATAATAGTAACAGTAGAAAATAAGCGGAAATTACAAAAAATTGAAGTTTAAAAATGTAAATTTTTGTTTTTAAGAAATGCAAATTGTTCGAATCTCTCCTTAACTATGCTGAGTACACCAAGCAATATTTGCATAGTTCAAATGACAATAGATAAAGGAGTAATATAATTGAATTAAATAATTTTTATTTAAAGCACTTCTAGCTTTATACAATATTTCTATACTTTTATGAACTTTATTACACAAGAATTCTATGTGATATTTCTTATTAAGGTTTTCATTGATATAGATACCCAAAAAGTTTGTATTAATTACTCTTTTTATTAGAATTTTGTCAATAAAAGGTAATGGTTATTCACAAGGCAAAAGTTTTTTTTTAGAAGCTGGATGAAAAGGTTTCCAATTAGTTTTTTCAACATTAAGTGAAAGCTTGTTTATTTTAAACCATTCTGAAATTTTTAATAATTCGATATTCATATTTTGAAATAATGATGTAATTTTGTTATCAGATAAAAAGAGGTTAGTATCATCTGCAAATATAACAGTGATCAAGTTAAAAGCTTTATGTAAATCATTGTTTTCTCATTGTTTATTGTAAATCAGGGTTCTATACTTGGGCCCTTTCTCCTCATTTACTTTATGTAAATGAGGAGAAAGGGCCCAAGTATAGAACCCTGTTAAACACCACAGGTTATATTTATTAGATTGGGTGGCTCAATTAAATCACTATAAACAAACTGTTTACGGTTGCTTTTAAGTAAAATTTTATTTAGTTCCATAATATTCAAGTTTTTTTAGGAGAATTTTATGATCAAATATATCAAAAACTTTTGATAAATCTATGAAAACTCCCAGCGTAATTGAGTTGAGAATTTTCAAAAGATTCTGAAATATTGCAAATAATTTGGATAATTGCATGTTCTGTTGATTTTTTTTTGAACCCGTATTGAATAACATTACTATAACTAACATTATACTATATGTATATTATTTGAAGAAAGGTGATTATAAATTACATTATATAAAAATCTCTCTAAAACTTTAGAAAAACAGGCAAAATAGAAATTAGGTGATAATTAGAAGCATTGGTTGCATCACCAGCTTTGAAAATTGGAGTCACTTAACTTGGTAAAACGCCCTATTTTATTGAACAATGTAAAACTTTAAATACTACAATTTTAAAGGATTCATAAGACTCAATGACAACATTACCATATATATTATCATAGCCAGCTGATTTATTACACTTAAGCATTTAAAAAGGTTGCTCAAAATCTTCGTAAGATAATTTATAAGATTTTGGGACCGAAGTTATTGGAAAATCATACTCATCTATTTTATTGGCCATAAGAGGAATTTTATTAGCTAGACTAGGGCCAACAGAAACAAAAAAATTATTTAATTCACTACTTATTACAGTTGGATCAAAGGAAAATTCAGCATTAATTTTTATAGTTTTGGGTTGTTTATTTGTTTAATTTTTTATAAAATTTTCCACTAAATGTTTTTGCGTATAATATATAATAAATGTCAGTATTCAGAATATATATATATATATATATATATATATATATATATATATATATATATATATATATATATATATATATATATATATATATATATATATATATATATACACACACACTCTTTATTGATCATTAACAGGATTTTTATAAAAATATATATATTCGGGGACAAATTCAATAATTTTCTATGAAAATTGTGTTTAAAATTTTTTTTTACGCAGCAACATGAGGTTAATTCATAGACTTAATGAAAACTAAATATATAATTTTTTTTTTTAAATGGTCCCCGTAAATTTTTTAAACATATATTGGTCATTTTCAGGGACATACAATAAAATGTGCATTTTCGGGGACAAACTGGTAAATAAAATCAATTTGAAAATTTTAGTATCTTTAGCGTCAATTTAAAAACGACTTACATTTTGCAAACGAAAGTATTATGAATTAAGTTATAAAAAAGTTAGCTTTTTTTATTTTCTTGACATTTTTAGAAAGTTCCTGGCAATTTAAAAAAATTCTCCAAAATAGCCACTCTATTTATAGACTTCCAGTTATGTAATTCGAACGCCTGTTTTTACTTGTTTTGGTATAAAGATCGACTTTATTTCTAAAGACATTGTAAAGTTTGCCTTATTTAGTAAATATAGTTTCCTTGATTATGCTCTTTGACATAACAAGTCATAACAAGAAGACCATTTATGAACTTTTATTAAATTAGAAATCTATTTAAAAAAAAAATAGTTTACACAAACCCAAATCTATCTTTTAAACTTAAACGAGGGTTTTAAAAGCTTTGCACAAGTCCAAACTCAAGGCTTGTCTAAAAATAGTGAAACTGATATGATCACATCTCTATATTAATTACTTTGTATTAATATAAGTATAAAGAGTTGAATTATAGAACTCCGTCATGTAAAAGCATCTAAAAATTTGTAGACAATAAATTTTTTTAATTGTACTTAAAATTACAAGCTATTGTAGCTAAGGCCGCTCTTCAAAAAGTAGGTTTAACTCCATAAAAAATTGACAACAAAGATCGACACACAAATTTGATTAAAAAATTATTTAATCTTGAACAAGTAAAAAAAAAAGTTCATTCTCAGAGACAAACTTAAAAAACAGAGTGAAAAAATTTAGCATATTTTGCGTTGATTCATAAAAGAGTTAAATTTTTAAAAACCAAAAGAATAACTATGCTCTATGAATTAGCAAGGCTTAAAAATAAGGCCACTTATAATTATTTTTTTAAAATTAAATAAGCTCTTTGTTTTCTAAAAACTAGTTAACACAAAACTAATTCAATTCAGTGAATTTGTTTGAGGATTTTAAAACTTTAGTGTAGTTAAAGACAGATAAAAAAACTTCTTCTCCTCCCTTTCCACATAAAAAAAAATTATATCATTTGCTTAAAAAATAAAATTGTTTTTTTTTTTATTAAATTAAATTTATTAAATGATTTTAAAATTAAAAATACATTTTTTTTTTGGTATAAAAATAAAAAATAATAGTAAAATAAAAATAAAGGTAAAATCTTCAGTATTGAAACAAATTTAAAATGTAAAAAGCATTAAAAAACCTGAAAGAAAATCTTGTCTTGGTTCAGATAAAGTTATTCCAATATACCCAGTGGCAGATCTAGGATTTTTTGGTGATTGAAATAGCTAACTTCCAGACATGGAGCAAACTCCAAACAGTAGTATGTTTATACTTATGTCAAATAATGAGGCTGTGCAAAAAATTGCAACGATTGGAGGCAGGGAACGAAAAAGCCCTTTGACTTCATAAAACAAACATGAATGGTAACAATTTGATAAAAAAAATTTAGTACTTTTCTCAATTAGATTTATATTCATTGATAAACTTCAAGATTTATAGTATTATCTCTAAGCACTCAAAAATTATGACCATGTTAAGTTTAAACCCCCTCAATATGATTGGGTTACAAATTTTATATGGTCATAATTTTTGAACGCTGAGAGATAATACTATAAAACTTAAAATTTATCGATGAATATAAATATAATTGATAAATGTACAAAATTTTTTTATCAAGTTGTTGCAATTTTTTGCCTCCAATCGTTGCAATTTTTTGCCCCTCATGTTTGGGTTAAGGAGGGGGGTGTTATAAAGTCAAAGAGCTTTTTTGTTACCTGCCTTCAATCGTTGCAATTATTTGCACAGCCTTATTATTTGACATAAGTATAAACATACTACTATTTGGAGTTTTCTCAATGTCTGGAAGTTAGCAATCACCACAAAATCCTGGATCTGTGACTGAATATACCTACAACTTGTTTTAATTTAGTTGCTAGGTAAAAAAAGCCCTGAAAATACCAGAATTAAAGCTATTAATAATATTCAAAATTTAAAAAGACTTATTTAGAAAAATAAGATAATCAGATACATAAATACAATATTAAATTAAAGTACAATAAAAAAATTGTTTTGTGGCATTTTCACAAACGGGTTTGGTTAAAATTCCTATTTCTGTTCTGAATGAATTCACAAAGATTTTTATAAAAACAAATCTAGCCATCGTGAAGTTTTGAAATGTATTAATTCATGCTTAAAAAATTGTAGATTTTTAATCTTCAAAACTGCTTTAATAATTTCAATTAATTTTAAATCATTCTCAAAACTTTACTTATTTAGTAATTTTTTTTAAATTTGTGTTTTGGGATACTTTTGAATGCATCAAATGCATCCTAGCTGCCCCTCCATGCACTTTAGCTGTTCTTAAATAGGACAACTATCAATAATCCATCTTTTTGCGAAGCTACTAATTTCAACGGACGATTTAACAGCTAGTATTCCCATTTCCTTTTACTATTTTTCACTTCGTGAACAGGCAGTACTATACAGAGAATATATCACCAAAAACTCAATTGCTTGCATGCTTCTTGCTTTAAATTTCATTAAAAGTAGTTTCTTTCAAAGTGCATAAGCATTAAAAATATAATTTCAAAATTTGCTAACTTTATAAATAAAATATATCCAGTTAAGTCATGTTAAAAGAACAATAAGATTTAGATGTGAACAGTGTCTTCTAGTTTTTATTTTTTTCTAATTTTATTTTGTATTTTAAAATAACAAAATAATATATTTAATAAATAAATATTTTAAAAATAAGAAAACACAATACAGATTGAAAAATGAATTAAATTAGACTTAAAGTGTTTTGAAAGTAGAGTAAAATAAATGCTAAACAAATAACAAAATTAAAAACTTTTAAACATAATATCATAAACAAATAACAAAATTAAAAGCTTTTAAACATATCATAAACAAATAACAAAATTAAAAGCTTTTAAACATAATATCATGAAAAAATAACAAAATTAAAAGCTTTTAAACATAATGTCATAAACAAATGACAAAATTGAAAACTCTTAAACATAATATCATAAACATATATTAAATCATATAAAATAAAATCAATAAAAGTTATGAACATTTGAAAATAGTGTCATCGCAATTTCAAATAAAAATTAAATAACTAATTCCTAATTAAAGTAATTAAAAATAAGTAAAATATTTTAATTTTTTATTAAACTCTATTTATACTTTCTATAGTATATGTAATTTATGATTTAAGTAAATACTATTGTATACCCTTGTAAGTTTACAATTTTCTTGGAACAAATACAGTATCGGACAAAACAAGTGCAACCAAATAATGATAATTTAGTTTCTTTATATAAAAGTGCTGCATTTTTTCAATAACTATGTAACTGTTTAAAGACAACGTTCTTCAAGTTTTATTCATCACAAAGTTTATTATTTGTACACAAAAATTAATAAATTAATCAAAAGTATTAAAAAAAGTTGATTTCCTTCTGGACAAAACAAGTGCAACTCCACAAAATGTTGAACAAGCTGTATTTCGTTATTATTATTTTGTGGAGAATCCTTTATTGTCGATTACAGCCTTGCATCTTTGAGGCATAGATTTGATCAGGTGATCAATGAAACTTTGTAGAATCGCTGTCCAGGCCTTTTGGATTTGTTCAAACAGTTGATCCTTATTACGAACACCTTCACGATTAATTCTGCGGTTGACAATCTCCCACAGGTTCTCGATAGGGTTAAAATCCGGAGATTGAAGCGTCCAATCCATCACCGATAGGTGGTTGTCTTGAAACCACTTCTTGACTACTTTTGCAATGTGTTTCGGGTCGTTGTCTTGCTGAACCCATTTTATTGGCATATTCCATTCAGCATGAGGTAACATAACATCTTTCAAAATATTTTTATACATGAAACGGTCCATTATTCCATCGATTCGATGTATTGGACCTAGACCGTTAGCAGAAAAATGCCTCCAGACCATTACATTGCCTCTACCATGTTTCATGGTCTCATGGCAGTAACGTAAATCGAGGCGTTTTCCGGCCGGTCGACGTACACGGCAAATGCTATCGCTTCTAATGATGTTGAACTTCGATTCATCACTGAGCAGGACATTTCGCCATTTCTGCGCATTCCAGTCAATATGAGATGTAGCAAACAGGAGTCTTTTCTTCTGGTTTTTTAGTGAAATCAGCGGTTTCTTAGCTGGGCATCGAGAAAACAATCCGGCTTCAACAGCACGTCGTCTGATTGTTTGGTCCAATACAGGCAGCTCTAATTGCTTTTGTATCTTGACTGATGATATCCAGGGATCATTCTTGACGGATCTGACGATCATAGAATCCTCTCTAGAAGTGGTGGAACGCCGTCTTCCACCTTTGTTATCTGCTGCCAACTTCCCTGTAGAACGATATTCGGAACATAGTCTTGATACAGTCCATTTTTTTACGCGATATATATCACAAATACTTTTTTGTGACATTCCACTTACGTAATCGCCAATAATTTTCTTTCTTAGTTCCAATCCAAGACTGTCGAGAGCCATTTTTGCACTTGAAGTCATAAAAATAATACAAATAAAAAATCACGCTTCTCAAGGCTTACCGTGTTACATTAACCTTGTGATGATACAATAATGCTCTGTGGAACACTATTGATGTAATGAAACACTTGTTGTATTTCACTTCTTGTATTGATCTTCTTCAATAAAACACTTTGATAAAACTCACTTCGATAAACTGTCTTGATAATACTGACTGATTGACTTCCATATACTGACTGAATTACATGTCGTTTTACATGTCTCATATAGTAAAATGAACCTGTTTAAACCTGTTTTGTAAGAATCTAGATGCTTCTTTTCGATGCTTCTTGAAGCTTCAAAATGTTTCTGGATACATCTGGATGTCTTCTGGAAACTTCTGGAAGCTTCTGCATGCTTCTGGAAACTTCTGAATACTTCCTTTAGTTATTAAAAAACTTCCGTGACGTTGACACGGACCAGACTTGAGAAAATGAAACAAACCAAAAAAGTTGCACTTGTTTTGTCCCCTGCAAAATTGCACTTGTCAACGAAATTCTGCCTGTGTGTTGTCACCTGTCAGCTGATTGCTCATGTCATGGCATGCTATGATTCCAGACTCCTGAACTGTTTGCTGTGGTAGTATAGTTCGTTTCGTTTTTACGACATGTAAAATTAGGAACACTTTTTAGCATTGTTCGATGTTGGTTGCAAATATTTTGTCCAATATATTATTTTAATTTTTTTTCCCGTGATCAAAATTTTGAACAATTCACATTAAACTAACGAGTATGCAACCACCACGATTAATATATAAACACGGATAATTATTCCATGTTCGACGCCATAAAAAGTAATGTATTTTTAGGCAGTTATATTTAGCTTTTTTTAATCTGGATTGTAAATGAAAATTCTATTAAAAATTGATCGTCTATTCAGAAATTCTTATTAAATTTCGGCAATCATTAATCAAATTCATAATTTATAAATGAAAAGAGAGTTCTCTGAGCAATTCAAAGAAACTTTCATGTGCAAACTTTATATTCGTAATGCTCTGATATGGCTATTGCCGCTGCTTAGTTTAACGTCTTAAAATGACTTCTACCGCTGGTTAGTTTTTGAAAAGTAATTTTACTTGTTTATTAAACACTAATTATTTAATTAAATCTTTTTTATTCTAGGTGATCTTAAAACATCTATTTTTTATTCTAGGTGATCTTAAAACATCTATTCGTTCTGGCGAGCAGCAGACTAAAGTTGTAACAGAAAATATTGAAAAAATTGAGAACCACTTTCCTCAGTTAGTGCATGATATAAATTTATACACAGTGCGATCGGCCAAACTGAGAGATGCTGGTGATAATATGGCAAAATCTATACGTCTTTATGCTGACAGCGAAACTTCGAGTATAAAACAAGGACTAGGAGCGTTAGCTGAGTGTTTTGCGTCTGTGCAGGATCAGCGTAACGCTCTCGTTACTCGACTTGAAAAAAAAGTTTTTCAAACTTTTGCCGTGTATGACACACGATGCAAGCAGGCAAAAGTAGATGTAAAAAAACATTCCTTAGCTCACTCTAAAGAATTAATAGAACACAAGTCGTATGAACGCGTAAAACAAAGATCTGTAGAACATTTCCAACTTGCCAAAGCGGAAACCAAATTTAAAAAAGCTTCCGAAGAAGCCCATCGCTCTGCACAAATATTAGAAGAACAGATGGACGACTTTGAACGGAAAAAAATACGCGATTTAAAACAAGTATTCGGCGATTTTATGTTAAGTGAAATGCTTTTTTACGCTAAAGCATTGGAAATTTACACGCTCGGTTATCAAGAGTTAATGAGCGTGGATGAAGATAAAAGCATTGAACAACTTCATGAAAGCATGCAATGGACTCCCCATCAGTTTGTCCAATCATCTTTGGGCGCTTACGGAGGCTCGGCACCAACTATATTGCAGCAAAATCCATAGCGTAATGTACTATAAGTGGTTCATCCTGTATATAAAATTAGTTTATTTTCGGTTTGTTGTTTAATTATTTATATACTGTGCAAATAAATTTTAATATATTAAATATTTTAATAATATATACAATAAATATATAATTTATTTCATTTTAACTTATTTTGATAAATATTGAAATAAATAACGATAAAAATCAATAATAAGTGTTTTAAGTGCAAATCAAATCAAAGTTTGGCTTATTAAAAGATGATTATGGCTTTAAAAGTTTTTTTTTACTTATTTTCCAGCCATTTTTCCGTCATTATTTTGCTTAAAATTGTTTGGACAAAAAAAAGTGATATAAAATATGGCTTTTTAATTTAATTTTTAATTTTTTTTAACTTTGGATGGTAATCTTCCTAACAATTCTTTTACGTTGCACAGTGAAAACATTCCATTGAAATAGGTTGCTAAAAAATATAATTGATGTATTCATGTGGAAATATTAATCTTTAAATGATTGTAATAGAAAATTATATTTCTAAGCGATAGGGGAGGGGGGAGTACAATTGCAGAAGCGCCCCGGTAGATATTTTGAAAGTTTAAGATATGACACATTAAGACATTGTACTAACTCTTTACTTAATTACGTTCATTCCTGAGTCAAATGGGAATATTATAAAGATATAATTGCTGTGGTTGGAGCCTGGAAACAAAATTACCAAAAAAATGTTGAAAGTTATGACCTGTAAAGTTACAACCCCCTCTTTTTAATGAAGACGAAACTTTATGGAGTCATACCTTTCGAACTCAGATTATTAATGAAAATTAAAACTTCTATATGAAATTAAATTAATGAAATAGCAAAAATAAATGTTTTTTATTTAAATTTCCTTCACATTTAGGGTAATTTTTGGGGGTATTCTTGTTTCCAGGCTTGTTTGGAGTCGAGTCACTGATTTTTTTTAAATGTTTTATTAAATATTATAATATATGTTTAATAAATTTACGTTGTAGACAAACGATTATAAAGTTATACATAATACTCAGTGTAGAACTTTATTTGTCTACATATTTATCTAATTCTAGATTTATAACAACTTTGTCAACATTTAAATATAATTTATTTATAGTCGAGTCACTGATTTTTTTAAATGTTTTATTAAATATTATAATATATGTTTAATAAATTTACGTTGTAGACAAACGATTATAAAGTTATACATAATACTCAGTGTAGAACTTTATTTGTCTACATATTTATCTAATTCTAGATTTATAACAACTTTGTCAACATTTAAATATAATTTATTTAATTAGTTTCATCTGGTTCCACAATTGAATAATTTCAACATTACCACTATAACTTGCTATCAAACTTTTAACTTTTATAATAAAATTGTATTAATTAGGGGGTCAGAAGTGCGAGTAGCCCAAACAATTAAGTTTCTGACTGCGTTGACACTCACGCACACGCTTATTTGCAAGCTCCACAATGCATGTCGGATTAGCGTTCGCTGACTATATTCTCGGATCTAAAATCTCACTTCATAGCACATCACTCCACACCGTACGGAGTCATAGCTCTTTAGGCTAAGAGCGATGGCTTGAGGCCTACAGTGGCTAATTTGTGGATTTGATCAATTGAAATCCATTCTGTAGATATTTGATCAATTGAAATCCATTCTGTAAGTCTTACGTCTGGCTTTGATATGCTAGCTCATTACCCCAAGAAGTGAGTGTGTTTAGCTTTCTAATCATCTGATATGAAAGTGAACGAAAGCATAATGAAATCATTCTAAACGACCAAACAGAACATACTAATGCACTACATCATCACACGTGTAGACATCAACAGTCTCTAAAATCAGTTAATCAAATATTTGTTTATTTTCATCTGTTTATTTTCTCCCTACTCGCTGCCTACTGATTTAATGTTTTTATATTTTTTATCTCTGGCTAATCATTTTTTTTAATTACTGTGAGTCTTTTTGTGTGATAGCTACTGTCTCTACTTATCAAGATTTCTATTTCTCCGTTGGAGTTCCAACATTTTCTACCATATTTTCTACTAACTACTTTCGAACTAACCAAAAACCATTTTAATTTAGTTTCAACGTTTATGAGTGAAATTTACTTATTATATCTAAAGACATATTACAGCCATAAAAGAAACAGTAAGTTATCTTAATTATTAATTACTATTTTCTATTTGCTTAGTGTTATTTCTATACATTAAGATTGCTTATTTTAATACGTGCGCATACGTGCATGTGTACACTTTTGTCTCTTCTAGTGTAAGAATACGTGCGCATACGTGCATGTGTACACTTTTGTCTCTTCTAGTGTAAGAATACGTGCGCATACGTGCATGTGTACACTTTTGTCTCTTCTAGTGTAAGAATACGTGCGCATACGTGCATGTGTACACTTTTGTCTCTTCTAGTGTAAGAATACGTGCGCATACGTGCATGTGTACACTTTTTTCTCTTCTAGTGTAAGAATACATGATATTTATATGTATTTATATATTTGTTTATGTTCATACCACGCGCATTCTTCCCCACCCTCACGAGATCTCTCAAAATGTTGGAGCTGTATTAAAAACTGGAATAAGGATTGAGATTTTTGGCTTTTGTAGAGTAGTTTTATTATATAGCAATATTGACTTGCATGACGTAGAGTGCAGGCGGTGAGATCTATTGCAAAGACACCCCCCTATCGAGTGGCGTTAGAGCAGATCTCGGGCTCTCCAAAGCATCATTGGTAATCGCAGTGCATTCCTGAGGAGATGGATCATTATTCCTCCCCTACTTCATTCTAAGAAACTAAATTATCTAATTGGTGACGTAAGTATAAATTGTTTTGAATATCACGTTAATAGTAATATTAAAAAGTTTTACGATAACTTATTCAAACATGGAGCGATTACACTAATTACCAAACCTACTAGAGTAACCTCAACTTCGGCTACCTTAATTGACAACATTATAACAGCCGATATCTTTAATAAAACTCTTAAAAAAGGTATAATAAAAAATGACGTTTTCGACCACTTCCCTATTTTTCTCTCTATTTATATTGATAACAAATTAATACAACAACATAAAAAGTTATTATCAAACGATTTTTCACCGATGCAAATCTAGCATCGTTTAAGGATCAATTATCTTTAATAAATTGGAATCATATAAAAAATTCATTGGAAGCTAATGAAGTATACGATACATTCTTTCAAACTTGAAATATATGATGTAAGTTTTCCAAAACGTGAATTTATTATAACCAATAAAAGTTTAAAGTCACCATGGTTCAATAAAGATTTTAGGAAATCCTCAAAAATAAAGCAAAAACTGTAGTTTTCAATTTTTAAAATAATAGAAAATCACTATATATATATTTTTTTTATTATTTTATATTTCGCTGTTAAATAAATTACATATGAGTTTTACTTGGTAAATATCAGTAAATAAAATATTTTAAAAACAGACGGTGACTCAAAGAAGAAATGGATGATGCAATATCTCCTCAATCATAGAGCCCCTTGTTATAATAAAATATTGATATTTAAAATTATAAAATATTCAAAAAGAGTTATAAAAATCCAAGATATAAAAGTAACAAAAGAAAATAAAAAATATATAAAATAAAAACTAAAGATATAATAAGAAAAACTTATTTTAATAAATACAAATAATATTGAAATTTATGCAACAAAATTGCAAAAAACATTGAAGTTTTATATAAAGCAAGAAGCATTTTAAACAAACATTCATTAACTTAACTATATTACTCTTTTATACACTATCATATTAATATTGCATGGGGTTGCATTACTCTTTTATACACTATCATATGCTAATATTGCATGGGGTAGTACCCATAAAAGTAAACTAAAGTCACTTTATTATCACTATTATAAAATCACTATACCAAGTACTTTATAAAAAGATATTACTTTAATTTACTAGAAAAATATAAACATAATTCAAAACGCACATGACAAGTTATAAGCCAAACTACTGGAAATAGTAAATTAAAATTATGCTCTGTGCCTAACACTATAAAAGGTGATGGCGTATTTTAATATGAATCCAAACAAAAAACAAGATAATTTAATAAATATTTCGTGTCTGTTGACCCAAATTTAGCTAAAAATATTCCAAATATGATTAATCCAATAAATGATTACGTGTTTCCATTAACCTCTAGTTTAAATAAATTTGAAGTATCTTCTTCAGAATTTAAAAGTGCTTTAAAAATGCTTAAAACTAATTAAGCAGTTGGTCCTGATTGTATAAATTGTAATATAGTCATAGATTCATACGATACCATAAAACATATTCATTTTAAAATTTTTAAATGTTCTATAAATCAAGAAATTTTCCACGATGAATTAAAAATAGCTAAAATAACGCCTATATTTAAAGGAGATGGACCATCACATGTCAGTAATTATTGACCAATATCTATCCTCTCTGTTTTTTCTAAAATTTTAGAAAGAATTATGTTCAACCAAATATCTAATCTAGCTGTTAATAATATACTTTACATAAATCAATACGGTTTTAAAAGAAATAACTCTACTGAACATGCAATAATTCATCTTACTCGTAGTATAACTGGTTCATTCGAAAAGTCAGATTTTACTTTAGGCGTTTTTATAGATTTATCTAAGGCTTTTGGCACAATTGACCATAAAATAATGTTTAAAAACCTGAACATTATGGTATCACCTGTAATGTTTTAAAACTACTAAAAAGTTATTTAAACATTGCAAACAGTTTGTCCATGTCGACGGATCTTCTTCACAAGATTATCTAAAGATAGATTATCTAAATATAACCTGTGGAGTTCCACAGGGATCTTATATTTCTAATTTATGTTAATGATCACCACGAAGTCTCAAAATTAACAATTATAATGTTTGCTGATGATACAAACGTATTCCTATCTAATAATTATATCAATAAACTTTTTTATGATATGAACATTGAACTAACAAAAATATCTGACTGGTTTAATTCAAACAAACTTTTACTCAACATTGATAAAACTAAATGTATTTTCTTTCACCAACGATTTAAAAAACATTTACTTCCAAGCAATATGCTGTTTCTTTATATTGATAATATTCAACTAAAAAAAAGTAATTTTCAGAAATTTTCTAGTTATGATAAAAATTTATCATGGAAGAATCACGTTGGACATTTATGCAACAAAATTGCAAAAAACATTGAAGTTTTCTATAAAGCAAGAAGCGTTTTGAACAAACATTCATTAACTCAATTATTATTATTTTTTTATACACTGTCATATTAATTATGGTAATATTGCATGGGGTAGTACCTATAAAAGTAAATTAAAGTCACTTTATTGTCAGAAATTTAAAAAATCGTTTTACTCACTCAAGGCCACTCTTATTTAACATCAATGTTTTTAATATATATCAAGTAAATGCCTATAATGTTCTTTGTTTTATGTTTAAATGTAAAAACAACTCATCTCCAGCCCCCTTTTTTGATTTATATTCTTTAAAAGAAAAATATAAATATTCTTTAAGAAATGATAATTTTATTAAACAACCAAAATTTCAAACAAACTTTGGTAAATTTTGCATTTCTTTTCGTGGAGCTTTTTTATGGAACGAAATAATTTTAAAAAATTTTGATTTTTCTCATGAATGGAATTATTATATGTTCAAAAGAAAACTAAAAAAGTAATTTTCTTAATAGAAAATATATTTATACACTTTTAATTACACCCAGTTTTATCATCACTTATTTATATTTTACTTATATACAATATTGATTTAAAGTTTATATGAGAAACTATATTTAAGCACCATTAATTGAATTTTGTTAAAAGTTGCACTGACATTATTTACAGTAGTGATTTATTATTTACTTGTTTACTTTAATTTTTATTTTAATTCGTAATATTTGAAAATAATTTGTCTTACGAACGGTATATACTTTTAATATTGAACTTAATTTTGTAATATATATATATATATATATATATATATATATATATATATATATATATATATTATTAAAAAAAAAAAAAAAAAAAATTTATGTATGTGAATGGATGTATCTGCAAATATTATATATGTGATACTTCTGGAAGTTAACCATCTTTTGACAGTTAAGCATTTTTGTCGGTGGAAGCGTAAACGTAAACACACCAACATTTGATAATTTTGGCTTCACACACAGTAACACCATCATTTGGTTTTCTAACTTCTTTTACACAATCTTTTGGACAACCTTGAAGTGCATTTGGATGTACCTAGTGCAATCATATTCTTTTATTTTCGTTTATTTATTAATTAATTAACAATTAAGATTAGTGTTATTGTAAGATACATTTGAATAACAAGATTCAGTGATCGTATAGATGCGAATAAGATGCGAGACGTATTTCTTTATCAAGAGTATTATGATATTATTGTTTTCGCTTGAGTCTATGCGATTCAGAAGAATTAGTATTTTAATTCAAGCCATAAAGACCATAACTAAAGAAAAGTTAAAAATTTGTATTTTTTATGTTGTTTTTTTTTAAATCTAAATTAAGTTCAAAGTTCTTCACCAGCGGTTCTCGGTGACAAGACCTGTATGTATTTTTTATCTTTATTCTTTATTCTATAACGATTTCTTTGGTTGTAATTTTTCCTATTAATATATTTGTAAATATTGTATTAAATATTGTAATGAAGAACAAAAAAAAAATTCTAATTGGTTATTATGGCACCAACATTTTTTAACTCTTACACCAATGAATTTTAGCGCTTTGTTAGCTTTATATTATGAATTTGTTAGATTAACGACATTTATATATTTTTATGTTACACAGGTGATTATTAGTTTTCAAAAATATTATCTAGAGTTTAGACCATAAATAGACTACATTTTTTAGACTATTTCTTTCTTTTCATATTGCCCAAACTATCAATTATTATCATTTTACTTACTGTTTTGTTATCTACTATTTTATTGTTTTTGTATGGTGCAATTATTTTAGTAATGCTTATCATTAATAAACCAGCAGATTTATATTGACTTGTTTACTTATAGATCATTTTCTTATCATTTCTAAGGATGGCTAGAGTGTGAGTTATGGTTGCCTTCTTCCTGAGTCGCTAAATTTTATTCCTCCTACTAAATATTCTTTACATTAATTTTTTTTTTTTTACCTAAATGACATTATCTACCATCTGATTCTATTATCAAATCTCTCAGGTCTACGTAACTGGACGGCTTCGTTGGTTACTTTTTGCAATCTTTTTGTCGCATAATCAATCAAATAAAAATGTCAAATAATTTCGTTTCTGCGCTATTATAAGTTCTCTCTCAAGATTCTTTTTCTTCTAACCCCATTAAATCAAGTTGAACTAGTAAATTAATGATGTTTTTGCTTGCATGTGCTAATACTCTGTGAATTGAAGCTGGGTCTTTAATTAGTCATATCTGTTACAATTTTTCTAGCATAAGGAGTCGTCCATCAATTTCCCTACCCTCTTTCCTCCCTGGCCACAAAATTGTAACACTTTAGTAGCATTAGTCGTCAGAAAACCACTAACCCTCTTCCCTCCTAAGAGTGTGACGTAATTTATGGACGACCCCTAATTACTTCAATTAATGTTCTTAAAGATCATTTTTATTTCAGAAAATTGCTTGAAAAGATGGACACCTGTATGTTGTTTCTTTATAAGTATTTTTAAACAATTTTGAAAGTTTACCTCAAAGAAGTATGCAAAAGCTTTTTCAGGCTTCATTTTTTCTTGCAACGTTAATACCTGAGTGTATAGCTATAATTCGTGTTGATTATTAGAATCATAATTGTATGATTTGTGTCGCTTCTTTTTCATTGACACTTAGTAACTTGACTCTATTAAAGTTACCTTAATTAAATGCTGTTTTATGTGCAACCAACACTTTTTTTGACGAGTTCCGTTTTTCAATCAAATGACATATTTGCTATAAATTGTCTTTTGGTGGGAGAACTCAAATCATCAAATATTTTTGTTGATCAACCTCTTTTTGCTAACATTCTTGTTTTGTCTGCGATTCAACTAAATCATTTGTTTTAAAAACTGTCTTAAGCCAAACCTGATTATACTATTAAATGTATATATCTTTTCAATATGATGCACTTCATAATGCCACATACTCTGGAACATTGAGTTTGTTCTTATTCAAAAAACTTTTTGTCTGTTCTGACTTGCACCTTAGCTATAACGCATAAGTCCACTACCTCCATTATCAATTTAAGCAGCCGTGGCGCAGTGGTAGTGCACTTGCTTCAGAAGCGTAAGATCCTTGGTTTAAACCCCACCTCTGGGCAAGTTTTGCAACATCGGTAGAGAAAGAGGCGTGAACTTCTTGTGAAATACTTTTCCTCGGTGCTCTTAAGACCGTAAGGACTTCTTGAAGCACCTAAAAAAAAAAAAATTCAAATTTGGAAACCTAAAAAGTAAAGTCTAAATTAATTTCATTTCATTTTCTAAGTTTGCAACAATAAACTTATAAAGTAAAAAAAAATTCTGGCGGTTTTTCGGGCAATTAGTGGGCCATTAAAAATAAAATATATAAAAAACATTTTGCTAAAAGATATAATCTTTTTTGTCTTAAAAAGTCGTAAATAAACTTTGAAATTCAAGTTTTATTGTTTAGCTAAGATTGATTGGTCTGCACACGATTCATTTTGCAACCTCTCAATGTTTAGTTAACTGAACTATTTTAATAGTTTTATATATTTAATAAATTTAAAAATTTAGTATTAAAAAATTTATTTTTCGTTGTTCAGAAGAGCCGGAAAGTAATGAATTACATTTTCTCGCGTAAAAAAAGAATGATCAAAAGTTTTCCTTCTCAGAGTCTTCATTAAATTAAAAATAAAAATAACCCTTTAACTTTAGTAAAAATCAAGCAATTAACCTCCTAATTCTATTTTTAAATAAGTTTAGCTTTGCGTATTTCATGGACTATCCTTTAAGTATAAATTTTTTTAAAGTATTGTTAGTGTCCCAAAATTAACGCAAAATTTAAACTTGCCGCCATTTATGAAGTAAAGTGTTGACAACCTTAAAAAAAAAATTGACAGCTGACAGTTTAGGGTTACTAAAAATTGAGCGTTACACGATTAAATAATTTGTTTTTGTAATTGGACAATATTTAAAAAATAATTAAAGCGTTTTGAAAATTTCCTACAAAATCTGAATAGTGTTTTAACTTTGTCAGCTGTGTAGAGATTATTTGAAAATTTCCGGGAGACAGGATCCTTTGGGGACGCCAAACATACTGATTATCCAAAAACAAATGGATGTTAATTTTTCGAGCAAAATCATCTTAAGCGACGAAGCGCATTTTCACCTAGATGAATTTATTAATAGCAAATATTGCCGCTTTTGGGAACACACGCATCATTGTCGAAAAACAAATGCATTTATAACGTGATGTGGATTTTAGGCTGGAGGCATAATTTGACCATACTTCTTTTTAAAAAGAGGGTGTTTAAGCAGAGACTGTTACTGGTGCTCGATATCGCAACATGATAACTCAGTTCATTTTACCGACATTAGATAATGTTGATGTGGCAAGTATGTGGTTTCAACAAGACAGCGCCACATACCATACAGCCCATGAAACACTTCAATTGCTGCATGAGACATTTTCAGGTCGTATACTCTCTCAGTGATCAGAAATGGTCCTAGATCGTGCAAACTAACACCATTAGATTTCTTTTTATGGGCTCATATAAAACCATAGGTGTATGTCAACAATCCCACACAACCACACGTGCTTTAAAGGAAGAGATTCAACGTTGCATTAATGAAATTCAGCCGCATTTATGCAAAAAAGTCGTGGAAAATTTCGACAAACGAGTGGTTATGTTTATGGAAAGCCGTGGACGCTGTTTTCCGATGTGTTATTTTATAAATAACCCTATCCTATGTAGGAGAAAGTGTGTATGAAAGAGCCAGGTTTTGAAAGAGCCGATGCCATTATATCTAACTTACTGGCACCCAACCATAATTGTATTTTACATTTTTTGTGGCAACGCTGGATACCTGTCACCCACAAAAAATTTAGAGTTCTACTAAAATAAATAACGTCTCAAGGGTGCACTCAAAACTTTGAAAATAAAATTTAATTTTTTGGGGGTTTACTTATTTATTTTTAAGATAAAGAGTATTGTATTATTTGTTAAAACATATATGCTCAATTGTTATATATATATGTGTCCTTCTTTTCCACAAATAATATTAAAGTTTCGATAAAAAATGTATATTTTCAGGTTATTTTTTTTACCATACAATTTTTTGAAAGAGCCACATTTTTTATGCTATGAAAAAGCCGGCCTTTTCGAATTAGCTTTTTTCAAAACTAAATAGCTGTTTCGCGCTTTAATGACTTCATTGTTTTTCGTAATGCTTCATTGATCATATTCTATTGAAATTAATTGTTTGAATGACTTTTCCTGAAGTCGTAAAACGTTGCACAGTGACTCAAAACAACAACAAAATGGGAATAAACCCGTCACCACTTTTTATAAATTAAGTGCCTTTTGTTAGATAATATTAAAAGAAAATGATTTTTTATTTCAAAAGTAAAAATAATTTTTTCTTAAAGCTTTTATTTTGTATTTTTAGGTAAAAGAAGTAAAAAAATTTGATATTATTTTTAAAGAAATCTGAAAAATGTGAGGTTTTTATTCAACCAAATTCAAATTAGAGAGCTTGAAATTTAAATAAAAGTGTATTTTTTTTTTTTAAATAATATTTTGACTCCATATATTTCAAATATACTAAAAAGAAAAAAAAAAGTCTGATTTTTTCGTTTAAATTTAAAGACCTCTAAAAAAAAAGTAGAAAATAATTGTATTTTTTTTGTTTATATATCAGCTAAAAAAATGTTCCACCGAGTTCCACAAATATATATATATATATATATATATATATATATATATATATATATATATATATATATATATATATATATATATATTTTCCAGTTAATTAACATTTCTACTTTAGGAATGTAAAAGGATTACTGCGGTCTCCTTCGGTATTGGAAGTTATTAAAGAAAAATAAACGTTGATGATTTTATAAAAACCTTGTTTTCCGCCATTTTGCTAAGAACTTTATTATATCAAAACAAATGAAATTGGCGGGTAACTTAAAGTTAAGTTTCTTCCTTGTAGAACTTGTTCTAATATAGTTTTTAAATCATAAATATTAAATATAGCTTTAAAAAACGTGCTTTTGTCATTATATACTATTTAAAAGTTTGGTAAAATATTTAATGACAATTTTAAAGAACGATTTATTATTCGATAAGTACAACATGTTTGAAAAAGCTTAATTGAACAACTTTGGTATTTCCCGTTTCAAGAAATACCAAATATTAACTTTATATTACATGGAATATAAAGTTAACTGAGTAATATGTGTTATTACAGGATGTAACAATGTGAAAATTGTTAAAAGTCATAACAAGATAAAATTTGAAACAGTGTAAAATAAAAAAATATGTAATGTAATTGAAAATGTGTCTAATATATTAGTTTTATTATATTGATGGTTCTTAAAAACGATAACAATGAAAAGATTAGATCTTATCCCAAATATACGAGAATTATGAGTTGATAAATTAAAATTATGGAAGGATTTAATTAATAAAATAAAAAATACTGAAAAAATTCGCAAAAAAAACTTAAATAAAGTTAAGCTTGCTTTAGTTATATTTATTTAAAAGGTGAAGAAAAAACTAAAATAATCGGACGAAACTATGATACATTTATACAAAAAGAAAATCGTTGGCTTCAAAGAAATCTTATGAACAATAAAAATAGCCATTTTGGTTCTGGAAGGCCCCATAAACAATGGAGTGTTCTTGGAGAGAGAAGCAAAAGAAAAAAATAAAAGAACTAGCCACTGAACATCAGGAAGCTCTATTTTTAGCTTCTGCAAAAAGTGCAAATGCTGCTGGAGAAAAAAAAAAAGCCTCTGTTTTAAAAAACTATATATCTAATGTTTTAGAGATAGAAAAAGTTGATAAAACTTTTGATAAAACTTTTTCCATTAACATGAGTGTAGAGGATGCTCTTGCATTAAAAATGAATACTGATCTCAGCGATAAACAATATCAAATGATCACACTATGAGTAGAGTAACAGAAATGATTGATAGGCCTAATTTTGGTCAAAGTGATAAAATATTTGGAGTTTTATATGGAAAGATTGGTTTTGGTGGAGCATCAAGCCAAAGTATTTATAAACAGAAACACGATACAAGCAACGCAAGTATAGAACTTAAGCATGAAGAAAATCTTTTCAGTACAGCTTTTGTGTCTTTATTGCTCAAAGTAGAAGATGGCGAAATTTGGAAAAATGAAAATCCTTCAAGCTGTCACTTTTGTAAACCTCTTCATCTACAATATAAAAAAGAGAGTCCAATTTTATCCAGAGAAGAATCAGATATAAAAAATCAAATAAATACCTTAAAGACTTTTTGCAAAGTTTTTAATATTGTAGGAAGAATTTTGACATTTAATATCAGCTATAGGATTGATCTTATAATGTTTGATAATAAAGTAGTTAGCGCACTTACAGAGACAAAATCCACTCAATCCTGCAATGTGTGCAATGCTAAACCCAAGAAAAATGAACAATATTGATTTATTAAAAGCATAAACTGAGAATGACTCGGCCTTGGGGCTCGGAATTTCATCTTTGCATTGCTGGATAAAATGCTTAGAGTTCATTCTTCATTTGAGTTATAAAATTGAAATTAAAAAGTTTAAGCCAAAAACAACTGAGGAAAAATCTGTAGACTTAAAAAAAAAAGAGAATTCAGGTACTCTTCAGAGAACGGTTAAGCCTATACTTTGATATGCCTAAAACTGGGTCTGGAAACACGAATGACGGCAACACTGCCAGAAGAGCATTTAAAAATAGTGAAGTTTTTACTTAAATTACTAAAGTTGATTGTGATATAATTAAAAGATTGCATAATATTCTCATAACCATATCTTGTGGATATCCTATTAATATCAATGAATTAGATTTATACTGCACTAAAACAGGTAAACGTATAGTGAGTTTATACAACTGGTATGTTATGCCTCCTACTGTACATAAACTGCTACTGCATAGTTCTTCTATATCAAATAAATTACCTTTGCCAATCGGGGTATATTCGGAAGATGCACTAGAGAGTTTAAATAAACAGATAAGAAATTCTAGACTTAAGCACACGGCAAAAATATCAAGGTTAAACACAATGATGAATCAGATGCACTACCTTCTAATAAGATTAGATCCAAAAATATCAAGCATATCTTTTAGAAAACATAAGAGCTATCGAGGAAAACCGTTACCAGATAAAGTTTTTAAATTAATTGTAATGTAAATAATAAATTTAATGTAAAAAAATACAGTATTTTTTCTCTATGCATCAACATCCTTTAAAAACCATTTTTATAAAAATATCAAGTAGAGTAATATATCAAAATTATGTGTTTGTCTTGTATAGTCTTGTATTATCTTTAACACGCGTAAGCGCGCATTTTACGCGTAGAAGCTGTGCGTTAAAAAAAATTATTAAAAAATTTGAAATCATTCACAAGTATTATCTACGAAAAGCGACGTTGACGTTATACAAGGATATTTTTTTAATAATAAAGTGAAACTATTATTAAAGCTGTTTTATCATTGATTATCATAGAATTATATAATTTAGAATCTGATTTTATAATGTGATTATGATTATATAACGTACAATCTGATTTTTAGAAGTCGAGTTAATAAATTATTGCTCTTTAGTTTTATAAAAAAATTATTTTTAGAAGTCTAGTTAACAAATTATTACTATTAAAAGACTTGTTAATTTTAGAAAATACATTACGGCTCATTCATAGCACAGAGTGGCTCTTTCATTGACAACAGACGCGGATTAACCTTTGGTGGGGGCTGAAGCTAAGTGAATTTTTGGGCCCCAAAATCTTATTACCAAAATATAAATAAAACGTAATGAAAAAAAAAAATAAACTTTTGGAAAAACTATAAATTCATTTTAATTCATAAAAATAAAAATAACAATAAACATAATAAAATTAAAATTTTTTTTTTGCGGCATTTTCTATTTGCAAATTCCCTTATTACTTCATCATAAGATACTGATTTTGTTAAGTCATTTTCAATTGACAAAATTGAAATAAAATTAAGTCTTACTTCCAGCATTGTGGTGCGAAATTTATTTTTAATAAATGTTAATTTTGAAAATGCTCTTTCGGTCTCACAACTGGTTATTGGTAAAGTTAGAAATATCTTTAATGCCGTATATAAATTTTAAAAAACATCTATCAAATTTCTCTCGTATATTAATTTAAGCATACTGGAACATTTTTTTTTTCTTTATTTGTAATTTGAAGATATTCCCTAAATTGTGTACATTCATTTATTAGTCCAGCATCTATGTCATTATTGTAAAATGAAATGACATAATTAATGCTTTCCATGTCTATATGAGAATGATCTTTTTTTCCTATATTCAAAAGAAATTTAAATTTCTTATTTATTTCTTTGTATACTCTTCCTCTTTTCGATAAATCGTTTGCTAAAGAATCAAAAAGGACATAGTACACCTCTACCTGAAACTTGTCCTTGCCATTAAAAATGTCTTTCCCCTCTTGCTTAAATCATTATAATTTCCTGTAATTTTTTCATTAAAATTTTTAGCTTTTTTTTCGAACTCGTTCATTTTTCTTCTGAATTTTTTCGCATTTTTTTTTACAAATAATTCTAAAGAGAAAATTAATTCATAGCCTTCAGAAATATCGAGCCCGGGGGTTTGTAAAATTTTGCTGACTTTATTAAAACGTTCAAAAACCTCCTCTCAAATTATTGTCAAAATTGAATTTTCAAGCTTTATTAGTTTCTTAAATAAAATATTTGCCTCTCTTTTACAATCAAGCTTATCTTCGCTTTCTTCATAAATATAATTAAGAGTTTTCAAAATATCACTGTAGCCATTTTTTAATGCTTTAACTAAATCATGATGCATTGACCATTTTGTAATACTTAAACTTTTTAAAGAAAATTGTAAATTAGCATATTTCTTTAAAATGTCCCACCTGTGTGGCGATGCAGAAAAAAATACGTATAATCGTTGCAAAATCCCAAAATAATTAATAATTAATGTTACTATACTAACTGCTTCTACCCCTACCAAATTTAGAGAATGTGCTGCACAAGGTACAAAATCAGCATATTTGTTTATCTTCTTCAAACGTGCTTGTAGTCCGCTATATTTTCCGCTCATATTTGGTCTGTTATCGTGAGACTGTCCACGAATGTTTTCTATCGGAAGACTAATGTTTGTCAAAAAAAATTTGATTGTATTAAATAATGACTGAGCTGTATGATTTGTAATAGGTATAAAAGTTGAAAATCTTTTATATGTCTGTCTGTCCATTATAAATATATCTTACAAATCTTGCAGCTGATTGGTCGACGTGTGATAAATCTAGAGTTAAGTCGATAATAGTTAAGAAATGCTTTGTGTTACTGTTATTAATTTGAGCTACCATTTCTTTTTGGACTCGTTTTCCTATTATTTCTATTATTTCCTCATACACACTTTTAGATAAATATAAAATGTTTCTTTTTTCAGATTGACATTTTGTAAGATGTTCGCGTAAAAACGGATCAAATTCTGAAATTAGTTCAATAAATAAATTTTAACTACTATTAAAAAAATTTATTATTTCAAAATATAAATGTAAACATTTAAATACTAAGGTAACTAAATATTAAAAGGCTTTCTTTATCTAAGAAAAGTCTTTTTTTATCCATTTCCATAACAAACCAAACCAACCAAAGTCTTTACTGTTGATATTTTCGCGCATATAGAAATCTATAATTTTAATAAGTCTCTAAAAATCTCCGTGTCAAATCGCACGAAGGGAATAAAAAAATCTAGTACAATCAGAAAATAAATAAAAAAACATTTTTTTTCTTATTTTCAATTTCTGTAATTTTTTTTAAATTTTTTAGAATTATATTTGATATAAAACTGAAAGTGTTTGGGGCCCTCTTTTTGTCGGGCCCTGAAGCTTCAGCTTCATTAGCGTACTCGTGTATCCGCGTCTGATTGGCAAGATGTTATGAAAGAGCCGATTTCTCTCTTTTTTTAAAGTAGATGTTTGACAGATTTTTAGCATTAAACCAAATTATTTTATTTTTATATTATTACCCAATAAAGTACCTATTTAAATTAAATTTTTTTTTTTTTTAATCAATCAAAACTGACTTTTTTCGTACCTTTTTAAAACTGGCTCTTTCATACACACTCTCCCCTACTTAACGATTCAATAAAAAAAAAAAAAAAATGATGAAATCAAAAAACTAAAAACTATGTTTTCTATTTAATTTAAGTCTTGCTTTAATTTTTGGACACCCTTTACTTTGCTACATTTTAAATCATATACGTTACTGAGTTGAAAAATTTATTTAATCATTAAAAAGTATTTTATTCCACATAAAGTACAATTTAATTTTTTAGTTTAGAAAATTATTAGCGCCTGTTTTATAAAATTGTTTCCTTATAATTTTCAATAATGTTTTAAGTGAAGTTACCTTACAAAGATATTCAAAGCGTTCCTCAGTTTTTAACCTTTTTTTAGAGAAAATTTTAAAAAGAATTTTAAGACAAAATTTAAAACGAACAATGTTTACATTTTATACAAAGTACTATAAAAAAAAATTGAAAAATAACATGTTATTTTCAATTAGTTGTATATCCTAGTTAAACAATTATTAACTTTAGGGGTCGTCCATAAATTTAGTCACACAGTTTTTGATATTTTGTGACTCCCTCTATCCCCTCCCCTCGTAACGCATCCGTAACACTTTATTGACCCCCTCCCAATATACGCAACAATTTTGTACCCCAATAATGCCCTCTTCTTGCTCCATCTACTTATTTTATTGTTTATGTATATATATGAAAACTGTATTTATAGTAAAAGGCGAAATATACTTAAAAAAAAAAAGACATGATTGTATGTAACTACAATAGTAAATCAGAAAGTGAGATAGAGATGAAAGAGTCTCATGCTAAAATGAGAACAAAAATGAATGGTAATATTATTTTTAATCACTTCATTGAATGAAACTTAATCGAAAAGTTATGCTACAATAAATCATTAATGAATTTACTTATATTAGCTATTAATTTTATGTTATCATAATACTAAAATCAAGCATACTGCCGAATAACTTAAGAAACGTGATTTCCTTTTGTATGAAAATTTAAAAGAAAAACATCCTCTAGTAAATAATGAAAAAAAATCAACTATGTGTAAGTCAAAGGATAAGTCGTCAGATTCAGTAGTTGATAGATGTTGCTGCGTTTCACCTTTTATGTCACTTGCTGGCACACCTTTTACTAAGATACAGCAAGCTGACATTAATTTTAACTCACAGTAGCATATAAAATGTTTCTGGTATATCTTTTTACCTGATAAATATTTAGTTAAAATTATTGAAAGAAATTATTAAAAATAATTTTTTTTTTGGTTTAAGCAGCCAACTGATGTATAACCATAGATTATCCTAGTCATATTTTAAAAATTTTAATAAGCTTAGGGTGGGTGGGAAAAGTATTCAAAAATTATTAAACGGGGGGAGGGGGGCGTTTATTAGGAACTCAAGAGTACAGTATACATAGTTACTGTTAAAGTATATTATAATTATTTCCATACAAAAAAATAGCAACGTGTATTTTTAGAAAAGTTATATTAATCCATCCATAAAAAAATCATAAATGTTTATTTAAAAAAAAAAAGAATAACTTGAAGGCATTTCAAAATCCAAATTGCAAAAAATGTAGAACTTTATACTGGTAGCTACAAAAAAAAATTTTAACAATTTTGTATTTACAATACTAGTGCCTACCACTTTAATATATATATATATATATATATATATGTGTGTGTGTGTGTATATATGTATATATATATATATATATATATATATATGCACACACAGAAAAAAAATAATACATTATATAATTTATATACTTTTTATATAATTAGTTGTTTATAAAACTTCTTTCAAATTTATTATAAAAATTTATAAACATTCCTTAGTTACAATGGTCACCAGTGCTAGGTATTGAGTTAATTTTCCATCCAAATGCAAAATATCCAACTCCAGCACCAATAATTACAGCTAAACATATCCAGGTATTGTAAGTCATAAAAGCAAGCATAAGAAAATATCCAATAAAAACGACAACCATATGTAACACTGTTTGCAGGATATGTAACCATGAAAACATAATACTACTAATAAACAAAAGATCAATCAAGAAAAAAATTTAATCAAACAAGTTCAAAAAAAAAAAAAAAAAAAGTCTAAAAGTAGAATAATACATTCATCATTACACAAGCATAACATTTTATCATATAATCAAAAAAAGTGCATAATTAAAGTTATGAAAACAACTTTAAATATTACATTATTTTAAAAATCACCAGCAACAAAAAAAAGAGATAAAGGGCATGGAAACGGTTGACAGAAGACTTAATTTGTAGTTTTGTGTTTACTCTTATATAGAGACCATCGAATACTTGACTCGTTAAGTAATATATCTTCTTTTTATAAATCGTTCCCCATTAATTGTAAACTCTATCACTATATTGTTTACAACATTCGCTCTATCATTAAAATATATTATGGCAGATTTCACACCAATCTCTAACATATTTTTTAACAAAAAACTTTCAGACAGCGTGAAAATACAATATTGTTGAAGCCTCCGTTGACATATTGGGTTTTTCTGTGAAGGCATTTTGATAATAAATCATCACTTCTGAATTCTATAAATGTCAGCAACAAAATTTAAAAAATCCATGATAATAAATTTATATCTTTTTTACATCTATTAGTGCCAGTAGCAAAATCTTTTTTATATTTACTAGATATTAACTAGAAGATGCAGGTGGAATACTGATGGCGAACTTCATCACTTTTATTGCTAAGACATCTTTTTCATAATGTACAAGTTCTTGAAATTCTGTCTGATGGCCATAGAAAGATCATAGAAATTTTTCATTGAGTTTATTGTTTTGTTTGTTAACTTAACATGACCTATTTTCACATTCTATTTCAACATTTTTCTAGAAAGAGCCCATACCGTTCTAATTTAATAGGGTGAACACTATGTTTATAAACATTAGCATCAAAATCATCTTTGTACGATGATGTGTCCCTGTTACAAGATACTCTTTATAAATAAGGTTGTTTTTAAAAGTGACGCCTGAAAAATCTCCACTGCCCTAGTCAAATCTAATGCATCATGTAAATTTTGATGGTTAATTAGACTGTTATGCATTGAAAGCTAATTTAGTGTTTTCCAGACCTTTTTTTTAATACCAAATTCGAAACCTTCTACAAAACTTTGTCATAACATGAACATCAATACACTTGTTATAGTTTATAGCAATATAACCATTAGGTAACAGAATCCTTTCTTCCTCTCTTCTCTCTCTCTCTCTCTCTCTCTCTCTCTCTCTCTCTCTTTATATATATATATATATATATATATATATATATATATATATATATATATATGGCGTCCTATGATTCAACCGAATCCCTAATTTCAATTTAGAACCGAATATGAAAAATTTATTACACAACCGAAAATATTTACGAAAAAAATTAGCACCGAAAAAATTTCAATCGAATTTTCGATCGAAAGTCATTAATGATTTTAGAACCGAATTTCATTAAAATGGTTTACAACCGAAAGTTACACTGTTATCAAACATTGTATATTTTAAAAAACGATGAGGGAAAACGAAGAATAATGAATGAAAAGGTTGCTGACCCATACCAAACCCTCAGTTGATGTAGCAGCACTCCACTGTGAGTAACACTATTTGTCAGTCGATGTATGTACTGAAGCCCCCAGCAGCAGGCTATTTGACGTTAGGTGAAAAAGAAAGGATTTTGTAATTCGATCCAAATTATTACAAGCATCAACATTGCATTTCAAGGATAAAAATGTCCAAAATACTCTAATCACAGGAAAAGCATACAAGTTTATTAGCAAAACCTATTCTTAGATTGAGTCAGATAAGCTCAGTTTTTGTTTTGCATTACATTCAGAGCAAGTAAAGCTATTTAGCAGATCTTTAAAAATCAAAAAATAATTATCATAATTTTTTTTGGAACCTTCGTTAAAACATTTGAAATTTTGTGATTACGTAGTGAAGAAGATTTAAAAGTTTCTGACATCTTCTTTATCTTCGTAAATCGATTTCCTCAAAACTTGGATTTTCTTTTTCATCCTAAATTCTGTTTACTAGACATTTTAAGACAAGAAAGATTTAAAAAGCTACACAAACTTAAAGGAAGCTACAAGACAATTAACAAAACAAGTTATATTTTCCATTCCACTAACAGAAAATATTGCAGCTATACTTAGTTATAAGGTTGTGTAATACACAGACCATATTTACATACTACCTTTTTATATTTAAAAATAAAAATAAATAATTTTATAATAATCAATATCGCCTAAACAATTTGAAAATTTTCCAATAAATAAAAATTATTTCAAAAAAAGTAAAAAAAAAACAATAACATTTTTTATCTAATTAATAATACTGAACTTAGTGTTAGTAGTAATGCGCTTTTGAGCCTGTTTGACACAGTACCCTTGGCAGCCATTGCAAGCGAGGTAGTGGTGAGAAAAAATCGCAGCTTTGTTTTATAAGAAAACGTGAACAAACGCGTATCCCTAAATCTAACGCACGTAAACTTTAAATTAAGTAATACTAAAACATACTGAAAGTTTTACTGTTTGATTTTCACTTGAAAATTGCATTACGTCAAGCTTTCCTTAATTTTGAGCTAAAACATTTTTTCCCTTAAAAAAAATTGTTATATTGTTTTAAAAACATTTGCTTGAGTATGCGCCAATGTGGCCGAGTGGATAAAGCCCCGAGCTTCTGAATAAGTAAACCAAGTTTTGATTCCTATATCTGCTGCAACTGTTTTTTCAAAATGCTTTAATATGCTTATTACGTATTTCAAGAAAAACACAATTAAAAAATATTGTAAAGAGAAACTCTTTGTAGAACATTTTTTGAAACGAATAATTTTTATGAATTTTTTTAGAACTCTTTGAAAATATCTATTCAATAATGTTTTTAGGCATCTAAACTAGCTTTTTTGTAAAAAAATCAAAACTGATTTTATTTTTCTTAAAGCGTTTTGAAAAACGGCTGCAGAATGGATGATACAAACAATATGTTAAAATGAGATAATTTGACACAAAAAGCTCTTAACAAATGCCACTAAAAGCAAAAAAATTAAAAGTAATTGCAGTTCAGTGCATTTAAAAATTTTAAGTATAATATGTTGGTGTTTGCAAAGAAACATTATATGAATCATTTTTTAATATAAAACTAATTTTTTTTTAAACTTTATTGGTAGATTTAGCGCTTAACCATTCCTATATAAAGGATATATATAAATAAATATGTTATATTGAAATAAATAAATATATTATATGTTTACAAAAGATTTCTACCTAAGGGCTATCACAAAGAAAATCAAGGGAACCAAGGTATCATATTTTTGCAATTTTTTTTTTTTTAATTAAAGCACTTATCTTAAAGGGTGTTTTGATTAAAAACTTAGAGATTAGTTTTTTGACTTTTTTTTAAACTTTTGATAATTAAAAGTAGGGGTGCCCTACTTTTAATTATCAAAAGTTGCTGATCCCAATTGGTACAAGCTGATAAATAAGGATTTTTTTTTAAATATAATGTTAACGACCAATTTTAAAGCTTGCTTGTTTAATAATAATAATAAAAATAATAATAAAAACAATAATGATAATAGAGCTTGTTTACTTTTAATGCTTTTTTGCTAAAGTTTGCTTAATGGCTAATTGTTTTGCTAATTGTTGATTTAATTTTTATTTAATTTTTTTTTAAGTTTAATTTTTTAAGTTTAAGTTTAATTTTTTAAGTTTAAGAATATAGTTAGAAATTTAAGTTGTATGAAACTTTAAATAAAACCGCCGTTATTGGTATAACTACGCAATTGCATAACTGTGAAAATGTCTCTTGGAAAAAACTTCTTAAAAATTTGAATTTTCCCAGTGACTTCAGGGATTTTCTCAGCAACTTGCTTGTAAAATTCACTTCTCAATGTTTGCAAATTCTTTGCAATGTCATCCAACATCAGCAAATATTATATAAAAAAGTTAACAAGAAAAAAGTACAATCTAAAAAAACTAACAAATTTGTTTGATTTAACACCTGCATATGCTATTTCTTTAAGTAATTCAAAATTTTTTTGAAACATTTAAAGAAATAGATAATGTAGAAAATGTAGTTAAGGCAATTTATAAATAATTTGAATTCTTTTATTTACTAGTGGGCATAACACTTAAAAAAGATGTCTTTGGAACGTTCAAAAGATGTCCAATACATTCAAAACGTTCAAAATCTTTTTTCATCAAAATCATGTTAATTCCAACTCAGTGGTTTGGAATTAGCATGATTTTGTCAGCGTATTATGTCCAAACAAGAGCTTTAGATATTATAACTTTTTTTGCTTTAAGTTTTTAAAATGTTTGAAGAAACTTTGATGAACGAGAATGAATGTTTAAAGAAACTTTGAGTAAAAAAAAAATGGCTTTATTATATAATTTTCAAAACTTACTGATTATTCCTTTTGCAAATCTAAAGAACTTCATTTTTGAGTCTTTAGATCAATTCTGCTCAACAGCGTTAACTTACATATAATGAAAAAGTTTTGCAAAAAGTGCCTTAACTTACTATAGATCCTTGCTCGAGAAAGTGTTGATTATAAATGATTAGAACAGATCATATTATTAAACTATGATGCTCATTTCACATAAACAACGTATTTATTTAAAATCTCATATTATTTGGACAAGCAATCATGATTTTATGAAAATAAAGTTAAAAAACCTTCGGTCTGCTATTTTTGTTGATACCAGGGGTGTGGAGTCGTAAAAAAAAAGTATCGACTCCGACTCCAGCTGTTGAAATTTTTTCAGTACAACTCCGACTCCAAAGCAACCTTATGTTCCAAACCTTATGTTCATAAACCTCTTTGAGGTTTATGAACATAAGGTTAATAAGATTAAAATAATATAAAAATATATAATTCTTGGAAATCGGAGTTTAGTTTACTGCGCTGTTGTGAAACCATTTTAATTTTGTGTTGATTTCATATTCATCTTCAATAAATGTTGCAGAAGATATTTTTAACGCTGTCCAATCAATGTCTGAAGCGCTGTAGTGGAGTAGAAAAGGAAAGAATATAAGAAAAAGGACCCTACGCATTCCCGAAGCACATTTTAATCTCAGTAAGGATTAGGAAATATTTTGATAAATTCCCAATATCACACTCACTACGCCAATTCCTTAATAAATCTTGATGAGAAAAGTACTGATCATTTATTTAAAGAAATATTTATCATTTAACTAAATATACTTTTTAAATTTTTAAACCACCTACCAAAAATAGACTAGTCGACACAAAAGAACACAATCACAGAAGTTTTTCTAAAAGAAATATTTTAAGATGGGGATATTCAGGTTGGAAAAAAAAACTTACAAACAAAACAGATATAGACGAGCCTTTAAGTTATCATCTACAGTAGATGAATACATAAAAAAACTTTTTAAAAAATTCTAATACAACATCACACTTCTTTATTATAAAAAATTTAAATAAATTTCAATTATAATTACCAGGGCTGTGGAGTCGGAGTTGCGACATTTTTAGCGGAATCAGAGACGCTAAACAAAATCAACTCCACACGACAAGTCGCGACTCTGACTCCAATAATAAAACTTCTTGGTATTGCACGTGCATGTACAAAACATTCGTTTAACCTTATGTTCATGCTAAACCTCAAAGAACGTTTCATAAATTTGTCAAAAAATTTTTTTTTAACTTATTGCGTAATATTTTTTTAAGATTTTAAAGAATTTTTCAAAATTTTTGCTTTGGAGTTGGATTCTGAGTTGTGCTCAAAAAATTTCAACAACTGGAGTCGGAGTTATATTCAAAAAATTTCATTAACTGGAATCGGAGTCGGAGTTGTTACTTATTTTTTAGGACTCTACACCCCTGATAATTACCCCAAACAAAAAATTGTTATGGATATGATGTTGCAAAAAAATTCAAATTTGTTATATAAAATCTAAAGTTGCCATTGGAATCAAAACAATACACATTTATCCTGTACTTATTTATACAAAACAAGATCAGGGCGCTACTTAAAAACAAACATTTTATTATATATATGAGAATCTAGCAAAGAAAAAGTGAAGTTATATTTAAATCAGAGCTCAAATTATCAATCAATTTTTTCATACATTATACCAAATATGCTTATGCTTAAATTAACAATATTAAAATTGCCTCAAAAACTCTTTCCTGAAATTCCTAAACAGTCATTATTAGTGTTGTTTATTTGCATTAGTTTAGAAATTTAAAGTTAAATTACATAAACTTACTATTGATTATTAAAGCCACTGTAGTTGTATTTGATTACTTCTCTTAAAACTTTTAACCCTTCATACATAAATGCAATTAATGCCAAGGCAATGCAAGAACCAATTAGCTCTATGAAAGAAGAATAAAGTTTAGAACAACAACAACAACAAAAAAATTGAAAACATATAATATATAATACTTGCTTTGTATACCTTCACGGTTAGTTTTTTCTTAAAATATTATTTTTTGATTGTTCTCTCTTTTGATTTTTTTTTAATATTTAAATTTCTATTTACTTACAACTATACGTAACATTGATATAAGGGCTAAAGGACTTTAATGAACTTTTAACAATTACTATATAGCTCCATAAATATTTATAAATCTTTACTCTAGAAAATATATACATATCTTACTCTATAAATATTTACATATCTTTAGTCCATAAATATTTACATATCTTTACTTTAGAAAAATATCTAGAACAAAATGTTTTAAAAATTTGAACATATTGGACTAACATACGTGGATCTGTAATACGCAAAGCTGTTGCTAGACAAAGAGGGGGGGTGGAGAGAGTGGTAAAACTAGCGAATACTTCTCCACTTCTTGTCCAGGTACAACCTGGACAAGAAGTGGAGAAAAAGGTGTACAAAATGTATACCAGATAGAAAGTTCTAAATCAAAGGATAAAGTTGTTGAGAACAATGTTTTCACAGATCAAAATGTTATCACAATCAAAAACAGTTTTAAAAGAATTGCAAAATTTTGCATTGATGTCAAGAAGCATAGATTGTATACTGGGAGAGCAATGTTTAACTCATACAGATCAGAATGAATCAATCATTAATAAAATACCACTTGACAATGTTTCAGCAATTCTAAGAGATTTTAAAGTCAATTTGCTGGAATTTGAAATTTTGAATACAGCTTTTTATTGTCCATTTGAAATCAAAAATCAAGAAAATCAAGGATATTATCCAGTAATGCATGAATTTTCAGATTTCACAATTCAGAACAAAATTCTATTAAAAAAGGTGTTGCAAATTCCAAAAAAAACTTGTCAAAAAAAGGAAATTGTAAATATAAAATGCCATTGAGGAATTGTGGGTATTAAAAGTGTGCTTGAACAAAAATGAAATTTTGATAAATTCAAATTGGTAAAACAATGCGACAAAGATAAAAAAAAACCTGATCAAAAACAAATAAGCTGTAAAATTTAGCTTTGATTCGGGCAAAATATAATGTTTCCTACTAAGTATCTACAAAGACAACAAAAGATGTCCTAGATTGTAAATTATTTATTTGTTTTTTAAAAAAATTTCCAGAGAATAAATTTTCTTTTTTTCTTTCAACTTATACACAAGTAACATTAACTACACAAAATAAATAATAAATTTAACAAACATATAATACAATTTTTTTTAAAGGTTTAAAAAAAATTTAGAAAAAAAAAAAAAAATCTACAAATATTAAAAAACAAAATAACCAGGAATAAAATTGACCAGTGTTTTAACCAGGAATAAATTTTTTACCACATTTTGCAATATTGGAAATATGTGTTAATTTTCTAAAAAATATTGGGAATTTTTATTGAAATCTTCTTATTCTTATAGTCTTTTTATTTAGAATAAAAAAAAGCCATTGAATTTTGGGAATTCCGCAGTATACACGGTGCCATTGGGCTGGCTAACACCCTCTTGACATAATGTTTAAAAGATTCATAATTGACAATTATAACTTAACTTTGTTTATATGAGCTTTATAAGAAACTTTTGTTTAAAAAAGATAATTGATTCTTAAACACAAAAAACACAAAATAGATGTATTAAACAACTATTTACTAATTTCCTTCAACAACACTAATATCTTTTGGAATGAAAAAATCTTTTGAACATATAATATTTAATTAATAAAAATACAAGTTTAATAATGCTGTTTCTATTGCAACAATATTTTAGAGTATTGCTTTTGACTTTTTTATATCAATGTGTTATTATCTAAAATAGAACTCAAGAACTCAAGAAAACATTCTTTACCATCATTATGATTTTTATTTTTTTGATCACCCTATTTATGTTTTAAAAGTTTTTGCTTTTTTCTTAAAAAATCCTACTAAAGAATGATAAAAAAACAATTGCAAAAACGCATAAAAACACAAATAAAGCAAAAAAAAAAAAAAAAAAAAAAGATTTTTTTTTTTTTTTTTAAATAATACAGTCTTAAGAAATTGAATACCTGCATTTGTTTTGGTATGCCAGCCTTTAAAGATCAGAGTTACATCATTTCCCAATACAAAGTACATCTAAAAATTTGAAGTTACTTTCATTAAACTATAATTTAAATAAGAAACTAACTTTAAAGTCTTAACTAAAGACAGCTTTAAAAATGAAAGGATCAACAGTAAAAGCAAGTTCACCTAGACAAATATAAAAAACTTTTAAAAACAAGCACAACTTAAAAAATTTAATGGGACCCATAGCTGTTCACATGTGTAAAGTATGTTATATGCATAGCATGGAATAAGAGGCTACAAATACAAAAATAGCTGCATCAAGAAAAAACAAAAAATATATTATTCAGGTAGATGTGTGAGTTATGTTTAAGACATGAGCTGCATTTGAGGAGTTGTGGCCTAACTCCTCAAATGCAGTTCATGTTAAGGTTAAAAGGTTTTTTTAGAGGTTCCATCTATAGTATAAAGATTCAGGCAATTGAGTGTTTTTGATTAGCGTTGTAAATTAAAACAACAATTAAAAAAAAAACAATTATTAAAATATATATTTTTTTAGATTTTATGAAGTAAAACCACTAGTTTAAAAAAAAAAAAAATAATTCAAGGTATTATATATAAGGTGACCATATTTTAAAAAATACAGAGTGCGATTACACGCCATTCTTATCCAAGCCTGGTACAAATACAATAAAATGTTAGTAATTAACTTTTTAACTTATACTTATATCATATAGGAATAACATACTGACATCTATGTCCTATAAGGATATGATTATGATATGATTCCTATAAGATTATGATTATGATAAGAGTACGATTTTCCTATAGGAAAATCACAGAAGCAGATTCCAAGCAAACAGAAATAAAGTATGGATCGAAAGGACAAAAATTCTGAAGTTTATAAAAAGAAAGATCGTAAAAACAAATCAATTTCAAGCAAAAATGATAGGTCAACCATTGTCTAACAACTTTTTCATTTTCAAGTCTTTGTCAATAAATATATAATTACAAACAATTATCAAAATACATCAGAAGATGTCTGTATTTACAATAACACAAATTTAATCTGAGAAAACCTTTTTGCAGAAATATCTTCAGATATCGCTTTTTCCAAAATCGAGTTATAAATAAGGCTGTCAACGACAGTAACCAATGGCTGTACCATTGGTTACTGCCCGGACAGCATTGCAAAAAAAATTTTTATAAAAAGAAGTTTTTTTTTAAGTGTGCGTAGTAAATTGTAAATAAATAAAATGTTATAATAAAATTTCATCAATTTGTAACCAATTAAAGTTTTGTAAAAGCCAGATTTTGTTCTTTCATCTTAATGCCTTTAAAAAAAATTGTTTTTTAACGGGTACCCGCCTGTTCATTCAATGAGTACCTGGGCAAGTATTTTTGCAATTTTTGACAGCCTTAGTTATAAATGCATGGAACAACTTACTATCTGAAATAATAGAAGCTGATTAAATAACTTCAAAAATAAACTAGACAAATCTAAACTTTGCAGAAACTATTATTTAAAACATAACAAAAAACAAACTGAGCTGTTACATTGAAATATCTACTGTTATTATGTTATTATGTTGCAATTGTTTACTACTGTTATTATGTTACCATGTTACAGTGAGATATCTACTGTTATTACTGTTATTGTTATACTATAAATATCTACTGTTAATACTGTTATTGTTATTCGCAACTGCTAACACCAGTTGTTAACAGATGCTATACCTTATTATTTATAATTGCAAGTATCATAAATGCAGAGAGTGGAGATTTGAATAAGTTTTTAATATCAATGATCCTTCACTTATTGAAGTAATTGGGTTTTCTGATGGGCGCGGAGTAAAAAGGATTTTAAATGAATGGAATTTTTTCGAAGCAGTTGAAAGTGTATCTTTTGATACAACCGCGAGTAATACTGGATGGATTAAGGGAGCAGCGTCAATTATTGAGAGATAGAGAGGCAAATAAAAATGAAAACAAAAACCATAAACTAAAAAAAGAAAATGAATCTAAAATTAACCTAAGAGAAAATAAACAAAAGTAAAAAGTAGGCTATAAACCAAATTTATTTTTACAAGATTTTTTTTTTCTTTTCAGTTAATGGTTTTTGTTTTCATTTTTATTTGTACCTAGACACCAAAAGTAAAATAAAATTTTAGATACAAGTGAAAATAAAAACAACTCTAAATAAATAAAAACAGTTTTTATTGACTGTTTATAAAAACAACTTTTATAAAAA
>NC_061163.1:33934580-33952080 GCF_022113875.1 Hydra vulgaris
TCTACGGAAATAGCACATATAAGGCTAATATTTCTTCCCCTTTGTGTTGGTACAATGATATAAGGTGTACTCCCACTTAATGCATATCCATGATGTCTTGATTGATGAAGGTTAGAACCGGTTTCATCAATAAAAATTATATCATTATCATTAATAGAAGAAACATGAGTACAATATAGAAATCTCTGTCCTATAACCATCGCTGAGTTTCTTGCAGCCACAATCGGTTTTAATCTCTTTCTAGTATAACCCATATTTTTTAATTTTCTCTATAGTTGTTGTGGAGCATTTATTTTCTTCGGATATTAATTCACCCATATCCATCGCTGTAAGGGAATTATTTGCCGAAACAAACAGTTCAATTTCTCTTCTACGGTCAGTATTAATCTTCGCAACAGGTCCACGTTTTTTTGGTTTATCATAGGGATTATTTGAAAGTTTCATTACGCAATTTTGGACTGTTCTTAAGGAAAGCCCAGTAGCTTGTGAAATATCAACGTTTTTTTTTTTATTAGCTACCATCCTCTTTATTGTTTCAATGCTTTCAATAGTTGCTTTCTTATAAAAAGCACGACCGTTGATTTGCCTCTCTAACTCAACTATTTCATTAAAATTTGATTCTTGATTATATGTATTTGAATCTGTCATAACTTGTTTTTTTATTCTTTAAAATATTTAAACTTTATTCTACTTTAGAACTTGTAGTTTAAGCAATTAATGCTTATTTAAAAAATTCTTTTGTAATATTTTTTAAAGACGATATTTTGAGAAATTATATTGTTGAAATATGAAAATAATTATGGACGCGGCGAAAATAACTGTGGACGCGACGAAAATAATTATGGACGTGACGAAAATAATTATGGACGTGACGAAAATAATTATGGACGCGACGAAAATAATTATGGACGCGACGAAAATATTTATGGACGTGACGAAAATAATTATGGACGCGACGAAAATAACTGTGGACGACCCTGTAATAAGTTTGGGTTAAAAAAGAGAAATTAGTGATTATATAAAATTGTCAGTAAATGAGAAAAATGTTTTTACACTTTTGGTATCAAAATAAACATGTATTTCCAATAATGTATTGTATTTCAACAATGATTTTATGTACGCCTACTACCAGTGCACTAAGTGAACACCTTTTTTCTGACGCATTAAACACTTTGTAAGCAAAGCGAAACAGAATGACAACTGAATGTTATCGAATGTTGATGTTTTTGTACGAAAATTTGGAATTTTTTAATTTAGTTTAAATTCATTAAAATAATACTGAAGTTTTATCTTGTAATAAATATTTTTTAATATATTTTATTGTTCTAAAAGAAATATTATTAAATTTAGTATTCGAACTCTTTTGTGTAAAATTGATTTTTTTTTTTTTGATACAAAAAATTAAAAAATTAATACAGTTTTTCAAATTTATAATGTGTTTAAAAAATAAGATAAAGAAAAAATTGAAAATTAAAAAAATTAATGTGTGATTTTAATGTTCTTGAGCGTGCGGTTTTATTATAATGTTGTCTAAAACAGCAAACTTTTTTACCTTTATTATTTTAATAGTTTGATTTTTTTTTTCAAATATTAATTTATATATTTTTTAGTATTTTTTTAAACATCTATCTAATGAAAAAAAATATAAAAGTAAATATAATAAAAAGGTTATTGAATTTAAATTGACAATTGTTTCGACCCGGTTTAACACATATTTTAGAGTGCTTAAGAACTACGTATTGCATTTTTCAAATAATTAAAATGTCATAAACAATTTCCTGGTTTTAAAAGCGACCGCAGTTACTTAATAAAATGTTTTCGTTATTCAACAGTTAAGTATTATTTACTACATTTTATAAACTGTTCAACAACTTATATTGCGGATATTCCATTCAAAAATGCAAATACCAATCTTCCTTTTAAATTTTGCAAGTATCGTCAACCGACGAACAACTATACTCTGAAAGCAATAAATAAATTCATAATAACTTATTTAACGATTTCCTTTTGGGTTCATGTCAATACTTTTGCCTGCCTTACTATAGTGTTAGCGGGTTGTAATACTCGTTTGGAGAGGTTGCTATTTGAAGGGGTGGGGAGGGGGAGTCATAGACTTTTTGTGAAAATTAGAGTTGAATCCATTCCTATAATATGGCAGGGGACAGGGCAGTACTGAACAACGAAAACGTAGGGGGAGGGGGTGCAAATAAAATAAGCCTTTTTACCATAAAAATCTCACCAAAGTAGGGCTTTTTTTATTTAAAAGCCAAGTTGCAGTTTTAACCGACCGAGTCTCTAATTTTCTAAATTACCGACAAAACCGACAGAATGTTGTAACCCTGGGAAGGTGCCCATACTCACGTCGGTACGGCCTTAGCAGGAGAGATTATTTTTGATGTGCGATTCTTATTGCGCACTACCTATAGAAAGCAGCACATAAAAAATATGAGTTAAACGTTCAATAAACGTACCAAATTTGATTTAATTGACTAAAGGGCATTATTTGTATATTCCATGCTGATTGGATGTTTATAAACAGTTGCAAGAACTTCATAGGCAGTTGTCTGAGAGGTGGGAAAAAATAAAAATAATCGAATTTTGCTTAAAACATTTCTTTTGAATAACAGTTTAGTTCGACTGGGCTCTAGGATTCACAACTACTAAAGTGTTTAATTACGATAAAGTAATATTTATCGCCTTAATAATGCTTCCTCGTGTGTAAAATTTTTAAGCGAAAGATTATTTCTTTTTTCAAAAACTAAATCTTGCTTTAGTCGACTAAATTTACACTAAATATTTAATCGACTAATTTGAGTTTAAAAAAAAGTTAGTCGACTAATTTTTAGTTAGCTAAAAAATTATTCGGGTAATTTTAGTTAGCTAGAAAGTTAGTTAGGTAGTTTTAGTTAACTAGAAAGTTAGTCGGGTAATATTAGTTAACTAGAAAGTTAGTCGCGTAATTTTAGTTAACTAAAAAGTTAGTCGGGTAATTTTAGTTAACTAAAAAGTTAGTTGACTAATTTTAGTTAACTAAAAAGTTAGTTGACTAATTTTAGTTAACTAAAAAGTTAGTTGACTAATTTTAGTTAACTAAAAAGTTAGTTGACTAATTTTAGTTAACTAAACAGTTAGTTGACTAATTTTAGTTAACTAAAAAGTTAGTCGCGTAATTTTAGCTAACTAATAAGTTAGTCGACTAATTTTAGTTAATTAAAAAGTTAGTTAACTAATTTTAGTTAGTTAGACTAAAAATTTAGTTCAGTATTTTTAGTTAGACTAAAATTAACCTTAACTCTTACCGCTAAAAAATATTCTTATACATTATCTTTTCAAAAACAATTGTTTACGTAGTTTTCCATGTTAATTAAACTAAAATAAAAAATCTATAAGTGACGTCCTTTTCTGACAACCTCCCTCCACCCCTGGTCCTTTTTTGTCCTTTTTAACTGAACCCCTCCCCCTCCTATTTTGATGACGTCTTTTATGGATGGCCCCTTAAATAGTGCAATTTTAAAATTTACTATTTTTAAGCTACATATTTTTTTATGTGAACTTTTCCCCTGGCTTTGAAATGATCCATTTTATATATAACATGTTGTGTGAGTGCACTTACATAAACTTAAAATCACGCAAAACTGAACTTAGAATGCACAATTCTTGTGTCAAGAATTCTACTAAGCATAATCTCGTTCTAAGCAATCAAGCGATCAAATAAAGCTCATGTAATTTTAAAATTAAAAAGAATAGAACAGATTATTAGTAAAATGCCTGGTGAAATTTCTTCGCCTTGCAGGTGAAACTTCAGGACTTCTTTTTGGAGATAAATGTGTACACAAAAATAACTTTTAAAAATCTTTACTAATATCAGTTATATCTATTTTCAGTTATTAATACAACGGAAGTTGTATTAATAACTGAAAATAAATATAACCGTGTTTGAAAATTTAGCTACAAATACGGAAAATTTCCGTACATTATAAATGGATACATCCATTCATGGACATACGGATACTTTCCGTTGAAATTAACGAAATAAATTTCCGTTTTTTTAACAAAATGTTAATTTTAATTAAATTAAAGTAAAATTAAGCTACTAAAAAAAGAAATATCATAATATTTTAGATGAACAAATTTTATCCGTGGACCTCCCAATATTGTATTGTATATTTATTCAGTAATCAATAATTATTTACAATTTTATTAAAATCGCACCATAAAAACAATTCGTGGTACGAATCGATCTAAGCTGCATATTCTAGTTATTGATGGAGAGAGGCTGACAAAAACCCCTCTTTTCTGACAGTATTTGCAATTATAGCTGTGCCAGCCTAATTGCATGAATAAATCGTACTATCGAAGTCTACATTTAAAACATATGAGTGATGGTGCGTTTACTGTAGTAGTTGTTAAGGAATTCCAGTTTTTAACTACTCGGTTAGTGAAAAAGGTACGTCTTTCTTCATGTTTCAATGTTTTTTCAGTGGCTAGTTCAAAGGCATGGCTCCTAGTTCTTAAAATGTATTTAGATCCTCGATAGGCTGGTGTAGTTTGTGGCGCCACAAAATTGATTAAATCAATTCTATTAACTATTTTGTACTGCTGTATCAGATCAATACGCATGCGGCGAGTTTTAAGAGTAGTCAGATTAAGCCGTGTTAAACGTTCCTCTTATTTTAAATTACTTATTGACCTGATCCATTTTGTTGTTCGATGCTGAATTTTTTCAATTGTGTTTATATCTCCTATGAAATGTGGAGACCACGCTGGGGCAGCAAATTTTAATAATGGTCGGATATAGGTAGTATATAAAAAACGCCGAAGAGTTAAACCACGACTTCTGAATCCCTTTTTAAATTTCACTAGCACTCTATTTCCAGCTGCAGCTGCGTGTTCACCTTGTAATTTCACTTTAAGGTTATTGGAAACTATAACTCCCAAATCGCATTCTTTTGTTGTAGTTTCGAGTTGTTTGCGATCACCATTTTGTGATTCCATTGTATACAAATATTTTGGCTTATTTTTTTTATTTTTTATTTTTGCCCATGTGCGTTACTTTGCATTTTTCAATGTTAAATAGTATAAGCCAACTTTTGGACCAGTTTACAGCAGTGTCAAGATCTTTTTGAAAACACAAAGCATCTTTTTCTGACTTGATAACGCCTATGATCTTGCTGTTGTCTGCATACATTTTTATGTGATTCAAAATTAAGTCTGGTAAATCGTTAATATAGAGCACAAAAAGGAGCGGTCCTAAAACTAAACCCTGAGGGACTTTTTTCCATGGAGACTATGTATCATCTATTTTAATACGTTGTTCTCTATTTGTTAGCCAATTTCTTATCCAGTTATGTAGTTGACCGTGAATACCATAAGCCTTTAGTTTATATAAGAGTCTTTCGTGCGGTACCTTATTGAACGCTTTTGAAAAGTCTGTATAAATTACGTCTGCCGTAAATCCCTGGTTGATGGCATCAGTAACAATATCCCGCGACTCTAATAGGTTTGTTGCACACCTTTGTTTTGACGAAGCCATGCTGAGCTGGGGTAATAAGGTTGTTTTTGACCCAGTGCTGCATAATTAAATTGTGGATTAAACCTTCCAACACCTTACAGGGTACCGAGGTTTTGGAAACGGGCCGGTAGTTGCTTGCTTTTAACTTATTTCCTTTTTAAAAATAGGTGTTACTTTTGCTTTTTTCCATTGATCTGAAACAAAAGATGTTAAAATAGAAGACTTTAATAACATGGTTAAAGGTATTGAAAAAGCTTCTGCGCAGTTTTTTAAGACTCTAGGATGGATTCCGTCAGGACCTATTGCTTTTGAAGGATCAAGTTTTAGCAGTCTGTTTTTGACTTCTTCATAATTAATGAAATCGATTCTGCTGTCGCAAGTGACAGGAGATCGGTTTAAAAAACTTGATAGAGGTCCTTGCGGCTCTACTTCAAATACAGCATAAAAATAATCATTCAATGTCTTACATATGTTTTATCATGGACTTTGATTTTGCTTTTCACATAAGTTAATGCCTCCTCATATAATTTTTGCTTTTTTTACAACTTTTGAGACGGTTTTTGCTGCTTTGATATATATTCTGCTCTGATAAGTTGGTGCGTCCCTGGTCCTGCTAATATATATTTACCCCAGAGTTTACTCTTGTTTTTTACAGCTTCTATGACCTCACTACTAACTTATGGATTTTTTTTTGGCTGGTATGGTTTTGTTGTACTTGGTATGTAGAGTGAAGTAGCTTTATTATATTTTTCAATTAAAAGTTTGTATTTTTCGGCCTTTGATGTACTTTTGAATAATGCATCCCAGTCATAACATTTAATATATTGTTCGAGATAGATGTATAGTTTGCCTTGCTCCACACTAATCGAGAAATTATAGGTGGTTCATTGTTTTTATTGTTGCTGCGAATGAACCTACAGTTAGGTGAGCTTGTCCCTCGGGGGTAGATCCAAAAGGTTCAGCTTGAGTTAAGAAAATCATTCTGTCTGGCTCATTGGTTATAACTAAGTCCAAGATGGACTTTGGTTCTTTAAAACGTGAATTTCGAAAGGTTGGCAAAGTGACAAGTTGCGTAAGATGGTTTTCCTCTAAACAAGATTTGAACTTCATGACAGGTAAGCTGTTGGTCAGTATGTTGACTGCTGTCGAAACACCTCCTCCAAAGTTAATACTTTTATAGCTAATGTGTCTGAAATTAAAATCACCATAGAGTAGTAAAGAGTCGCAACCGATTGTTTTGAGGCCCTTTGTAGCAGTCTGAATTGATTTGGTAATTTCTAGGAGCGCAAGTTCATCATTATATGTTGGTCGGTAGATCACCCTAAAAGGAGTGATTCATTTTCGAGTTTCAGCTTTATCCATATCTGTTCAATAGTGTTTTTTTTTAGTGTTTAATGTTTGTGAGCGTGCACTTGAGATCAGCTTTTACGCAAATAGCTACACTACCTCCTATTTTTCCCGCCCTGTTTTGTGAAAAGATGTTATACCCTGCAATAGCAGTATCTGAAGCCTTAGTAAACCACGTCTCAGCAAAAAAAATAAGATGTGGGTGGTTATGCTTGGTGGTTGCTTGTATTCTGGCTTTTAACTCGTCAATTTTTGTTTGATTTAGTTAGCATGGATTATTTGCCCAAAAATTGATGTTACGGAGAACTTTTACTGAGTAAGTTTTAGGTAGTTCGGGCTGCTGAGGTATAACAGGAAAACGTCGAATTAATGTAAATTTTCGAGTTGTGCGTTTTCTTTTAGGATTGACGCTCGGTGGTTGTAATGATTGGAATTGTTGAGAATGAGACTGTTAAGTTTTTTCTAGCTGGCGTGGGGTGTGAACTTCTATTAATGACATTTGTTGTGCAATTTGGTTTTGAGGCATTAGCACTTGCGTCTGCAACGATCTTGATGTTGACAAAGACTGATCTTTTGTGAGCAGTTGACTCTTGTGCGTTAATTGGTTTAACATAGTTAAGGCGTCGATGGATAACGAAACGAAATGGCGAGTCGAGCAGCTTTAAATTTGCGAGTTCATTATTTTGTTCTTTTTTTTCGCGATTCAGTTTGTTGAATTCGTGCTGTTCTGCCTCCGTTCGGTCTTCTCTAGCAAACACATCCTTATACTCAGGTCTGGCTTTCGACAAGACTATGGTATGCGATTCAGGCTCCTTGACTGTGACCTGCATGAGCTTGGTTTTTCTGATTTCCGTGTCGAGTTTTTTATGATTAAAATCTGACTCTCACAATAACTGAAGTGTCGATACCAACAGCTCTAAAGAAATTTTCGGCTGCCTGTTTATTTTCGTCATATTTGTCTGAGACCTTTGTTTCTGCTCATGCGCTACTTTATTTAAAAATAGATTCTGATCATTTGTACTTTCATTAGATTTGTTGTTGAAGAGTGATGAGAATGACCCCGGTTCAGGTTTTTTTAGTTCGCTAAGAGATTTGTGTAAGGTTTCGTTTTCTGCTTCTAAGGTCAGGACTTTGTTTTCTAGAATTGCAACGAGTGCTTTTACAGCTTTAAACTCTGCAAACATTATATAGTCTAGTTGCTCTTTTTACCAGGTCCTGTGCTTGAAAATCCTTCAGATTCATATAGACTAGTGATGGGGGTTGTACTGGCATTGACCAGTTTTATTTTCGTGGACATGTTTTACAGCAGAAAAAAAGTAGTAATAAAATATGTACATACACATATATATAAACTTGTATATGTGTATATAGAAACTATATATATTTTTTTCGTAGATATGTAGGGGAAGTTGGGGCACAGTGGATCGGATTTCTTTATTTTTTTAATTAAGCAAAAGTTAAAATATGTATTGTATTTTTTTCAAGGCTAAAAGATTGAGATATATGTCCTTAATGATAATAAATTACAAAAACCTAAATATTTATTATCTAACGGCTCACAGAAAGGTTTAAAGTGAGTTGTGTTATGTTATTCACTGTGCCCCAGTACTGGGGTACAGTGAATAACTTCTTGGGGCACAGTGAATTAATGAACCCAATTGTGAACTAATGGTAGCGAATAGGGGCGTAGCCAAATAATTTTGAGGTTGAGGGAGTAAAGACACTGTACAATATATTTTCGGCATACTTTTAGTAATTAGATTAGTAAATAATCGAAAAAAAAAAACATTTTGAAAAATGAGAAGAAAAACAAAAGAACTTTGTTGATAACAAAACTTATTCAACAATCTAAAACAACAACAATTTTTAAAAATAAAACAAATTAACAAAGTGCATCATCATAAGCTATTAAGTCCACATGAAAGATAAAATGACGAGGAACTCTAGCAGTCCCTCCACGTAGTAGTGGTCTGGGTAATTTTCCAAGGATATCTTGAAGTGACACTTCAGAAATATGATCAACTGTAGGAAGAATAAAGGAAAGTGAAGGCTTTTTTCGTTGAAAAAACGATATCTCAAAAAAATCTTTATCCATGTCTTCACTGTGCTTAGTGCTAATATTTTTTCCCAACATAAATGACTAATTTTTTTTTAGTAGCAAGTTTGACTAAAACGTAATCACTGGGAATCAGTTTGTTTTGGTTTTGAAAGGTCTCATTTGTAAAACCACTACTTCTATCCATTTCACTATCTGTTAAGTCACAACTCAAGAAACCTGCTTCATTAGATGGACTTACACAAGGTATCTTTTTGCAAGCATTTTTGGCTGCAACTTTTAGCTGCAATCGTTTTTTACAATTCTGCTTAGCCTTATTTTTCTTTGTAAACATATATCTTTCTGTTTGACGAAGTCCTTCTTTTACAGGAGTGTCTGTTAAAACTAATGTTTTTCCTTTTTTTCTTCCACCTCTGTCTTTTCTTGGTGGTGCTTGTGGTATAGGGGTTATTTCTTCAGGGGATAATTTTGTTGTTGAAGAATCTGGTATAATGAATTCTTTAAAGTTACAAGTTGAAATTTTAACATTATGACATGATGGAGTCATTTGATTTTGAACTTGGAAATTAGCATACAATTGTTTTATTGGCCAATCAGTGACATAAGAGCTAAGAAAGTCTTCATCGCTAAAAATCATTGGATTAAATGGAAAAATTCCTGTACATTGAAATCCTGACACTATATTTTTAGGCGTGAATGCTAAAGGGTAAGTAATACCAATCAAGCGTGAAATTTCATAAATTGTTATGTGTTTACTTGGATTGTTCACCATAAAAGAATTTGCAGCATGATTATAAAAGGCTTTAAATGGTCTATAGACAGTTCTGTCTAAAGGTTGTAGCTTGTGACTGCAATGAGGTGGCAATGTCAACATGACAAGTCCTTTTTCTTTTGCTAGGTCAATTGTCTTAATAGAAAGATGTGTCTTATGATTGTCCAAAATCAATAAAACGGGATGGTCATTTGAACGTTTTGTTGATGTAATAAAGTGTTTCATAAATAAATAAAAGCTGTCAGCTGTCATCCAACCTGACACGTGAACTGTCCCGACTGTTCCAGGTGGAGCACCATGTAACATCAAGTCTTTAAAATGCATCCTAGGAAACACCATGAATGGTGGAATAGCATTTCCTATAGTATTTACTGCGACAAGCATTGTAACCAGAGTACCTCTCTCTGCTGAAGTAATTTTTCCAACTTGCTTATCTTTTTTACAGGCAATTCCCCACTTTTTGTACCCACTTTTATATTCCCCACTTTTTGTACCGTACAACAACCTGTCTCATCAGCATTATAGATGTTATTCGGATTAAAATTATATTTTCTAAGAATTTCTTCCAGATTTTAAAAAAATTCAGCAACACTTGTTTTATTAAAACTTGTTGCACCTGACAAACTAGTTGCTTCTGGTCTACGTAAAGAAAGATCTTTAAATCTATTCATAAAACCATACAACCAATCTTCTCCAGCAGTTAGGTTTTTTTTTCCATGATTGTGGAATAATTTTCCTGTTGTGGTCAGCAAAATCATAAGCTAATTTTTTTAACTAAGAGCGAGAAAGTCCATAATGTATTCTGGAGGCTTTCACTACGTAATCTTTTAACAGTATTTCTTCTTCATTTGTGAAAATCTGTCGACATTTATAGTTAGGTGTGTACTTTACTTCATCAAGACCATATTGTTTAGCTTTTTCCACATATCGTCGTAAACTTGAAAATGCAATTTTACTATGTTTGCTTACAGCAGATATGCTTTTCCCTTTTTCAATTACCATACGCACTGCATCCTTCATGTTTACAGAACTTGTGTTACCAATTTTTTTGTCAACTTGTTTTCGATTTCGAACCATATTATATTATAACTAAAACAAATAAAGCATAAAAAATCATTATTAGCTGTAAAGAAATTATGTGAGCAAAATTTTGTAAAACTATTTTTTCAGAATAATAATACACATAAAATATTATAAAGCCATAATTAAGGATTACTTAAAAATTTCTGTTACTTCATGAAATTAAAAAAAGCTACTCCATATAGAGTTTTATCTAATATATTTTTATATTAAAAATTTGTTAAAAAAAAATTATTATAAAAAGTAATACAATAAAAATAACACAATACCTCAACACTAGAAACTAATAAAATTATTTTCATGTAGTTTGTTTGTTAAAAATGCATAAATTTAATCTTTAGGATCTTTAATGGGGCACAGTGAATCAACCGATTCACTGTACCCCGATTCACTTTGCCCCACTATAACAAATTAAGTATAAGTATAATTTCTTGCGACATGTGATTGAAGGAAAAGCTAAACTACTAAAAGAAAGCATAAATATCAATAAAAAACTATAACTTTTAAAATTATTTCAACCATGATCTCCATAACAAATATAAGGAAGGTTAGAAAATTTACTTAGCTAAAAACAAAAATTACCAATCAAGACCGGTAGTCATTAATTATGTGGTAACAACTATAAATAAAGATGGGTGATATGTGAGCGCATAAAATGATTACATTATCATGATGAACAAAATCCTAATCTTTGAGAAAATGCCCCTTATTCACTGTGCCCCTCGATCCACTGTACCCCACCTTTCCCTATTAAATATTTATAAATATTTTGCTAATATATAATGATAAGTTTCCGTAAATATATTTATCAATTAATAAATAAGTTTTAGTATTTGTCAGAGACAAAAAAATGCAAGAAAAATCGGAGAAAAAAATGGTTGAAAATTGTTCTCAAAACTTATCGAATAGAACAATAGATAAGAAAATATCAGCGCGCTAAATCTTTGGCGTTTAAAACTACGAGTAAAAAAAATGAAAGGTTTAGAAAAACTTTTTAAAACAAGTAAAGAAAAAAGAAAAAAAAAATTAAACTCTGTAAAAATATAAGCGAACTAAAGCACAAATAAAATCTGAGTTGTAACTGTTTTTATAATAATAATATATAAATGAAGATATATAATTAAATATAAGTATAGGTATATATATAAATATCTAGCTGTGCGAATTACGACAAAAACTTTTACTTTAGACACGAATATAGATAATATAATATACTATAATTATAAGTAGAAAAGTAACTAATAAGTTATTAAGATAAAGCAATAATATAGAAAGAAATAATGTTTAAAAAAAGGAAGAATAAGTGGGAAAAAAAATAAAAAGAATACGAAAAAAAAAAATTAAAACTCCTGAAAACTTACGCTCAAACAGAAATACGTCTTATCGACTCAAAGGTTAAAGCGCAAAAAAAAAGTATGGCGCTGGCGAAAATAAATTGGCCTCAAAAAATAAGCTATTTTCTTAGGAGATGCGCTATCCAGTTAATATGGAGATCAGTGATAAAAACGTGTATATTTTTTGCCTCATTTGTTCATACTTTTATGCTTAAAATGAAAAATTTAAATCTGCGATTAAGTAAAAAAGATTTCCTTTCTGAACCTAAAACTTTCAGGCTATCATTATTAGGTAGTTTCACAGGAGTTGAAGCAGATTTAGAAATTTCCTACTTGTTTTAAAAAAATTTAAAAAAAAAGGCAAAATTCAATAGGTGTGTATACAAAAAAAGCTATTAATTCAATAATGTTAAAATTTTTGCATTGGCTCTGTTTCAACTCCTTCCCAATACCATTACAATTATACCCTAAAAATTTCAAATCATTTAGACTATCAGATCGTAAGTTATTTAAAATATAAAACTGAAAATAATTAAAAAAAAGAAATAAGGTTGAAACTAAAAAATAAAGAGAAAAGTGCAATAAAATAATTAATAAGCCTCAGCTGTATAGGCTGGTATAGTTTCATTTTGTTTTTCTTCCTCTACAAATTTTCAGTTTGGCTCTCAGTGGTTCTCAGTTTCTTTCTTCTCTCAGTTACTCTTTTAGTACACTTTTTATTCATTAATGTTATCCTTTGAGTGTCCATTTACGTAGCATTATAAATAATAAAAAAAAATTTTCGGAAGGTCTGCAGTGTGTTAGTTACCACAGAATTTTCTTTTTTGTTGATCTAGGGATTAGTTAATTTCTTCTAAAAATAAACACCCTTGATTTATTTTTATTTGGAATATATCCGAGTTCGATCCCCACCACGTCCCTGGTAGTACCGCGCTCAACTCGTTTCTCCGCGCAGCGGCCTTGTTCGTCAAGGTTCGTGTTTCGGAGTTATAGAGTTGAGAGAGGGTTATAGCCACAAAATAAGTAGCCTCCTTGTTTGTAGTGGCCTTCTCGGCCTTGAGGAGGTGAAGTGAAATAAAAAATATATATATATAACAACAATAGCAATAAACAAATGAAAATCACTTGGCAACTGTAAAGACTGCAAATTAAACAACTCTAATTTCATATGGCAAAAAATGTTATTTTAGAGTATGGATTTTAAATAACTACTGTCTTGCTTTTTCAGCCTCAATAACACTTTTTCCAACTTGATAATACAAGTTTTCAAGCTTGTAATGTATTTTATTTCAATATTAGGGAGTCGTTGCTATGGTGTTGCTAAGGGCGTGAATTTTATAGGGTTGCATAGAAATGAATTTTTGTCAACATATTCAATATTTTTATAAATTCTAATAATAAATTTGAATTTATTATAAAATTTTGCATAACAAAAAGCCAAAAAAAATTTAATGGATTTTTGACTAAAATTAACGGTATGAAACACCTTAACAGAGAATTCCAGTTTTTTTACTACAGCATTTGTAAAAAAGTTACGCCTTTTATCATTTTTCAAAATAACTTCGGCTTCTAATTCAAATTATTTGGCTTGTTCTAAGACTTGTTCTAAGATTTTACTCAGATCCTCAATAAACTGGTGCAATTTATGACGTTACAAAATTGATTCAATGAATTCTATTTATTATTTTGCACTATTTGTATAAGGTCACTACACACATGGCGAGTTTGAAGGGTAATCGTTTTAAGGATGTTTTAAGGATGAAGTTGAAGGGTAGTGTAAATTAATACGAGTTAAACGTTTCTCGTATAGTAGATGATTAGTGTCTTAACCCAATTTTGAGGTATTATACTGAATTCTTTTATTTTTATTTATTTATCCTCTGCAATGATAAGTCTGGACAAGTATAGTCACTAATATTTTACGGCGTAATATATATAGTATATATTACGCCGTTATATATACCGTATGTTACAGATTGTTTTTTGAAATCTTTGAACTGTAATTTCAAAAAAGATTCTTTAACCATCATGATTGATCCTACTTGCATCTTTCCACTAACAATTAAATCATAATATAAGGAATCAAAAACATCAACTGAGTTAAGATGGTTACTTAAAAAATTTGAAATGGTAAACCAATGCATTGCACCATTATGTAAAATTTGAACAAACTTTCCAGATTGCACTCTAAAATAAAGTTTTGATCCAAGAATAAGGTCTTGCAAACCTTGTACATCTGAAAGCTGCATGAATAAAAGCTTTAGTGCTTTATTTATGTGCAAATCAGATAACATCTCGAATGAGTCCTTAATGGAGAATAGTTGATCTATGACAGAGAGTTACTTTTTCAATAACTGTTTCTTATGAGCAGTTTTGCCTAAAATTTGCTGACACGAATAATGGTAAGGATCATTATACAAATTCGTTTGAGCCTTGCTTTTTTAATCTTTACATTTCCTACAACTGGAGGAACTTTAGGTAAGCATACATTTGCTAAATTATTAAAAATATCTATAGCTTGGTGGATGCAGCATTCATATTTAGTTGTAAAAAGATCTTTGAATTTCACGCTGTCATTTAGAGAAGATTGATTTTGAGATAAAACGCTTCCTTGATTTTGAAGTTGTTCATTTAAATTCAGACTAGATGGTAAAGCAGAAAACAACGATTCAGAAAAGTTTGGAGAAATGGACATCTCTGGCAAATCAGACATTTCGGGCAACTCTGACGTTTCTAACAAATCTGACACAGGCAAATCTGACATTTTAGGCAAATCTGACATTTTAGACAAAACAGACACTTTGATCAAACTAGAAATTTCAGTCAATGTTTGCGCTTCCACATCAGAAATTATAACTTTTCCCTAGCTAACCACAGTTTATAAATTAGATTTAAAGAATCAATTTTTTCTTCAAACTCGTTCATTTCGAGAATGAATTAATAATCCGAAATTGGTTTACATAGATTCATGACAGTTTTAAATTTCTTTTCTTTAGAAAATGGCACTTTTAGTGACTTTTTTTCAGTTTTGTTGAAAAATGAATAACATTGTTAGCCTGATTATGCAAACTTCTGGTCGAACATACTTTATTTAACACTAACAAATCAGTGTGAGACTTTTTTATTTCTGCAATTACAATTCCGGCAGCATATGGAGTTAGAACTTTTACAATATCATCTGAAACTATATCTTCATTCGCACCTAATCTATACGGCTTTTTAAAAGATTTATTAATCTCAATATGAGTCATTTGTTTAAATTTACCAGTATGTAACAAAAGGATACCTTTTACTGCCTCTGCTAAGGACATTTTCTTAGACAATATGTTTTTGATTTTTTGGTTATAAAACTCGGACCTGTTATTTGTTGTATTACCAAGATTAACATACTTGATAGTTTCATAGTACTTAACTTGGTGTGGCAAGCCCCAGTTTTTGTTGTAGTATGCCATTACAACTTTTGGTGCAACTGTAGCAAGATGACCCAAATTTGTATTAAACAACTTCTTTGATTTTGCATACACAAGCGATTGAAATAATTTTTTAGGATTATCTTTTTCTATACTGGCTAAAGTTTTTTTATTTAAAAATCTATAAAATGCTTGCAAAACATGAAACTTACACAGTTGGATTTCTGCTATAGGCATAGCCTTAGAAACTGCACCTATTTTTTTATGGTCCTTATCAAGAATGACAACCTTTACTTGGTTAACATTTAGTATAAGTTCAATTTCTGAAAACACATCTTGCAGAGTGTTTTCAGTTTCTTTTGCAATGAAAGCATAACCAACAGCCTGACCTGTTTCATTTTCATCCTCCACTAACAGAGTGAATAAAAGCATTCTTAATTTGTTTGTGCAATATGCACATATTGCAATCATTAGCACTTTAGGAAACATATCAAACAACTGTTGCGCATCTCCATTTAATAATAAAAGAAACTGCAGAACGCTGTCTGAATCAACTCGAACCGATATAACTGCATCAGGATCTTTTTCACCATAAAATTAAAAATCAAACTTTAACTAAAACTTTTAAATAATATATAAATAAAATAAATTGATTAATAAAGTGTATTATTTAAACTATAGTTGAATTATAACCTATTTAACTCAAAATACAATAAACCCCTGAATAAATTTCTAAATACATTTAGGTTGAAACTAACAGGCGTTTACTACCTCTATATATATACTAACTCTAAATCATAAATCCTGTAAAATACAAAAATTAGAAAAAAAAGTTAGAGCAAAAGGCTTACAGAAGGACATCAGTTTATCGATCAATAAAGCCTCATTTGATTTTTCACAATTGCCTTTTAGTTCAATTTTTTAATTTATGTTGAATAAATCTTTCGATGTTACTTTTTTCCTTTCTTTATTTTTCAAATATTCTTCTAAAAAACAGACTTTCATAACAAAATTAAACATTGTGCCAATATCATCCTTCATTACTTCACTTAACCGGCGTTGTTCAGGGTAATGCATAAAAGCAGTTCTATGAATGCATAAATATAAATACAAATTAAATCAAATTAAAAAATAAAAATTGCAATAAAAATACAAATTAACTCAAAAAAAGTACAATTTTTTACAAAACAAACTAATAATAAAATATAGTTGTTCTAACCTGCTGACTTCTTGGTTATCTGAAGTTGCTGTACTACTAGTTTTATTTTATCTTTATTAATAGTAATATAAAATTTGGCATTACATCCAATTTTGAAAGAGCTAAAAAAAAGTAGTAAAAATCTTCACTTCACTTCTGAATATTATTGAGTTCTATCAGTGGGTAGTGAACATTATAGTGTTTACAACCCACTGAGAAATGCATATTGTAGTTGAAATAAGATTTTATTCAAGCTCGAATGCTCCACAAGCTAGCCAAAAGCCAGCAAAAATTTATTAACAAAATATTTATAACATTTGATTTGGGCGAAGTTCTTTCTCTTTTGTTCTCTTTGCTCCTCCATGCTTGCATAAAAATGTTATATTTCTAAATTTAAACTTCTCATCAAAACGTTTTGAAAAACGTTCTGACTCAAACTCTTGTTAGCCAATATAACAGTTTTGCTGTTACATATAGTCCACAAAATGTTCGTAAGTGCCGACCAAGAAGCCAACTTATTTTCAAATTCAGCAAAGTTATCAAACTCATCTCCTTTTAATTTCAATATTTATGACTAATTTAATAAGCTGAAACTAAAATTATAAATTAGGTTTATTATGCAATCATATTTAAAGCAAAAATAAATTAAATAAATCAGTTTACTCCAAGCAAGCTACCTGATTGAATCCTATTTTAGCACATGCGTGTTATATTTATAGTTTATATATAAATGTGGTCGTGCGAATAAACTTTATTTCGTTGTTTGCACGACGGTCCACAGCGTGGACCGT
>NC_061163.1:33954580-33959241 GCF_022113875.1 Hydra vulgaris
GAAAATGATTTAAAATCAAAACCAAAAACTTATACAGTTACCCCATAATAATCAACTACCTAAGCTTTTTTTATAGTTTGAATGTATTTTTAAAGGACATTAAAGAAGGATATATTATTTTATAAAAACATTATCTGTAGATTGAAATGTTAGCTTCAAATGTGTAAAAATTTTAAAACGATTCACAAATAAGTAAAATAAATTTTTTTGCAAAATGTTATGAAAAACAAAATTATGGATCATGAACAATAGCAACTACAATTATGGATTAGGATAGACATAAATATGGATCAAAAAAGTTCAGAAGACTGTTTTTATTCTTTATTTTAGTTCTAATCTGTAAAACAGTGAAAATTTATTTTTTAGCAAATTTCTTCTTTTTTTCAGATCTTTTTGTTTTTGTAGTTTTGATGCCTCTTGTTGAATTTTTCAATTTCTTTTTCCTTCAGTTTTTTCTCTTCATTTTTTTTCTGAAACCATTCCAACCACTTATCGCTCGTTGCAATATTTGGAACATTTTCGGATTTACGTTTTCGTGAATTTTCATTTCGCGTTTCTTTTGGCCAAACAAAGCGGTCCATCATGGAATCAAGACTTTCTGGTTTTGAAATTTTTTGGCTATTTCCAAACATTTTTGCTAAACTATTTCGTCACACTTTGTTAATTTATCATCAAATTTTTTCCTAAATGAACTTTTTTGAACTTCAATGAATATGTATGCTGTAGTCCCTCGCTTTAGTCTTCTACAGATTTCCATAGATTAAAAAGCGCTGTATCCGTGATGAGTCCATACCAAAAATCTTTCTCGCAGTTTCTTCGCGGTTTCTTTCTCGCGATCCCATACCAAAAATCTTTCTCGCGGTTTGCTTCAAAACTTCATATTGCTGTGAGGTTAATTCTGACTCTAGCAACTGCAATTTATCACAAAATGGGGTCCAATGACCCGCAAAATGGGGTCCCTTGAACATTGGGCACAACATCTGTAGCTTCTAAAACCAGTTTTTTTTTCTGGAAATAGGCTGCAAGACCTGTCAAGTCTATTTTATCAAAATTCCAAGGGTGCAAACCACATTTTTCAAAGCCATTTTAGATACAAATTGATGAATTTGTGAAACTATCAACGACCGATTTCAGAAGTTGTTTTGATTTTTAGAAAAAATTATCTTTTCTGACCCAGTAGCGCATAGAGCTTTAAATTTTTGTTGAACAACTTCAAATCTTGATTCGTCAAAGTTTGCAATTCTGTTAGAGTGGTCAAATTTGTTGATATCGATGTTTTCCTGTTTCAAACACTCTTTGATTTCTTTAAACCAATTTCTTATGTAAACATCAGTATTTTTTAAACCAGCTTTTCCCAAAAATGCTGTTATTCGCTCGCCAATAATCGGACGTTGTGTCAATTACCTTGAGGTCTAAATTTTTGAAAGAAATATTTAGGGAATGTGCCTTTGACGTCTGATTTTACCAACATAATTAGAAACAGTCGATTGCCAATCTTGAAAATCTTGAAATCCAGTTTTTGCATGGTAAATTATTGTGTCTTCAATTTTCTGTTTTTCTTCTGTGCTCAAAACGGTCTCAGGACCGTGTTTATCAGTCTTGATAATACCAAAAACATCATTTTGGAAAGTTCAGTAAGGAATTGCAAACTTTCCAGCGGTTTCTTTGATTTTTTTGATTTTCTTGGCAATTAAAACTACTTCAGAAAGTTGATCCAAAATCATTCCCCACTAAAGATTTTTTTGTTTGCTCATGGCCTACTTAAATTTCACGGCCTGATTTGTTGCATTTTCCGTAAAAAATTAAGAGGCCAGTTTTTTTACGGCTCAAGCATAAAAACTTGTTTTATTTTTATTTTATTAAAATGGTTTAATAATAGTTAGATTTTCTTTGAGTACTTACATTAATTTGTTGCTAGATTTTGTGTTAACTGATTGCCTGCTTCAGTTTATTCCAACAACACAGAATACTGAAATAGGCTTCCAGATAACTATATCAACCCATACCAACATGCTACTAAAAATAATCTCTCATGTTGCTTAGATTGCCTAAAACTCTCCATTGAGAAAAAAAAAGGTTTGTAGTTTTGTATTTTTTATAATTGAAATAAAAAGAAGAAATACATTTTTGCTAGAAATGTTTATTTTGTCTTTTTTGGAATTCTTTTACTTGATCTTTTTTAAATGAATATGTAATTTTTTTTTGCAAATTACTATAAAAAATATAATAATATTTTTTATATTAATTTGCAATACAATACGAGATCTATATTTGATTCCCATTTTTGGTGGTTTTTATTTGTAAAATTGAAACTGCTAGATCAAATCTTTAAAATTTGTTTCGCAAATTTTTAATTAAAAAAGAATGACTGCAATGTTTTATTAGAATAAGAGAAATAACATAAAATACTAAAAAGATGATAAAAAATTAGACAGAGGTTGAATTGAATATATAGGTTCTTCTCTTTATAAAGTAATGTTTATTGATCATAAGTTTAACATCAAAATCTTTTTGTTAATTTTTACCATTATTACTTGCTTTAGTATATATATTTGTGCTATCTTCAGAAAGCTGACAGTAGTATTTATGTAGACAACTAAGCAATATCTTGCATAATATTTTTTAAGGACTATCAAAATTCTGTTAAATACTTTCTGGGAAAATCTGCCAAAATCTTTTTACTTATGCACATTTCTAAAAGGCTCACAAAAAGTCTACTATTGGGCATTTAACTATACTTAATGAAACCTAGCTCCAAAGGATCTTTTTGTAAATTAACTATAAACAAATGTAAAACCTTCTTCAAGGAAATCATGCATAAGAAATACAATTGCGTGTAGTGTTGTAATTAGAGCACAAGAAGTTTGTTTGGTTAATGTCAGGTATTTATCAAATTTTATTTTGATCAAATTTCAGTACAATTTGCAATTTCTCTATAAAGTGTGGGTTTGTTATCACCTTTCAAAGCAGCATCGCTGAGTTTGATTAGATGAATTAGGTTTCTGCTTTGAATTAAGTATGATAAATAACTTATAAAACAATGATAATTGTGCTGCGTTATTTCTTTCATAAAAATAACTCTAACTTAGCAGTTGTAGCTGCAGTTGTTTCGTCAAATATTGTCGATGTTGACAACTTGTTTGTTGTTACCAAAATATGTGATTTGATAATTAATTTTTCTTGCTTTTTCTTGGTTGTTTAATAAGTAATCTTTTAATAAACTTTAAGAAATATATTCCCTGCAATGTAATCAGCAGTAACTTCAACAAGAAGAAAAAAACAAAAACCGAGTATATCAAATAACAAGTATATTTTAAACACTCCTTTTCTAAACTAAATGATGAATTAATAATTTTCCATCTCCAGTATATGCTTTATGAAACTATAAAAATGCATTAACATTTGTAAAATGGTTATCGGTAACAATAGTTCTTATCTTAAATTCAGATTGGTGCAATGCGGTAATACACTCATCAATTTCTTTTTTCAAACATAAACCTGTTATGTAAGCTTTTGGTTATGATTTCAAAACATAAGAATAAATTTTTGAAGCCCTACAATCATAATAACAAAAACAAATTCTTTATAAAGATTGTTTTCTCAATCTTCATCAAAATGTTTACCACTTTGGGCTGCTTTTTGGAAGTACACCTTACCCACAAGAAGAAAATAATCTCTTAATACCAAATTTTTGTTAATGATTTTTCTAATATATTATAGTTTTTCAATTTGTATTTTTTACCGCTGCGAAACCATTTAAATAAAGAAGAATGATAACCATTTATTTGGCAATGAAAAAAATTAGAATTTTATTAACAGCTATTGACTCCAAAACAGTTGCTATGCCTGATATTTCTTGGCTACTGTAAATAAATTTGTTACATTTTAATTGCTGTATGTTTGAGACATGCAGCATAATAGAGTATTTACAATGCAAAACCTTGTTTTGCAGTGTAAATAATTTAAAGAAAAGTTTATGTTTTCTACTTAATAATTGCAATTATAATAAATACAAAACTACAAACCTTTAAAATTATTTCCAATGGCGAGTTGTGGGTAGTTTTAGCTATATGTATGTTTCAGTATTCTTTGTTATTGGAATAAACTGAAGCAGACAATCAGTTAACAGAAAATCTAGCACAAAATAATTTAAGTAATCAAAGAAAATCTAACTAATATTAAACCATTTTAATAAAATGAAAATAAAACAATTATAGTGCAAACAAGACTCTTAACCATAATAAAATTTAAATTTTTATACTTAAGCCGTAAAAAAAAATTGGCCTCTTAATTTTTTACGGAAAATGCAACAAATCAGGCCGTGTAATTTAAGTAGGCCATGGTTTGCTAGAACCAAACAACAACATAAAAACTAGATTTTTCATGTGAAAAAATATCCTAATATTCATGTGATTTTTCATTATTTTAATTGATCCATAAATGTTTACTTTTCATGAAAAAAAAACACAAAAATTGATTAAATTTTTTTAGTAAATTTATTCATTATATTAGGTTTTCCAGGCTAGGTAATTGAAAAACTAGCTAAGCATACCTTTTACCTTCGATTTCTGCCATTTATTGCCACTAACAACAAATGGTTCAAGAAAAAAACATGTAATTAAAAAATTTGCGTTCTTACCAAAACAATAACAAAGACATTT
>NC_061163.1:33965239-34020239 GCF_022113875.1 Hydra vulgaris
AGCTTAAGTAATCATTTCTAAAGAATTCTTTTTATAATAGTATCAGCAAATTACACAAATGTGTGAAAAATTGCACTAGTTAAGACATGTGACTTCGTGTAATTTAATTTTTGGTATAAATTGAAGTTTTATTAATTTGATCATTCATTTCTGATGAGTCTTTATTGATGAAACACAGTGTTAAATGAGAAAAAATTTGAAAAAAAGTGATTTTCTACTAATTTGTAATTGCTCTGTTCTTTTAAGAACATTGAACACTCTTTTTGTAGAATATATTTTAAATTGTTTAAATATATATTATATATTTATATATATAAAGTTTTATTTAACTTTTTTTATGCATTATTTAGTGCAACAGTTTATGTTATTAATAATTGTTGAATATATTTAAGTCATTAATTTTTTTTGTAATTTATTTTTTATCGTTTAAGGAATACATTTTTAGAATGAGTTTTATGTAAAGTAAATTTTGCGCTTTCTACGGAAATTTCCGGCAGCAGATTTTCCAGAAATTTTCCGTCATTTTACAGAAAAATCAGTTATTTGTTAACGGAAATATTCGTTTAAATACGAAAATATCTGTTATTACTATGATAGATATCTTCCGTAATTTATTCGGAAATAACATTAACTTTCTGAAAAATCTGCTGCCGGAAATTTCCGTAAAAAACCCGATAATTTCTTAACAGTGTAGTATTATTTACTATAACAGTATAAAAATATTACAATGCAATATTTTTATTCTGTAATAGTAAACAATAATAGATAAAAAAATTATTCTTATATTTAATATATAATATATATATATAAAATATAAGAATATTTTTATATCTAGTAATATTTACTATTCCAGAATAAAATAATTACATTGTAATATTTTTATACTGTAATAGTAAATAATACTAGATACAAAAATTATTCTTATATTTAATTAAATTAGAGTAAAATTAGGTTACTAAAAAAAGAAATATCATAATATTTCTGATAAACAAAATTTATCCGTGGGATCTCCCAATATGGCGCCGTAATATATATAATATATATATATATATATATATATATATATATATATATATATATATATATATATATATATATATATATATATATATATATATATATATATATATATATATATATATATATATATGTATATATATATATAGCGCTATAATATATAATATATATACAGGGTTGCCACCATTATTTAGGAACAAAATTTCCTGATTTTTTGCAAAAATTTTGCTTTTTTCTCCCTGCTTTTTCAAGATTTCCCCCCTTAAAATTTGCTTATTTATATATTTCCAGCATTCAAATGCCCAAACTTAACATTTAAACTTCTTCTATAACCCCAGAGCATTTTGACCTTTAAAAAAACAGATACTATAATCCCCCAATGAGTATTGCAGCAATCAATTTGCTTAAAAATTAAAATAAATAATCAATCAATATATAAAATTTTTCTTTGAACCAGGGTCTATTTAAAACGGATATGTTCAATAGGCATTGAAAACCTGTCAGACTTATCTAGGGTACAAGATAATGAAATTCAAAAAAATGTAATGAGTGTTATAAATTTCTAATTGTATGTTTTACATACATCTTTATACTTTTTGCTTTTCTTTAGGTTCCAATATTTCTTGATCTAAAAGCAATACCACGCTATTTTCTTTTGCTTGGAGTTTTCTATTTATCTCCTAATAGTTTTTATATTCTCAATTAATGCTTGCCCATGACATAATGTAAAAACAAATATCAAAACTTTTGACAAAACCTTATAATCTATACCAACTTTAGTCGTTTCAAAATAAAACTTGTTTAAACAATTTCCAGTGTAAAAATATTTGAGTAAAAGAGTAGATGAATTTTCCTCTAACAACTTTAAAAATTGTATGAAAGCTTGATCACATTCATTTGAAGTAATATGCGAGCAAGAAAGAACTAGATAGTACAGATTTTATCTGATGAAGATCAGCTTTTTGTTGAGAAAGAATTGACACTAGACTGATGCAACCAGTTGATTTCAGAAAAGAAATTCGATTCAAACTTCTTTCAAATATCTTATTTGAAAGAAGTTTGAATCGAATTTTTTGAAAATAGTATTTGGTCTTGAAAATGTTTGCGTAGACGTTGGCCTTGAAACTCTTAATCTTGGCCTTAAACTCTTAGCCTTGTAATCTTTGGCCTTGATCTTGGACTTGTAACGCGTGGCCTTGACCTTGGTCTTGATACTTTTGGCCTTATTAACAACTCTGTCCCGAACACTTGTCATAGCTCTTTTATTTTGGTTGCTTACTTTTAAGAAGAGTCTCCCAATACTTGGTTAGTTTTATCACCATTCTCCCAAATTAAACATAGTCTATCTGCTACTTTTTGGTCTCCAACCCAATGTTTAGAGCAAATTGCATAAGGAAAACTCTCACATTCAGTAACAGTTACATAATCAGCTCTTCTAGCCGAAGAATCATAAAAAAGTTTGTATGATGTTTTCATTAACTTCTTTATATTCCATTCAGCAGATTGAAATCTGATATGAAACCATGTATTAGATGAAGGTTACAGCTCCCAACGTTAAGAAGTTTAGGGAGCTCTTGTTGATCATGCTATATTTCAAGAAGATTAAGAAGAGACCAGTTCACATTTGTACCTTTGTACCTGCCTTCCATTACTGTACCTACCTTAGTTGAGTCATACTTTTGAGTAAATTCTTTGCTCTAGGGTGACCTAAAAATTTATAGTCAAAGTATCTGGATTCAACATGATTTAGATTGCTGCTCCAAAACTGAATATTTAGATCCAATAGGCCATTTTCGAAAAAATCGTTCAGGCTTTCATCAAGTGAAAGAGTATAATAAGGAGATTTTTTTATATTTTCAGTTATAAGTCTGTAAAAATAAGGCCTATTACCAAAATTAATTATATAACCAAGTTTTGTTTCACTCATTTCACAAGATTTAACAATATTGCTATCAGGAAACATTTTCTGGTAAAGTAGGCAATTTTTAATACATGAGTTTAATGGGAAATTATTCTGTATTGCGTTTAAAACAGAGTAGATTTCTATGGTTGATTTACATGGTTCTAGCAACAAAATCATTTCGATCTTCTTTCAGATACCAAGTTTATATATTGTTATATTACCATTAATAATTGTAAACTAAAAAAACTAAAAAAAGTAGATTTCTGTACAAATTATCACATTATTCCACTGTTTGAAGTGCTTGATTTATAGATGTAGACTGTGCAGGCAAGATACTAAATTTGACTTTGGTGCATACTTTTTACCATCCATGTGACTTATCATAACTCTTCTGCATATTTGCCAAATTAAATTCAACTCCTCATATTTTGCACTTGGCAGACTTATTTACACTGCCTATTACCAGCCATTTTTCAAACAAAGGATAACTTAACCATTTTTCTTTGAATTGAGTTGCAAACATTGAATTAATGTAAATACATTATAATTAATTTTCTTGTTAAATAATTAACATTAACCCTGGTACCCTTAAATTGTTAAAAGGTTCAACATTAACCCTGGAATCAATGAAAAGGAAAATTTTTTATTAGAAAAAATATCAAAATATTAAAGAAAAATTTAAAAGTTCCCTAGTTTTTTCCTAAATTAATCAGTTCCCCCTTATTTTCCCTGATTGTATCTAAATTTCCCTGATTTGGTGGCAACCCTGTCAATATATATATATATATATATATATATATATATATATATATATATATATATATATATATATATATATATATATATATATATATATATAATATTATATTTAAAATTATATATATGCAATATTATATTTATAATTATCTATATAATATAATTTATAATTTAAAATATCTTAATTTATGTATTATTTGTAAATTAAAAACATTATTCAAGAAATTCTTTAAATGTACAGAAAAAGTACTGTAAAGCGAGAGTCACAATGTTGTGCATTTGGATGCAATAAGAGAAAGTATGGTAGTGGTACAAGAAGTGATAGCGATGGACCTTCTGATGAAGAATCATCACTAAAACGGAAATTTCCTAGAGCATTTCAAAAGTAACTTTATAATTTTTTTTTTTTAGTTTGTTTGCATAATGTAAGCAAACTAATGTAAACTACATTAGTTTTTTTACATTATATAATATATAGTTTTATAATCAAGGAAAAATTATACAAAAAACTTAATTAAATATTACACGCTTTTACTACTTAATTCCATTCAGATTTCTTTCTAACACTGAAAAAGAAAAAGAATGGATCAACAGAATACATCGTTAAGAATGGAGTCCAGTAGTTAGCAGTCTGATATGCTTTGATCATTTTTTGGAAAAGAATATTGACAGAACTGGAAAAACAGTTAGATTAAGGCAAAACTCTTTGCCAAAAAGATTAAAACATTTTCTAGACCACTTAAAAAAGGTATATGATCAACTATGTTTTTATTTATATTCTAGAGGTTATTTCTATATACACCTATGTTTTATATGTACCTTTTAGTTCTTAATTAAAAAAAAAAACTCCAACTGAAAGATGTATTTTAAAATTCTGAGATGAGTGATTCTCAAACTAGTATTTTACCTATCTGCATGAAGTTTAGCTCCCCTATAAAAACATGTCTTTTCATTTTAACACCAGAAAAAATGTTAACAGATCGAAGAATCAAAATCATTCAATCTTTAAAAAAAAGATAAAAGCAGAGTAGCAAAAATCTTGAAGAATGAAAAAATATATAACGTCTCTTAAATCAGTCATATGTTTATGATAACATTTCTTCACAATCAAATTGTGAAGAAATGTTATCAAAAACAGTTCCCCTTGCTGTAGCCAAAAAAATAATAATAATAATAAATAAACAGCAAAAACATCTCAGACGATTCTGTTACGATAAGCAATGAGAGTATAGATATAACCTCAATAAGCATAATGAAAAAATACGACCTTTCCGAAAGACCAGCTAAGTTAATTGATCACGATTATTCTTTTAATTTTAATATTTCATTGCTAACTGAGTATAAAAAGGCAGCTATTTTATATATATCAGGTTTCGTTGTTAGAATGGTCAAAAAACAAATTTTTTGTATGTTTTCTCTAATGTACTTGGTTCTAAAAACCATGTTCCAGAATCTAATTTTCTTAAAATAAAAGATAGTGGTGGCCTTATAAAACCAAAAAAAGATGTTATTGTTGTTTGAGAAGAAACGGAAAAAAAATTTGTTAAAATGCTAGCAACTGGAAAACTGCCTCATTCCAAGAACATCCCAAAAGCTATATTTATTTCAGATTTAGAAGACTTAGGCTATGATATATTTAAAGATTTGGACGAACACATGTTTGATACTGGGATTAATGAAAATCGCGTGTTTAATTAGTTAAAATAATTTCTCAAAGTTATTGCAAATTTCATATATAATATATGAGTTAAATATTACCAACAATAAACGGTATTTTGTTTAATTTTTCTTTCTGTTAACATTTTTTAGTAACCATAACCATAAATTTTTTAAACACTTACAATAACTTTGTATTTAAAGAAGATATAGTGACTTTATTTTCGATATACAAAGTGTAATAGCGACTGTAATAATCTTAAATAATAACTTACTTTTAGAAATATTGTAGATCGATATTGCTATTATTATCATAGCTTATTTTTAATATTAATAGCATACAATAAAGATTACTAACTAACTATTAAGAGTTTTATATTTCTAGCTTGTACTTCGTTGTCATACTTTCTATAATATCAACATAAAAATCTAGAGATATGATCTAAAAAATAATAATTATTCGTTAGACATTTTAAAACAGATTTTTAATATTTTGCTGACGCTGCGTGTTTTTTTTTATTGCTAGATTTGTTTAATCAATTTCAATAAATTTTATTCTTATTTTTTGAAAATTTGCAGTACTTTTTACTAAAATATTAATCCACATCATTTACTTTTTTCTTGCTTTTCGAAGAAATTGCAGTTCACTTTCCTAATATTTTCAACGCATCAATACTTGTTTTGGGACCTTCCAATACGGGTGCAAAAAAATAAAAATCGGATTCAGTTTTGATATTAGAGATGCGCTATCCAGTTAATATATAGATCAGTGGTTTTTATTTTTTATTTTGATGGAGATTCTTCATTGATTTATATAAGTTAACTAGAAAAACTACTTAAAATAACTAATTTCCTTTAAAATTTTATTTAAGGTTATGAACCACCTTAACTACCACATTAGACTACCACCCTCGCTAAAAGGTTTTAAAGGTGAACTTAATTAGTACGATTTATTTGAGCAATTTGGCTGGCGCAGCTATAACTGCAAATTTTGTAAGAAAAGAGGAGTCCTTGCCTGTTTTTTTCCGTCAGATTAATTAGGATGTGCATTTTAAGCAAATGCTATACCGTAAATTGTTGTTATTGTTCCCAATTTCAATTAATTTGTAAATGTATACATGTAATATACATATAAACGCATATAATAGTCGTGCTAAAAGCCGTTTTTATTATTTTAAATGGTCGTGTGAAGAAGCTTATTTTCGTTTGATGTGCATTTTAAACAAATTTTATACACTGAATTGTTGTTATTGTTCTCAATTTCAATTAATTTGTAAATGTATACATGTAATATACATATAAATGCATATAACAGTCGTGCTAAAAGCCGTTTTTATTTTTTAAAATGGTCGTCTGAATAAGCTTATTTACTTTATTTGCACGACAATCGTGTGAATAAGCTTATTTTTGTTATTTGCATGACGGTCGTGCAAATACTCAGGTGGTTTAAGGCCAGTCCAAATTTTTATAGTAGTTCGACTGACCTTCTACATGTTTTATTTAAAGGAAACCGTTTTTCAAAAATTGTTGGCTGAACTGAATAATATGTAGCAAAAGTTGTCCCAAATAAAATTTTTTTTTATTGTCGACGTTATAAGGGTTGACGTAAATTGCTTTTAAACTAAAAAAAGAATATTTAAAAAAGTAGAAAGTAAAATCATTAGGGACAACCTTTTCCAGTAATCTAAAGCCTAAAAGATATCCATATTGTATTCTATTATTTTTCCATAATTTTATTTAGATGGTCAGCTAGAAAACCCGACAACTTGTCATTTCTTTAAACGACGTGTAGGGAATGCGGTAATACTTTGCGATTTTATTATTTTAAGGCTTTTTGATGGCCGTAAAAACAAAAATGTTTATGCTGTGTGAAATAAAACGTGATGTTGAGATTTTATTTTATTTATATGTATATATATATATATATATATATATATATATATATATATATATATATATATATATATGCATAAATTATATATAAATATATTTGTATATATATATGCATAAAATATATATATATAGTTATTTGTATATATAGTTTATTATATATTATTGTATATAATATATATATATATATATATATATATATATATATATATATATATATATATATATATATATATATATATATATATATATATAGATTAGAAAAAAGGCACTTAAATAACTTGAGCTTCTACTCTTCGTTTCTCCTTCAGCATGAACATCAAGAAGCTTGGTGATCATTCTGAAAGAGAAACGGGGGAGAAGCTCAAGTTAGATAAGTGTTTCTTTTCTAATTAATTATTGCTCTGTTCATTATGAACATTGAGCATTTTTTTGGAGAATACACTGACATAGTTGTGTCAACTATGTCAGTAGTTGACACAACTGTGTGTGTGTCAACTATGTCAGTTTAGCCTACAAAATAAGTGCTCAATGTTTGTAAAAAACAAAACAATAATAAATTAGTAAAAAAACACTTATCTAACTTAAGCTTCTTGTCGGTTTCTCTTTTAGAATGATCATCACCAGCTTTTTTAATTATAATATCAGGGTCCTGTATTATATGTATATATATATATATATATATATATATATATATATATATATATATATATATATATATATATATATATATATATATATAATAATAATGATATTTAAATAAAATATATTGAAGTATTGAAAAAAAAAGAAATGATTTAGATAGAAGTAAATAATTTAAAAGAGGATTAAATTATTAGAAGAATTGAAGGAATTATAAAATTCAATAAAATTGTATGTAAAAAAGTATTCATATTTTTGACCCATTCAACAAAATTTTCTACAGGAAAAAGAAAGAGATTTAATAAAACATTTTGAAAGAACTTTCCCAGTAAAATAAACATTATTCAATGAGTTCATGGCTTTAAATATGAAGATAGTTGTAAATCAACAACAACAAGTACACCATCATTAGTTGAATTAGCAAGAAGTTCTAAACAGTTTAAAGACACTGGGAATTGTAGAAGTTTGTATAGATCCTTAACAAAATAAATTGCAAAAAAAATTGCAATCAGTTTTAAAAAACAAAGTAATACTTGGTTTTGAAAATAAATAAGAGTTTCACTTACAAAGGTGAATTAGTTCATTATTGTCTATCAACACAGCAGACTCCAACATCAAAGGACAACATCAGAGCAACCTTGGAACATTTGACCATTACTCCGATGTTGCTGTAAAGATATGTTGCGTGCTGCTTTGGTATATTTATAGAGTAATAGTTTCAATTAGAAAAAATACTATTAGATTATAATAATAAATCTTAGTTGTTGTTATTATTTAAATTATCTCATTTATTTGTTAATATAATGATCCATCCAATCAATTTCATTTGTATTAAATTCACATTAAAGTTTATTTTGGTTTTGCTATTTTTTATTTGTTAGTTTTTACTCACTTAAATTCTAAACTTGACAAAGAAAGTAATTTTTTTTAGATTGCTTAAGAGCAATCTCTGTTTGATATGAAAAAAAATATTTACCAAAATAGTTATTAAGATACTAATTGAATTAGTGAAAGTCTCAAGAACACCTTAACAATTCCAGATTTTAAATAGACACTTGGGTGTGGTGACACTTTTTTGACCTTTTACTTTATTCCACCTGTAAAAACAATACATTACTGCATTAAGCAGCGGCGCCAATAGAATTTTTTGATGTTTAAGATGGGACACTTTCACACATTGTGTAAACACCTAAAGTATGTTTATACCTATGTTAAATAGGAGGCCTTGCAAAAAATTGGGATGGCGGAGGTCTGCAAACAAAAAAGCCCCAAAACGTTTGGCCCCCAAATTTTAAAAAAAAAATTTACTCATTAAAACGTTAAAAATTAGTGCCCCAAATGTGGGGCACTAATGAGTAAAATTTTTAACGTTATTATCTTAAACTAATTTAAATTTATCAACAGATTTTAAATTTCGTAAAAAAATATTGTGAATTACAAAAGTTATGACCATCCAAAATTTACAACCCCTTCTTTTTTTTTTTTTTAAAAGGAGGGGGGGGGGGGGGGGGGTTGAAAAATTTGCTTGTTCATAACTTCTGTAATTTACAATTTTTTTCTTCAAAACTTAAAATTTGTTGATAAATTTAAATTAAGTTTATAATAGTAAAGTTTATAAAGTTGAAAATTTTTCTACAATAGTGCTCTCACATTTGGGCAGGGGGGCCAAACGTTTAAGGGCTTTTTTGTTCCCAGGCCTCCTCCATCCCGATTTTTTGCAAGGCCTCCTCATTCGACATAGGTATAAACATACTTAAGTTTGAAGTTTGCACAATGCGTGAAAGTGTCCTATATGAAACATCAAAAAATCCTATTGGTGCTTCTAGTATAAAGGTTATTCATATAGCCATTAATATATAGCACTGATTAGTATAGTCAATTTACATAATGCGGATCACTTAATTTTTTTTTACGATTATCGATAGAGTAATAAATTAGTAAACAATTTTTTAAGTTACTATTTGCTTAATAATAAAAGTTAAACCAAAATTAGGGCAATAGATACATTTCTTATTAAGATGTCGAAAGTTTTTGAGTGCTTTTATATGAGAGCTAAAATTCTAAATGGTTTAGAAGAAATTCATTATACTCGGAAACACAAAAGATATGAGCATTTTATTAGTCAATTCCAGCACATCATAATTAACGAAAAATATTTCCATAAAAAATCGCATGATTTTGACAACATTTCTAAAAAAGCATGTATGGGGTGGTGACGAAAGAACTAAATTTATAAAACGCTATTCCCAATATGAATGGCAAAAATTGGATCCTTTCATACAAAAAGAACACACGCTTAATGGTTGCAGCTTATGTAAAAAAGATAAAAATCCAGGAAACGTTTTTCCAAGTTCTGTGACTCATCGGCCAAAAAAGTTAGACTCACCACTTAGCAATATAGCCAACATTTTCACAACCGACTCTCAAGCGCGAAATAATATTTTATCTTTCAAGAGTTCAAACGTTGCTCCTCTGTCTTTTTCAAAAGTTGATATTCCTTTTACTAAAAACTCACTTCCATACATGAAAGAAACATGTAAATCGGTTTTGGAAAACATCAACACATCTTGGAATTCTTTATATGATACGCCGTTTTTAAAGGTTTTGTCAAAATTACCCTCAACCAATTTAGTAGAAAAGTTATCTTCTGCAGATAAAAAAAAAACTTCGAAAATCCCACAGGAAGTTAAAGGCGACAATTGAAAACCATTGGGAAAAATATAGCAAAGATACCAATACATTGTTTGGTGTTCGTCAATCAAAATCAGCTTATTTAAAGATTCGCTCAAGCCTTCACTTTGAATCTAAAAAAGATGCTGTTAAACGAACGACATGCTTTACGAGTAAGTTTGATGCAATATAAATTGGATATATCAATGCAATGATATATTTATGATACAAAATTTTTTCTTTATTTGTTTTGTTACTTTTAATCATTGTGTGATTATAATTGGTGTGATTTACGTAACATTTTCTCTTTACGTTAATTTATTTTTACTATATTTGAAAATTATCCCATATTATTTGTCTGATTTCAATTGAGTTCACAATTTAGGCAATGCTATTGGTCAAAAGAGAAAAAGACATTCACCGAACCCTAACAACATTGATTTCAATAAAGTTGAAATGTTAAATGAAGTACAGAAAATAAAAAAAGGCTCAGAAGTATAACAAATAATTTTTTTTTTTATTTAAAATAAAAAAATATAAATAAAAATAATGAAATAAAGAGATTACTAAAAATCTGCATTCTATATAAAAAATAAAACTAAGTATATATGAAATTAAAAGCATTAACTATTTTAGATTAGTCTCTCGGCTCTTGCAAAGAAATACAAAATTGATGGATTAAACGGTAATATGGTTGTCCGTGAGTTCTTGGAACAAAATAATGTTGATATAACCGCCTTTAGTAGTACTAAATTTAATAAAACTAGAGTAAGAAGAAAACTCAATAAACTATCAGGTATACTTGTAAAATAAATATTAGGTAAACATAATAAGTAAATTTAGGTTTGAAAAATATTTTGTGTGCTATTTTATGTGCTAAAATTGAGCATTAGCTTGGGGCTGAGTGATATAATTAATTTTGTCTTCTTCTAGCCCGGGTCATAGAATTATTTTGGACATAAATTATAAATAAACAAATTATAAAATAAATAAAAGTCTTTATATTTTTTGTGAATATAGAATATATATATATATATATATATATATATATATATATATATATATATATATATATATATATATATATATATATATATATATATATATATATATATATATATATATATATATGTATATATAATATATAGAATATTATAGAATATAATGAATTTTTCAAACTTTTTGAAACTTTTAGCTCTCAAATAAAAACAATCAGGAGCTTTGATAAATCTTTATAAAAGAATATTTTTTATACATTTTCATTATCTATATAAAGGAAAATAGAACCAAAGAAAGTTTTTCACAAATTCATTGTTTAAGAGTTAGAGGTAAAGTTTTGATTGATCAACACAACACTAAGTAGTTAGGATATAACTCAGTACACTTGTATTTTTAATAACTAAGTCCAGTTGAGGATTTTCATTGACGGCAATACTAGAGTTGGTTACTAGTTATCTTAGTTATTGTTTTTAATAACTAACCAGTCCTCCCTCATGCAACATTTCATCTAGGCTCTGCATACAATAATAAAATCGTTAAACTTTATAAATAACAACGTACCATTATTCAAATTTTATGTTTTATTTGCTTGATAATTTAATCAATATTGATTGTAAAATATAAACGACATTAATAAGGTAAGATAATATGACAGCCGTCTTCTATTTGCTTTGGTCATATCATTTACGTTTATAATGTAAAACCTTATCTTGATAATGACGAATAAATACATAATTTTCATTTTACAAATTATTGATTTTTATTAAGAAATACTTTTTTTTATGTAGGCAGTGGAATATCTGTGCCAATCCCACGTTCATTTAAAAAGATTAAAGAAGATTTAAATCAAAATATCACTTTTGGAAAATACATATTAGGAACATTGATTGAACCTAAAAAATTTTCATCAATTTCTACAGATAAACATGGAAAAATAGAAATTTCCAAATCTTCTAATTCAGGTAGAAAGATTTCATTGCATGAATTACGCAAAAAGATTTTTGAAAATCATATATCGCAAAAAATTATTCGAGAAAATCCGACAGGAATATATAGCAGAAATTTGATAATTTGGTCAGATCATTCTTCAATTTTAAACTCGGGTCACTTATTACTCACTGTCAAACCAATTTATGATGATGAACTGTACTATTATGATAAAGAAATGTTTGAAAAAACTGGTAACCATTACAATGTCCAAGAGTTGGTGGAAACTCCTCATTTGTACATATTTGGATACATAAATGACACAATTGCAGGGAAACTGTCTTATGTAAAATCTAGATTAGAAGATATTAAAGATTTGCATATTCCCATAAAAATTAACGGAAAAGAAATTCATGACGTCCTAAGATTTTTTCACGGTATTAATTCTAAAATGAAGTCACTTTTTACATGACGGAAAGCAAAATCGCGAGGAGAGAGAATGGGGGAATTTTATTCAAGATGTAGAATCTTGAATGAAATTGGAACTTGGTAGTTTTTTTAAAATTAAGATTTTAATTTTACTGCATTTTTTATGTATATCCACAAAAATGAAGAATTATGATTTTTTCAGAGATATATTGCTTAATTTAACTTTTCCAGGGAAAAAAATTCGGGTAAAGATAAATATGAAAAACAGTACTTAAAATTCAACCCTGTTATCAGTTGTACTTTAATGTAAATTTAGACATGAAATGTTGAAAAAAGTTTTTTTTATTTAGGTGATCATCCAGAAATCCAATTTGAAGCTGGAAATCTTTATGGTGGTTATTATCCATGCTTATGTGGGTGTAATGTTAATCAATTTACAGATTTACCAATTGTTTATTCACATGACATCATATCATTAGAAGATAGAAGGAGAAAAGTAATGTAACATCACTTTTAATTAAAGTTCTCACGCACCCAGTTTTGTGTATTATACACATTTCGATATAAAAATAAGTTAATTTTTCTCTTACTATAAAATTTAGGCAAAATAATTTCATTTTAAACATATCTGATCTCACGAGAGACACAAAACCACAATCATGACCTCAGTCACGAAAATATGCTTATGAGTCCCCTATGTATAATTTATGATTTATGGAACTTTCAGTTCAGGGGCCTATACTGGTCAAACGGTATCAGATTCAAGGGCAATTTTAGAAATAAAACGAGGAAAAGGAGAAGGGGGGGTTGAATTCTTAAAAAGTTCTGATTACCTTCTAAAAATAAAATTTTTTTAAAAAAATGTCCTCAAAACTTAAAATCTACCCAGTGGAATGTGTAAAATATCAACTATATTCCTGAAAAATTGACAGCAAATTAAATATGAAATTCTTAAATGGAGGTTTTTCCCAATTTCGAGGGTATGTGTGTGTGGGGAAGTATGACCTCCCCACACACACCCTTGAAACCGCCCCCAATGGGATTAGGTCCGACTTACATATTACTTCCATTACTTACATATATGAAATAAAAAATTAATAAAAAAAAATCACTTCATCACTTTAAACTATTTATACATTTTAAATTACATTACACTATTATTTTGAGTTAAACAATATATGCTTTATTTGGTTAAAATGCGCTTTTCATTTCAAAATATTTCAATATTTTTATATATCACTAACTGTAAATTTTATTGGTCCTGCAGGCAGAACAGCAAAAGCAATAGCTCCATTCCAAAACCTTAGCATTTCCGAACTTGAATTGGAAATATCCATTCGAGAATTAAATAAAAATATTGGAGTGAAAAGAACAAAAAAACAATCTGAACAACTTCTGAAGCAAAATCTTTCTGGTGTTTCACGAACTCCAGCTCTTTGCTTTGGCAATGAGTTAAACAAACTTGTTTTGTCAAATCTACACAACTATGAGGTCAAGTCCTATAGAGCCACTCCACGACTTTAAAGGTCATATAAAAAATATTTGGGACGTTCTACCTGAAATACTGAACTTTTCAGAAAAAAAAGTATTCAACGATTGCCTTAAACTGTGTTTTGGTGAAAAGGACAATGTACGAGGGGCTGATTATAGGTTATCTACAATTGTTGTATACAATTCCTTAAAAGAGATCTGTAGACCAAATGTAAAACTATTTTTGCAGAATATCATGGAATTAGTCAAATCTGCATATTTACCATCACAAAACAGGTCACCAAAGGCAATCCTTCGATTATATAACTTAGCATTTCAACATATCCTTCTTTGCCGCTTAATAATCGGAAGTAACCCTAATAAAATTACCAAGAACAAACTGTATGGTATATACTATCATTCAATCACAACACATTTACCAGAAGTTGCACGCATTATTTCCCCAAGTTCACTGCATACTGAAAATGAAGAGCAGATGTTCAGCAAAATCACGCAAATTAGTTTAAATACTTCTTCAAGAAAACTGGAATCAATATGTGATAATAGTATCATTCGAATTCAAGCAGAAAAAATATTTTTAGAAGATATTAATTATAATAAATTGAGGCCATGTACAATTTCTAAAATAACAAAGTTTAGCATAGCAACAGGTAACAATAAAATTTATACTCAAAATTTATATGTATATATTATATATATATATATATATATATATTATATATATATATATATATATATATACATATATAAATTTATAAAAACAAATAAAATACAACTTAATATATATGTGTGTGTTTGTGTGTAAGAGCGACTCTGTGTAACAAAGTAATAACAATAATTCATTTAATTATTAAGATCCATCAGAACCTACAAAGTTTTCTATTTATGGAAAAGAATTACAATTCCATCTTGAGAGAATAAGTGATTTTATGCTGTGTGGTGGAGGAGTTTGGTGGCATTTAGAAAAAAGCAATATTGTTTTTCATGATGGAGAAAGTGATTTTGATTATATGGATATAGGTCCAGATTTAATGAATTTTAACAAAAACAATATACAGTCAATAAAATTAAATTTTAAAAGTTGTTGGGAAGCTTGTATTGCAAAGAAGGTCAACTTGCCCCTTGATCAAGTAAATTGGTTAATGGATGTAAATAATGCTGAAGAACCTATTTCTATATACCATACTTGATTCAAATAAATTTTTGCAAATTAAATCTAAATATTACAAAAAAGAGTTTTTGATATTCATAAATTTGTACAGTAATTGTATTTATTTTACTTGCATAATTCAACAAAAAATATTTTCGAAGCAACTACAAAGTTTACCTTAGAGGAAATTTATGTAATCAAATTTATATATATATATATATATATATATATATATATATATATATATATATATATAAAATAAAATGCAATCTGATATTACACTGATGATCCTATAGACAAGTTGAAGAAAAAATATTAGATCAATATTTTTAACCAATTTATTAATGGTCAGTTTATTAAGAAATTTGAGCATTCTATTTGTAAAATATACTAACATATATTAAAAATGTAAAATATACTAACATATAACAATTCAATAATTATATTAGATTACATATTATTTATAACTATACACTATTTATTATAATATACTATATTATGTATATAGACTTCCATAATCAAACTTGTATCTTTTTTTTATCGTTTGTTACAGCTCTGTTCTTTAAGAACAATGTAAACAAAAACACTGCTCAATGATTTTGTAGAACACACTAAAATACTATTTACATCTAATTTAAGCTATCTATAACCAATTAAAAATATCAAGATTTAATTTATGGGCAATGTATTTGTTATATTGTTCACATTGTATTGTTCACAATGTTCACATTGCAATGTTATAATAGCAAAAGAAACTTTTGATGTCGGACTTTTAAGGTCAAAATATCATCGATATAATTTAAATTAGCGTTTTGGAATACTCCCGCGAGATATGAACGATAAAAAGCCACGTCACCCGCACTCAAACAAAAGAAACCCGAAATTTACGGAGACTGGCCTTAAACTACCTGAGTAAGCTTATTTTCGTTTTTGCACAACGAAAAAAAATAACGAACAGCTCTACAAAATGGAAGGTAAGTAAGTTTTTTCTTTAAACAAATTTATCAACATCCCAACATGTAGTACTTGGAACAGCCAAAGGTATAGTAATTTCGAACAGTCCAGTGCTTGTTTGTAACAGTAAAGGTTGTAAAATAAAGTGCGTCTAACAGTAAAGGTTGGAACAATCCAGTGCTTGGAACAGCCAAAGATCTAGTAGACCAAAAAAAAAATACACTGGATTATTCATAACTGGTGATTTTAATTATCGACACATAAAATGAGACAATGATTGTGGAACAAAACTGAAACAAAACTGCGATATTAGTAAAAATTTATTGATAATTTAAATGAAAACCATTTTATAACGCATAGTTGTGCTATACCAAATCCACCAAATGAAACCTTTTAAGATTTTTTTTAGTCTCTACGTTCATCGGTCAATCTTTCTTCATTTTGTACCATTGATCGTATTTGGGCTTTTTCTAATGGGATTTACAAGGAAATTAAATTACCAACATGGGGTGTATTTAACTTCTTTCTTTCGGATGCTCTTACATCTACGGTAACATAGGGTCTACCGATTCATGCAGGTACACCGACTGATTGGAGCAACCTTTTTACTGCATTAAAGCTTGTTTAGGAAATTAACGTTGCCGTCACAGGGAGTAAAAAACAATTCCGATTCTTGATCTTTAACTCTATTCAAAATGCATGCAGCTACGAAAAAATTAAAAAAATTGTTAAAAAGTACTTTATTGGAAGTACACTTGATTAGATACTGATAAAAGCAGGTGTTTACGTTTACCACCCTTTGACAGATTCTTGATAGAAAACATATGAAACGTGGTATGGAAGCATTCATGATTTTATACCTATCTTTAAACTAATTATGCTTGAATAGTTTCTTGCTTCTTACTCAGAGATTCTTACTCAGAGATTCTTGATGTAATGAAAAAACATGCGCAAGAACTCTCACCAATAATTGATAAGGTGTCTGCACAACAAGGAAGCTTTGAGCAAACGCTGCTGCATTTCTAATTAAATACTATTGTAGAAAAATGCAAGAACTTTGATGACACATTAGTTTAACAAGGCTTTTATTTACTTAACGTTATGTTAATTTATGAAAAATTGCTTAAATAAGATAACAGTATTAAAACTTAGAAGGTAATACTTATGTTATTAATTGTCTGTTGTAGTATTTTCATTCCATCACATCATATGTATTATTTACTGTAATAACTGTGCCTGTATAATCGATAAATTAACTAACATCGGCTTATAATATTAAAAGGAATAGTAACATAATAATATGTACCTTAATCATGCGTATAAGCACTATACATATATACCTTACATAAATATATCTTACGCTACATAAATACTCATATATGTTTAATTATTCAGTCTAGTGTATTATAATTACGAATATTATAATTTTTCAAATTGACCCCCTGTTTGGTAATTTACATAACGTTCTATATCTTATAAAGTAAAAGTTTTCAACATATGTTTTTATATGATTTTGAAAGCTTATTTAACACTCTTTTTAATGATATACAATATTTTCAAAATAATGATTAAATTTTTGCTATTGGGGCTTATTAAGTCATACCACTTGACACAAAAATAAATATGGTTTTTATAAATTTTTTTATGGTTTTTATAAATTTATGGTTTATGGTTTATGGTTTTTATAAATTTTTTATATAATTTAAACTTATTGAAAAACAAAACTCTTTGTACATTTATGAACAAATAACTTTAATGTTAATTAATATAAATAATTATTTTAACAAATTGAAAATTTTAATTTTTGCTAAAAACCGTATATATAAAAACTTATAGTAAATGGAACCTTACTGTTCCCCAATTCACGTCGAACAACACTTTTCATTGGGTTAGGTAAGGGGAACCCATTTGAACCCAATAAAGCTGCTTACTTATTGGCTTGGATGTGAACATCTTTTCTGTTGTTTTTGTATAGAAAATATAAAAACAAAGACAATTAGAGAAACATTGTGTCCCCTACGCAGATAACATATAGTTCATGAAGACTTACCAACTAGTAAAAAAAAAATTGACTGTTGAATGAATTACATGCACACAAAGTTTAATATAATTCAAGAATATACTGTATTTACGGATCATAAAACACGTGTTCAAAAAAAAAAATTCTTTGTTTAATATCAATGTTAGCACAATCATCATCACTGTCCAAATTATTCTCTACATTTGAAAAATTTTCATTTAAAACCAACATTTATTTTATTTTGTGCACTTTATCATATTTCAAGAGCTTCAAGTATTTTCTAACTCACAGAAATATGATAACAATTTAATAAAATTATAAAATAAAATTTGTGAAAAATTTCAAAATATAAACGTATTTTTCATATATAGGTACTGTTGCCTTTTCCGTTATGCAACATCAAGTGATATGAAGGATATCGATTGTCAAAGAGAAGAAATAAAAGTTCGTATCTTAGAATATTTATGTATTTATTTTAAAGGATTTATAGAAAAAGGAAGTTTGAACGAGGAAGCCAAGTATTTGATTAATGTTATAACAGACCCATTGTTAAAAATACCTTTAGATAAGTTATAGTTGTTTTTATAGTTATTATTAATTTAAACTTGATATATGTTTGTGTATGTATGAGTATGTGTGCGTTTTGGTGTCACTCCTTTGATCAGAAATGCTTAATAAAAATTGTATTCTATACAATGTTTTCAAAGTGTCTTTGCCAAATCTTAACATGGCTCTTGTAACAAAAGGTGTAAAATCTAATATCTAGTAATGCATAAAACTGTTACTTTCTTTTTTTAAAACAAAATAAAAAGGATTCATAAATTATATATTTTAAATATCAGGCGCGGATCTAAGGGGTGGCCATTGTGACCATGGCCACAGTTTAAAATCAGATAGATTTATTAGAAAATTTATTTATTGTTTTTCAAAGATCTTTTAGATTTTTTAGAACTAATTATTGAAATATTTTTGAATATATGTTATTGAAAACGAATATAAGCAATTTTAAGACTTTTTTCGTCTAGTGATTAATGATAAACTACGTCACGCTAAATTTAAATTTTAAAAACTTCGCGATAAACATCGCTAAAATCTCTGCAAAAGAGAGTCAAACTCTGCGTGACGTACTGTATGAATAACCCTTAACAGCTTCAGATTTTTTTGCAAGAGGAAAATCCCTGAAAATTTCATTGTCTGTCGTAATTTAATGGCCATAGAGATTCCTGCCATGGCCATAACGGTTCCTATTACAAGTTACTGACGTTTTATTCTATCAATAAATATTCTCAAATAAATAATAAAATATTCATCCTCAACCGTTAAAAATAAAACTTGGCCACACAGTTGTCTTTAACGCGTCCGGATTTAGAAAAATGTTCTGTTAAATAGAAGCTAACAAATTAGGGTTTTTAATTCGCTACCGTGAAATCATCATTAGTACCGATTTCTACATTTCTTTAGAAACTAAGATGACGTGAATTTAATTACTTGATTATTTAAATAATATAAAATACGAATCCTTATTTAAATGAATAATTAGTTGCTTGTGCAATTGAAACCAAACATGCTTTTTGCCAATAATAAGCATAATGTCTTAAATTACAAAACTAGACTCATTAAAGAGCTTTCGGAATTAAATTTAATGTTTCCAAGAATACAGGATTCCTACCGATTTAATACAGATATGATGGATTTTGTACCCTTAACTAAAAGAAATCTTGGTTAAACAGCATTAAGGTATTTTTTGTTTGTTTTAAGCTTTCTAAAAGTTTTATTTAATTATAATATCACAACATGGACCAACATGTTTGATCTATGTTGGATTTTAACTTTATTTATTGGTGTTTAACTAATTATTAACACATTATACTACAGATTTATAGTCTTGATAATGTTTATGATATTGAATTATTTATTATTACACACACATAAACTATAAAATTGATTTAGTCTTTTAATAAGAAATTATGGTGTATACTAAATATAACATTAGTAAATAAAAAAAAAATTATTATAGTTAATCTATTTTTGTTTTGTTATTAATACTACACTATTGTATATTATACTTAATATTCAGTTTCAATATATTTTAGTATTTTTCTCAGGTCTACTAAAAATGGAAATTGTCTATATAGCTCAGTATCTTTGATTTAAAATGGCAGCATACTTCAAAAATTTTAAGATTACTGACGTCAATTAAAATATATGAAAGGATAAATTTTTATGATTTTTTTATTCAACATAGATTTAAAATTCTCAGCTTTCTAAATTTGTTCTTTAATACTGTTTTGTTTAAATGCACTGACAGTTTTTCAACAATTAACGATAATATGACTTCTGAAATTCTTTTAAAAGAAGCTTTTTTAAATTGTTTTAATAAAACATGTTATCTTTCATTTGCCTAATAGCATATCTTTTATTGTACATTGTTTTAATAAAACATGTTATCTTTCATTTGCCTAATAGCAATATCTAATGTTATAAAGCAGCCTATTGAGTCTATCTATGCTGAAATTAGTTTTTAAAAGTAAATGATAGTTTTTTTAATACCCTTATAAAGCTTGCATCCAAAAATTAAATTGTCCAAATAATATTTTGTTGTGCAATTTAGATAAAACAAAAAACAAGTGTTTTATGTTTTAAGCCAAATTATTTTGTGGCACTGGTAAAAGATCTTCCTAAAAAACGACTAGCTGTTGTTATGAGTGATTTAAATTTACTCAGTTTAAAAAAAAACAAAATTTTTTAAGTCAAGTTTTCCACCTACAGATAACAAAATACAAAAACCAATTCTAAACAATTCTAAGAACACTTTAGATAAGTCTGATATTTGTAATAAGTCAATTAAAACTAGAGTATTTATCTCAAACAGATGCTAACAACAGTGATAAAAACACTCTTGAATCTAATGTTCCACTAAAGGAAAACAACGTTGTTGACATTTTATTTAATTAAATACAAATTAGTTTATTAAATACAAATCAGTTAGCATCTTATTTAAACTAAAGAACATTTAAATTAAAATAAAATCATGAACAAATGATAATGAACTGTTAAATCTAATAAATCTAATAAATAATGTCTAAGTTCCAGATAAATCGTTCCAATTTTCTTTAACAGGTAAAAGTAGAACAAGACCTTTTTTGCTAAAATGGTTAGATGACTTTTCTTTGCTGACTTTATAATTTTACTCTAAAATTAAAGATGGTGCATATTGCATATTGTCTTCCATGTACATTTTTTGGTACAAACGTCCCAAACATATATGCATTATGTAAATTTTTTAAAGAACCATTCAATACTTGACGTAATGCTATAAAAATTTTAAACGATCATGAAAAAAATGTTGACAGATTACATTTCAATCCACACATTGTTATAATATGCTTTTATCCAGAACTAAAATTAACACTTTTTTAATTGAAGTTTTTCAAGATATTTCTAGAAAGTAACGTATAAAAAAAAAAAAAAAAAAAGCTTGAGTCAATTGTTAAGACTATAATATTTTTTGGTTGAAATGATATACCTCTACGAGGTCATAGAGACGAAGAAAACATCAAGAAGAATTGGAGAATCTCCAAAACTTACAGGGATAGACAATTTTATAGAGCTTTTAAACTTTAGAGTTGATGCAAGTAAATTTAATTATAAAGGAGCATCTTCTCTCTGCCCTTAAAAATTCTACATATATTTCAAAGACCGATCAAAACGAGTTATTTAAGTGTTTTGGAAAGGCAATTTAAAAAAATTTATTAAATATTAAAAAAATATAAAATATTAAAAAAAGGAAGTAATTTCCCATTATTGCACACGAGGCTTCAGATTGTGCAACAATAGAACAATTTTCTATTGTCTAGGTCATGTTGACTTGAACAGATATATTAAGGAATATTTTTATTTTACATTTTTTGAATGCAAAACAGGAATAAGTGGTTTAAGCATAGCTACCAACATTCTTGAAATTATAAAAGAATTTGGTTTATATATAAGAAAATGCAGAGGCCAGTCTTATGATGGAGCCTTATGAGTCTTATTATGGATTTGTCCCCTGTGCCTCACATAAACTTAGTTTAGTTGTTGGATAAAGTTGCCAAATCAAGTAAATAGTTTACTTTAAAGCTAGTTTAGTTTAGAATTAGTTTATTTTAAAGTTAAAGTCTTATTTTTTAAACTTTTCTCCTAAAAGAAGGAATTCTTAGGAAAAAAAACTTTCTTCCTGGTCAAGCAATACTTACTGACACATGTCGAACGTGGTGGGTACAAAAGCTTTGTAGACTTGGTTTTTTGAAAGTTATTCTAAAGTTTTTTCTGCTTTTAAAGAAATAAAGGACAATAATTTAAAAAAGTACAATAGTGAAACATTTTCAAAACCATCTTCTTTAGTGAAGTTTTTGACAGTTTTTTTAGTTTTAACTAAACAACTAATGGATTACTTTTATGGAATATCTGTCACCCTTGAAAATAAATCTTTAGATATTTCCCAGCAACCGAATGAAATTCAAAATTTGACTAATCGTTTAAAAGAAATACAAAGAAATGCTGATGCTTACCATAACAAATGGTATAAAATTGCTCTCGCATTGGCTAAACATTTGATATTGATGGAAAAAAACCTATAACATGATGTGTTCAAAAGCATACAGATAATTAAATTTATGATACTGTAATTGATCGTTAAAATTTTCTATTACATTGCTTCTTCTTTACCATCTTCTTAATGAGCTAGAAAATAGGTTTGATATTGAGAGCTTAATTGTTTATAATGGTCTTTGTGCTATATCTGCTAGTTTAACAAAGTAATTTTTTAGATATTGTCCATGAAAAGAAAAGTTCCCAATTTTTTTGAATTTTTTTAAATCTGGTCTTCCTCATCACTCATCAATTAATGCTGAATTAGAGGATATTTTAGAATGAAAAGACAGATTTACCACCTACTATTTTAGATACGTTTAAGTTTATGAACATGACAGGCTTTCCAAACATTTTAGAGGAATTTCATATACTTGCTACAATACCAATCACAACTTGTGAGTGTGAAAGGTCAATTCTACTCTTAGGAGAATAAAAACTTACACGAGAGTACCATGTCAGAAAATAGATTGAATGGACTTACTTTAAAATCTATTTATGTTATTGAATTATTTGCCTCAAATGAGACAAAAAATTATAATTTCTCAGTAATTAACTTCGCTACTGTTTTAAAAGTATCTCGTAAATGTAAATAATTTCTCAATAGAAAAATATTTCTACTCATTGTTTTAAACATGTAAACTGAAAAAAAGTATTTTTTATTAGCAAATTATTACTATTGATTGTTTTATATAAACTGTGAATCTCATACTTCATTTGCTATATCTTGTAATTCCTAATGTTGAAAGTGTTTTCATGTGATTTAGGTTGTTACTTTTTTAGTTGCTTTATTTGTTGTATTATATTTTGACTTATTTATTTATTCAAATTTATATAAAAAAAAAAAGTAAAAAAAAAATTATAAAATGTTTTAAAAATATTTGTACATAGCTGCCAACAGATTTCAATTACAAATAAAAAGTGAAATATCTAGATTACAAGTCACTTCTCCACGTAAAGCTATTACTACTGGATAAGATTAAATTATGATATAATTTTTGTAAGTCTATGTATATAATATGAATAATCTGTTATTAATTTTAATTATTGATTCCTTATCAAAAAATTCAGAACATCGACATCGACGAGACAAAACATCGCACATTTCGTCTACAACGAATCAATCACGTTTCAAGCGTGAAAACTATTATACTTATTGTAATAATGGCGCTTTCAGATTGGTAAATCTAGAGTAGTTAAATACAGTAGGTTAGTCTTCCTACGTATTAGGTCTAAAAAAATGATACATAATGAAAAAAATGATACAAATGTGTGGCCAAATCTGGGTTCGCCGTTCGCGAACGCAGATTTGGCCACACAGTTACAAATTTCTGGATCCGCGCTTGAATATACTTATAGTTAAGCCAAATTAACAGTGTAATGGCAAAAAAATCATTAAGAAAGTTCAGGGGGCCTTGCACAAAAAAAGGCATAATTTATCAAAATTGCTACTTTTGTTTTAAAATATATCTTCGAATACTCTTAGAAGTTATCTTTACACTTTACATTTTATTCTGTTTCATATATTTAACAACATAGGTTTTTAAAAATTGCAGCGACGACTTTTGAGTGTTGCACAAAAAAAAACAAAAAAAAAACAGTTGTTGAACAGTGTAGTGACAAGCCTATCATGGAAAAAGTTTAATTCGAAATCATGTGGATAAATTGCTTAAAGTAGTTGCTTCTTTTATTCTAAATATAACTTCTAATTATCTTATTAGTTATCGTAATAGTTTATATATTATTCAAATGACATATTTTTATTAACATAGTTTTAAACTTATAGTTTTTCTTTATAATTAATAAAGTATTATTAATTTACACCTGGAATATTATTGTGATTATATTAAGTATAATATTTTACAAAATTACTCGTTTGACTATTAAGATTTAAATAATTTATTAGGAAGTCCTCAATGCTTGAGTTCTGCAATGTTATTTCAAAGCTTGTTTATGACGAAGGATCATTTGAAACTGATGTGTATTAAAAAGAGCAACTAATGTAAGTAAAAAGTATAAAAAAACTTTTTAATAAATTTGCTCAATACTGCTACAGTTTTTGTTATAAAAGACAAAATGAAGCTTTTAAATATGTTTTCTGATTTCAGATTTTTTTTCTTATAAAAAATTTTTTTGCAATTGCATTTAAAAACTTTGTAAATAGGCTAGTTAAAATTTGTATTACATTTTCTTTTATCGTATAAAAAGAATATATATAATTGAATTGGTTCATATGGATTTTATTACGTTAAAAACTGTTTACCAATCGATTCATTGCCCAACAATACAACATAAAAGTATTTTAAAATGTCATAATCAAAACAAACCCCGAGAAAATGCAACTTAGACCTTCTTTTATTGACAGAAAAAAGTGCTGAAAATAAAATAAACAACAATACTTTTTTCACCATTAATATATAGGTAAAGGTATTAAGGGGCGAATTAAGTTATTGAGAATAGCAAATTCGGTAAAAATTTCAAGTCTTTAAATTTTTTTTTCTCCAAAAAACTGGTAAACTCCGTTTTTATGGATGAAGCTACTGTTAATCTAGCTAGATTATTCAATGTATTGCGTATTTGTATTTTCATAGCAAAAATACAATATTTACTTAAATACAATAACAAAAAAAGATTTACTAAATACAGGATTTAGTATTAATTTAATTAAATATTAATATTTAATATCAATTTAATATAAAAAAATTTGAAAGGAAATACAATTAGGTTAAATAAAGTATATCAAATATCAACTAACGGGTGTTCACTTGAAATCCGGACTGACTTTAAGTCAATATAAATCTGACATAATGTATTGCAATTGTACCATGTGATACATTATTTTAAAGCGTTTAAATTTAGCTTTAATATGCTACATTTATATTTAGATTGAATGATTATTCAAATTGAAAATGAAACCTAAACAAGACGACACTCGAAAACGTGTGTACAACTTCTATATTGAAAATAAAGAAAAAGGAAAAAAGTACACCGTAGATCATTTTGAAAAAGAAAAAATTGCCAGATCGACCATCTATGATATAATTAAACGTGCTGATGATGACTCTGGATATCTTAGACGCCCTGGTTCAGGAAAAAAAGCTCTAAAAATGACCCAAAAATAAGTACAAGCGTTAAAATCAATGTTTGATCATTATGATGACGTTTCTTATAAGAAAGCAGGTAGAAAATTTAGAATATCAGCTTCTTATGCCCATAAAATTATTCAGACAAAATCAAAGATCAAGAAAAGAAAGAAGAAAAAGATTCCACATCGAACTGATGATCAAAAACTGATGGCAAAAACAAAGTGTGGTAGATTATATCGAGCTTTTAGCAAATTTGATCGGATCATTGATGATGAATCTTATTTTACTCTTTCTCATATCAATCAACGGAAATGATAACTTCTACACAAGTGACATAAACCTCTGCCCATCTAGTGTTAAATATTATACAAAGCGAAAGTATGAACCCAAGCTCCTGGTCTGGGTAGCCTTTTCTGTAAAAGGATTGTCAAAAATTCTAATCCGTCAAAGTGGTCTGCAATCAATCAAAAAATCTACTAAGAAGATTGTATTAAGAAACGTCTCATTCTTTTTATTAAAGAGCATCATCAAGACAGTCAATTCGTATTTTGGCCAGATCTGGCGACGTCTCATTATGCTAAATCTGTTCAAGCTTATTTAACTGGACAAAACGTCAGAAGATTACCCTGCAAATGTACCAGAAGCAAGACCTATTGAGGATTTTTGGTCAATAGTAAAAGGTTTAGTTTACAAGGATAATTGGCAAGCAGAAAATTTAGAACAACTAAGGAAAAGGATAGTGTATTGCTTCAGCAAAGTTGATATCAATCTTGTTCAAGAGTTTGCAAAGGGTATTTTATCAAGAATTGATTCTATGAGAAGAAAAAATTTAATAATTGAAAATCAATAAAGTATTATATTATAGAGAATTAAATGCTGATTTTAAATCATATTTTATTTTTTTAAGTTGATAAAAAATAAGGGAGTTATGACCCTTTAAAGTCAGTCCGGATTTTAAGTGAACACCCGTTATATCATACTTTTATGAAGTTGATATTTATGTATGTAGCTTAGATAATCAAAGCTACATCGAGCCACAAGCTTCATCTTACTACGAACGTACTATGTATATTTGTGAAGTGTTTATAAATATACGAAAGTATTGATGCTAGCTTAACTTAAACTCTATTATAATTTTCAATTTGAATTTAAAATTTAAGCGGGTTTTTTTAAACACGTGAAACTTGACGAGGAAGAGTTGAAAAACTTAGTTTTACCGCAATCTCTGATTTTATATTTCTTCTATAATAAAATATAGCAATGTTTAGAAAAAATTTTTATTTTATGTTAAAACCTTTTAATCATTGAAATAAAAAAATATAATTCCTTCGAAACATATCTCTTCTTTTACTTAGTGCCGTAGCATAGCAGGCAGACAGGCACTTCCTCAAACCTACCTTTACGGACCCTAAATTTTAAATACCTTTGATTATTAGGTATTAATTAAAAAAAAAAGATCCTCGAATTTAGCAAAAGGCCTTCTAAAATACAAAAAATGGTCCCTAATTTTGCGGTTTTCACCCCAACCGGATTATGGGGGCCATAGCGTAGCCTAGTTATGGCTTTGCCTTAAGAAACTTATTCAATTAAAACATTCCAACGTCTTCAGGTAAATATTTTTATAAACAATATAAGCGTTATAACATTTTCAGGTAATTATTTTTAAATGCGTTACTTGTTTTTCCCACTGTTAGAATCTGACTCAGTTAGCAACATTCAGCTTCCAAAATCGGCTAACAATAAAAGTATAAAATAACTAAAAATATTTATAACAATAATTATAAATATATATTGAAATAAATAATAAATGGAATGAAAAAAACGATATCAAAAACCAAGAAATATTAAAATAAAAACAAAATATAATATTGTTTACAACGCTTATAAATACATAACATTCTTAGAATATTCCAGCGTGGTATTATTTGTTATTATCAGTGGCGGTTAGTTATTATAAGCCTGCAAAAATTTTACGATGGAAGTAAAGGTTTGAAGAATAAAAGAAACTATTACATAACTATGGCTTTGAGACTTTAATGACTTCAATTTGCCAAAATGAAGTTCTAATTTCCAATCATTTTGAGTAAATTGAAAAGGTTTAAAAACTATTTAAATTAAAGTTTAAAATATATTAAATTGAAAGCGTAGTAGATCTAGTGAACTTAACATTTCAAAATATGGAAGCTTTTTTTTTTACCAAAAACTAAAGATAACCATTGTAAATTAGATACTGTTTTGAATTGGGAAAAATAATTTAATTTAAAGTTTGAGTACGGTATCGAGGGAAATGATGATGATGATGTAAGGTTACGCTGCTTGCTTTGCAAGCAATATGAATCTCGTATTAAACATTGTCTATTTCGTGGAATCGCCCTGGAACTCCGTCAATTAAAAAAGACGAGTCATTGCAATAGTAAACTACATAAGGAAGCACATTTCATTGATTTTCGGAGTAAATCGGGTGCAATAGGTTTTAAAAAATATATAAATAAATACACTGATATTAAAAAAGTGCTAAAAGAAATGGGTGAAAAAAACGTGACTCACTAAAAAACAATTTAATGCAATTTCTACTTGGCAAAAAAAGAACGTCTATTTGCCAATTTCCCTGATTTGCTAGAGCTAATTAAAAAAAAACGTTGATCTTTTAAGTGTATATTTGATATTGCTACACTAAAACAGGTATTAGTGCATGTGGAATTAGTGTTTTTTTTTTTAAAAGTTCATCTTTTATAATACTTTATCTAAATGTTCTTGCACCGCTGAGCCACTTGAATGTTAGTTTGTTAGGCAATATTTCAAAAGGGCAAACTATTTTAACAAACTACAAAATATTAACTGAAAGTATAATCGAACAAGATGGCAATTTTATTTATCAAAACATTCCTTTAAAAAATTTTAATAAAACTAATGCATCGGTGCAACACAATTATACTTATATAATGAATAGTTTAACAACTAGTATTGATTTACGTTTCAAAGATATTAAGGTATCTCCTTTATTTTTAATTTATTTTTTCTTTTGAAGTTTTCTTTTCGGACAATAAACCCTGTGATTACATTTGGTGATAAAGAAATAACAGCAATGATTTCACATTTTAAAGACCCCCTAAAAAATGGAGGGTGTGAAACTAATTATATTTTTATTGAGTGGATTGTTATAAAAAGTTATACTTTTCAATGTTAAAAAACTCGTGAATGGTGAATATTATTTGAAAACGTCGAAAAAATATTTGCATCAAGTATAATTATTGCTGAATGCAGAAATGTGTTAGACGTATTTAAGCTGCTTTTACTTAACCATTTACAAACGCTAAAGTAGAACGTATGTTTTCCCGCATTAAGAGAGTAAAATCGGATTGGAGAAACGAACTCGTAATCGTCTTGAATCTTTTTTACGATTAGGCAAAAAAGGATGCAACATCGAGAAATTTTACCCAAACCCTGCTTTGGATGCATGGTATAAAGATAAAATAAGAAGACTATCTGCTGCTCCTCATCGCTATCCGGAAAAACGAAAAAAATCGATGACGATGCAGATGAATCGACCTTTCTCTATTAACAATATCAGATTTAGAAAGTGAAAGAGATAACTCCGATGTATAAACTTATTTTGCAATTTTTTTTCATGAAAATACGTATTGAGTTTATTATTAAAGTATATTATATATTAAAAACCGTCATCGAAATGCACTTTAAAGTCGTAAAAACATAAAAGTCTTTAAAAATAAAATATATGCGTATATGGTTTAGCAAAGTTTGGTAATTGTTTTTTTTTATATTTGGAAAATTTTAAACCACAACTTTTTTTAAGTTTCATATCCTTTTCATTTATAATAAATTACATAAACAAATAATATAAAAGTTGTTAAATAATCTATAAAAGTTGTTATATATTCTATAAAATTATAAATATATAATTTAAAAAAGACAAGAAAAATATTGTTACTTTAAATTAAAAACTATTTTATAATATATATATATATATATATATATATATATATATATATATATATATATATATATATATATATATATATCTTAACACAAAATTTCTATAATTTACTTATTTTAATTAATAAACATAACAAAACAATAATCAAAATAAATCTCAAAATTGTATTGAATCTAGAAAAATTGCAAAACTTCAGAAAGGTTTACAACAATGAATCTCTAAAATCCATAATTTGTAAAACTGTTTCGAATGGTTTGAAAAATGTTTTTCAAGAAAAAAAAAATTCGAAGACAAGAAACTTTTATGGAAGTTTTAATTCGCGATCTCTTTATTCGCCCCTTGGATATATATATATATATATATATATATATATATATATATATATATATATATATATATATATATATATATATATTTGTTTATATAAATTTAGTTTTATGAAAATAAAATTGAAATAAATTATTAAATTTTTTTTTTTTGACAAATGTCAAAAATGGCGCGTACTAAAAAAATGTCAAAAACCGAATCTTACGATTTGAGACGTTTAAAAAGCATATATGGACGTCACGGTGAAGTTAAAGCAAATCAGAGGTTAAAATTAGGTAGACAACCGGAGGTGATTGTTAACAAGTTAGATTGCAAAACTGTGTGGTACGAAAGGAGAGCGACAAAACAAAAGTACAAACGAACAAAAAGCAATATCAGATTAGGCGTGGCTGGTTATCCGGTAATTAAATGGGTTTAAGGACTGAAGTTCCCGAAAAACGGTTCTTCGGTATTTTTCGGGGAATCGAAAGGAATCGAAGGTTTTGGTTCCTTATCAGGATAGGAATCGAAAAGAGCCGAAGGTATCGGTTCCTTATAAAAAAGGAATCGAAAAGAACCGAAGTTATGGGTTCCTTATCAAAATATGAATCGAAAAGAATCTAAGTTATCGGTTCTTTATCAGAATAGGAATCGAAAAGAACCGTAAATTCATTACTTACCTTTTTTTTAATAATATACTTCTGTTATAATCAATATTTTCGATGCTTTTCAATATTTTTAATATTTTCGGTAATTTCGATTCTTTGTAATAAAAACGGTAAATTTCAATTATTAATTAAAAATCGTTTTTATTGTAAAGAATCGTTTTTATTACAAATACGTTTTAATAATGGCGTGCAAAATTAAATTCAAATTCGTACAAATTTAATTTCCCTCCTCTAAGGGATTAATTAAAAAATCGTTTTTATTGTAAAGAATCGTTTTTATTACAAATACGTTTTAATAATGGCGTGCGAAATTAAATTCAAATTCATTCAAATTTAATTTCCCTCCCCTAAGGGATTCCCCTTTACCAGTATAGATAGTGGGGTTTTGTGAAAATCTAATCCGTTACAATTTATTGTTTCACAAACAACTCTTTACAACAATTTACAATAATGTCTCAAGTTAATAATGCAATTTGGAATTACTTTACTAAACTACCAGAAGTGACAGTGAATTCTGACACCAAAAAGAAAACTTATAAATCAAGTTGTAATCAATGTCAAGCAGTGTTAACTTGCTGCCATGGAAGTACATCAGGAATGAGTAAACATTTAAGGTAAATAATTTTTTCGGTAATTTCGATTCTTTTCAATATTTTCAGAATTTTTGCAATTTAAATTAATATAAAAAAATAACAATAGTTCTGAATAATTAAATAAACATAAGCACTGATTATTATTTATTATACAGTAACAGCTAACAGTAATACTGTTTGTTACATTTAATTTAATATTGCGCCATCTATAGGAGTTATTTCAATTTTTTCGATTCTTTTCAATATTTTCAATTATTTCGGCAATTTCGATTCCTATCCCTATAATTATTTAATTTAAATCTTTTTTTATACAGATCTCAGCATCCCATTCAAGCCAAAGCTTATATTAAGGCAAATAATGACAAGGTAGTGCAACTGGCTGCTGACAGGGAGCAAGTTGAAAAGGAGCTTGATAGATCTTCAAGTTTGAGAGGTTTCTTTCCAGCCACAACCACTAGTAAAAAAAGACTGGATAACCTTAGTAAAAAGTCTCCACCATCCAGTCAGCAAGGTGATCATGAAAAACTTCAAGTAACTCTGGATGAGTATGTTAAGGTGAGAAAAATATTGAAATTTTTTAGTAGCTCAAATAATCGTTTTTATAACATTTTTCCGTTTTTATTTGAAAATATTCGAATCAAAATCAAGCCCAAATTGATAAATTGAGAAAAAATAATTCTTCAAAAAAAACTCGGATCTTTTAGGCGCCGTTTGGGCCATGCAGAAAATATTTTTTTTCTCAATTTACCAATTTGGGCTTGATTTTTATGAAAATAATGTTAGAAATCTATTTTTATATTAAATTAGAAACTTTTGTGCCCTTTTCCAAATTTATAATATACTATAAAGCTTAATAACTCTGTAAATTAATAAAAAGTTAAATTTCCACACTAGACAAACAATTTTAATGATTCCAAATTAATGTCCTTTTTGCTCTAAATCTCAATATTAACAAAGTTATTGAGGTTTAAAGTTTTTGATTTGACCTGTCACCTAACACGTGCATGTAGATTTAGTAAACACGTGTTTTTCAAACGTTTCAAAACTTTAAAGGCTTTTAACTTTAAACTTCTTTGTTTTAATAGATAGTGATTAGCACTGTCTCTAGAAACTGCAACAACTTACCCATATTTATTAGGTTGTCAGGTCTTGTTTAACGTAATTTCGATTCCTTGCGGTAATTGCAGTAATTTCGATTATTACGATTCCTTTCGATATTTAACATTTTTTTATTATTTCAGTAACAAAATGGGATTCACAAAGCAGATGTCAGCTTGATTTTGATACAGTTCTCACTCTGGCCTGCATCATGTCAAATCTTCCTTTCAATATTGTGGAAACTCCAGGAATGAAGTTGCTCTTGAACTATTTGGCACCAAAAGCAATCATAAAAACACCAAAAACACTTGCTACAACAAAGCTTGACATGATTCATCGTAATGTTGAAAAGGCAATAACCAATCAACTTGAGGAAGAAGTACCATAATGTGAAAATGTAGCTTTTACATCAGATGATTGGACTGCAAAAAATGGTGATCCTTTTGAATCTCTCACACTCACGCTATGGCAAGGAAGTACTTGTGTCCACCAGTGACTTCATGCTCTTCAGAAAGGCTATTTTCATTAGAAGGAAATATTATTAGAGATAAAAGACACAATATGAAGCCAGAGACCCTTCAAAAAAATAATGTTCATAAAAGAAAACTCTCCACTAGTCAAATCAAAAATAAGGTCCTGGGACAAAAAATGCTCTGGTGAACCAGGCTATCAGTTTCAACCTCTACCATCCACCTCTCAAGATCAATCTCTACCATCCACCTCTCAAGATCAACCTCTATCATCAACTTCACAGACTCAACCTCTACCATCACCTTCTCAGACTCAACCTCAACCATCTCCATACACACTAACCCAATTAACCAAACAGAAAAAAATGAAAAGTTTTTTGAAACCAAATGAATCAGTCTCAAAGTCTACTACAAAGAGCTAAAAAAAGGAAACTGTACTTGAATCACTAATGAAAAAATCACCAATGAAAATAAACCCTATATATGATGCATCTAAAGATTTATTTAATACTGAAGCTAGTGATAGTTCTACTAGCGTAGCTTATAGCAGTGCTAGTAGTAGTCGCAATGGCAGCAAGGACAGTGTCACTGATCTCACTGATAGTGATTTAGAATAACTGTATTTTTCAACTGTATTTCAACTGTATTATTGAAAATAAAAATTAAAAAAATTCAAGTTTTTCAATTCTGAGTAACAATTTCGATTCTTTGTAGCATTTTCGATTTGTTGCGATATTTCCCGCTAAGAACCGATATTGTAACCAAAATTTTCGGTAATTTCGATTATTGCCTAAAATTAGGAATCAAAAAGAACCGAAGTTATCGGTTCTTATCAGAATCGGAATCGAAATTTACCGTAATAACGATTCTTGCCTAAAATAAGGAATCGAAAAGAACCGAAGTTATCAGTTTCTTTTCAAATTATGAACCGAAATTTACCGAAGAAACCGTTTTTCGGTAATTCCAGTCTCTAAATGGGTTCTAACAAAAAGGTATACAAAAATTTTTAAAAAATTAAAAAAAAAAATCTTTAAAAAAAAATCTATGAAAAAAACTTTTCTTCAAAGTTTTTTAGTTGATTTTACATTTTAAAAATTTTTTATTTAAAAAAAAAAAAATTTTTTAATAGTTTTAAATAAATTTTTTAAAAACTTTGAGCATCTATTATTAGCGTAATATAACCTTTTTCGATTTCAAGAATAAATTTTTATCAATTTCAAAAATAAATTTTTTTCAATAATTTTATTATATCTTTTTCTTGATTTCTTGAATTTTCAATTTTATAATCATTTTGAGCCAACGCTCCAGTCCGTCGTGTATGAAATAAACATCTTCGGGTTTACAACATACTTTGTCAATTTTGTCAACATATAATTAATTCTATCCTCAATTTAAGTAGTAGAAATTTACAGCTAAAAAAAGAAAAAACTAAGTAGTAGAAAAAACTAGTAGTAGAAATAGACTATATAAATAAACTAGTAGTAGAAATAGACTATATAAATAAACTAGTAGTTGAAAAAACTAGTAGTAGAAAAAACTAGTAGTAGAAAAGTAAAAAAAACTAAGTAGCAGAAAAAAAGTAGTAGAAATTTACAGCTAACAACAACTCAAAAATGGATAAAAACTACGCTTGCTAAATATAATGCAAACGAATGATTAGAGATATCAAATGGTGGAATTTATGTTACAGCATTAAAATGTAAAAAGTAAAAGAATGGATGTAAGTGAACGAAACGATAAATTAATCAACCTGCAGAAAGAAATGCGGCAAACTAACATTTTATTAAGCCTGAAAATCTTGATCACGAAAGATTTAAACTTAACTCGAAAAAAATTTGAGGTAGCATACTTCATTTCTAAAGAGCTACCACTTAGCGTATACCCAAAAATACTATGCTTGGAAGAAAATCATGGTGTAGAGTTTGGTCAAGCGTATAGAATTAAAGTAACTTGCGGAACTTTTATTGACTATATAGGATTGAGTTTATCAAATAATCTTAAAAATAAATTATTAACACACGAAATTATTGCAGTATTTTAATTGATGCATCAACCGATGTTTCTGTAATTGAAAAAGAAGCTATTTTTATTAGTAGTTTTGATCCAACTCCTATAGGAAAGACCGAAATATGCGTTGAATGTTCTTTCCTTTCTATTTCTGATCTTGAATATGGAACATCTGTCAATTTCAAATGCGAACTGGAAGGTTACTACTTTATTACGTAAGACTTTTTTATGTTTTTTTATATAAATAACAAAGTTTTAAGTTACCGCCTTTTAATTTTTTTTTTTTTTTGACGATGAACGTTTGCCAGACAATGTTATTAGTCGACTCGCTGAAAACACGAGCGCTTTGTTATAAATTGATAAACTGGTTACGAAACTGAAGGTAACCAAATTCAAATCAGGGTACACAAAAAAAGAACTTTACAATTATTAAGGAAGACCTCATGGGCAAATCAAATAGAAAAAAGATTGAATTACAAAATAAACGTTAAACAGGTTGAAAGCATCAAAAAAGCAATAAAAAGAAAAAAAAAGAGCAAACACCTTTTAGCAATAATGAAGAACCGATGATTTAAATCAAATAAGAAGAGTCAGAAGATTTAGTTTTTGAATAGTATACATTATATTTCTTTTTTAATAAATCACTATAAATTTTACAAATTTTTATAAAATGCTCGTTTCTGTTTGAATGACAAATGCAAATATTTAAATATTTACATATTTCATTAGATGGCTATGCAACGAGTTGGTCGTGGACGTCTAAGTGCCCCAACGACTATTGCTGGAGTTGAGGAAATCATTCCTGAAAAAGTTGTGTTAAATAAAAACCACAAAGAGAAAACTATGTGCTTTGAAGTGGCTAGCAAAGCGTAGAATTAAAAAAATACGTGGAGTGCAACAATTATCAACAGCCGTTTAGTTTAAACGCATATAAAGATGCTGAGGATGCTTTTCGTTGGTACTGCAAGGGGTGCAAACAAAAGCAAAGTGTTAGAGAAGTTTTTTTTTAAGCATAAGTAGGCTACCACTACAAAAGTTAATTTACTATATTTATGGCTGGAGTCGAAATATGCCTCAAAAAGAAATGCAATACGAAGCCGGTATAAACGACGCTGATCGGGCCAACTTTTGACGCGATGTTTGCGAAGTTGAACTAGAAACAAATCCTGCAGTTATTGGTAGTATCAACGCTGACCGGACACAGATTGTAGTTGAAATTGACGAATCAAAGTTTTTTCATTGCAAATACCATTGCGGGCAATGGCGACCAGGTCATTGGGTGTTTGGTGGGATTGAAAGAATATCGCGGAAGTGTTTATTAGTAGAAGTACCAGATAGGTCTGCTGAAAATCTCCAAAACGTAATCTTAGAATTTATTTTGCCTGGAAGTAATATCGTTTCAGACGGATGGGCATCTTATGCTAGGATTGAAAGGCTGAATAATGGAATTTATTCTCATGCTGTTGTTATTCATGAACGTCACTTAGTTGATCCGTTAGAGATAACGAAATCCATACTCAAAATATCGAAAACTTAAGGATGCGCGCCTAGTGAAAACTGCAACATCAGTTCGGAACTTATGATAATTTATTTTTAATTTAATTTAATTAAAAAACTTTATTTTTTGTTGATGGTTACAATAGTTTTAACAGAAATAAAACTAATTAAAATCCCTTTTTAAATATTTAGAAGCTTTAGATGATGACTTAATGTTTAGTAAGTCACTTTTATTTTATTTTTATTTGTTCAGTAATTCGATTTTAGTCGTCTTTATTTATTCATTAACTCGCCGATTTTGTTTTTATTTGTTAACTTGCTTTCCATATACTTTACTTTTTGCTTTAACTTAAACCACATTTTTTTTAAGTTATCTGTTTATTTGTTTATTTTTAATACTGAACATTTATTTAGTAGTGCAGCCTGGTAAGAATTTTTTCTATACTTTTTAATAGGCCCTAAAACCTATTTTGTATTTGTTGTGCCATTCATACCATGTTTTTTTACTTTTACTTAATTTTTATTCTGTTGTATTTTTTAAGCAGATACAAAACAACAACCACATTCTGGAAATAAGGAAACCTTTTGTTTCAATTTATTTATATCTTTTTTTAAAAAGTTCCTAATGTTTTGTCGTTTTCTTTTTCTTAACTAATGTATATTTTTAAATCTGTATTTATTTTTTACTAGAACCCCAACAACAACTACAATCAGATAAGATTTTTATTTTAATGTATTTAAAGTCTGTTTTTTTAAAAATTTTAAAAAAGATTTATATTTATGGGTGTTTATTTTTAATACTAGACATTTTTAATTTGTAGTGCAACAACAACTTGGTAAGAAATTAATTTCATACGTTTTTAAATAATCTCTTTTATAAAAAACCTATTTTTATTTGTTGTGCTGTTGATATCAGTTTGTTTTCCTTTTACTTAATTATTATTATTTTTATCTCTTTTATCTAACTAGAAACGCAACAATTACAATATGGTAAGAAAAAAACCTTTTGTTTTATTGTATGTAAATCTTTTTTTAAAAAGTGCTTAATAACTTGTGTTTTTTCTTTTTCTTTACTGCTGTATTTTTTTTAAATCTGTATTAATTTTTTAGCTTTATTTTCAACCACAACAACAACAACAACAACCACAATCATGTAAGAAAAAACTAAACTTTTTTTTCAGTGTTTTGTTATTACCAATTAGTTTTTTATTTACTTAAATTTTCTAATTTTAAAATTTTTATAGAAATAAAATGTATAAGTACAAGTGTTATTTTTTTTTTATAGTGAACTTTCAATAAATGTTTTGTAAGTTTCGATTTTCAAATTTTTTTTTAAATTATTAGTTTATAATTATTATGTTTATAATTATTATGTTTATAATTATTATGTTTATAATTTATTAAAGCTATTTTTGATTGTGTCATAATCAATAGCTCATTTTATTTTAGTGCAATCTATGGAAGAAATGTGTAAGATTTTAGTTTATATTGTATATTAAACTTTTTGTTTCTCAATGTAATTTTTCATATTGTAATTTTATTTCTAATTGTAAATTTTCTTATTGAAATGTTTCATTTAATTTTTTATAATATCACTTTACATAGAAAATGTTAATAAAATTGTTTTTTCTCTTTAGTTAATAATTTCTTAAGAAAGATGGAGGAGCAATCCTGTATGAAAATATCTCTAACTTTATATTTTTATAACATGGCTCTTTCCAAAAAATTATTGATTATACACATACATATGGCGGTGGTATCACAAGAACATATTATGTAAACATTTTATTTGAAAATATAAAAGAATTTAGCTTCTTTTTTATTGAATAGTTTCTTTTGTATTAAGAAATCATAGAATTTTTGATGAAATATAGCCCGAACACCATCATAGTCGATGGCAGCAGTTGTTACAACCCTTGGTAATTTTATATTATTATTAGAATAATTATTAGTAATTGTTAATATTTTATTTAGTTAATTTTTTTATTTAATACTTTATCAGCAACAATAACAACAACAACAACAACCAGTACATCATCAGCTATAAGTGCAGCTGCTGCTGTTAAGTTAATTTTTAGTTTTATATTTCATTAGTATGAATACTGCGTTATTATTATGTAACTGTGTAAAATGTGATGTTTACTTATTTTTTTAAATTCTTAATTACTTGTTTATCTTTATAATATTGTATAAGATTCAATTTTTATCTTTTTAATATTGTAAAAGATTCAATTTTGTTTCGTTAATATTGCATAGGATTTATTTTGTTACTTTAATTATTTTAGAATTGTCTTAGAATTATTTTAGAATTTAAAGGAGGCTTTTAAAACCTACAGGAGGCAAAATCCAGGACCCATATCCTACGGGGCCCATATGATATGGTTATCTAATAATGGGGCAGATCTCCCCTGTTTTCGTTGGGGGAGAAGGAGAAGATATATGAGGAGGGGGTGGGGGTGGGAGGGGTGGTGTTACATATAATTATAACTACAGTTTTACAAAATATACACTGTTGTTTTTCTCTACCCTTCTTAAGATCAATATTGCCAATGTTGTAAATATTTTTAAACAAAAAAGGCGTTTAAGACTTTTTTATTTAACATATGGGTGCCTTACAGTAAAAGGTACCAAGTCTTCGGAGTTACTGATAGTTGCATAGAGTCAGGAATAAGTCACAAAATAAAACAAAAATTAGCTTGATAGCATCATTATTGAAAATTGTACATAGTTTTTCATGAAAGTGTTTTAATAATGAGATTGCAGTAAAAAAAACTTAAAAATTTGACAAAATTTTAAACTGTGTAAATTTAACATAGTAATAAAGTTAATGTATATTTTGATTATTTATTCAAAAAACTATTACTAAATATAAAAAAAGAAAAAAAAGGCAGCTTCAACGCGTATACCTCCGAATCTAAAAACTACGACTTGGTACCTTTTCCTGTTACCCAGTATTTTTTATTTTTTGTGAATTTTAAAACTTTTAATTATTTTATAATCTAAATTTTCAAAAGAATTCTTATGCCGTAAAAGGTTGTAATTAATTTTGCTACAAATTTTCTATTTAATCAATGTTACACATGTTTTTATGCTTAAAATTAACATTTTTTTATATTGTTATAAAATTATCTATCAATTTTACCAATATCTGTTCTATAATTTTATATATATATATAAATAAAATATATATATATATATATATATATATATATATATATATATATATATATATATATATAATTATAATCATATATATATATATATATATATATATATATATATATAAATATATATAATTATAATCATATACATATATATATATATATATATATATATATATATATATATATATATATATATATAAATAAATATATATATATATATATATGTATATATATATATAAATATATATATAAATATATATATTTATATATATATATATATATATATGTATGTATATATATATATATATATATATATATATATATATATATATATATATATTATATATATATATATATATATATATATATATATATAATTATAATCATCGCCAAAATGAAAGAAACGCGGCAAGGCGATTAATCATCGCCAAAATGAAAGAAATGAAACTAGGCGTGTATTACTTAAGTGTGGAATGCATTGCATAGCAAAAAATAATATTATTATAGAGAAATTACCTTGGAATAATGAACCATATTTGTCAATAATGTGGTGCAAATTGTGATGCCTAAATGAAACACATTTTGTGTGCTGCCATTTAGGAAAGGTTGTGGATTTAATGAAAGGCAACCAAGTTGATTGTGCTTTAAATTGCATTTTCTTTAATCACATTATAAATTATAATGCCTATCTATCTTTTGCTTCGTTTGAAGCTGAAATAGCTCCTCCCTCGAATCATGGCCCACCCTGTTTTAGAATTTGAGGACAAATTATGCACCGTATTGGTAATCTGAGACCTGATCAAAATGTTTTACTATCGTATTGTCAGTTATATGTTTATGATTCAATTAATCAATCAATCATTTTTATTTCGGAATTAAGGTTTTACATTGGGATGTTTACAAATAGTAAATATTCAGTACTACAATTATAGGCTTTTTGTTAGAGAAACCTTTAGCCCTATATTTAATGGTAGGAAGCTTTTTCAACAATATGCTGTTGATGCATATGTCAAGATTGAATGACAATGCCTTGCCTTCATCAGAAATAACCAAAGAAAACTAAGAAGTAAACAATATGATACATTACATGAACATATAAACAACTTTGAAAATAGTCGTGACATAAGAGCAGGGCGTATTGTTGTTACCACCATTATATGTTGGAAGCCTAAGAGCTTTAAAAGAAAATTTTGAGGATGCAATGGCAATTTAAAAGAAATATGGCAAACCAGTTCTTTTTATTACTTTTACCTGTAATCCAAAATGGAGAGAAATGACAGAAAATTTAAATCCAGATGAATGTGCAATTGACAGGCATGATTTAGTTAGTCGCGTATTTAAAATGAAACTTAAATGCTTTTTAGAAGATATTTTTTAAAAAGATGTTTTAGGCAAAGTTATAAGTCATGTACAGGTTATTGAGTTTCAAAAACGTGGTTTGCCACGTGTTCATATTATATTACACTTTGTTGACAATGATAAGCTAGAAACAGCAGAGGATATTGATAGTTTAATATCAGCTGAAATTCCAGATAAAACTGTTGATCCTGAACTTTTTGAAATAGTAAAAACATGTATGATTCATAAACCATGCGGAATTTTAAATCCTAATTCACCGTGAATGAAAGATGGGGTTTGCGCAAAAGGTTTTTCCTAAAGATTTCAATTCTTATACTGTTGCAACTTTTAATGGCTATCCACACTATAGACGTTTAGATAGAGTAGTTGGTATAAAAGTAGTTGTTATAATGGTTGAGTAGTTACTATAAAAGGTAACCAAGTTGATAATCGATGGGTTGTACCCTATAACCCCTGGTTATCGAAAAAATACCAAGCCTACATTAATGTTGAGGCTTGCATGTCTATTAAGTCAGTTAAGTATTTATACAAGTAGTTATTTCTTTTAGACTGGCTATTTTGAATCAGTGAAGTGATTTTGCAACGAACCATACGCTGTGAAGTCATTAACGTTAATTCAAATATATATTCACAAATAAAAATGTTGTTGTTTTTATTTGTTTATAAAAACATTTTTAAAAAATTAAAACTTTTACATATAATATTTGAAATTTTTTTTGAAAGTCAAATAAAGATTTCTTTTTTCTTGAATATGCAATTCTGGCTTAACAGTAATATAGGTAAAAAAAGCAACAATGATAACGATAGTTTTTATTTGGCCATTTCTTAACACCTTCCCCCTTGATTTTGCAGCTTGCAAAATTTAGTCACTATTTTGTACTAAAAACAAATTTTTGTTACGGAACAAGTAAAGAGTCTTTTTGCTTCGCAAGTTTGATATTGTTTAATGAATGGTTAAAATCCTCTTTCTACTGTGGTCTTTTTCAAAAAGTGCCCTGTAGGAATTTTAGTCCAAATCTTATATATGAAATGGGGTGGGAATGTAAGTAGAATATAAAATATCAACTAATTCTTTTTACAAAGCACATTAACGCAATTTAGTTACAACGTGGCTTTAAGTCAAATAAACATTTGGAAAAATCTGTTTTGGTTTAATAAGATTTGAAATGCTATAAACTACTGCAGACTTTAAACATGGCAGCTTAGCACGTTTGAATTGGCTGATGATATATTGTATCGATATGTAATAATTCAGAGATTTTATTGGTTTACAATTTTTATTTATTTTGCTTTAGGGTTGTGTAACGACATACATAAAAGACTTTAATGTATGTAATTATATTTTGGTGTGAATATATGATATAGCATAGGTTGACTATAGCACACTGTACTAGACAAGATTTGAAATGCGTTGTCGGGTTTTTCCGGTGTGTTTGTGGTTGTTTGAATCAACTAAATGCAAACTTATAACCCTTTTAATATAATGTCGGGTTTGTACTTAAAAAAAAAAAGTATGTTTATTATAACTTAGTTCGGATTGCGCGTAGGTGAAGTGTATTGAAAATTATAACTAAGTATTGCAATATATATTTATACAACAATTTTTTCAAATGTATTCTACAAAATTGAGTGTTCTTAATCTTCTTAATGGATGAGAGCAATAATTAATATAGCAATAATTTATTTATATATAATATATATATATATATATATATATATATATATATATATATATATATATATATATATATATATATATATATATATATATATATATATACATATATACATATATACATATATATATATATATATATATATATATATATATATATATATACATATATATATATATATATATATAATATATATATATATATATATATATATATATATAAATATATAAATAGATATATATATATATATATATATATAAATATATAAATATATATATATATATATATATATTTATATATATATATATATATATATATGTATATATATAAATATATATATATATATATATATATATATATATATATATATATATATATATATATATATATATATATATATATATATATACATAATTTTAGAATTAGTGGTCAAAAACTAAATATTGTAGATAAAATAAAATATCTAGGCATATTGTTAGATGAAAATCTCTTGTTCATTCAACAAATTAAATTCAAACAAACAAACAAAGTCGAGCAAATGGAATGCTTACTAAAATAAGGCATTTTGTGAATTATGAAACCCTTGTGAATATTTGGCATGTTATTTTTAACTCCCATCTACGCTATGGTTGTCAGATATGGGGACAAAGATCATCCATGTATAAAAAAAACCTTATAAATCTCCAGAATAAATCATTAAGAATAATTCACTTTCAACCTAACAGTTTTAGTTCTGACCCACTATATAATCTTTCTAAAATTTTAAAGCTTGATGAACTTATCTACTTATTAAACTGTGTACTTGTATGGGACATTGTCCACAATAATATGCCCAGCTGCTTCACTAGCTATTTTAAATTAAATTCACAAATAATATTCATAGTTATAATCTTAGGTCTGTATCTTATTGTAGTCTCTCTAAAAATATAAAACTCTAAAAATAAAAATAAAAAATACAATACTCTAAAAGTAAATCATAAAAAAATATAAATGTTCATCAAGTCGCAATCAAATACCTTAATTTTCATCATCCGATATAGTGTATATGGCTCTTAAAGATTGAGGCATTGTTATTAAAATCTAACATTTAATAAATATACAAAAAACTATTTCCTATGCAATCGCCCCTGCTTAATTCTCTTCAACTATTTTTTTTTTTTTTTTTTCCTTAACTTTTTTTTAATTTTACTTAAATGCATATTCAATATTTCTGTCTTATATATATATATATAAATATGTATATATACATATTTATATATATATATATATATATATATATATATATATATATATATATATATATATATATATATATATATATATATATATATATATATATATATATATATATATATATATATATATATATATAGTATATATATATATATATATATATATATATATATATACATATATATATATATATATATATATATATATATATATATATATATATATATATATATACATATATATATATATATATATATATATATATATATATATATATATATATATATATTTATATATAAATATGTATATATACATATTTATATATATATATATATATATATATATATATATATATATATATATTTATATATAAATATGTATATATACATATTTATATATATATATATATATATATATATATATATATATATATATATATATATATATATATATATATATATATATATATATATATATATATATATTAGGGTGCATCACCATATTAGGGCAAAAAATTAATTGTTTATTTTTGAGCTGTCTGTGTTTCCAATGTGTTCCAATGTGAATAATAATAACTTAAGTGAAATATTTTCCAAATCTGAGTAAGTTTAGAGGTCCCCCATGAGAATTTGAAATCCAGGAAACCAACCGCAAGACACAAAGTCGATCGACTAGTAAGTTTTTTCATAAAATGCAATACTCATTGTCCTTTAATGAGAATAATGACTATAGTAATAAACCTAAATTGTTTTAATTGTATAATGAAGGCAACTGAACAGATAAAACCAAATTGAGATTACTAAAATCATTTTCTATTCAATTTTTTCTACAAAAAGCACAAAATCATTAACCAAAAAATGCAAAAATCATTGACTACTATGACTAATAGTCAGTTCTTTTTTAATAAAATTCAATCCTCATTGCAGTTTAAGGTCTAATTAATGACTAATTAACTATAGTAATGAATCTTTATTTGTTTTAATAGTAGTAGAAAGATGTCAAATGAATCCAAAATTAGATGAATTGTTAATGTTTATTCCTTCTTGCATCGTTTGCGTCGCGAATTTGGTGTCTCTTTCCGATCTTTCTCGACCACTTGAAGAACGTTTTGATAATGCTCATCCGATCGTGCAGTTTCAACAAAGTCCGATGCCAGCTTGACACCCCTCTCGGCACAATCATTCACCACGTTCACTGCTGCACAATTTTCAACACTGGCAATGTAAGCAGGTGTCTTTTCCCATTCATCGACCGAAAGTTCCAGAAAGCTGGTGTCTAATTATAGACGGTAAAGTGTAAACCAGGAGTCAACTCCAACCAGATCACTCAGTTGTGTTCTATGATCAATGGACAATGGAAAATGTGGCTTGCCCCATCCGTTGCCAAATCGATTCATTGGAGCTTGCAGATCACTTGATGGTTTCAATTTGAGCAAGGCATCGGCAAGAGCTCGTCGTTCCGTTGATGGTACAAGCTTACTGAACAGTGCAAGTGGCACCATTTCCTCAGTGAGATACCACATTGCCGATTCAGAGCTCGAATTGCTGACTGCGAAATAACCTTGTCCACAGTCTCGTACTCTAGTAAACGTTTGTAAAGCTGTAAATCATTGTATGGGGAATCAACCGTGTTCCTACATGTGAGCCACCACACACTGTAAACATGAGTAATAAACGTAGTGAATGCTCGTATCTTCGGCACTTGGTGACGAGTAGTGATAGTTCCTGCTGGTAGTTCCGCAATATATTTCTCTAGAAGTGCAATTTTTAGGCCGTTGATCAGCTTTGCCATTCAACGAGCCTTGTGAAGAGCACCTGGCCTTCGGAATTTTACTTCAACCTTGGAAGATGATAAATAAACAAGTGTGAGCTCTGTGAATTCACGGTAGTCATCACGCAGGCAATCTACATCTTCAATTGCGCGAGCGATCACCTCATCCTTCATCTTCGAAAGCAGCTGTTGGGCCTCCACGTCATGATCAGTTGGACAAAATAGCAGTATCTGAGATGAGTCGTGTGGCACTAAATTCCAGATACTTCGTAGCCTTGTGAACACTGTGACTTCTGGTGACTTTGATGCTTCTATCTTGAGGTCAGTAAACACGTGAGATAAAAGTACTTCATGACGACATCCTGACCAGAGGACAGCACGTTCCAGCTTATCTTGAATGGCAATGCAAGCTGCAGTTAATTTAAGCTCGTTGTGTCGAATGTCATATTAACAATTCGATCATTAGAATGCCACTCGATTATTAGGTTCATCGTTAGCTTGGCAATGATTTCTCCAACAGATTGATCTGTACCCTTGAAGTAACTAGGCACTCCCAGTAGCTTCAACTGCAATGCATCACCAACAACCACCGTCATACGTTCTTCAGTGACACGATTATTTGTTAGAGTTGGTGTCAGCTTTCCATCCCAATGCAGAGTACAGAGTTTTGGTGGTTCCCAGCTATTGTGAATTTCTATACAAATTTCGCGTACAACCTTGCGTCGTGCGCGATCTGCAGTTGCATACGAAGAAGCAAGCATAGATACATCGTCACCAGACTCAGCTATGATTCCTTGTGTGAATGCAGATTGTTGTGTTGGCGTCATCTTCAGACGTGTTGCTAATGACACAAGGTTTGGTCGGCTTAGCAAATCTGGTGGTATGAATGACATGTTCCTTTCGGTTTTATACGGTTTGGTTTTTGTAGCTCCATTTTTTTTGATGGAGATCTAAATTCTGATTCCATGTCATCTTCAGAAGCAGACTCGCTTGACTCATCACTACCGAGTGATCCTGGTCGCTTACCATGGGTAGCCTCTTTACTGTGATACATCATGCATCTCAAAACTTCCAAGCAGGTTGGCAATCGGATACCAGTGATTAGTGCATCATCAGCACAGATTGCTGCACCTATACCAAACAACTCTGTAACTCTACGAGTCTGTGGCTTCTTTTTTAAGTCCAAGACAGGAGTATTTCGGCGACTTGCACTACCAGATGATGACGAATTATCGTCAAATTTGGGCTGCTTAGGTGTTGTTGGCTCAACTTCAGCTTCAACTGCTTCATTCATGTTTTTTAAGGAATTAGGGTTCTAAAAAAAGAGAATAGTGTTGTAACCGTTGTTATTAAGTTATGAACTTGGTTTATCAAATTAGCAAATTATTTGAATATTTTGTGTAATTTACTATTCATTTTTTTGGAATATTATTTGAATTATTATTTATTGGATTGCACAACATTACAGATATTTCACATTGCTTAGGTAATGCCTAACATGTCTCATAGGTTTAACTATATATATACAGTATACATTATACAATTATATTATCTACTTAAACAATGAATTACTGATTTACTGCATGTACTATGTATATACACAAAATAATGCAGAAATTAATATATTTAATGGAATTGTAAATTTACCAATTGTCACTGGACTGGGTTAACTAATATATTATTATATTTTATTTTGATTTTTTGAGCAGACTTGACTATGTTTATAAAATCACATTTTCAATCATGGTAGCCAAAGAACATAAATATAAAGACAAAGCTAATAATTATAAAAAAATTATTTAGCACTTAATTTTGGTAAATAAGGTGAAACTTGTTAGGGCATGGGGGACCTCTAAATATTGTCTAATAAAATTTATTTTTTTAACACATTGCATCTTTTGGTGATTGGAACAACTTGAGATAATAGACAGATCAATAAAAAAAAAAAAATTTTTGTGATGCACCCTAATATATATATATATATATATATATATATATATATATATATATATATATATATATATATATATATATATATATATATATATATATATATATATATATATATATATATATATATATTATATAATTAATATATTAAATAATTCATTGAAAATATAATTAAGTGAAATGTATTAAAAATATAACTAAGTATTGCAATATATATTTATACAACAATTTTTTAAAATGTATTCTACAAAATTGAGTGTTCTCAATCTTCTTAATGGATGAGAGCTATAATTATAATAGCAATAATTTATTTATATATATATATACATATATACATATATATATATATATATATATATATATATATATATATATATATATATATATATATATATATATATATATATTCATATAAATGTAAATATATTTACATATGTATATATATTTATATATAAATAAGTACAAACTCATGTTTGTATAAAGAAATATATGTGTATATATATATATATGTATATATATATATATATATATATATATATATATCTTATACTGCTGAGTTAGGTGAGCATGATGATGTCATACTCACCTAATGTCAAATAGCCTGCTGCCGGGGGCTTCAGTACATACATCGACTGACAAATAGCCTGACTCGCCGTGGAGTGCTGCTACATCGACTGAGGGTTTGGTATGGGTCAGCAACATTTTCATTCATTATTCTTCGTTTTCCCTCATCGCTTTCTAAAAATGCTCACTTAATTTAGGCTAGCAAAAAAAGTGAGCAATTGCGCATATAAATATGCTATAGTAGATTATATATACAAACATATATTTATCTATATATATATATATATATATATATATATATAAATATAAATATATATATGTATATATAAATATATTTATGTGAATGTATATATATATATATATATATATATATATATATATGTATATGTAAATATATATATGCATATATATATATATATATATATATATATATGTATATATATATGTATATATGTACGTATATGTATATACGTGTAAATATATATATAGATATTTATATATATATATATATATCTATATATATGTGTATATATATATATGTGTGTATATATATATATATATATATATTATATATATATATATATATATATATATATATATATATATATATATATATATATATATATATATATATATATTTATAGAGTAGGAACATGACATGAAAAATTTAAATAAATTAAACACTATAATGTTATATATCATCAGAAAGCCCTTTAATACAGAATTTCAATGGTGAAAAAATTATTAAAATCGGACAATCCTACAAAAAGTTATGCTATTTTTAGTAGCAATTTTTTTATATAACGATTTCTTGAAGAAACTGTGGTCAAATTTTGTTTTTCTTCACTAAAATTGTTATAACTTTGTCAATTCTTATTCAAATGCCTATAACTTGGTATTAAAAGATAGATGTAACAGTGGGCTACAAATATATAATAGGTTCTATCTATCGGGCGCATCCAGGGGGCTAGACAGGGTGCCAAACTACCATTTTTATCACCCAAAAACGCATATTTCGTCCATAGTAGAACTTTTTTTTTTAAAAATTAGTAAATTTTATATACAAAGACTTAAGGCAATCAATTTTTAGACAACCACCAAATATGATAAGCGTATTTTTACGTTAGGGTGGATACAGAAGTGGTGGTTTAACACACCCTATTTATACATTTATTAAAAAAAAGACTAGTATTACAAATGAAAATCATATTCCACTAAATTACAACATATATTAGTATGTATTGGTGAATATAGTGATTTATGGGGAGGGGCGTCTTCTTTTCCCCCTTTCTTATCTTACCTAAAAAAATTGAATATTGAAAAAATGTAAATGTTTAAAAAGATATGATTATTTACATAAAGAAAGAGTGATATAAAAATATTTTCCATATTAATTAACAATTTTAAATAAAGCTTTAAACTTATATACATGTGTGCTTCAATCAACAAATAAACGCAATAAAATATCAACAGTTTAATTTTTACAGCTACTTGTAGTAAATATATTTCCTCCTCTTCCTCTCCTGTAACTACATCTACCGCCTCTGCTGCCTTGCCTCGAATAGCCCCTAGAATCTCCGCTGTTGTTCTATCTAAAGTTTGGCTGATCAACCCCACCATGCTCCACCCAACTTAAAAATGATCGATTTGAGTGGTGTCCAAGCAATATTCCAAAAAATTCTCATTTGTTAGTTTTATAAGTAAAAATCTATATGTATATGAATATTTGTAAAAAAAAAAAAAATATATATATATATATATATATATATATATATATATATATATATATATATGTATATATATATTTATATTTATATATACATATATATATATATATATACATATATATATATATATATATATATATATATATATATATATATATATATATATATATATATATATATATATATATATACATATATATACATATACATATATATATATATATATATATATATATATATATATATATATATATATATATATATATATATATATATATATATATATATATATGTATATATATATATATATTAGGGTGGTCCAAAATTATAAATTATTGAAATTCATTTCTCCACAAGGCTGCCTTTGTTCCTATTAATATTTGCAATATTGTAGCCTAATTTGAAGCAAATCGGATAATATTTAGGGGTAGCTATAAATTTTGACTTTTTGACCACAATGATAATAAAATCAAAAAATTTAAGTTTTCACTATAAATATAATATCGAATTTAAAAATTAATGCCACTAACAATTTAAATCAGGTAAATAGAATGCCTGTAGAGTATCTAATGAATATAGATCATCAATTGATCAATTTTTAATAAAGTATATCAACGTTTCGTAACTTTCGTAATTTTTAAACAAAAAACTGTAATATCAAGAATATTGTGAAAATGTTGAAAAATGTATGTTTATTAATCAACGATTTCGTCATCTATCGCCAACATGGCTGCTTTGGATGAAGTAGGGTATAGCTGGCGGTGACGTTGAACAAAACGAAGTAGGAACTGCTTTTGTTCTTCATCCTTTGTAATCGATTCGTTGTACTGTCCAATTAATGCAATTCCACGTTCTGCGCTGTCATTAACAACTTTCATTCTTTGGACTCTCACTGCCAACTTCTGATATGATTCATTGTCCTCCCAACATTTAGGATCTTTTGAAATGAAGTTTCTGGCCTCCTTTCTCCCTGTACTGCTCAACAACTCGAATACACTATAGGTTCTCATAGTCACGAATGTCTCTAGTCTGTTGAAGTCGGTATTCTTGGAATCTACTCTCTTCAGTGCTAGAGTTGTCTTGGGCAGTTGGAGGTTAACCACCATGGCCCTCTTCACATCCAGATCAACGCGACTATCAAAAAATGCCAGACCTATAAGATGTTCCGAGAAGAACCAAAGGTGTCGAGAAAATGCAGTAAAAGCTGCATCAGCGATTGTACGGTTTGGATACTTTTGGAACTGTTTCAGCATTTGCGCATCATTAAACGGAGCATTTGCAGCCAGTGGAGCTTCGTGCCAAAAACGTCCGTAAATTAATGCCACAAACAATGCAAGCTCTACTAGACCTTTCTTCTCTCGAACATCTAGAGTGAGCTGATCTTGAAATAGTACCATTTTCAGAGCGTAGATGGCTTTTGACATCCATCGAGCATGATGCATCGCTCCTGGAGCTCGAAATTTTATCTCAGCACCAACAGAGCCTCCCTCTAGAAAGACCAGGCATAACCGAAGTAGTTCAAGATAATCTTCCCTAGGTTGTTTTTCGTCGATGGCTCTGGTGTAGAATGCTACCATTTCCTTTCGAAGGATTTCCATATCTCTGATGTAGAGCTCATCTTTAGCTGGAGAGAATCTCGCTTGCTGAATATATGGCCACTTCTTCTGAAACCGTTTGAACAAGCCAACCTCAGGTCCCCCTGTTCCACCAAAGAGAGCTGTAAAGACATTGCTTAGAATGACCTCCAGAACATGGTGGCGGCAACCAATATTTACAAGATCACGACCAACTGCTTTCTCGATGAGAACACAAGCTCCTTTGTGGATACCTGTGTTGGACGAGGTTGTGTCAAAGACTAAACCCTGAAGTTTATCTCGAATTTTCCAATCATCCAAGATCTTTAAGCAAGCTGCTGCTTGTTCCTCTTTTTGAGATTCTGTCTTCCTGCAGAAGACAGAATCTCAAAACTTGGGTCGTCATCGCTGTCTTGACTGTCTTCTGAGCTGCTGATGTTGGCTGAGACAGGATCGAGATGACCACTGGAGTGTTGCTGTTTTGATAACCTTGCATCATATGCTTGATCTCGAGCTCTCTTCCGGGCTTCCTTTGCCAGTAAGTTCTTATCAATTCCAGCCATGCTGCAGCTGGTAACATCTTCTCGCTGCATTGCAAGAAATTGCCTATCTTCAGCAATGGTTATTGTCTCCATTGCGGTTTTAGTTGCCAAGTCAAAAAGCTCGTAAAGTGTGTCTTTGAACATCTGTTCTTTAATTCTACTGCTTTCCAGGCCTGTAGTTCGATTATTTTTTAGGAGCAGATAGGAATCGTATAATTTCTGAAGTTTTCTTTCACCAGAATCAATTCTTTGTGTTGGGATTCTTGCCTTATTCCACATAACAATCAACTTTTGAATCGTATGGTGAATGCTGTCCTTTATTGTGAGATGCTCTTTCAGATGATGAAAGAGGAGACACCGGAGGACATCTCCATTTGTTGCCAATCTTGACGAGGAGAGCTGCTTAGATGCTTTCCCAATGAGCCATACCTCTGCAGAGCTTCTTGTAGTAACTGCCATAAGTGGTGTAATATATATTTTTATAATTTTTAATTACCTGCAGAAGTTTAAGTTGAAATGATTCTTTGTTCTTCAACTATTTAATTTTATATAATTAATATTTAGTACTTTATATTATTAACAGAAATGAAAAAACATTACTGAAAAACATAATTTGTTTTGAAATATTGCAGACATGTGCTTAATACAAGATGGTCACTTAATCATGTGACAATTGATAAAAGATATTAGATATATAAATGAATTTTTATAGCATATTCTTTTTGAAAACTATTTAATTTAATAATAATTTATTTGTAATTCATTATATTAACTATATAATAAATAATATATATATATATATATATAATATAATACTTAAGTATAAGAATATTTGTCACCAGAAATAAAAAAATAATCCTTAATTTCTGCAGTATTTCAATAAAATTTTTATTGAAATACTGCAGACATGTGCTTATTACAAGATGGCCGCCAAATCATGTGACAATAGACAACTAAAAGATATTAGATATATAAATGAATTTATATAGCATCTGCTTTTCAGCAAGCATTAATTTATTTACCACAATGTTGAGATAGATGTTCAATTATGCAAAACTTACACAAAAATTCGTAAAAATCGAGTACCGTCAAAAAAATGTTGAAATCATAGCGACCCCTAAAACTGTTTAGGTTGGTCCAATTTTTTGTATGGTTATTCCCTAAGCATAGTGGAACAAAGTTAGGCTTGTGGAGGAAATCTAGACACACTTTGAATTTTCACCACACAAATCTGGACTACCCTAATGGACTAACCTTACCAGTTTTAGCAAAAATGGACACAGCTAAAGATTAAAAAAAAAACATTTAAACAGATTTAAAAGATTAAAAAATAAAAACATAAAATTTATCATTAAATCAAAACACTAAAATTTACAAACTTACCAGTAGTAGCAGGAGGAGGCACAACTAAAAATTACAAAAAAAAAAAAAAGGTCAACAATATTTAATTTTCATCATTAATATTTGATCAACAACACTTATATTTGAACATCAAATCAAACTATTAAAATTTATATCCTTACCATAACTAGATGTTAAGATCACTAAATATTACAAAAAAAAAAAAGAAAGAAAATAATGCATTAAATTTATGCCAAAATTAGTTTATGAATATTTTTTAAAGTTATAACATGTAACCTTACCAGTGGTAGCAGAAATAGACACAACTAAAGATAAGAAAAAAAATCCTATTAAAATTATCATTAAATCAAAATACTAGAATTTACTAACTTACCAGTGGTAGCAGGAGAAAGCACAATTAAAGAATTAAAAAATAAAAAAGTAGTGCATTTTGATTTAAGCCTAAAATAAGTTTATAAACATTTATGAAAGTATAATTTACAAACTTACCGGTAAAAGTAAAGGAAGGCACACCTAAAGGTTAAAAAACAAATTATAACTTTAATAATTTCTAAATATAAATTCAATTAAAAACTTCTTATTAACAGCCTTACCACTGCTAGATGTCGAGTTCACAAAATATTACGAAGAAAAAAAGGAAGAGATAAAATATGTTTGTAATAATGAATAAATTTCATAAATTATTAAAGTTTAAATCTCAATAATTTGTTTAAATTTTCAAAAAGCAAGCAAATATCTAAATTTTATAATAAATGTTTATTTTACTTATAATAAATGTTTTACTTATTTATATATATATATATATATATATATATATATATATATATATATATATATATATATATATATATATATATATATATATATATATATATATATATAATATATATATATATATATATATATATAATATATATATATATATATATATATATATATATATATATATATATATATATATATATGTATATATATATATATATATATATATATATATATATATATATATATATATATATATATATATATATATATATATATATATATATATATATATAAACTATTTTACTTATAATAAATGTTTATTTTACTGTGTTCCACAACACTATCTAAAAATGATTTAAATTTATTCAAAATAATTATTTTATGAAGCATTTAAACACCATGCAGTCAACTTAATAGTTTTTAAAATTGTCAAAAAATTGAAAAAATAACAACATTATTGATAAAACTGTTTTCAATCTACTTAATAAGTGGTATAATTAA
>NC_061163.1:34022739-34095239 GCF_022113875.1 Hydra vulgaris
TTTTGTGTAAAAAAGTTTAAATTTAATTTTTTTACTTCACAGCATATACAAGTGGTGCTTAAATTGACATTAGGGGCGAGACGGTGCCACCCTTAACGCCCCTAACCCCACCCTACCCCTTCCTCTCAGTCTTCTCTAACCTCAAAAAAATTTTTTAAAGATATTTGACAAATAGTTTTAAATTGAGATTATTTAAAAAGAGAAATTAGTATTCAAGATTATTTTACCATGTTAGTGAGGGTAGTGGTGTGTGCCACGCCCAACGCGCCCTCCCCTCCCCTTTCCTTATTTTAACATTAAAAAAATGTCAATTAAAGTTTCAAAAATTTCTTTAAATTGTGTAAAAAGAAAGACATAACTTTACTAATCTTACCACATTACAAGATGCAGGTTTGAGTATCCACCCTAAAAAATAACCACAGTTTTAAAACTTATATTTTAAAAAGTTTTAAAATACAAAATACACAAATTTATGTCTTGGCTTTTAGTAAATGATATTATTTAAAACTAGCAAAAAGCAACCCGTAATACGGATTATGGTCGGTCTGTAAAATTAACATAAAAAGTATGAGGTAAAATAATTTACCAATTATTACTTAACATTATTTAAGTAATTGACGTAAGTCGTAACAGTGTATAGCAGAACCATTTTCCTCGACATTCCTAAGTTCAACACAATACGTTTTTAGTTACTGACACGAAATAATAACACTTCATCACGCTTTTATTTGATGAAAATATTCACTAAACCCTTGTAGTAATTTTTATAACATGAACTTTAATTATTTAAGATTAAGTTAACTTATATTATACAGGAGTTATCAATTTTTTGGTATCCCCTTGAATAATTTTTCTTTAGAAAAGAAAATTGTCTTAATAAACTTAAAAACGTTAAATGCACACAACTAAATAAATTTATTAAAAATAACTAAGTTTATTATAAATAACTAAGCAAATGAATACAAATACGTTTCAAACAAAAAAAAATTAAATTATAATTAAATATGTGTTTAACAAATTTAAAAAAATATTTAAACTGAATAAATATTATAAATATTTAAACTTAAATATTATAAATATTTAAAAATAAATATTAAATATTAAAAATAAATATTAAATATTAAAAATTAAATATTATAAAATATTTAAAAATAAATATTATAAATATTTAAACTTAAAAAAATATTTAAATATTTAAAAATATTTGATCTTTTATATTGCATTAATGCGTCAAATGACAAACCTAAAATAAAAATTGTAACAGATAAGTAAACATAAAAGAAAAGAAAAACTGTAAAACAATTTACCTGCTTTCGGTAAACTGTTGTGATACTTAAGTTGTTGTCATGATGCAGCAGTTCTTGTCGGTGTTGATTAATGACGTTATATTATGTTGGCTTTTAGCAAACTTTAGTTTAATTTAAAAGACGTCACAATGGATTTAAAATATTTTAATTAAAAAGCAAAATATAAAATGCCTTAAGTAGCCAAACTATAAACATTAAAAATAAAGAAATTAAGTTGATGAAAAAAAATTGCATTTATATATCTAAATAAATTTTCTTGGCTTAAAGTAAATTTTAAAAGCAGTGAGTTTAATAAATTTTTAACAAAATTAATTATTTTTAACAAAAGCATGTTGCATCATTACATTATGATAATTGGATAATGAATCAGTTTAACTATATTTAAGTTTAATTGGTGAAAAAAATTGTTAAAATTTTAATTAAAAAATACCAAAACAAATCAAATATACAACATAATATAATATTAAAAAAAAAAAATTATAAAAAAAAAAAAAAAAAAATCACCGAAGAAAAAGCGACAACAAAAAAGTTGTAAATATCTTCACTGATAGAAGTTATTTACAACTTTTTGGTGGCCGCTTATTCTTTAGTGTCTCCCAACACCCCGGTATGGATGAGCCCTCCATTTGAAGGCGGACTCATCCATACCGCCATTTCTGCGCCACTTATTGAAGGACTTCTCTCTGAGAGAGGCCCTGGGTGTTGGGAGCGATAACTTTGATATCGCTCTAATGTTAACATATCTAAAATTACTTAAAAATTACTTAATTAAAATAGAAAAATTTAATAAAAAAGTATAAATATTTGGAATTTTATTTAATCAAAATATAAAACATGACCTCACCATTATCACAAGTGACAGAAGATGAAGCTAAAAATATTTAAAAAAAATTAGTAAATTAAAAAGAGTTAAACATGTGAAAAAATTTTTTTAAAAGTTTTTTAAAAAAGAGTTAAACATGTGAAAAAAATTTTAAAAAAATTTAAGTAAAACGGGAACAGTTAAAAAATTTCACATTTATTAATTAATTCTTTCACCTATTGCGCATATTTCTCCATACAAAATATATAAAGTATAAAACTCAGCCCTACTGTTTATGCTTCTACCAGACACTAAAGGCAAAAAAAATGTACATCAGAATAATCAATAAAATAATATTTACATAAAAATAACATTAACATAAATATAATTTTTTTACCTATTCCCCTCATTTTCTCCATAAAGTTTTCTAAAGTAAGAAAAAAGATAACTGAAGCTAAAACTAACTAAAAATAACTATAAACTAAACCAAAACTATAAACTAAAATAAACTTTAAATCTTAATATAAATGTCTTTTTTATTTAACTATACTAATCATATAATTTATACTTAGTTTTTGTTCCAACTCTCCTAGAAGAAAAAATAAAGTAAAGCTAAAGTACTTGAAGTTTTAAAATTCCAGTTACATTACAAATAAACAAACTCCAAATATCTAATTGCAAAAAACACTGACTTATTTAAGTCTTCAATTCTGTGTCTAAACAATAAAAGCACATGTAACATGTTAAAATATCTACCGAATTTTTAAAAAACAAATTCACCTAACTAATGTAACTAATACCTTCATTAGCTCTCTCTCTCTTTATTAACTAAAAAAAATAAATCTTAATTAAACTAACTTAATATAAAATGAATTTATTGTAAAGTTAATTTAAATCAACAAACATATAAACTGCAGTTTATAACATTTAATTATAACAAAATGGAACAAAACTTACTTCTTAGTAATTCAGCAACTAAAAAATAAACATATATTTAAGAACTAACTACGTAACATGATACATCTCAGTAACATAATACACATCTAAATAAATACAAACCTTCATCGTCAACATTTTCGGACGTTCTATTAATTTGATATAAAAAATAAAAAGAAATATGCTTAAAAACAAATTAAATAAAGGTAATAGACATGTTAATACATAAATAATGTAAACGATTAAATTGATTAAACAGGATACAACCTACTTGAAAGATGATGAAACGAAAGATGATGAAAGAACGAATAAAGTAGAAACGTGCTTCTTTAAAGGTCTAGAAATTCCAATCTCAAAACTCCCGAACAGAAGAAAAACTAACATCGCACAAACAAAACTGCGCATCACCAAGCGCAACAAAAGTAAAAGCGAATTTAACTTTGGATAGTATATTCAATTAACGAATTATATTATGATTAGCAATTTTATTAAATGTCTAAAACTCAATATTATATTTATTGTACGCGGCTAAATCATTAGCAACTAATTAGTTTATCTAATAATGTGCAGTAAACATACCTGGACGTATGAGCCAACTTGTCTTAACTCCATTTTTTGTGAATGAGTTAAATACAAATTTAATATTTGTTGCATATTCCGTCTGGGCCATATAGCTTTCTAATCGTTATTTATTGCGGTTTAACAGGAAACCGCAATCAAATAAGTTTTAAATCCATTTTATGAGCCAAAAAATCCTAAAATAGTTTTTCTACTATACTATCACATTTTGCTCCCAAAAACGTTTTAAATTGGCTATAAAGGGTTCATAGTTTTTAACGTGACATAATTTCTTGTTTGTAAACTAAGCTGACCGGACCCGGGTCTGGTTAAGTTTGGTCAACACAGACCATTATTTGTATGGCCTTTTTATTTCAATAATTTTCAGTAAACGGTAATTTGCTACCATTTACTAAAATTCCTTTTGTTACTCGAGATTTAATTTTATTAAATATTTCGATACTAATAAAGATGTTCCTCCCCTCTTTTTGCTTTAATGGTTATCAGGTGAGTAGAGTTATTTTTATAAAGAGTAATCAAGTTTTTGATGAAGACCATTTACCATAATAATAAAATGTAAAACAACGATTTACATATATAAGATTTTTTTCTTTCCTCAAAAGTGTTGCAAATCCAGACTTAGCTAATTAATTAGTTAAACACGTTAATAAAACTTAAGTAACTCGATATTTGGCAAATGCGCAAAACTACAATATTTTCCATGTTTTTAAAGGTTTTTAATTTGTTTTTAGTTACGACCGTTTACAAAGATCCCCTAAGATACGTACAACAAATTATTAGGAATAAAATAGAGAAAATATAAAAAAATTGAACTAAATGCATATATTGATATCTTGTTAACTAACAAAATTTGCAATAAAAGGAAATCAGGTTTTTTTTTTTATAAATCGTATAAATACGTCATGTCGTAAGTCTAAAATATAAAAAGTAATGAATTATGATATCATAATTACAAACTACTATCTAATTATGATATCGTAATTAAAAACAACTCGCCCTGGTCTATCATTACGTTCGTTCGCAATGTTGTTAACATGTTCATGTAAGGCATCATACTGCTCGCTTCTCAGTTTATTTTGATTATTTCTGATAAAAGCAAGACGCGGCCCTTTAATTTTTACATATGTACCTACAGCATATTGCTGAAATAATTTCTTGCCATAAAATAATGAACAGAAAAATTGCCTCACAGAAAGTCTATAATTGTAGAACTAAGATAATGTAACATGATTTATAACCAGTGTGGGACGCTCAGGGTTATGAACTAACTGATTAAGCCAACCAGCATCACCTCTTGGAAAAAAGAGAGGATAAATCAGAGGATCTAAGTTGGCTGACATATTTAATACAATTTTTAAAGGATGACCTCTTGGGCAAATAACTTCCCTGGAAGTTGGGGAGCACCATCTTCGCAAACAAATACAACTGCAACTTCATCGTGTGAAGGTAGATTATATCGACGTCTATCACCCCCTTCAAGTAAAGACATTTTTACAACAGAAGCTTGGCGACCTTCTATAGCCGCTGGACGAATTTCTTCATCTTCTACTTCAGCCATGTTTTTAAATGCAAGAGCAAATGGACTTTGTTCAGTAATTATAGTTTGCAATTGAAACATTAAATCACGTAAACAAAAATCATTACCACGTTGTTACATTCTAAAATTTACTGCTGCAAGTGGATCATATATAGTTAAGAATATATTGGTGGAATATCTTGTTCTGGCCTAAGATTACCTACACGATAAAAAATCTGGCCACATATTTTAAAACATGGAGGCCCATGATTTATTGGTTGAACTACATTTGCTGTAAAAGAAGCAAAAGAAAGACAGGCATTGTAATTTCGAATATGTTTTAAAAAATTGACATTAGCATTACGATCTACATAACTCCCTGTAAATAAATCCTGTAAAGCTTGTGTAAATGGTGAAAGTAGAGGCAAAGCTACCTTACCATTATGGCAACATAGAAAATGTGTTTCATCTGGAAATTTCTTAGCCCCACATTGCTGACAAATTTGATTCATTTCCCCTAAATGATTATAATCTGGAATAGCATTACTTCTTGCTTTAGAATACATTCGTCCTTGTCCAACAGCTCTTCTTACATTTTGACAACGATTAATTTCATTGCGCCTAGCTCTATCTCTATCATTTCTGCGATGATTATTTTCAACTCGCCTAACAGCATCGTCCACATTCAAGTTCAAAATATTTACTGCTCTTCGAGCAGCATTTCTTTCATTTCTGCGACGATTAATTTGATCGCGCCTACCTCTATCTCTATCATTTCTGTGTTGATTATTTTCAACTCGCCTAAATTCATCGTCCAAATTTAAGTATAAATTATTTTGTGCTCGTCGAGCAGCATTTTTCTAACATTTTGTAGTTGATTAATTTCATCTTGCCTAGCTCTATCTCTAGCATTTCGGCAACGATTATTTTCAACACGCCTTAGAGCATTTACATCATTTTGTAAATGCATAACTTCATTTAGCCTATCATCCATTTCAATGACGTTACTTTCATTAAACATATATTATTAAAAGTAAGACAAATTTATTAAAATCCTTATAATTTTTCGTACTACTCTAAATTGCACAATAGAATAAAATAATTTATTAAATAACTAAAAAATTTTTGCAAACAAAATTAAAAGACAAGTTATCGAAACAAATATAAATATTTTTCCTTGTAGTTAAAACATCAAATCTATAAATAGATCAAATATAAAATAAAAAAAATAATAATAAATGTTTATTAATCTATTAAGAGCAAAAAAAAAAACGTGAATAAATGTGAAAACAAAAAAAAAAATCAAATGCAGTTTCCTTATAATATATAGTCTATATGATATATAAACCTCTATAATTTCATTGGTTCAACAACTGAATTATGATTAACCGCAACTCTGGAAACATAAATTTTCTAATAATCTAAATCTAAATAAATTAACAAATTAAAAATAGAAATGTAAGCAAATGCTTACTGCTACTATCAATAGTATCTAAATAAATAAATCTATAGTATTTAAATAAATAAATCTATAGTATCTAAATAAATAAATCTATAGTATCTAAATAAATAAATCGATAGTATCTAAATAAATAAATCGATAAAATCCAAATAAATCTGCAGTATTACTATAGAGTATCCATATATTATCCATATATTACCATAGAGTATTTACATATTAAATAAACCAACATACAATATCAAAATTGTACTTATGAACAAAATTCATTTATTCAATAAAAGTTATAAAATATTTATTGAAAAGCCAAAAAAGTTGTTGTGAAAAGTTGCTCGAAACCAAAGTAAATAAAGAGTAAAAAAAATGGTAAATGGTTAGGGTATAAACACACCAAAAGTTTAAAACAAACAAACATATACAAAACGTTTAAAAAGTTCAGAAACTATCAGCGAGTATGTTTTAAGGAGCCGTAACTAACTATCGAACAATAGTAACGACGTTAAACGGTAAACGTCCACTGGGAGAATTATATTAAGATTCCAATAATGAAACTAAATTAATCATTTTTAACAATAGACACCACGTGAAGGTAAGCTAGAGCCGTCTATCAAAAAAAATTTTGAAAACTACACAACTTGCTGTACCATATTTGCAAGCTACATAACTTGCCGTACTCCTTTTGCAAGCTACAGAACTTGCTGTACCATATTTGCAAGCTACAGAACTTGCGGTACTTCTTTTTGCGAGCTACATAACTTGCTAATAGTGGCCCCTAGTAATAGTAAATGCCACCATTCACAACAAAGCCGCCACCATTCCAGCTTCGCTCACAACCACCTCCACGGCTTCCCCTTCTGCTGTAGCTCCCAGCACCTCTGTTTGCACCATCATTCCCTCCTAACCGGACCCACCGCAAATATGATCGATTGCTAATCGGTCCAGGGTGCTGGTCTCTATATCTCTTATAGGCACTGTAGGCAAGCTCTAAATGACAATAAATTGTAACTACATTAGTACTGAATGGCAATAAATAACATAAAATTGATTGGCTGCATTAATAAAAATAACAAATAATAAATTAATAATAGCTTTAAAAATGTTAATGAAAGTAAAAAATTAATTATGAAATTAAATTAATTAAATGCTCTGGATTTTACTTCTACTGCACTTTAAAAGATAACACAATACAAATGTATTAATTAGTGAATATAAATGAAAAAAATATAATGAATTAAATAATCATTCAGAAACATTTCTAAATCATAAATTTACCAGCAGAAGGTTGTGGTAGTTGTTGTGGAGGTTGTGGGACTAAAGTTAATATTTTTTAAAAATAAAATAACAATTTACTTGTTATCGATAAGATATGCATACACATATTAGAAACAATACTTTTACACATGTATATTATGCATACACATATTAGAAAATAATAATTTATAAACTTACCACTTGTAGCAGCTGAAGATGTAACTAAAGGTTAATAAATTTGAAATAAAAATAAATATTGTTATTGCCAAGAAATGCATAAACATATTGAAAAGTTAAAGTTTGTAAGCATACCAATTATTGCAGATGTAGATGGCACTAAGTTAAAAAAGTGTAATAAAAAATAAAAATTGCAATTGATCCGAAATACATACATACATGAACATGTTTTTTGAAGGATGAAATAAAAACATTTTTAAGCTTACCACTCAATGCAATTGAGGATGGAACTAGAGCTAAAAAGTTTTAATAAAAAATAAATTTGCAATTGTCAAGAAATGCAAAAATTAAAAATTAATAATTGCTAAATTTACCACTCATTGCAGATGAAGATGTTGCTAAAGATAAAAAAAGTAATTAAAAAAAATAAAGATTGCAATTGACGACTTTGAAATTGGTATTAAATCTATTCACAGATTAAAAAGTATTAGCTTTTAAAATAACTAGCTACAGTTAGTTAATAACTGATACAAGGAGTGAAGATCAAAAATAATATAAATTAAACCAAGATATGCATTCTTATATTTGATAATCTAGTTATCCTATACAAACTTGCCAGTGGTAGGCTGGGTAGATTGAACTAAAAATAACAAAAAAAAGTATATAATTACAACAAAACACTATAAAAAGAAAGAAATCATAATTCTGTGGAAAATGCAACAACTGTATTAACATAATGAAAACCAACAGTGAAAATGTAAAGAAAATATATTAATAAACAACAAGCTAACATTAAGAATGGTTATTCATTTTGATATTATATGTATTATATGTTATATTGTTATATTGTTATAGAGTTATTATACGTTATTGTTATAGAGTTATTATACGTTATATTGGTTGTGGTTATATATAAAATATGTGATTTATACTTACGATATCTCAAAAAGGCTTCATAATGTGCAGCAAGATCTAAACAACATGTAAACATTAGGCATGCTTGTAATATGATTTAAATAATAATCCACAGATAAATAAGTATACAATCCATAAATAATAAAAGCTGATAATAAGATGATAAGTTTTATTATATTTAAAAATTACTAAAAAGCCTTTTGCAAGGAATAAACCAATGAATTATCTTATTTGTATGTTGTGTCATAATAAAATTGACAACAGATACTATTAGTTAACAATACATTCGAGAGCAAAATTTTAAATTAAAGCATTAATCTTCTTTTTTATGTAACATATAAAAACAGATTAAAAATTAATCTGTTTAGATATCATATAAAAAGAGATAAATTATATAAATTATATTACATAAAAAAATAATTTTAAATCAGAAAATATTCATAAATGATTTATGAGTATTTTTTGATTTAAAGTAGTTATTATTGATAGTATTATAAAAAAAGTTAAATTACTATATGTTATAGATTCAACAAAACTTCTGTCAGAATTCATTTTTTATTTCAATCTAATATTAAAAATCAAAACAATACGATATTAGGATTTGTTTTTTTTTTTTGTGTAGTCGACCCCCTATCCACCCCCGTATTAAGCTTAACAAAAAAAACAACAGAAAAACTAAAATTATGTTGCAAAAGTCTAACACTGAGTATACTATCTGCTACCAATTATTTTTTGTTGATTTTTGGCATGTGCTAAGAAAATGCATGTAAAATATAGGAAAACGAACAAAAAAAGCCGGATCAACATTCCTTCGACAACTAATTAATGTGAGAACAGGGACAAAATTTTTATGCAATATTGTCAGCAAAATAATCCATAAAAATGTTGGGTAACCATACATAAAAGTCATATAAAAATCTAGATCAACCTTTCTTCTTTATGAAAATAAATTATGTTTATGCATGTTTCTTAAAAGAAACACACAAAAAAAAACGTTTGCCTAAGGCTTCCTAAAATAAGTAGTATACTTAATATAACACATTTTAAACTATCTGCTACCAAGTATTTTTTGTTGGAATTTGGCATGTTCATAGAAAATGTATGAAGAAAATTGTCTGCATAAAAAAAAAACAGATCAACATTTCTTCGATTACAAATTCATGTGAGAACATCAACCAAATATTCGGAAGCGAAATAATCGATAAAAAAGTGTGATAAAAATTTCTTAAATTAAGCAATATTAGCTTTTCTTCTTTCCAAAAAGTATCTATGTGTATATCTGTTTCTAAAAAGAAACTCCACAAAACTACGTCTGCCTCACGCTGCCTAAAAAAATACGAGAACCAAAATTTTAGCATAAAAATCGGTTGCGTAAATCGCGATATCCGCGTACCTATATTTACATATGTATATATATTTATTTATAAATAAGTATAAACACATGTTTGCATATAGAAATATATATATATATATATATATATATATGTATATATATATATATATATATATATATACATATATATATATATATATATATATATATATATATATATATATATATATATATATATATATATATATATATATATATATATATATATATATATATATATATATATATATATATATATATATATATATATATATATATATATATATATATATATATATATATATATATATATATATATATATATATATATATATATATATATATATATATATATAAGGGTAGATCGATTTTTTAAATTTTTTAAATTTGATTTGCCTAAGCTGCGAATCGATGTCATTGGTGACAAAAGAACCTTACTTTTTTTTTTTATTTTAAATGAGTTTTAGAGGTTCCTCTTTGGATTCTAAATGCTTGACGGATCCTAATATTTTTGAATTTTTTTTTTCTTCTAACCTGGTACTCAAAGGAAGCAGAATAATACGCTTATTTTGAATATAATATTTGTTTTAATTTAAAACAAAAAAAAAAAAAAATAATGTCGTTTTTTCATTAAAAAACCCCCGTCTTCATCAAAACGGGGGTTTTAAAGTATATTTTTGCAAATATTTTTTCTCACTAAAAATTTTTTATTTATAAAATTATTATTGGTAAAACAAGCATTTTTTTTCTGCTTTTTTTGAGTCCAAGGTTGATATAGTTTAGAAAAAAAGAATTCAAAAATATTAGGATCCGTCAAGGATTTAGAATCCACAGGGGAGCCTCAAGATCTTATCAAAATCAAAAAATATTTTTTTACTTTCATCTTATAGTTAATAGACATCGACTCATGTCTCAGGAATATTGATTTTTAATGTATAAATAAACATTAAAAATCAATTTATTTTTACACAAAATAAACCACCTCTATTGATTTTTTCAGTACATGTTTTTGTATAGTCTAAAATAATTTCTCATATCAAACTATCGTTTGAATTTTGTCGTCATGATTATAGTAACTTAAACAATATTTTGTATTAAACAATATTTTGTATCTCTTTACAAAAGGGATTTTTTTCTTCTTGAGTAGTCAAAACAAGATCTTCTTTAACTAAATTTTCATTATCTTGCTGATTGTTTCTCCATGAAAGTTTTCCTATAATTTGGTTAATATAAACTATTAAAAAATGTGTTGTTTATTTATGTACTCTTTCGACCTACATAATTATACTGCACTTTATTTATTTTTTTCAGCTTTAATTTCTATAAACAAAGTTAATAATCAATGCAAAATGATTTTTTTTAACTGAGTTAATCAAACTGTTAAACTGCAAGACTGAAGCAAAATGCTACTTTTTTTCATTAAGTATTATAAATTCCATATAAAATGCTAATTAATTCTACGTAAAGAATATTATTATAATTCAATGCAGTTAACATTGTTTTCAAAGTACGGTAAATAGTCAATTTCAAAATATTTGAACGTTAGTTTTTAATTTAATAAAAAACTCGATAAAGTTAAACAAACTTATAAATCTGTGCAGTAAATTGCAAAAAATTCTTTAATGATGATTTAGTTTTTGTGAGTGTGAAAATTTGTTTATTACTAAATTTTTAGATTTCTCAGACGTCATTTTTTCAAGATATTTTAGAAGTGACATTTTTTGATTACGGATTATAAATCACGCTGTTGAAATTGTCTCTTTTCTATACATAATGGCGACATGACGTTTAAACGTTTTTGGCCCATATTTAATATTAAAGTCTTTTTTAATGAGATTAGAAGTTGAGAGAATGAAAGTTGTCTTATAAATAAAGAATGAAAGTTCTCTTATAAATAAAGTTTAAAATGTGCGTATTGTTGAAGTTCTTTTTCATATTTATATTTGAGTTCAGTTAAGTTATCTAATATCTCCATACCTATTGCTTAGTCTTAATTATGAGTTTGATAAGTTTTAGTAATAATCTGAAATAATGTTCAATATAGCTTACTACTTTCCTAGCGAATCGAATATGCCAACTGTGCAAAAAAAAGATTAATTTTAGTGATGCTCGGGTACCTCAAGGACTCTGCAAATTGTGTTTAACAATTTTGTGCACGAAACAAAAGGAGAATAAAATTATAGCCTCTCCTTTGTTTAAATTTAGTCAATAGAAGTGAGCCCTAAAACTTAAGTCATAATTTGTTATTGCCTAATCTGCCAAGTGCTCATAGCTGCACGTAAAACATCCTCCATGAAGAACAATTTACTATTGAGAAAAAACTAAATGAATGTTGCAGCACATGCCTCCGCACTTCATATAAAAGTTTGCACCACCAATGCTCTCAAGTAAAGGTCAGAGATATCCTTTAATTTTTAGCAGCAAAACCTTAGCAGCCGAACTAATTGAATCTCGAGTTATTTCCAATAAGGAAATATAATATGTGGTCTTTAAAGTAACCTTGTACATTGTGTGACGTCGTTTTAGTGATTTGCCAAATCTAGAAACTTGTTACCACAGGACTCAATCAAATTTAGCCTCGAATTTTTTCAGCAATCTTGCGGGGTTGTTGTGTTGTTCACAGTTGTTCAGCAATGTCATTCGAAAGCCAATCATCACTGGGCCTGAAAATGTTGTAATTTTAAAAATAATCTCATTAATGGTATTGCTCTTAATTGGTAATCTCATTAATGGTATTATAAAATTAATGGGATTCCTTATAGGAGTTGTCAATCATCTTTTTAAGAAACCTAGAGCAATATTACTCCCATGTAGCTAGTAATATTGGCGCGATATTGGTGTCAGTTTTTGCACTATATTAGAAAACACAGTAGCCTAGTATAACAATCCAAAGGTTTTAAATATATATTTCCTTTATTATTTTTGTGATATCCGTCCAATATTAATTTCATATATTGGCGCAATATTAAAATGCAACAGTGCAATTTTGCTGGCTATACTGCCCCAATATAACAATAAGAACATTTTAACATTTTGCGCTTTGGAGAAAATTTTCGCGCGCAAAAGTCCTTTAAACAGTGTTGATAAATAAAGCTAGCGGAAAACCTTGATAAAAGTTGGCTAAAATAAAAGCTCAACAATGCTGAGCTTTTTAGCGTAAAGTTCTTTGCTCCTACATTTTTATCCCATAGAAAAATTGAAAATTATCACATGATAAAGAAATTTTGTTTACAAAAGACTGTGAAATTATAAAATTACCAGATATACATGGGATACAAATATATTAGTTCAAAATTATGCTGTTTAATAAAAATGCCTAATTAGATATAATAAATCAACTTTAATTGTTTAAATTCATTTAAAATGGAAGTAATTAGGTCTAGTAGTAGTAATTGGGTAATTAGGAATACTTTAATTGTAAAATGTTATAAATATTTAGCCATAATATATAACCGTAACTTAATAAAAATTTACTTCAATGTTAAATTGATTCTGATTTTTCAATTAAGTTTAAAAGGAAATTAATAATGGAAGTTAATAAACGCGAGGAGCATAACAACTTAGTGTGGCTAGTTTATTGCCTAAACAGAATACCTACATTTTAGTTTTGCTTCAAAATCAAAAACATTCCCCGTAACCTCTTTTATCGCATTCATCAATTGCAACCCTGCAAGATTCATCGCCAAAGTTAACAATATCTCCACCAATTATGTGCTCCAAAGATTTAAGTTAAAAAAGTGTAAATCCAAAAGAAAAATAAAGCAGGTAACTAATCCTGATCCTAACTAAATTGATATTTAAAAATTCATTGAACTTGTACTATATTATTCGTTTTTATTCAATACTGCTTTATCTTTACATAAAAGCAATGATAAAAGACAAAAAGCTTGGGAAAATATTAATGAAAATTTTAATGGTGGTTATATAGCCTATTAAATTTCTTATATTTATTTAAAAGGAAATGGCTTCAAAGTAAAAATCAGCTTTGATTGGTTTATTGTTATGATATTTTCTTTTCTGATTTCTGGTCGAAAGTTGTTTTAAAACAGTTAAAGCAAGTTTTACTTATAAATTATAAATAAATTTTTAAACTATATTCAAAAATAAAAAATGTCAAGCAATAAATTTATTAGTAATTGATTTTATAAATTTAGGGTACATATTGCCCCTCATGGCTCTTTATGTTTAATTGTTTTATAATATGAGGCACCTCACAGGAAAAGGGACCAAGTTTTAGAAATGGAGTTATTAGCATTACTGCATGATAGAAAAAAAAATGATCAAAAGGAAAAAAAAATTAACTTGATACCTTTATTTTTCACCAAGTTATGGCTGTTTGTGCGGGACAACGACCGGAATAGCGTTATTGAGAAAATTAGAGAAAAGTTGAAATTTCGCGTAATTTAAAAATGTTATAAATTCAGTTTGATAAAGAAGTTAGTGATTATTTTCTGTTTTTAAATGCATAATACAGTTTAGATTACTGGTACAAAGTTTCACATCAAATATATTACAATAACTCTTTAAAAATAAAAAAATAGAAACATACCTAAAAAAATCAAAAAGGTACCAAGTCTTAACTAAATTCAATTTTCTGTATCTGCTTTTCGTTTAGGGCAAACTGGAAATGTTTTTAGCATATTGTTTGTATGTCCAACTTGTTTGCAGTAAGAACATGTGGACGGCTTTCTTTTAACCGGAAGCAAACCCTTCCAAAAATCTGGATTGTCAACCGTTTCTTGAACTATTTTGCGAACATTAGCTGCTCTCACCTAGAAAAAAAAAAAAAATTAAGTTAATGAAGTTTTCATCGTTCAAAACTATAATGTCAAATATATCCATATTTTAATTCTAACAATGATGGTAGGTTAAAATATAAAAAAAACCTGGGCAAACGTTATCCTGTCAACTTTGGACAAATTAAATCTTTACCGCATTCTGGGACAAATATTCGGATGCTATCGTACAGACACCATTGTCTTTCTGGTGAGAAAAGTTTATGGTGTAATATTTGTGGCATGGCAATTTTGAGATAAGTTGGTGTTGCCATATTTTAAATTCTACCTCTGCACTATCCGAATTAATCTTGCAAATAATCACTCCAGGTTTATCAAATTGAAATGTGAAATAGTGCCATTGCTTGAGATTAGGAATTGTTTTGAAATTAGATGAAAGATGTTGTTGCCAATCATATATTGGCACAAAAATTGTACCATTCTCGTCACCGACAATGACTGACTTATTCAATTTTGAAATCGGAGTACTAGCTTCTATGCATGCGACAAACTCTTTGACAGAAGCTACTTCACTTCGCTTAATCTTGGATTTCAGAATCACAAATCCTGTATTTGAAGAGAATTTCGTGTGACCGACAGGCAGGAGCATGATAGTTATTTTTTGGTTTAACCCAACAGCTACTCTCCAGGACAAATACTGCATTACACTACAAGATTGTTTTTATTTTGGTTTAACCCAACAGCTACTCTCCAGGACAAGTACTGCATTGCACTACAAGATTGTTTTTATTTTGCCCTACGCAGTTGCAAGCATGGCAATACAGTGTATCTTTGATAGAATATTTTTGTTCAGCAAGGTAGTGATGAACCATACTCAAAATACAGTTCGCACCCTTTCCAGTCAACATGTTTTTAAGTATCACATAATTGTGCTGAACACAGACCGATTCATTTGCAATACCAAAAATCCCAACTTCAAACGGAGTTAAAAAATAGATAGGTCCAGATTGATCTGGCAAGTTAGGTAGAAAGATTTGCTGTGCATTGTCCAAACAAATGTGTTAAATTTCATTTTGTTTTGCCAGTTTGATACTATCGTGATAAACGGAAGATCTTTCTCATCTAACTTTAAATGTTCCAACATCTCAGTTATACTTTATGTTAGAGTGAGATCTTTTTCATATGCAAAAGAAAAACTAAGTATCTACAAACTTAAAGAAAATCAAACAAAGTCAAAATCACTCCGCCCAAAAATGAAAAAAACATCAATTGGATTCGAATAATTAGTTTATACAATATATCACATTCAAAAACGGCTGTTTTCGTAGCCACAAATTTTGCAAAAACATACTTGGCATAGAAACTCTGTTATTTATTTGTCATAAAAAGTATTAATTTAAAAAAAAAAAATTTGATTTGTTTGTGACAATGAGTCATAAGTAAGGCCCCTAAGACTTTAACTCCGAAGGACTCTTATCAAAATAGTGCAAAGATATAATATACAAATAATAGTTTTAAATTTGTAATAAACAAACTTTCACTTTCTGCTCTGACTTACTCGAAGAGAGAGAGAGTGTTGTTTCATTAAGATCAGAACTGGGTATTTTTGTTGTGATACTACCATAGAAAAATTGCCATCCAAGGTTAAGAAACTCCTGCCTTGATCAGGTCACAGTACAATAAATTATAGGTATTCAAACAAAAAAATTTTAGTATTTAAAAGTTATGACGATAGAAAGTTTTAAAAATACATTTTTTATATATTCAGTGGTACCTATGAAAAATAGATGAGCTTTAATAAAGTCACTCAATTTCACACCTGATTACGCGCTTGTCCCATATACAATTTTACTGTTATCAGAGGTTCTATAAAAAATCCTAATATTTAAATAATATCATTATTAGAGGCTCTATAAAAAGCTTCTTAGGTGCTTGTTTACATTGTAATAAAAATGAAAAAAAAAAAAAAAAAAGGACTGCAAAATAAACTTTTTTATTTTTTATTTTAACAATGAGTTTCTCAATTAACTGATCAATATTTTATGCCGTTTAATGTTTTTAAAAAGAGTTGTGGCTATGAAAATAGCCGTTTTTATGCAAAAACATCTATTTTTTTCGCAGTACAAGGAGACATAAGAATTTTTTTTTTTATTAAATCACTTAAAAAATTAATTTTTTTTTATCAACAGATTTTTTAGAGTAAGTCCATTTTCTGCATGATATATGTGTCATACTCTCCTTCATCGACATTTTGTTTGGTTCATAATGATTTAGACAGTTACCTGCAATTAGGTGAAATATATGTTGATTTTGAATAGTATTATCATTAAATCCAAATTGAAACAAGGAAGCATTATCTTTTCTTCTACCAATTGACTGTTTTTTTCCAAAGTAATTTTCTAAAGGATCCTGAAAAAACTTTTTAGTTAATACATAACTTACATTTTTATTGATTAAAAATTCGATAAGTTCAATAACAGAATTAACTGTGATTTTTATACCTTCATGGGTTTGCCAAGTAATAAAGGTATAGTAATAAGTAATAAGGAATTTTAAAATATTTTCTTTTAACATGTAAATCGAATATCATTAGTATCAGAAAATGGTGTCAAAAATAAGTTGTGTTTTAATATGTAATCATTTGTGTTACTATCATTTAAGCAATCAAATAAATCATTAAAATATTTGCAAAACTTTGCACTTCCAGCAGTATCAGATGGTGCATAGATTTCTATTGCAGTACTACATGAATTACTTAAAACTTGTGTAGCTAAACGAACATTCATAGCTGAAAATGGAATTATTTTCATGTGCTCAACGGTTTGGACATGCATGCAATTAACATTTTAAATCTTCTTAAAACAAATCAGTTATATGAGACTATAAAATATGTTGACCCTGATTCTACATATAACAATTGCTTTTACCAGCTCCAGAATGAGAAAAGCTATTCCTTGCTGTTTTAATTAAATAAGGGACATCAGAAATAAAATATATAAACCTTTTATCGTCTTCATCAGCAAACGAATTATCAGTGCGGTGAGTCAAATCAACATGACCATTATTATATTCTTTCTCAGTCAGATTAAAATGCATTTTAAAAAATTTTCTATTCGATGATGCTCTATCACAAGTAACTGCTACTACTTTTAAACCAACTTAGATATCTAAAATGCTTACAGCTTTCTAAGAGAAAATAATTGCACTAATCTAATATTTATAGTGGCAAAATTTACAAAACTGTATTTGAAAAGATTTGCAATACTTCTTATTAAAAAAACTAATACATGAGAAGCAAGTTATTCAGCCTGTTATAATGTTGCAAAATTAACAACAGGATCGCCCAAATCAACATAACCAATTAATTCTCCAGAATGTTTGTTCCAAACAAGATTTTCTTGAATTTTCATTTCATCAAGAACTAGGACAATAAACTATTCTTGAGTTAAAAAATGTTCAACTTTATTTTTCTTATGTTTTTATTAAATCCTAATTTTGGCTTCACATAATTTTTAAATTCACGCAATCGCCAACGACTTGGTAAAACTAAGAAACCAAAATTATTTTTCTCATTTAATCGTACTGCTTATAAGCAGCTGGTGATTTTGCAGCTAATTCCAAACAGAGACGTATTATTGCTGGATGATAGCGAATCCCTTGCTTTTTGCTGCTCCCTAAAACAGGCTCATAAATTGAGAAATCTTGCTTTTATCAGCTCCTGTCATTATTTGAACTAAATCACTTTCAATACCTTTACTTATAGATAGTGATGAATTTTCAATCTCCTGCTTCATCAAAGCTAATTCCTTTTTTATTTCTGTATTTTCCAGACAAACACTCTGTAATGTAAGCATCAGACGATATGGAGATGTAAATTTAATTGGTGCATTTAATTAAGCAGGGATACAAGCAGTGGCAAATTTTTTTTCAAACTTAAGATTCTTTTTTTTTATGCTTTTGCATTAAGAACAGCATAACACTATTGAAGACATAGGAACTCTTCGTATGATTTATATATAGGCTTAAAAGTAACAATACTATTTGAAATCAATGAAGCATTTTTTTAGCAACGATTGAAGATGCAGATTCCTTTTGTGTAGGTATTGATAACATAAAACTTTTTATTGGTAGACACATAGTCAGTTATGATCTAGGTTTAAGTCACTTTCTGTTATTGTTATCAAGTATCATTTCTGAAAAATAAGGCTGTTTACAAATAAACAGACACTTACTTTCTATTTGAGCCTTCAAATTTATATCTTAAATACAATCTTTAAGAATAGTGGCTATTAGATTTTTTCTCCAAAAAGTATTACAACTATCGTTAGATGCAGGAATTTTAAATATTGAAATTCCCTTATGCCTTAGAACAATAAGCACCAGATACTTAAAGAATTAGATGAAGAAGATGCAATTAAAACAAGCAGTTCATAGAAAAACATCGAAAAAAATAAATTTTTTGCACTCTGCGGCGGACTATACACTAAAAAATTGCTAAAAAATATCCAGGTTGCTGGCTTGTTTGTTCTTTCATCTGGAAAGAACAAAGTAGATCAGATGGATATATGGTGTCTTTAAAAGATAGGGAAAAAAAGCAATGATCTTAGAGATAGTATAAAAGCAGTAGTTATATTTATAGTGTGTATCAGGGAAGATGATAATGATGTCAATGATTAAGATGATGATGATGATGATCATTGTCATTATCATCATCAGAATCATCTTAATCATCATCATCATCAACTGTATGCTTGATGATGATGATGATGATGATGATGATGATGATGATGATGATGATGATGATGATGATGATGATGACGATGATATATATACCTTTTTATAAAATATATCATGAATTTTAAATAACAATAATATTTTTATAAGGAATATCAATATTAATGCAGCCCCGGTCACAAACCCGGCCCCGGCCCCGGCTATGTTTCTTCAAACCCAGCCCCGGTCAAATATCAACCCCGGTCGCTTACTATCTATAATTAGTATTTTTGTATTTGGTTAATCCAAATTGTCAATTTATGATGCAGATTTAGTTATATTTTTTTCGTAAACAAAACTGTTATATATTTTTTGTTTTGTTATTATAAATAAATAAAATGATTTCCAGTTAATTAATGTAGTTTATTTTCTCCTTTGTTTACTTTTTTTTTAAATTTCTTTTCGATTTAAAATTTTTAGCTGGATTATTTTTTTTTTATATTATAAATTTATCAGATGACATATTGACGATTATCAGATGAGATATTGAAATTTATCAGATGACATTGTTCAATATAGACTTAAATAGTATTGAACACTGTAGAAAACTGTTATGTTTTTCTAATATGCTAATAAATGTGCAAATAAAAATATCTTTTATTTTACAAAGCCATTAAGCATTTATTAAACGATAGTCCGTATTGATTCGTATTTTATCTATGTGAATGCATTTTATGTAAATAATTAAAAGTTTTATTAAATTTTACAGATTTACTTTTACAAGAAGATTTGTTTTTCTCTTTTTCATTGATAGCTCAGTGGTTTAGTGCGCTGTAAGTTATCATATATATATATATATATATATATATATATATATATATATATATATATATATATATATATATATATATATATATATATATATATATATATATATATATATATATATATATATATATATATATATATATATATATATATATATCACGGCTGTTTCAAACCGAGCTTAACGGCTTCTTGTTAATTTTTGAAAATATTGACTAAAGGGGTGTTACTAAAACTTTTATAACTTTTGAAATATAAGAGGTAATTTTGTTTTGTAAAAACAATTAAGACATCAATAAAATGTTTTACCTTATGACATTTAATGCATTAGTAGAAAAACTTCTTTTAGTTTAGAATAAATATGACATATATTGAATTTGGCTAAATTTTTGTAATTTGATGTTACTTTTTATCAAAAAAAATTAGAAAAATATATACCTAATAGTTATTATCAAATACACTTATTGTTTGACAATAATGAAAACAAAAAAACCTTACTTAATTATTTAAGGTTAACTAAAACAGCCTTAATCGAATTGTGAAAGCAAACCACATTTTTCGCAAAATTATGAAAAACGTCGTTATAAGGGGGGATTAGTTGTTAAATGAGTACTTTTTTTAATATAGAAGTTCTTGATTTAGAAAATTATTTTGGAACGCTGATAAAATCATTACATTACAAAATAAAGTTCTAATAATATGGTGTTAGGTAGTTAATAAATAAAAACTCATCAATTCTAATAAAATAATTCATGACCAAAATTGAGTTAAAGGTTTTGAATTAACCTAGCTTTTGGTAGTAGAATTATTTTATGGTACTTGTATCAATAATCTCTTTTCACAAAAAATTAAGTGTTTAAATATACACAAATAGCTGATTTAAATCTTTTGATAATTCGTTTTTATTTTCATTGAAAACTGTTTTATAATTAGTTGGTCCATTGATAAGTTCTTCAAGCAGTAAACTATCTTTGAACACCCAGTTGATACTAGATTCATACATAATTCATTTAAAACCAGAAGAACATTTGGTCAACTTGGCAATTGTGATAATAAAGTTTACAACTTCTTAATTTATCAAGCTAAATTTTTACACCAACTTGATAAATGAGACTTATATTCCATTCTTTAACCAGAGAGGAGGTATGTAGAGCAGAGGTCCTGCGAAGGTAGAACTAACTTTTGATGATAAAAATTGAACGGAGATCTAATATATATAAAAAATGTCACATATTACATAACAAAGGATAAAGCGTTTTTTGAATTAACTACATAAACATACAAAATCATATCCAACAAACACACCAGTTGCTCTGATCACAAATTAAAATAGTTAGCTATACATTTGATGCTAGACTTTTATTCCATTCTTTAACCTGAGCAAACCCATTGCATAGATATAATAAACTTTTGAAAATAGGAACAGAATGGGCATCTACCTAATATATAAAATCATTGTAATAAAAAATTATTATTATTTTGAACAAACATTACAGGCATTAAAACAGAATAGAATTCTCTTATTTGTAAATTAAGGATCTTATATAATTTATCTTAGATGTAAAAAGTTTAATTTTTTTTTTAACTTTTCAAACATTTAAACTAAATTTGATGACCACAAACAAGACAAAGACCTTGTCTATAAAATGAATTTTCGCCACGCTCTGAACACACAACACACTTTCTCACCTTAGAGGCTTGAAGCTTCCTATCAGCTTTGCTGTGCAATTCAAAGCGTTTTAAAACAAGATGCAGCTTTTGCTCCTGATTTCTAACTGAATGCAACTGCCTTAATTCCTTATTTATGCTATTATGCAAACACTCTCCCTCCTCTTCACTCAGCAACCCAAAAGTTTTATGCAATTTTACAAATAGTGGCACATTGAAAATGAGTTCATGCATTTTTCGCGTGAAACTTTCTTTTGGAAAGCAAGCATGAAACTCAATAGCAAATAAATTTATATATTGATGAAGCTCAAAAATTTCGGCATCAGAAAGAAATTTTCACTTAAAAAGAATAGGTTGCAAGTTATTAAAAACACTAAACACACGTACAAATCTATTTTTAATTGCTTCATCATCAATAACACTACAAAGTTTATAGTGGTTTCTTAATACTATTTTACAATGATTACCTACAAATACATTACCATGGTAAGCTTGTCGCTCAACTTTCATATCTTCAAGGGCCTTATAAAGAGACCTCTCATGAGTCCCCATGCTAATTATAGATACTTTTTCTAGGTCTTCACACTCTATCTGCAATCGAATATACTCAACATCTAAAACTTCGCGCTGTGCGCGTATAAAAGAAATTTTTTCAGAAATATAAAGGTCAAGACATTCTAAATCTTTACCCTGACATGCTAAACACTCATACTTCTCTATATCACACAATACATTCTTTTCCGAACCACCAATAATTTCACAAAATTGATGAAACAATTTTTGGCACGTACCACACTGCACCCAATCAATGTTACAATCATATTTAGTAATTAAACACCTGATACTAGCACACTTTTCTTGCTGTTTACAGTTTTTTTTTTTATTGGAGGAGTTTAGAGATATGCATTCCAATTCAGAAATATTTTTATCAAAAGCTAACCAACGAGTCTGTAGATTTGCAACGTCTACAAATTGATTTCCTAATAAACGTAAAGAGTCTGCTGTTTTAGAACATTCAAAGCTTTTAGCAGCCCACAATTCATTCGTTCTCACATTCTCATTATGCGACAAAGACGAAACAGCTTGACAATCCAAAGTCTTACACTCCTTCAACAATAACTTATAAAGTTTTAACACAACTCCTAACATAATATGCAAAACAGGTGGCACTACATTATCTAAAGTTATTATGGGGAAAATCGCAGGAGCAATAATTGAATTATGAAACTTACCTAGAGCTCTTAGGTTTCCACCTTGTCTATCTTCACACAAGTTCTCATTGTAAGCACTTTCCAAAGATTGTATTGTCCTCCTTAAGATGTTACAATTAGCAGGTGTGTGAGGCATAGAAGCATGGTTTCTTAGAGAATTCAACTTAACTAGGTCTGTAGAACTAGGAAAGCTAGCAGCTGAACCCTGGTGTCCCAGAACATCATCGATAAAATGAAAATCTCCACCTAAGAACAACCTGACTATTTTGCCTTTTAGCTTAAAATCTGACGACTGAATTCTTTTAATTCGTTGGCATAATGCCCGAGAACTAAGGCAATATTCTCACGACAGTCTGAACCCTGATACATACAAAATAAATGAACATCATATACAGACCCTGATGATTTAGAATTGACAACTTCAAAATGGAATTTCATATACTTCCCACCCTTATCCCCAGCAAAAAGGAGCCATACCTCTTCGCAAAAACCGACATCAGAATTGAAGTGGTCACGAACGTGCAGACTATTGAAAACCTCTTCAATATAAGTTATCAAATTCTTGACCATCAATACAGGTACTAAACAAGGTGCTTCATTCGCAGATGGATAAAGCAACATGGACTTTACAGTAACATGTTCTTTACTAACATGCATTGTCCGCATTTCTTGTTCTTGTCTTATCTTGGGCTCAGATGGGAGAATCCTTGCACCAAGATTACACAGAATACGTCTTAGCCTACGGAATTCAGCCGTGGGCATCCTTAATTGGCTCTGCAGCTCTACAGCATCAGAAACACTTAACTGCCTAACTAAACCCAACTTATTTGCAACACAATGAAACATAGACTTTTCACAAGACACAGAATCACAAAACAACATAGACAAATCACTTTCCAAATCTGAACAAGCTAATAATCAAAGGAATATAAAAGCAAGTTTAGATTGTCTAGCTGCAGCATGCCTACCTAACTTAGAATAAGATTTACCATCTCCTAAGGTAATGTAAGTATATTTCTTACCAACTATTGGCTTTTTAACTGATATAGTCTGTGGATTACTTAATTTAAACCCACAGAATAATTCAGAGGAACCAATGTTGTCATAGTCTAAATAAGAATCAACGACAACTAAATCCTTATCACTGCTAGCAAAATATTTGCAAATTTGGCAACTGTTCTTGTTTATATCACTGATTTTTGCATTTTTTTTTTTCAAATTTAAATTTTTTTAGCAATCTTACATTTTTGGCACGAGCAGATGCAAATTTACGGTGTGCTGTTTTTTATTATTTTTTTTTTTTTAAAGTTGGAACTGCTCCTCCTGTTTTAGCCTAATACTCATAGTCTCTAATTGAGAACTTAATGAGTTACAATGTGCGTTGAGAGCCTTGTTTTTAGAATTTAAATATATAACTTCAGTTTCCAACTTTGATACCTGTATTTTTAAATTATCTATTTGCTCCACATTATTTTTTTCTTTAGAAATTAATTGTTCAACTTGACTACTTAGTTCCTTATTCCTATTTAAAATATAAAAATTATCTGCATCTGCTGATTTTTTTTGTTTTTTTGTTTGTGGAGCTGGAGACAGTTGCATTTTAAAAAATGCTTCGTTTTTTGAAGCTTCAAAATACTTTTTAGAATCTTTTTTTCTTTGTTTTATTTTTCGGCACATTTTATTTAACACATCAATATTAGGCATATTAAACTCAATTGGCAAAAGAAAACTTAAAAAAGTAAACAACGCTTTTGGATGAAAAACTGTTAATAAAATTGAAATCACATTGTTAGTGATCTTACTAGTGTCAATTACTCGCTTTACAAAATTAAAGTTATACTCATTTTCCCAACCATCTTCCCAACCGATGTACAGTTTCATAATTTCCCTCTCAGTTGCATACATCGCATAAATAATGATAATGATATTATAATAATAATATAATAAAAGAAATTAAATAAAATAATATTTACAAATAAATACACTAAAAATAAAAGAATTAAGCAACTTATCTGAGATTAGTCGAATATCCACGAGGAAATAATCCACGAAACTTTGCTTTATAATCTTTATTGATATAGTAATAAAATTATAATACAAACAACTTAAATAGAATAATATTGACAAATAGATGCACTAGATAAAATCGGATTAATCAACTTACCTGAAATTAGTCAAATATCCAAGAGAAATTAATCCGCGAAACTTTGTTATTTATTCTATAAAATGTGTCTCGTTTGTTTTGTTTGTTTTCTTAAAATGCATCCGATAATCGTTGGGGACGTAACGATCAGAGTTTGCGTCACCGCTTCAAAATGTAAACAAGAATTTATGCAAAAAAAACTAAAAAAAATGTCGCTAAACATGCCAAGTTTGAAAACATATTTGATAACATAGCTAGAGGTACAGAAAATAATTTTTTGATTTTCTTATTCATATAAGGTTGAAGTATTACTAAATCCACAGACTTTTCAAAAATGTTATGTTTTTTATTCAAAACGAATAAAAACAAAAATATAAATGCATTAAAAACTAACTTTCTATATAAAAACTTGCAAAGTCTGTGGAAATCTAGATAGAACAGATATTCATTAATAACTGTTCTAAATTTCAACCATCGACCATGTAGCTATGTTATCAAATCTTAGTTGGCCTAAGACAGGTTTTGCGTAAAAATCGCAAAAATCAGAAAAGTGATGCCAAATTATTAACAATATTTTTACAGCTTTCATTTTTATTCCGTTTAATGTAAATGTTTATTTAACAAGGAAAGATAGATCTTTTATATTTTTTTTATTTGAAGATGAAAGCATTTATAGAAAAAAAATACTATTATTTTAAAGTTAATGAATTTTTATACTTTTTATGCGGAAATACTTTTTTTTTTGATAATCTCGTGACGTCAGGCTCGCTTTTATATTGAGTGAAACAGCCGTGATATATATATATATATATATATATATATATATATATATATATATATATATATATATATATATATATATATATATATATATATATATAAGTATGATACCTCTATGGTGTTTGATTTCTTTGATATGTTGTATTGTACTTGGTTTCTTTGCTATGTTGTATACTCCACGTCTAGTGTAGAGCAAAACAGCAAAAAAACTAAGTAAAGATTGATAGCCCAGTGGGTAAACGACGGAAAAAAGACGTCTTATGTACGTTCAGTTCACGTCCGCTCGATTTATTCACAATATGAACTATAATAAGACGTCTTATGAACGTCTTTTTCTCGTCCGTTCCGAAAATAAGAAAATTTATCACTTTCAGTTTTGAAAAACCTTTTTATTATGTCTAATGACGCGAAATGTCATTATTAAAATTATTAAAAGGTGTTTTAATAATGGCGCCATTATTAAAAGGTGTTTTAATAATGGCGATTCTCGTATGAAGAGGTCACAATTACTTTTTAGATAATTGTTAGATAACATATGTGTTTTATGTTTATATATGTATATAGATAAATAAAATATACAAAGATTGTTTATATAGTAAAGAAAAACTATATATAACTTTATATGACATATATATGTCGCAACATGTTTTTTTTTACTTTATATGTCTTTAAATTTCTTTATTTTTATATACTTTATATTTTTTATGTCATATTAGATATATATAAAAATAATGAAATTTAGATTAACTAATTTTTTTATTATATTACTCTATGAGTATAAAATCCTATTTTATTTACTGTCATTTATATTTTAAGTATTATAGTTTTTTTTTTAAACGTAATACTTAAAATATAAATGTCAGGAAATAAAATTATAAAATTAAGATTTTATACTCATACAGTAATAATATAATAAAAATCAGTCAATAAGTCTAAATTTTCATTATTTTTATATATATGTAATTTTATTTTCTTTGAAGTTAACAGTCAATAACCTAATCCCTGTTACTATATTATAGACGCATGTAACTTTACTATATATCATAATATGATATATATGACAATATGATATATATGATATATATGAATCGATTCATAAATAATATAGTAACATACATATATAATATAGTAACAAGATATAACTGAAAAAAATTATATGTGTATTACTAATAATAATCGAAAGTACTTTGAGTTATCTGAGGTTTGAGATATTCGGAGTTTACTGTATTCTTATGATTATTATTTTTACATCCCATCTACATAGAATTTTGGGTTTTATGCTGAAAGTTGCACTTTTTTATATATATATTTTAAATTTTAATTTATCATACTTTTGCAACATTGAATAAAAATACGTATGATAGAGCTTTATTAATATATCAATGATTTAACATTTAGTGCACAAACAAATTAAATAATACATTTATTAATGTTAGAATATGATTGTTTTACATTTTAATGGTGAAAAAATCAAAATTTTACATGATATTTTTAGTAGAAAATTTTATAAGGATTTCTTGAAAAAAATAATGACAAAATTGATAGTTTTTCGTAACATCAAATGTTAGAACTTTTCCAATTCTTATCAAAATGTATACAATTTGGTATAAAAACAAAGATATGATAAAGAAAAGGCACCTTCAACACCCAGTAATATGTTACGAATGTATATTTGTTAATGAAAGTTTTGTGTTTTTTATTGAAATTTTATATTTTTATTTGCAATTTTTTATATTCTAACAGACGATCATTAAATATGATAGATAAACAAGTAGAAAAGAATATAGTAATACATAATACTCTCCTGATATGTAATACTCTCCTTAAACGTAAATCAAATTGTTTAAACCGGATATGATGATTAAATTTTGTATCGGCATGGTTTTATCTGTCTACTTTGCTTTTCAATTTTGTTGCCAGCTTCAACCTAATTCTTGATTTAGAACTATGATTTTGAACTAAAACGTTTCCGTGTTGAATAAAATACTATTTATTCTTAACTGTATTTTTTTTGAGGCTTCAGTTATCAAATGTTGGTGGTAATTTTAGTTTTGCCACTGTGAAAGCGTCGATTGTTAAGTATGTGTTTACTTTTTGTATTTTGTTTTGCTATGCAAATAATTTTTAATAATAACTACTTAATTATTAACTAATAAGTTTTGTTTTGTTAAATTATTTATTATGGTTATTGTTTATCTGTATACATTACACTATAGAGTATATGTAAATGCATGTGCAATAGCATAGGTTGTATTTTGTATGTATTCACATAAGACATTTTCAAGCACATTGTCCAATCTAAAAACTTAATTATTTTTATCCTTATGTCGGTTTGTAACTTTATTAGTATTTTAGCTTTCAAAAGTTTTGACCATATAAAGATTAGTTTCCCTCCTTAAATGAGGAGGTTGCAAATTCTACATCATCATAACTTTTGAATGCTAATATGAACTCATTTCCCTCATATTCAGATATAGGAGAGCAAAACTTTTTGGGTATTTTAGTTTTCAAGCACCGATGTATTATTTATAACAAATAATAGATTATAATTTATTTTTTTCACTGTCATTCCAGGTAGACATAAAAAGTTTGAAGTATGCACAAAGCCTGAAAGTGTCAAATATGGAACCTAAAAAAACCTGCCTTTGCCACTGACTGACTAAAGGTTTTTTAAGGAAAGAGCTTAAATAAATTAACAGAAAAAAAATATTATAAGTTATACATTTTTATACTAAAATAGAATAAAAATATATATTTGTAGTTTTTATTGTCACAAATATTAAATATTTGTGACACAAAATATAGATATTGATGTCTGCCTTCTTTAATGTCATTAATGCTTTATCTACTGTTTTCTTTTTGTGCATGACCTAATTTCTTTTCATATCCATATTTTTTTAGGTCTGTTTGTCAAGCGTCAAGTCAGGTTATTTTGCTATTGGTTCCATGTAATACATCCTGCTTAAGCAGGTTGTACGCCATCCATACGACGTTTGGGCATCTGTTTGTAAAATATTGCTGCAAATCTTTTTGAGAGAGCCATTACTATGGATAACCATCTAAACCATACAAGTGTGGAAACATAGATGTAAATCTTAAACACGCTTGTGATATATAATTGTAGAATGTTATATGTTATAAGTTTGGAAGTTATATTCTGCTAAAAAAACTTTTTAAATGTATTTTAGCAGAACATACCTGGCGCGCATTTGATCCTGAGAAACATTCTTTTTGGACCAAATGCTGGCTGGGTAATTTGGACTTTTAAATGAACTTATATTCATAATTTTTAAACTGCTTATGATCTGATCTGATTTTATTTTTGTCATTTGTTTATTTAGATTAATGTGAAATAAACTGATAAGTTTATTTAACTTAGCTGGTAAAAAAAAGAGTTTTTGTGAAACAAATTTAATGAAGACAATTATAGGTAAACCTGTTAATGTAATATATTTTGTTTTGTATTTTGTATGCTTAGTTTTGACGAATTTTTAAATACTGCAAACTCACACTAGCTCAAAAATCAACTGTGAACTCATTTAATCAGTTGCAAAAATTGACTTTGAAAATTTTGTATAAGATATTATAGCTTATTTATTAGACTGTGTTTTTAGAATGAAGTTCATTCATTGCTGGCAACATTTTTAACCGTGGTCCACATCGAAAAAATTTGGTGCTAGAAATTGTCGATAGTGGAAGTGATATATGCATCGAACCTAATTTGTAATTAATTTCTGTAAATAAATTTCTGTAAAAAAAACTTTACTAATTTTTGTGTTGAATTCTTGTTTTTCTAATGGTATTTGAAATTAATAAGTCTAAAAATTAACGTATAAAAAAATACGCACCAAATAAGACCTCGTCAATACTTATATATTCATTTGGGTTACGAGTTATTATAAAATTTTCATTTAATTTGTCAATAAAAGGCCCGATTTCATAGTTAATCTATGTATTTAGTAGAAATAGAAGATTTTGTATCTAAATAATGATATATTTAACAAGAATTGTGAAGTATATTTTGACAATTATTTTTCGTCTTTATTACTTGCGGATTACTTGTTATTGCAAAAAAAGTTATGTTGTTGAGCAACAAGAAATAATAGGAGATATTTACTAAATGGCTCGTTGAGTGACAAATATCTTTCAAGAGAGGAGCATGATTATCACGTTTCTAATTTTGATATTGTATTTAAAGAAATGGAATATAAGAGTGTTAATTTAATTTTGAATTACCATGGAACTGAAGAAGATCAAAAATACGGAAATAGAAAGATGGTTTTTTAAACATGTTCTGATGTCCAAAAGCCATAAATAATAACAATAAAAACATGGGATAATTTTGCAAAAATAATTTTTATTGTTCCATTTATGGCATAAATAGTAAAAATATTAAGTTATGGTGTAGGTTATATTTTGGGCGCGCAATAACTATTGCCTATATTACGTAATGTTAAATAACAAATTTAAAAATTACAAGCTTGTTCTTTCGTCACAATGCTACATTAGTGCTTTTAACTCTTGGTCGTCGTACTAAAATTAATCGGCCACTAAGTGTACCTGAATCTTTTTGAAAAAGAAGAAAATTAATCTGTTCCAAACTGTGTACAATTAGTGAGCAGATGTATTCATTGGCTATATTTGAAGATAAAAGGGCGCAGTGTGAAGTTTGTTTCAAAAAATAGCAGCAATCAATATCTTATAGCTATTGTGAAACATGCAAAATGCATTCCTCTGCATTTAAAATGGAAAAAATTATTTCTTGGATATCCCAACCTTTATTATCAATTCATTAAATTCTTTTATTTTTTATTTTTAAAAGTGGCTTGTTAGTTGCTGTATAAATTATACATCAACTTTCTTTATTATACAGTATAATAAAGAAAGTTTTCTTGAATCCATAAACATATTAGGATGCTTCAAAGACAAGTTTTACCGCTCGTACAACACACTGGAAATGAGATGGAATGTCGGGGATTTCATGTTTAACATTATTGACAATCATATATTTGATTTCCTCAATTAAAAAATGTCATGTTGTAGGGGTCCGCAACCTAAGTAATGCTAATGTCAACCAACTCATACCAACGATTAGCATTAAAATCAATTTCCGGAAATTTCTTTAAATTTACTTCCGAACTTTTGTTGTTTACTCAATAAATCTAAACAAAGCCAATTAACAAATTTTGTGTTTTTTTTTTTTTTAAAAACATTATTTTAGTTAACTATAAAAAAATACCTTTGCCGTAGAGCCAGTAGGATTTGAAAACCAAAGTCTCGTATCTTGCTGTCATTATTTTTTAGCTTGACATAAAGTAAATTTTTAGGTTTCAGGCACAATGCATTGTTTTTAATGTTTTTTTTTTTAACAATATGTTTAACGTCATCAAAGGGAGATTATTTATTATAGTAATAGTAAATAAAATAAGGCGCGGGGATCCTCGAGATTTTTTTATTTCGAACCACGCTGGAGCGTAAGTCTGAACAATAAACATACGAGTTTTTTTAAATAAACGTCTTTTTGTCTCTAGTATACTAACAAAGAAGGCAAAAAGCTAGAGTTAATCACCTTGCATGGTTAAGCAGTCCATTTTTATAGGCGGTCCATTTATCACAAACTTTACTTTCCTTTGCAATATTCAAATAAAATCTTTGATCGCAATTAAGTTTTATTAGTATTTCTTCTGGAATATATATCCATCTACAATTGGGTTTTCAATAAGTTCAAACAAAACTTGATTTCTATCCTGAATATTTTTAGCACATCTTAGTGGTGCCAAGTACACCACTAAAGCTTCTTCGCCCAGTTGTGTCACCATCAAGTTTCACAAAAGGAGCTCCTAATGGAAGTTCATTTTGATGTAAGGCACATCCAATTAAGTATAGTGTTCTTTTTAAAAACTCTTTTAGTTTTACCACTAAGCCACATATTGGTACAGTATTGGTAGCAGTATTATCAAGAAGCACAGCTTGTATACTTTCCCAACTGTTGTGTTCTTGTAAAACACTAAACGTTTTGGTGGCCAGAACTAAGCCTGTCAGGGTTTGGGTTAGGGTTAGCACCAGTGACAGGAATCATCCTATGACTCAAATAATTTCAACTCGATTTTCCATCTTCATAAGTAAATTTGAGGTGATGTCAGATTCAATGCGTTTTATAAGTACTTCTCCTTGAAGTGAGTTTATTATTTTACTTGTTTTAGTAATCTGATCGAGCTTGCTATCAACCTAAAGACAAACTGAGTGTTTTTTTTGTTCTGAGTTCACATCTTCACTAACAATTTTTACTTTTGACTCAATCTTAACTAATTTGTATTTGTCAGTCAAAATATCTTTTATATCAACATCATTTTTCAAGCACTGTTTAACGTGTTTTTCATGTAGTAAAGCGTTTGCTAGGGCTGCACCTAGGTTTGACGAACTCTCGTTTCTGACTAATTCCAAGTTTGCATCAAGATCTTTTAGCGCTTGCTTTTCCGTGCTTTATTTAATATTTTTAACAATTACAAGAAGATATTCAACTTTCCTAATAATAGTTTCGTCAGTTAGAAGAGGTAAACTTGGTTTTACTGTAGCCCAAATTGATTATATATTATTGCTAGTTTGCTGAGACATTAATACGACATCTGCATTTAGATTGATGTGAATAAGATAGTAACAGTTCTGAAAACCTGTCACATAAGCCACCTCAAAAAAACTTTTTTTACTTTTCATCCGTTTAATCGGGGCATTAACTTTCGGCATTTTCATAGACTATTTATACATGTGTGTGTGTGTGTTTGTGTAAGTGTGTGTGTGTGTGTGTGTGTGTGTGTGTGTGTGTGTGTGTGTGTATATATATTACAGCATATATTAATCATTTCACAGGCAGAGCTTTGTTCATGCTTATATAATTCATTAGCGCATTTGCTTAGACTTTAAATATTAGTTTGAGAAATGCTCATAAAACTTAATCGTTTTTTAAAAAGTTCCTGTTCTTTTTTTTTCTGTTTTTTTTCTTTTTGCTTTATTTCTTTCATTTATTATTTTTGTTCTATGGTTTGATAATTCATTCTCGGTACCTTTTCCAAAAAACTTGTGTAATAATTCTCTTTCTATAAACACATATTAAAGTTAATAAATGTTTATCAGACTAAATAAGTTAATAAGTTTTAACATAATTTATCTTTAATACTATTTATTAATTTTTTAAATTCTTACTCGGCCAGTCAGTTGACTTTATCATTGATAAAATATTTAAACTCTTTTAATAATAACTTTGTTGTTGTATAATTCCATGTTAAACGTTCAACTAAATAATGAAACGTAGATTGAATGATTGAAGAGTAATAAAATGCTTAAATTGAATATCATATTGATAATATGAGTTGGATATTTAGAGAATAATTGAATAAATAGAGAAAATAGTTTTTGATTGCACAATATTATGGCTAAAGCATCTGTGCTTGATTTTAAAATCATTATTAACAACAATTTATAAAACAAATAGTCAAGACAAAAGAAAAAATAAATAACGATGTGTTGCCAAAATTCAAAATCAAAATAATTTACTTATGTTTAATGAAACCGGTGGCTCATTAAACGTAAGTTCAATAAATAAAATATATTTAGTAAACTAAAATTAATATTATTTTTATAAGGGTTTATTATGGTTTAATGGTTTATTATGGTTTATTATATATATAAGGGTTTATTATGGTTTTGGTATTAGCATTCAGAATATCTAAGTATTTCAAGTTTGTAATTAAAAATTCAAAGCCACATTACAAAAACAAGTTTAAAAAAATGGATGTTACGCTATTTTTTAAACAGTAAAGCAATATTTGGTTCTATATTCTGAATATAACAATATCGTAATAGTTTTGGACAAACCTTGATTTTTCGCTTGCGTAGAACTTTCCAAGTTTTCGTTTTCTTTTAAAATTTAAAAAAAAACGAAATTTTAAAAATTGTTATCATAGCAAACAAGTTTAGAGTAAAACATATTTTAAGAAGTCAATTGAGGTGGTACTTGTGTATTCAAGAAGAATAAAAATAAAAAATTTATGCATTTTATAAAGAAAAGGTTGAAGAATGTTTCTATTAAAGTTCTCATACAATCTTAATAACGGAATATTAGGAAAAACTGTATTATTAAATTTGGTTAAGCCATTTTCATGTTTTAAACAATAGCTTTTTAAACAAATTTCAAAAGTATGTTATTGTTTTGGTACTCAAATGGAGAGAATAATTTAATTTTTTTGTTTTCGTTTTTTTTTTTTAATATAATGGAAAAAGTCCTAATAAATTTTTGAAGTTTTTCATAATTACTAGAAAGTTACAATCTGAAAATTTTGATCATAATGCAATTTTTTTTTAATTGTGATTCCGTATAGTTTTTGAAATCAAAATCATCATCATCATCATCATCATCATCATTTTGTATTTTCATCGTCATCATATTCATCTCCATTTTCTATGAACATCATATTATCTTCTAAATGTTTTTTTACAAAATATAGTTTAAAAAAATTTAACTTTTGTTTAAAGTTTAAAATAAAGTAAATATTCAATAAAAGTAGTACCCAAATTCATTTTTAAAAACTTTAATAAATTATACCCTTTTTAATTTTTTTATGTAAAGGCTCTTTGTTATTAGTATCAGTAACATTACCTTGTAAATAAACAAAGAATAAAAGCAGCATTTTTTTTATAAACTGTAGTAAATAATAATTTTAATTTTTTTTATGTTCTAGTTCTTTAGATATTAAACATGGAAAAATTTTAAACCTTGACCTTCATCTTCTTAATCATCGCTATCATTATGGATTCTGTTGTATCACCTATTTTTTTTATTGATAATGACGATCACTCACCTTTACAACCAGAAAAAAAAGGAATATATTGAAACCGTTGAAAGTATTGAAACCGTTCAGCACTGTTCGAGTTGATGAAAGTTCTGCGTCGTTTTACTTTCTGCTTGATAAAGAAAATTAACTTGCAATGTGTAAGAAGTGCAAAAAAGAGATATAGTCAAATGGTGGAGTACCTGTGTACTGAATACACATCTAAAAACTTTTTATTTTACTTTTAAAAAAACGAAAAGTAATGGGTAGTTCGAAGTCAAAATTGGGCAAAACATTTTTATTCCAAAGGTGTGGTGCACGATAGGCATTACAAAATTGATTAAAGTTCGTTTGACAGAAAGATTCATTTAAAAAATCAGTATTTCTCAAATTGTATTTGTTGATGGGTTTCGGAGTAAAAATATCTTTGAAGACAGATTGAGACAAGTCATTTTTCCACATGCATACAAAGCATAAAACATTATATATATTTAGCTCGTGTATATTTAAAATTCTCATTTCAATAAAATAATGTTTTGCGTGAGAAAAGCGATTTGCAAAGCTAAACATGAAATTGACTTGCAAAACTAAACATGAAGTTGACATGATGAATAGGAAGTTGTCCCAAGATGCAGCATCATCGTCGTTTTTTTTATTGGTACCGTTATTAACGGAGGAAAAATCCAAACCTCTGATCACCGGTTTCTTACAAAATCAACGCGGCAATTCGTTGATAAGTTTTTCTAGATTGAACACCCTTTATCTTGGAATCTTGGATTAGCAAGAGTAGTTGGTTCGTCGCCTTCTGAAAAATGCATTGATTTAAGTTAAAAATTGTTGACATTTTATGTTGAATTGGAGCGTAGATTTTCAGCGAGTAGCAACATTATCACAAAATTAGATCATCTATTGAGGATACTCTAAACGTCCTATGTTTTTTAAGGGCTCATTTTACAAAGGAGAAAAAAGCGAAAAATGAAAAAGTTAGTTATTTTGATATAAAATAAATAAGCTTGAGATTTTATTCATATAATGATAAATTTAAAAAAAAGTTTAATACCGAAAAAATTCATATAATTTCGATTGGTAGGAGTAGGAAAGAGTGTAAATGTGTGAGAGAGAGATAAGGGTGGGGTAAAAGTTAGATAGCATTTTAATACATGCTACCTCAGTTACCTCATCAAAATTTGAAATTAGTTTTATTACAAAAAGATGTTTTTAGTTTACAATACTTCAATTTTTGAATTTATTCAATTTAAACCTTGAAAAAATTTGTCGGGACATAAGTCCCACCCTTTCTTTCAAGACAACGGGAATAGGTAGAAATTATGTAATGTATTCTTAGTATAATATCTAGTACTATTTAAAAACACAACATCAAATTTAGATTAGATATCTTTGTCCACGAGTGATATATTAAGGGTTAGACAGTTTATTGCTTATCTTTTTAAATTTTGCAAGAGAGTATATGTCTTTTTTATTTTTTTATTTTATGAATATTTATTCACGATAAATTCTGTTATCAATGTAAGTCCTGTTACAAAATTATAATCAATTGAAGAAAAAAGGTTTGAAAAAGGTCATATTGGTTAACGCCACCCATTTTTCTGTTATACTCATGTATTACTAGAAGAATTTTGTTTTCCTTACCAGCTCTTTTAACAGTGACTACATTATTTGGAATACATGTAATCAGCATGTTTACATCATTTTCATCTCTCCATTTGGTAAACATTATTATTGTTTTTTGTATCATATCGCATTAAAATATAACCAGTTCAAAGATTCTTAGAATTTTCTATATTCTTGTTGCAACTGTTTGCAAATAATGCGCAATGACCAGTACATTAAGTATTATAATCTAGCAATACCTTGCAAATTTCATGAGATGCATCAGTTATCATAATGCAAACAATAGCCATTTCCAATTTAGTTATCGATTGGTGTAATTATAATTTTAGTAGCATGGTATTTGTATTTCTCTATTTCAGGAGCAAAATTTTTTCGCGTTTCAGTTCTAGTGTACAAAACAATTTAAGATATAACTTGATTCGGAATCACATAATATAAAAGATTTCATACCAAATTTTGAACTTTAGTCTTTATATATATTGCTTTCAGCCTAAGTGACGTCTCCAATGCAGTAGCAATTCATGATATTCATATGAACGCCAAACGTCCACATAAGTTTATATCCGCCATGACGGGTAGCAAAAAATGTAAAAAAAATACTTTACTAAAATCTGTTGAAATTGATTAAGTTTCTGCTTTGCTTACAATTATGCGATCACAGTATTTCGAGTCTTATTTTAAAAGAAAAGAAAAGATACAAAGAAAAATTATCAGCTCTAAAAATTATTTTTGATCAGTATTCTTTATAAGAAAAATACTGTGAAATTACTAATATCATAGATTAAAGTGTCTTAATCTAACTTTTGCTATTATATATAATGCTACCTAATCAACTTTCCGAGTCAGTTTACAAGTTATAGTTTAAAATAAATCTTGCGACTATGTAATCATTGGTCTTGTTCACAACGTTCCTGTAAAGTTTATTCATGATGTAAGGTCTATTTATATAGTAACCAATCGTGTAAGATATAGTCAGTGCATTTATACTAAAACTCCAACAAGGATATGCATTAGCGTTCAAGAAGTTTTTTTGAAAATATCTTCTTAGAAGGTAGTGAAGTTATAAATGTACATTTCACATATATGACTGGTTTACGCGAAGTCTGTTCCCATATTGGAGCAACATTATTTTATTTAAATTTAACATCTGATTATCGAAATAGAAATAACAATGATGCTTGTACATCTCAATTGTGTGCCTACTTGCCGCCAAACCTTAAGGAAGTTTTTTATTTGCTATTTTCACAAATAAGTTTTACTGATTCTAAAAAAAAGTTTAAAGCAAATGTAAACAATTGAACATAATCAAAATGATATATTAAAAAAGCCTTATCCGTTTCAATTTCAAGTAAGACAGAAATTGCTAACTTTTACAGTAAAATATCAAATAACGCACAAGGTAGTGTAGTTCTTTGTAAAATTCCTGAATACAGTTATAAATATTTACCTTTAGTTGCAAAACTAAATACAATTGTTTTTAACTTTTACAAAAAAGAAAATGAACAATTAAAATCATGAACTCGTGTAACTTAAATTAAAATTTTTCAGATATAGAAATAAGTGAAGATGAAATTAGACTGATTTCAGATTATAGCAAAACTCAACCTCAATCAAGTTTATGGTTTAAAGCTCGTGCAGAGGTTATAACAGCTAGTAAATTCAATGCTTGTTGTCATTCAAATACCTTACCATGCCTTCCAAAAATTTAGTAATGTAAATTTGTTATCCATTAAAAAATATTTATCACCAAAGCAACAACATTTAATTGTAAGCAACAACATTTGATTGCAATAATGAAATTGTAGTTTAAAATTATTTATAGTAAAACCTTTAAACAGCTCTTGAAGATTTTTGATTGTGGATTGCCATACCTCAGAGCAACTCCTGATTGTATTATGAAATGCAGATGCTTTTAAATACACAAAAAGAAATGTCTTTACAGTGGCAAATAATGATAAAGAGTTTTGCATGAAATAAATAACCCAAAAAATTATTTAAAATCTCATCAATATTATTATCAAGTTCAGCTAAAATTTTAACTTTAAATATTCTGATTTGTTATTTTGTTATGTATGATAGTGAAGCCAGTCTAGTTGAAAAAAATTATATTGATAAAAAATTTTTCACTGAAAATTTAAACATTATTATTATGTTATCTTAGCAATATTGCCTGCACTCCTTGCTAAATGGTGTTCTAGAACACACAATACTTTTGTAAATATTGAGGCATTAAAACAAAGTAACAATTTTAAAACAATATGTACTTGTGATGATACCAGAGATAGTATTGAAATTGATTGTTTCGATTCAACTAGCATTATAAAAACTTATCATCTTAATTGTCTCACAAGCAAACCAATTGGAAAATGGTATTGCCCATATTGTTGCCACAAGAAGTTCAGAGTAAAAAAAAAGTAGTTTGAAATAAAAAAATATAATTTTACATTTATGTATGTTTATATAATAAATTAAAGTATAATTTAGTTAACATGTTCCATAAAACTATTATAATTCATTTAGTATAATGTATTAACATCTTAACATAATGTATTAGCATATAGTATAATGTATTAACATATTAACATATAATAAATCCATATAACTCATTTAGTATAATGTATTAATATATTCCATCAACTGATTAGTTTCTTTGAAAGTATTCCTTGCAAAATTGTGTAAATTTTTCTTAAGAGCACAATCAAAGGTTCACCGTGTATTCGTAGAAAGACAATTTTTCGTTTCCAACCAACTTCTATTTGTCATAACTGAAACTTTCCTTGAGTAAAAGCAGGAGGTTTTACTTCTGTACAATAAAAAACCCAACAGAATCTGAAGTGATATGTTATTAACTTTAATAGGTATACTATCATTACTTCTATCAACATTTTTATTGGAAGGAATTTTCTATTTGTCATGTTTTCTTCCTTTAAAAAAAAAAAAAAAAAATTATATATACATAATATACAAAATTATATATATATATATATATATATATATATATATATATTTGTATATATATAATGAGTACTCATGTGTTTGTGCATTATTTTAACATTTAATAAAACACGCAAAGAAGATATGAATTATCCATCGTGTGCATAATTTGCATCCCAATCGTGTGCATAATGTGCATCGCAAATGTAAGCAAACTCTGAGTCTACAGTATGGAGCGCAAAAACTTTTCACCATTTTTACATTTGTTTACACTTTTTTGCCACCTATCATAGCGCAAGCAAACTTTTGCGGAAGTTCGGCGCTCATATGAATATCATGAATTTTTTTTTTTTTTTTCTAGTGTGTACAGAATTACGAACTTGTTTACTAATTAGTGTAAAATTACTAATGTAAAATATGATATTATTGTTAATTAATGGTATCCACTTCTGAAATCTAGATCTACGTTTGATTTTATTATTTTTACAATATTCTGCTGCAAAAATGTTATTTAGTTCTACAATCATATCAACAAAATCGTCAATTAATAAAGCTTTAAACAAGGTAAGAAGGCTATATCATCTAAGAAACTTGGGTGAGATCCTGGGTATTCTTTAAATTTTTCAGAACTCGTTATATAGTTATTGTCATTAATTCAATTTGGTTTTTAGTCTTAAATATTTTCTGCTAATGGCATAACATCAATGTATGCAACGTAAGTTTCTTTATCATCATCTGTTGAAGAGTTTATTTTTACTCTAAACAAATGAGACTTAAGGGAACGTTAAAATAATCTATGTTTAAAACGAATTTTAGTTACGTCTCAAATCTAGATTTAGTTACGTTATTTTTTAATTAGTTACACTATAAAAAGTTGTAAAAAAACAATAAGGACGTAATGTCGCGAACTAAAACTTTAATATTTTTTCGATACAAGCAACCAAATGAGACAAAGCTATTTTACAATAAAACTGAATTAAAAGATGTTAAGTAGCAATGCCGTAATAATAAACAAGCATTTCACTACTAAGTTTATGTACTTTATATTTAATTAATAATTAGAAAATAAAACCTTGTTGCCAATGGTAACCGATTGAGACGTGTTTTAAAACTGTTAGACGAGACACCTGTTGTATTTCACAAAATATATGCAGTTATATATTTTTAATATTATCATAGTTTATAGCAAAACAAATTTTATAGATTTTTCGCTTTGCTTTGTGTTCAACAAATTTGAATTTATAAAAAACCTTTGAACTAAATAATATGTTTTAAATGAAAAAGTCTGACTTGACACTCCGGGGTGAAACAATGAAAATGAAGTAGGGGTTTAAATGTTCATTATTACTTAAGTATAATAAATTTGATATAAAACTAAACTTATAATTAAACCTCATAAAATTTTCTCAATATTTACATCCATTTGATTTAAAATACATTATAGAAACCATTAACAGAAGCATATTTTTAAAAATTCTAAACATAATAATAACTTAATTTGTAATTTGCGTAGTCTTGAAACTTTTAGGTTGTACCAAATTGAGGCTGTATCATGGAAGACAATATGAATGAAATAAATGCACGAAGCTACTTAAAAATGCGGATGTGTTCTAGCAAGTTTCTAATAAAAACTCAACTTCAAGCATTTTTTAAGTAATTGAAGCATTAAAAAGTTTCAATTTAGTTGAAAAAGCTTGCTTTAGATTTATTATTCAGCCGGATTTTACTTCATGGAAATTTTAAAAGATGCGACTTAATGATAATTTGCCAGCGTAATACCTAAAACTCACGTCTTCTACTGCATCTAAGATTTTATTAGTTCCGAAGGATTCTTCTTGGTGCCCTAATATAAACAAACTGTTAAAACTGCTTATAAAAACTTTTAGAAACATTAGTCAAAGTATAAACGAAACAATTATCATCGAAAACGCAAAGAAAGATTGTTGTGCTGCATAACTGATTTAAACAGTAATCATCCTAGAAAATTTGTTACCATAATTGGATTTATTAGATTAGGCAGCAGAAAGTTATAGTTCACAGTTTATAATGAATATTATAATCTTTTTATTTTTTAACTGCTGTTAGTAATTATGAACTTTAATATTGCATATAAAAATATTGAAGAGTATTTGACTTAAAAAGTACATTATGTTTTTTGGTATAAATTTTTTGTAAAGAAAATATTAAAAAAAGACTATATCTTACAAATTATTCAGATGTCATTTGGTGGTAATGTAATGTGAAAAGTAGGGTTTATCTACTTATTTTTGCACTTTATTTTAAAAGTCATTTTATTGAACAAGGTTTCAAAAGCCAATAAAAATTCTTTTACACACTGCTAGTCCTTATGCCAGTTTTTGCATTTTTTTAGCATTTTGGCAGTAGTTTAAACTTTAGGAATTGTTGATATATTTACGCTATGGTAATTCGAACGACGCTTTAAATAACAAATCAGTATTTTTGCCTATAGAATGAAAATGGTACATGTAGCAATATAATATAGTAAAACACTCATGTTTCATTCATTTTCAAGGTAGTGATTGAGTATTGCAGTAATATGTAACGTTTTTAGCTCTAAGTAGCAAAAAACTAACAAAATATAAATTAAACAATCCGACTGTAATTGTATGTAGAGTTTCGTGTGGCCTTATGCTACATTGGCGCAAATTTTATGAAATTATTTAAAATGCTTCTCATTTTTGAAATATTTTTATTGTCACACAAAATTTCACTTATTTTGAACATCAATTTAAATTACTTTCTGCGGACAAGAATAAAAGATTTCGATATATATATATATATATATATATATATATATATATATATATATATATATATATATATATATATATATATATATATATATATATATATATATATATATACTCACACAAGGTGCGTTTAATTATTGTATGCATAAGAGTAAACTTTTATACCTTATCGGAATATAAAAATAAATAAGATAAAAAGATTTGTAATTGCAATTTGTCATTCGTTTATAAATTAAAATTATAATGATGGTTTTGTAATATAGGCTAATTTTTTTAATCATAAATATTCTTTTTTTGAATTTTAAAAAAAATGTTACGGCAAGTATAACGAGTAATGAATTAATTAAATTAAATATTGCTTGCTTCAATCGTCAATATTGCTTCATTGTTTTTCGAAATACTTTCTGTTTAACTTATCTCAATAAAAAATAAATCAGTTGATATCATATCTAAGGTTCAGCGAAGTTCTATTCGACTCCGTCTTTCAAAGTTAAACAAACCTCGCCGAATAGTATTTAGAATAGTTGCATTGACTTCCTGCCTCCACTGTCTTGTTGAAACTCAGTATTTCATCTCCAAGATCTTCTTTAAAAAAATTTTAAATAGAAAATTCAAATTAACCATATACAGCTAATCAGGTCGCAGATGACGTGGGCAGTTTTTCATGCAGCATTCAAACAGAAGTTCAGATTTCCCAGTTTTACTTAGCCCTATGAGTTTAAAGAACTAATGTGGAACGTATATTTACTTGACATTTTTGCTGCCCATCACGTTTTTCATTGTCCATCTGTTCCTTTCATCTTTAGATTCTTCGCTTTGAGAACTGGATTAGCTTAAAAGATAAATATATGTAAATTAGCATTGACGTTTTTGGTTCTGGGTAACTAATTTAGTAGTTTGATAGAGCTTATTAGCGTATCCTTGCTATATCTCATGTTGACTTTGCTGCTCTATCAAGCAGCAAAGTAATGAGACATGTTAACTTGAAAGTCTAATATATATATATATATATATATATATATATATATATATATATATATATATATATATATATATATATATATATGTATATATATATATATATATATATATATATATATATATATATATATATATATATATATATTATTGACCTTCACACACACATATGCACACCCAGACACACACACACACAAATTTGTATATATATATATATATATATATATATATATATATATATATATATATATATATATATATATATATATATATATATATATATATATATATATATATATATATATATATATATATGTATGTATATATATATATATATATATATATATATATATATATATATATATATATATATATATATATATATATATTATTGACCTTCACACACACATATGCACACCCACACACACACACACACACATAAATTTATTACAAGATAATAATTTTGCAATAAAAAAGTTTTTTTTATAATGTCTTTTATTTTATATATCATTTTATATAATGCAATAGTTTAATGCAATGTTATACGTAATAAACAAATCAATAAGTTAAACTAGATCTGCTACATCGCGTTATGTTGAGTAGTTAAACAAGATTAAAGTAAAATTCACACAATAAGAAATGCTGAAAATAGTAAAAATTATATAAATGCGACTTTGAAAATGCAATAAACTTTAGTAAGGATTGATGTTGGACATTAGCCTTGGAGAATAAAACTGATATAGAAAATTTATATAAGATATATTGAAATCTTTCAATACATTTCACAACTCCTACTTCTATAATTAAAAGCTTATAGAATAAATGACTAACTCTACAATTGGATTTTAATGTTACCTAAGAGATCGGCTTTAGAGTATCATTGTTGGTGGTACATACTCAGAATGGATAATAGTAAATAGTGGGGTCCCTCATTATTCACTTTTATGATATATAATAAAGATTTTTCTGATTTGGTTTTAGATGTTGTACCTGTATTTACAGATAATACTAAGTTATACAGTTTGCTTTTTGATAACTTACCATGCAATAACCTGCGATAAAGTATGAACATTGAAACTATGAAAACTAAGTTTTAATGTAAAAAAATGTAAAGTTATACCCTTAGGATCAACAAATACAAAATTTTCCTTTAGGACCAACAATGCCCTTAGGACCAACAAATACAAAATTCATCTCCTAGACTATAACCAAATGTCATCTCCTAGACTATAACCTGTTTAACTCAAAAGAATTATGCAGCCTAGTGCTATAGTATCACTTAAACAAGAAAACTGTTTGTAATTTTAATTATTACAACTTTGTAGAAGGCAATATTTTTTATTATTTTTTAATAATAAAAAGTTAAGTGAAAATGCTCAATATATTGCCTTAATTTACTTATATATATTATATATATATCAGGATAATATTGTAAACTATATTAGGCCAATATTGGCCAGTATAATATCCCCATTATTGGCGCAATATTATTTACAATATTGGCTCAATATTATAAACTATATCGAGCCAATGTTGCAGTGTGAACATTTTGCCAATATTGGCCAATATTGACTTTACAGTATTGGTGCATTATTGTATCGCCAATATTGGCCAACATTGACTTTACAATATTGGCGCAATATTGTAGCGCCAATATTGGCAAAATGTTCACATCGCAACATTGGCTCGATATAGCTTACAATATTGCGCCAATATTGTAAACAATATCGTCCTAATATTGCGCCAATATTGTTTGCTACTAGGGTATATATATATATACATATGTATATATATATTTATATATATATATATATATATATATATATATATATATATATATATATATATATATATATATATATATATATATATGTATATATATATATATATATATATATATATATATATATATATATATATATATATATATATATATGTATATATATATATATATATATATATATATATATATATATATATATATATATATATATATATATATATATATATACTCAGCGAAATTTCTATAGTTCTACTTACAATTTGTACATATAAATAAATTCACGAAGTATTTGCCTTTTTTGTTTGTTAATTACAGGAACTATTAGGAATAAATAAATAAGCAAATGATGTTTTAACATTCGTAAAACTTAAAAGGAAATAGCTCGTTACTGCGCTATCATGCATGTGCGCCGAGTTATTTTAAAAAAGATGGTTGGCCAAAGATAGGAACGTTTTCCCTAACTCTGGCCGGCCAAATTTTTCAGTGTAAAATAGCTAATAAATGAATGTATAGCTAAACTAAAGTATCTTTGTAACAATTTTTGTAGCCTATTTGTTTACAGTTTACGGGAGCAATTTACAGCTTTTGCTAAAATATAGTTTTTTTTACGAAAATCTAATTATTGTAGTAATTAAAACAAAAAACACAAAATGTTGAACTTGTTATTTAACTATAGCAGTAATTTTACTTTAAAAATGTTTCCTTATGATATATTAGGTAATAGTATAAAGAGCTGCTTTGGTATCACTTGAGAAATTGTAGCTTCTAAACCCTTTTCCAAGAGTGAATTATTTTTGCAACCTATTTGTTTAAAGGCACAATATAAACTCTGGTTTAATAAACAAGATCAACAAAAAAAGAGATTAATCTTCATTGAAAAGCTGCTCAATCGAATTGGTTGTTTCTTTGTCCAAAGCAAAAGCTCGAGATGATTTAGGCACGGGCGGAATGTTCAACTTGCAAATAATGTCTTCCAAGCCAATCCAACAAAAGTCCTCCCTTTCGAGCCACTTAAAATAGGCAGATGTTCCATTGGGATAAATAAACTTTATCTTGACATCATTTTCAGTGATTGAAACAGCTTCTATCATTCCAATCCGCCACTGCTCTTCGTAGTCAACGGCTTAAAATTATTCAACCTTCAAAGTTGAAATGTTTTCAACCGAGAAAACTTTTGCATCCTGATTTTCTGCCTCTTTTTCTGAACTAGAATCGGAAACAACTTTTCCTATTCTAGTTCAGAATCGGAAAGGTTGTTTCCGATTCTTGCTTTTTTGGCCGCTCTTTTGTTTTTTTTTCTTTGGTTTTTGGGCTAGAATCATGGTCGGAATCGTCTGATGATAAAGCTGCTATACTTTTTCCCGCTTTAATCTGAATTTTTTTTCTTTGAATTTCTTGTTTTTGTCTCTTTGCCGTAACGCATTTTTTGAAGAACTTCCATCACCGATTTAAATAAGGCACTGTCATTGGCACTTTTTTCAGCTTGATCAGAAGCAGAAGGAGCTTTTCTGAGAACGCGATCCGAATCAAAGGGCCTGATACCACAAGCCTGAAAACCGGATTTTGCATTGGCTTTGCACTGGTCACCGGTTGTTTGAAGAACTTTCTTTAAAAGGCCGGGAAATCGGTTTTTCTTGCATGCTTTCGGGCTTGCTATAAGAACGCTTGTATTTTTTCAATACAGCACGCTAGGCTTTTTTTATTGGGCCAAAAAAAGACACGTCTAGTGGCTGGCAAAGGTGTGAGGAGTTGGGAGGCAAGCAGGCAAACCGGATGCTTTTTTCTTTACATAGCTTCAAAATACCAGTAATGGCTAGACAAATTGTCCCCAAGAACAACCTTTGGTCTTGTGAGGCAACAAGCAGGTTTTGAACCAATCGGTGAAGGTGTCATCAATGGAATCAAACCAACCCTAGTTTGTACGATTGAATCTGGTCGCCTTCCGGCAGCACTCGCGTTTTTCACACAAAGAAAACCCCTTGGGACCATTTTCGATCCACGAATTCCAGAGATTTTCCGCCTTATACATGACGTATGGGGGTTTTCCGCCTTATATATGACGTATGGGGGCAAAATTGTGCCATCGGCGGAAGCGCAGAACATTACGGAAATGGCCTTCTTTGTCGTGTTCATTATTCAATCGACGTATTTAGTGCCACGCTTTGTGAGAACTTTTTTTTTTCGTTGGGTCATCTTGAAAGTTGGTTTCGTCGTAATTAAATATATTTGACGGCAGGATATCTTTGTCTTCATCTTTTAAATTTTCGAAGTAATTGAACAAAATTTCTCGAGACACATTCGCTCGGCTAATTTTAATGTTATTAGCTAACCGCTGTGACACTCGAGCAGAACGTCGTTGCATGAACTTACGAATCCAGTGGGATCCAGGCCAATTTTGCTTGACTTTTTTGAAATTTCAACCAGTTTAAGCAGAATTGGCCTGGATCCCACTGGGTTCGTAAGTTCAAGGTATGACTTCGCTAAAAAGCGAACATCCATCGTGATCATCGGGTAACCCCAACCGGAACACAGAACACTGTTTCATAAATCGACCCTCAGGTTGAAGTTCATGCAACTTAAAAAAAAAAATGCCATCAAAGAGATATTTATTAGAATATTAAAAATTAAGCATTTTAAAAATCCAAGGGTGCATTTTTAGACTGGTGGGGTCGAAAAATCCTATATATATATATATATATATATATATATATATATATAATATATATATATATATATATATATATATATATATATATATATATATATATATATATATATATATATATATATATATATATATATATATATACATATATATATATATATATATATATATATATATATATATATATATATATATATATATATATATATATATATATATATATATGACACCACACACTGAACAGCATTAATATGAGTTAGTTTTTTCAAATAACATCGTTTGAACCTTCCCATCAATCATTGTAAGTTCAATAATACAATTCCCTTCTATAGAAGATCCGCATACTTCTAATAAAAATATACCCAAGCTTTCTTTCTTACTTTTGATGTACTGCTTTGGTAGTGGCACTATCAAAGTCTTACACGTGAGTGTCATTGTTTTTATTGCTTTTTCGATCAATATCTAGTGCCTCAACACACGATCTTTTTCGATCAAAGATTCCTTGAATTCCGTTTTGTATGCAAATCTTGTGGGTCTACAATAGGCTTTGGATGACGACTTTTGATTTCTCAAAATAAGCACTTTTTCGTTGCTGTTGTTAAATCCTGTCAAATCCTGTCAATCCTGTCAAATCCTGTCAAACGTGACTAGACAAGTAATAAATAATAATTCTACACACTTTAAATCTCTTTTCATGTAAGGCTCTTATAAAACTTGTTTAAAAATGCTTTGGCCAGTGGCACCATCAAATTCTTACACGTGAGTGTCATTGATTTTATTGCTTTTTCGTTCAATATCTAGTGCCTTAACACAGGTTCTTAAACTGCACAGATTCTTTGCAAAGTATCATTAAATCTTTTGAAGGAACTGGAGCTGAATAGTCCTCCACTGTTATGTTTTCAGGATAACATTTCAATTTTGCATCTCTCAAGGTCAAACAAAATCATTACTTTATTTTACGCAATTGTTTCCTTCTGAAGTAGAGTAAAAAAAAAACATTTATGAATATTCCTTTACGTTGTAAACAATTGGATTGTTCTTTAAGGCCTTGGTCATGTAGTTTTCTGGTAACGCCTCCTTCCATAGACATGTAGGGCTTTCTTATTAACAATCCATTTTTTTCTGATATGTGACTGATAACCTGTTGAAAAGATGAATGTGGTTTACGTACCAAATGCTTTAAATGTCTCAAGAAATTTTTTTAATGGGAATGCCGACTAGTTATTAAGTGATCCAAATTTTTTTCATCACCTGCTATATGTATTAGGCCATGTATATTGTAGCTAATAAATCCTCTGCCATAATCTCCATAGCGTTTTCTTCAAAAGCGCATAGGGAGTTTCTGCATAACCTGCATAACTTGCACACGTATCTGGACTAGCTAAACAGTGAGTTCCAACAAAAAAGAAAAGAAAATTTTTATACACAGTGTTTGAGAGACGTCCTTTTAGTCCAACAATTCAACTATATAATAAAAATTATCTATGTTCAACTGCTTTTTATCTTTCACTGTCACTTAAAAGTCTAACCTTTCTGAAAAATTCACAGGGAATAAAATTTTTATACACAGTGTTTGAGAGGCGTCCTTTTAGTCCAACAATTCCACTATATAATAAAAATGATCTAAATTCAACTGCTTTTTATCTTTCACTGTCACTTAAAAGTCTAACCTTTCTGAAAAATTCACGAAGAATAAAATTTCTATATTCAAATAGCCTTTCAGAAATGCCATTAATGAATGTCTGTCCTAATCTTATTCCTTCTTTAACAGGACTTTTCAGGAAGAATATTAAAATCCTCTTTATTACTCCATGGCACACTAGTGCATGTAGTTAAGAGAAAACTGTGTCACCATTTCAATAAACAAAGTTTTTAAAAGAGAAATTACTATGTAATTTTTAAAATCTGTCATTAAATTAAAAGCTAGATAAGTTCTAAGTGGAGCATTAGTGCTACAAAATATAACCTTGTAATCCCATTCCCTTTAAACCTTCCCTTGCTATTCTTCAGTATTGCATTTGATTTTTTGGCCAAATTTGCTGTGTAGTGGACTTGTGAGAAGGTAATCCTTCAGTATTAATCTGCAGAGAAAGCTCAGGAACTTCTGACGAAACATTTTTGAAGAAATACATTAAATGGCTTAGGCGCTGCAATGACAATACTAAAGTGAAAATATGGCCAACCTTTGACCACTGCACGAGGTGTCTTAAGTAAAGTTCTTGGTATAGGGTATCAATTCTCGACATTTTTTTTTAACCCGGGAAGCCGGAAATTTAAAAATTAATTTCTTGGATTTTTAAAATTTTTTCAAATTTTTAAAAATCTTTAAAGGTTTTTAAAATTTTTTTAAAATTTTCCCGGAAATTTAAAAATTAATTTCCCGGATTCCCGGAAATTTCGCGGGAATAAGTACTGCTTTAAATAAATATACAAACACCTGACTAACTTTTAATAAGAAAACGACATTCATTCTAAAAATTTGTATGTATACACGATGTTTGTATATGTATGTATTGGAGTAGAGTGATTTTAAAATATTTTGGTTTCTCTTTGAATCATTAATTCTTGACGGGTCCTAATATTGTTGAATTTTTTTCAAAAGAAGCAGAATAATATGCTGATTTTAAAAATAATATTTGCTTTTCATTTAAAAAAAAAGGAATAAAAAATATAGTATATTTTTCTTTAAAAACCCCCGTTTTTAACTAATCGGGAGTTTTAGGTATATTTTTGCAAACAATTTTTTTACAAACGTTTTTTATTTAATAAAATTATTATTTATAAAATATGGATTTTTTCTGCTTTTTTTGAGTTCTTAGTTGATGATATGGTTTAAAAAGAAAAGAATGTTTTAAAATCTAAGGACTTGTCAAGAATTTAGAATCCGAGAGGGACCTAAAGAGCTTATCAAAATTGGAAAAGGTTTTTGTACTTTTTTCTTTTAATTAAAAGACATCGATTTGCGCCTCAGGAATATTTATTTTCAAACTTTTTATTTTTGTTATAAAAATCACTCTATCCTAGTTATGCATATTCAAAATTTTTAATGCATGTTTTGAGGAGATTTAATTTAATTTGAACAAAACATATTTTGAACTTATTTGGTTACGAAATAATTTTTTAAAATTATGAGACAGTCTCGAGATCAGTCACTAGATGATGATCTTCGTTTTGAGCAAAAATTAGATGACAATGAAAATACTCTCCTGCTTTTGATTAAAGTTGCTTGAACGCAAGGAAAGGCATTAAGCAGCTTTAAAAATTATATTTAATATTTCAAGTATTCTCATACATTTGAGATTCTTTTTTGAGGTTTTTGTTAGAATCTTTAGTTAAACGCACTTTTTAAGCTAATATACTGCATTTATAGCTATCGATAATCTGTCTCTAATACTTGTAACTGCAAAGCAATTATTATCTTTAGAGGATTCACTTTCAATTCCAATATCGACATCTTCACTGAATAATCTATCATATAAGTCATTCCAAAACGAATAATTGCAGTTTTGAAGATGAATTTAGCTTAGGAGTAGAGGTTGAATGTAAATCGCGTTTTTGGAGGCACAGTATTCGACAAAAAATTTGCAACCAACATCAAACAATGCTAAAAAGTGTACCTAAACAGCACACAGGCAGAATTTCGTTGACAAGTGCCATTTTGCAGTGGACAAAACAAGTGCAACATTTTTGGTTTTTTTCATTTTCTTAAGTCTGATCCGTGTCAACGTTACGGAAGTTTTTTAATAACTAAAGGAAGTATCCAGAAGTTTCCAGAAGCATGCAGAAGCTTCCAGAAGTAATAAGGCATCCAGAAGTATCCAGAAAGAAGCTTCCAGAAGCATTGAAAAGAAGCAAATAGAATCTTCCAGAACAGGTTCACACAGGTTCATTTTACTATATAAAAGACATGTAAACCGACATGTAATTCAGTCAGTATATGGAAGTCAATCTGTCAGTATTATCAAGACAGTTTATCAATGTGAGTTTTATCAAAGTGTTTTATCGAAGAACATCAATACAAGAAGAGAAATACAACAAGTGTTTCATAACATCAATACAGTCCACATCCAACCAAGACGTTGTGTTCCACAGAGCATTATTGTATCACCACAAGGTAAATATAACACGGTAAGCCTTAAGAAGCGTGATTATTTATTCTTATTATTTTTATGACCTCAAGTACAAAAATGGCTCCCGACAGTGTTGGATTATAACTAAGAAAGAAAATTATTGGTGATTACGTAAATGGAATGTCACAAAAAAGTATTTGTGATAAATATCGCGTGAAAAAATTGACCGTATCAAAACTATGTTTCAAATATTGTTCTACGGAGAAGTTGGCAGCAGATAACAAAGGTGGAAGACCGCGTTCCACCACTTCTAGAGAGGATTCTATGATCGTCAGATCCGTCAAGAAGGATCCTTGGATATTATCAGTCGAGATACAAAAGCAATTAGAGCTGCCTGTATTGGAACAATCAATCAGACGACTGTGCTATTTTCTTGACGCCCTGCAATGAAACCGCTAATTTCACTAACTAACCAGAAGAAAAGACTTCTGTTTGCTACATCTCATATTGACTGGAATGTGCAGAAATGGCAAACTGTCCTATTCAGTGATGAATCAAAGTTCAACATCATTGGGAGCGATGGCATTTGTCATGTACGTCGACCGGCCGGAAAATGCCTCGATTTACGTTACTGCCATAAGACCGTGAAGCATGGTGGAGGCAATCTAATGGTTTGGGGGTGTTTTTCTGCTAACGGTCTAGGTCCAATAAATCGAATCGATGGAATAATTGACCGTTTCATGTATAAAAATATCCTGAAAGATGTTATGTTACCTCATGCTGAATGGAATATGCACATAATATGGGTTTTTCAGCAAGACAGCGATCCGAAACACACTGCAAAAGTAGTCAAACAGTGGTTTCAAGACAACCACTTATCGATGATAGATTGGCCGCCATAATCTCCGGATCTCAATCTTATCGAGAACCTGTGGGAGATTGTCAACCGCCGAATTAATCGTGAAGGTGTTCGTAATAAGCATCAACTGTTTGAACAAATCCAAAAGGCCTGGGTAACAATTCCACAATGTTTCATTGATCACTTGATCGAATCTATGCCTCGAAGATGCAAGGCTGTGATTGACAACAAAGGATTCGCCACGAAATATTGATAGCGAAATACAGCTTGGTCAACATTTTGTGGAGTTGCACTTGTTTTGTCCAGAAGGAAATCAACTTTTTTTAATACTTTTGATTAATTTATAAATTTTCGTGTACAAATAATGAACTTTGTGATGAATAAAACTCGAAGAACGTTTTCTCTAAACAGTAACATAGTTATTTCTCTAAATTGAAAAAAATGCAGCACTTTTATATAAAGAAACTAAAATACCATTATTTGGTTGCAGTTGTTTTGTCCAATACTGTATTTAATAAAAGTCACAAGGTCTCAATTTCTTCCCTTTTTAACGCAAAGAGACAGAGCTACCAACATCTCCTCTGAAATTGCGTCTTTGTTGTTACGCAGGGAACCAAACAAAAACTTTAAAATTGCATCAGCTGATAGCAAATTTTGCATCATGTTTACCTAATGCTTCTGCAACTATTTTGATTGGTTGAAGAGCGTCGGAAACATTTTTTAAAACTAAAACATAAATATCGTTAAATAGCTCTTGAGAGTTTAACTTATTTTTTTTTCAGTGTGTCCATCACTTTTAAAAATCTTTCAACCATTATCTTTGAATGAATTTTAACCATTCCTAGAATAATAAATAGCTTATCGAAATGAATATTGATATTCAAATATCTTCGATTGCGTAAACTTGTCCATTCATTAAACGTTAGACTAAATTTTCCACTTTTTTCTTTATGTGATTTTATTTTAACAATAAATTTATTTTTTGCCATTGCACAAAGTTTATGAATTAGTTTCATTATATTAATTTTACCTTTTGAAAGATGATATTGTTTTTCACTTTATGCTTGACAAATGAACTTACTTTTGCATACTATGTGAATTGAAAATCCATCAACGGTCCCAAGTCTCGCCGCCATCTCTGCTAAGGACTGTTTCTTAGAAAAAAATGATGTGAGAGACTTACTTGCTTTTGCCGAAACCGTCTCACAGTTACTTGAACCTGAAGTTTCTTTTCTTGATAATAATGTTATCAACATATTACAAATGTCTTAATAAATCCACTTTTTGATGAGCTCTTACATTATAATAGTTAATTCGGACATTTCAAACAATTCACTTGTTCGCCTGCTTTTTCTTTTGAAAAATATTTCCACACTGAATCAGCCATGATTAAAAGAATAAAAAAAATTTAAATATTAGAACAAAGAAATTAATTTTGGGGTTAAAGAAAATTGTAAGAATATTTTGAAACTTACTTAACTTGTCAATACGTGGAGAAATTGATGTTATTCAAAATTTCTTGAATAATAAATTTAATTACAAATTTTAAAGAGTAACTAGCGTTTTATATTTAAATTTTATGTGTATGTTTTGAATCACGTTTTAGAAGCAACTAGAGAACATTTAGCGTTTTGTGTTAGAAATAATGACTTTTATAATTCAGATTTTTCTTATACAGGTAGTTTGTCAGTTTGTTTAACTTCCCGACTGCAATGTGAAGATTCGCTTTGCAATAGCAATGCAATATATCACAAAAAAATGTTACACAAATTTTGATACATGTTATTACAAAAGATCATCTAAACACAAAAAGACATAAGTTCTAACTGTTTATCCAAAGCCATAGTCAAATTTTCAGACCAACAGCTACCAAGAAATAATAAAATATATCTTTCAGTACTATAAAAATGAAGCAGTTACTTCGGTTTTTCAACTATCATGAGTGTACTAATTGTTTTGAGATTGTATGAAAAGTTATGATATAAGTTTCAAAGGTAAAAACAAAACTAAAAGAAAAGATTTTAAACATTTTACCAGTTTTAGTGGAATTTTTAAAAAATAAAGTTTTTCTGACATTCAAACAGAGATGTAAGTCTTGAGACCAAAGTCTTGGTCTCGAGACGCCTTGAAATTCATATTTAACTGATTCTGTCTTCATATTGTTCTTGAAGCCTGAAGTCTTGGTCATAGTCTTGGTCTTAGTCTTGGTCTTGAAAACCTAAGGTATTGGTTTTGGTATTGGTCTCGGACCTCTATTGTCTTTTCCTTTTTTGATTCTTACAAAAAGTTTTAACTTAATGAATGCATTAATTAATAATAACAACCCGTAGATGGCAACTTCCCGCTCTCAATGAGAGTTCGTCGCGTTGCTCAGTGGGCAATTGGTAAGCAAAACCCTTCAAAACAGTCTTTTATAATTGGAGTAATTTCTCTTTGTAAATGTAATTTAGAGACACCCAGCACTCTAAAACTGATATAAATCTTTCTATAATGTTATTTTTGAGCTCAGCATATTAATTTTTCTACAAAAATGGCAATATTTTATTTTTCAATTATTGGTAAAAATATAAAAATCATAAAAAAATGAAATATGAGGACAGCAAGACAATTTTACAACATTTTAATTTCCTTAAAGTTTTTATTAGTTCATTGGCATCATATATTGAAATAAGAAGATGAACTATAAAAATTTATTTTTAATGCTTTGCTTTTATTTAAAGTGTTTTTCAATAAAACCCCTTAAAATACGCAACATTTTTTTAACACTTACCTTTACACAAGCCGAAAAAAAATAAGCAGCACTAGGCCGCACATGTGATCTACTTTAAATTTTCACTCTCTATATAGATAAAAATTTACAACTAAATTGTCTGAGCTCACCTAAGCGAAATAGTTGTTGGGCTTTTTACTATAAATGATATCCAATCGTAAATTTAGTTTCATAAACTAAAAGCAGCTGTGGCACAGCGTTGAGAGTTCTGGCTCAGAACCTAGAGGTCCGAGGTTCGATGCCAGCTCTAGCCCAATATGCAAAATTGGTTAGAAAGAGGGCGTGAACTTCTAGTTAAATGCTTTCCCGTGGTGCTCCTTGATAAGACCGTAAAGACTTCTTGGAGCACCTAAATATCTAAAAAAAGAATAAAAAAATAAACTGAAGAAGACGCATAAAGAATGGTTTTAGTTGTAAAAACTAATTAGCATTTTTAATGCTATTCTGAAAAGTTACGGACATTTTATGAATAAGGAGGTAACAAATAAAGATTTTGTGGCTGGGAACAAATAAACACCAAAATTTCGTTACAACTCCCCCCCCCCCCACGTACCCCAAACGTGAGGGCAACAAGTTAATAAAATATTTTTTCGTACTTAAATAGTATTTTAAATAGCTTGAAGAGTATTCGATACTTTTTTGACTTCTCCTGATGGTATCATTGCAAAGATGGTAGATGGAGGTGAAATAGTTTTTGTATTTTGTAAAGAATATTATGAAATTGAGTTTTGAGAAAAACTAACCAATATCATTTCAACAAAACATAAAGAAATGAAAAGGATTGATATTGTGTTTGACCTTTACTTTTAATGTAGTTTAAAAACCCAGACCAGGGAGAATCGTGGGAGTGGTGAGAGAGTATGTGTTTCTGATTCAACTTTAATTTTAAAAAATGGCCACAGTTCTTACGATTGGATGAAAACAAAAATGAGTTGTTTAAAATGCTTGGAACAAACTTTGTACAATTACCGACATTTGACTTACTTTTAGTAGCAACATAAGATGAGACTGCTTAGTCCAATATCAGAGATTTTAATAAAAAATCTTCTATTTTAACCACGAGGAAGTGACATTAAAATTTTGCTAAATGTTAAAAACGCAGTTGGCTTTGGGCACCAACTTGTCTGTAATTAAACAGTTGACACAGATGTTATTGCTGTCACAAAACTTCCATTTCTAAATTTTTTTTTATGTTCAATATAACTATTTTTTATTATAAATTTCAGTTTATAATTCCAAACTAATATTTTTTACAAAACACGCAGAAAACTATTTAAATTTAACGTGGCTTGCATGCGCATTTTCTAACAGCTGTTTTAATAGTTTCACTAAAATAGTGATTAAAATAATTGTTTTCTAATTCTTAAGGCCGATATTGATTTTTTTTTTTTTTTTAGATAACAAGAAAAAATTAATGAATGGGAGGGGGGGAAGATGGGGGTTTGGGTAGGAGGGAAAATCATTTAAAATTTAATTAATGCCCTCCCCCCCACCACCACCACCACCTCCACCACCAAAACCCTTTTATTAAGTACTCGAGAGTAACTGTTATCAAACATTTTAAAATAGAATTTGAAGTTGGATAACTTAAACAAGTTCCAAGTTGCTATTACTAACAAAAGATAGGTGAAAAAGAAGCAGCTGTTTAATTGTTGTTTGCATTCACTGTCTGCGATACCGCGTCTTCATTTGCAGGACGTGGAAAAAATTTGCATTGAATCTCTGGAACAATAAAGATAAAAAAATAATTAGAACATTTGCAGGTAACCTATGTCAATATAGTGTAAAAAGGCAGTAATTTTAGATTTGTCAGTTTCTAACTGTTTAATAAAAAAGTAATTTTAGATTTGTTATCTGCTAACTTCTAAATTAATTTTCTTATATGCTGCTTTTTCATGCAAATTCAGTCGAATTTGTTGTTCAATTTTATTACTTAGCTTGTCATCTCCAAAATCTAGAGTTATTTCATCTGATGCACTGCTTCGGTTTGAGTGCTACTTTATTTTAAGACAAGTTCCAAGCCATATGTCAAGTTCTCGCCTAATGCCGGAGAATGCTGTTTACTAAAAAGTCACGGCAGAGTGAGAGGTTGTCATCTACAAAAAATCCACTCTTTCAGTATTCGATTAAAGTTGTGTTTTAAGGAATCTACATATTTTTATAATTAAATGAACTTATTAGTCTATTCAAAAATTCTAATGAATGGAATATTTAAAAATGATATTTACATGTAGTTATTTATTTAGTAGCGTATGGGGACAATTCTTGGTGCCACACCAGATTTTACCCGAAGCTACTAAATGGGGTTGGAAAAACTATTTTTTTAATTGCACTCAAACTACTTTTACAACCCTTTGATTTTATTACTGATTAAGTAAGGAAAACACCAATGTTGCAATCAAGGAAACTTTCGACTATATTGTTATATCACTTGAATAACATTCTTGCAACAACTTATAAGATAAGTTTATATCGTTATTTTACATTTTAAATTCCATCAAATTAAACACAAAAAACGATATAACCTGTAGCACCATAGTGCAATCAATATAGTGTGAACACAAAATTAGATCGGTGAAAAAAAATGACGCAAAAAAACTCTAAATCAATGGTGCAAACACAGTTTTTAAGGAATAACTTTCAAAATGTGTCAAAACGTAGAAAATAATGCGTTTTACTAAAAAAAATGCAAAATATAGCCATATTTCTTTTTTTTTTCAAAAATAAATGCAAGCGTTCGAATTAAAATGCTGTTCCAACTTCGGCAACTCTCCCCTATATATAAACAAACCTTTTTTTGGCTTTTAACCATATTTTAATTAGTAATGTGGTATTGCTGTTTGTTTAAAATCAATTTTTCTTTAAATTTTGATCATAGTGTAACCTCATATCATCGGTTTAGAAGGTTTTTACAGTCAATTCAGCTGGGGGTGCACTAGGCCAAAAAAAACTTTTTTAGATTTTTTTTTTTTTTTTAATTCTTTTAACTTACAGACAACTTTCAGAAAGTTTCAAGAAGGTATTACAATTTGAATTATTTTACTGATTATTTACTCTTATTCTCCGCACTGGAAGGTTACTTTGCAGACCACAAGTAAAGATATATTGAAACAGTTAAGTCGTGAAGATTGTATTGTAAAATCTGAGATGTACTTAAAACATTATTTTTTGTTATTGTATTGCTGTGATGAAAAACAGTTACAATAACTATTGTATTGTTTTTTTTCTAACAATAGGGGAGAACCTTAATGAATGGGACAATTATTGAATGGGACAAAATCAAATTTGCATAGAAGCATCTACGGTTGGCTATCCAAACTCCTGTGGTAATAAGTGTTTGACACAACCATTCAACAGACCAAATCTTTATTTCTATTATGGTCTAAACGTAATGGCATTGGATGTTATTGTGTTTTGAAGAACAATAAGTAATTTTTAAAAACAATTTTCTGTGTCTGATTTTGCAGCGATTACTAAAGTTAAGGAAAATGAAACTCCAATTTTCAACACCCAAATGTCTCTACTTTTTAAATTTGTAAAGTATTTTTGTTTAGGTATTACTGTTTTTAACCTGTCCTGTCATTTGTGGATATAGTGGGAAGCCTATTGAATGGGACAAAGTATTGATTATTGATTGGGACTTGTCCAAACAGCCTGGTATGAAAAAAGTAGAAAAATATATTTCGGCAACTTAGATATGGTCACACATAATTTTATTTTTAAATACGTTTTAATTTGATGTTAAAATGTGGTTCAAATAAGTGTGACCAATGCTTTAGCTAAAATTCAAAATTGTGTTCATAGAACTAAATCTCTATTAAAATCTTTTCTTTAGTATTCTTTAAAGTTGAGTCGATCAATAGTTGATTAAATGAAATTAATTTTAAATATTTAATTAGATATGTTGATGTATGATATTTATAATATGTATAAACGTTTAATTAGATATGTTGATGTATGATATTTGTAATATGTATAAATATGGATAAATGTTTAATTAGATATGTTGTTGATAACAGAGTATTAAAAAGATGGCAAATATTATATATATATATATATATATATATATATATATATATATATATATATATATATATATATATATATATATATATATATATATATATATATATATATATATATATATATATATATATATATACATATATATATATATGTATATATATATATATATATATATATATATGTATGTATATATATATATATATATATATATATATATATATATATATATATATATATATATATATATATATATATATATATATATATATATATGTATATATATATATATATACTTATAATTATTTTTTTGTATTTATTTATTGTATTTATATACATTTATGTATATCTATTTACACACACACACACATATGTATTTATATCATATACTGTATGTATGTATATGTATCATACATATACATACATATATATGTGTGTGTATATCTGTGTGTATTTTAATTATATATTTCATGTTTGTATTTAAATATTTGCATATGGCATATATTTGGTTTTTTGTGAAGTTTCAAATTTTATTTTAGATGAAACCAAACACAAAATTAATACGTAAAAACTCTTTAGATGTTGAAGATGCAGTAAAAAGTGTTCTTAAGGGTATGTCCATACGAGATGCAGCTGAAATGTATAGTTTATCAAAATCTGCAGTAGGTAGAGCTGTTAAAATGGCAAGATGTCAAAAGCTGCCAGACTATAAACACATTGTAAACATTGGAAATAGAAAAATATTTTATGTGTCTGAGGAAAGTGCTATTGCAGATTATTTGCAAACGTCTTCAAATATGTGCTATGGTTTAACTAAATTACAAACTAGGCAATTAGCCTACAAGTACGGAATTGCATTAAATTCTAACAGTATTCCAGAGTCATGGCACCAAAATAAAATGGCAGGAAAGCAATGGTTGGAAAGTTTTTTGATACGACATCCAAAATTATCACTACGTAAGCCAGAAAAAGTTAGTCTTGCTCATGCAACTGCTTTTAATGAACATACGGTGTCAATGTTTTTTGATAACTTGTTAGAAGTTCAATTAAAATATAAATTCAAACCAGAATGTATTTTTAACGCAGATGAGACAAGATTATTAACAGTAACAGATCCTCCAAAGATTATTTCAACTCGTGGAACTAAAAGGGTTTCACAAGCTGTTTCAGCAGAAAGATGTTCATTGGTGACAATGTTAGCTTTTGTGAATGCTATGGGTAATACAGTTCCACCTGTATTTATATTACCGAGAGTAAATTACAAGGATTTTATGATATGTGGAGCCCCAACAGGAAGCTTAGGGCTGTGTAACAAAAGTGGTTGGATGACAAGTGAGAACTTTTTAGTTGCAATGAAGCACTTTGTTTCCCATGCTAAGCCATCTGTGGAGCATCCAGTGCTGTTATTAATGGACAACCACGAAAGCCACATTTCATTTGAAACAATAACATTTGCAAAAGAAAACTCTTTGATTTTATTAACATTTCCACCACACTGCAGTCATAGATTGCAGCCTTTGGATGTTTCGGTGTTTGGTCCTTTTAAATCTTATTTTCGATTGGCTCAGAATGAATGGTTGGCCTCCAATCCAGGTAGAATTATTAACATATATAATTTACCTCAGCTAGCATGCAAAGCATATAATATGTCTTTCACAATAAAAAATGTTTGTAGTGGGTTTTCTAAATGTGGGATCTATCGACTCAATAGACAAATATTTGGGGAAAGTGATTTCATATCATCTAGTGTTAGTGACAGACCTCTTCTTGTCGAGCAACCAGAAATTAAACAACCAGATAATCAACAATCATATGAAATAAATAAACAAGTTGATTCTTCAAAATCATCAGTCAAAATATTTAGTCGAGAATCCTTTCATCCGTACCCTAAAGCACCCCCAAGAAAAGATTCTAAAAAAAGAAGAAAGCAGGGTAAAAGTACTATATTAACTAAAACTCCAGAAAAGACAGTAAATAAGAAGAACATTTTTGAAACTGGTAAAATTACCACACAAAATCTAAAAAGAAAAATTGACCTCAAAAGAGGGAAAGAAACAGAAATCTTTGATGCAGATTTTTTAATTGTGTCATCTGTAAAAAATGCACCCGTAAACCAACAACAACAAAATACTTGCAAAATATGCAAATGTAACTGGAAGAATTTCGTTGGGCCTGCTTGGATTCAGTGTTTTACTTGTCAATGGTGGATATGTGGTAATTGTAATAATAACAGCAAGAAGTGTTATTATGAATGTGAACTATGTGAAGTTGACTGTTGATATCTTCTACACTTTCTTTGATGGTTTTTATTTCATGTACTTTGCAACAAGCAATAATTGTTGATTTTTATATTTTGGTTAAACATAAATACAATGAATTTTTTAAATATCTAATAAGATGCTTTGTTATTTCGTTTTTTGAAAGTAAACTAGATACTTTATATGGTATTAAGTTGTTTATTTATAATTTAGCATAGGGATGCTGCAGGCAATGACTCATTTCCCTATTGGAAATGTGTCATTACTGGGAATTATATCCAAGCATTTAAAAAACGCTTTTTGTTTTACTAAAAACAATTATTCGTGTTTTTAATTTAATTTTAATATACATAAATTTTTTAATAAAACTATTTTAGGTTTGTCAATATATGCAGACATTCGGCCATACTTATAGCTTTTTCGGGTTCCCTAATGGTAGAAACTACCCTTACTGCTTGACTGGCTTGAAAGTTACTTAGGACCTCTCTTCTTTTATTAATTTTTTAGATTTGTCCCATTCAATAATTTTATTTGTCCCATTCGATGAGTAGTTCTTAATGAATGGGACAAATGCCATGGTCTTATTAAACTCTCTTTTTACCAATACCCATATGCGGAATCAATTTTTTTGTTTTTGTTTATCATAGTACGAGAGTTAACAGTTATCAAACTATTTTCAAAGTGATTTTTAAACAAATTTATCAACCTCAAAAAATGTATTTTACGAAAACTGTCTCATTCATTAAGGTTCTCCCCTACATTGAAGTTCTAAAACTATTGTATTGTATTGCTGTGATGTAAAACAATTACAATAACTTTTGAATTGTATTGCTGGGATGAAAAACAATTGCAATAACTTTTGTATTGTATTGCTGGGATGAAAAACAATTACAATAATTTTTGTATTGTATTAGTGGGATGAAAAACAATTACAATAACTTTTGTATTGTATTGCTGGGATAAAAAACAATTACAATAACTTTTGAATTATATTGCTGGGATCAAAAACAATTACAATAACTTTTGTATTGTATTGCTGAGATGAAAAACAATAACATCAACTTTTGTATTGTATTACTGGGATAAAAAACATGTGGAACCGTTTTACTGGGATAAAAAACATGTGCAACCATCAGGGAACCGTTGACCTGGGTAATTATCGATTAGATTGTCTAAAAATTGAACTACTTTTGTTTTGAAAAAAAAAAATTATGTTTTTTTAGATTACTCATCACCAATCAGACAGCACCAGTAAATTTTGTAGAAGATCATTTTTGAAAAATGAGGCAGTTTAGAGTACCAAATAAATATTGTTCTTGATCTATGTAACAAATTCTTGTTTAACTTTGCAACTAGATCCAAAAGTCCAGTTACTTTATGAAACACATACAGCCATAAAAGCCTCAGGGAAACAAAAGACAAAGTTATATTAGAGTAAGTGTTAGTTGAGTAAGTTTCGAAACAATTAGATAGGTGCCTAATGTAAAAGCAAATAACTAAGTGAAAAAAATGTTAGTAGTTAATCATGTCTATGGCCAGCAGTAAAAGAGGTACAGGTTAGATCAAACTTACTTTTATAGAGCTGTATAAAGTTTGCAACGAGGACAAGTGATATTCAGTAAATAAAATAGTAATAGAAACAATAGTTATATATTAGTTGTACCCTATTTCAAGGTCACATATCTCGGAGACTGGACTATTAAAGTATTTACTAAATTTTGACATTAAAATAATTTTTTTTACTACAATAACAATAAATTGTTATTGTATTATAACGATGAAACGCAATACAATAATTATTGTTATTGTATTACAACATTAAAATAATTGTAAACCCCAAGTATTGTTATTGTTTCTAAAAAGTTAACACAATAACAATAGTTTCTGTTATTGTTTTTATTAGAATTACAATAGTCCGAACTCTAAGATTAACAATTACTCATAAAAGATTGAACGCTTTAGTTGGATTACTAGTAGAAAAAGAAATTGACGACCAATAGAAGAAGAAAACGAAATTGACAACCAGTTAGATATAAATAAAATAGTACATCAATGGTTAAATCTTAAAAAATAGGAAAAAATGTTTTAGTTAAAAACTTTTTAAACTGTTTTTTTTTTTGTTGTTGTTAATGTAAAAGACGTTGCTTTTTTTTTTTGTTTGTTTAAATCACTAACTTTTAAGTTTCTTCAAGTAAAAAATAGCATTATAGTAAATATTATTACACTAAATAAATATTATTTCAGTATTAAAACATACTATTATAACAGTTTTAATAACAGTATTGAAACTTTTCCAACTATTTTATTGTGATATTGTGAAATATATCTAATTTTGTCATACATGCAATATTGTGTAATGTGTGTTGTTGTGTAAATTAAGTGATTTAGTGATAAGAGTTTGTTGTCGAGCGTTGGGAAAAAAATCTTTTTAAGTTGACTCGTTAATATTTTACCCCTTTATCCCCCTTCTATGACCCCTTCTTCTCCGCCTCCTACTATTTAATTTAAGATGTCCCTCCTTGCAAGAATAACTTTGGAGGTACCTTTTAAAAACGAATTTTTTGCAGCAAAAGAACTATAAGAATTAAAAAACATAAAACTGAAAATATTTTAACATCTGTAAAAATAAAATTCCCTAAAAACATTTTTAATCTGTTTATATAACATTTAAAAGTAATAGTAACATTTGACTGATTAATGATTTTTTAGAATCAGTTTTTGTTTATATTAGTTTAGTTGAGTTATGTTATCTTGGATTAAAATATTTGCTGGAAAATTAAACAATATAGAAGTTGTGCCGTTTTGAAAGTTTTTATTGTTGTCGTTTTTTGGTGAACTCTGAAGAGGATTTGCATTATAACTGTCGTCAGCGATATGTTTACGAAAACGTTCAAACTGTTTGCTTAGCATACCTTGAATCCATTTTCTCCTTAATTTTCGGAAAACTAAAAAGAAAGTATAACTATTTAAAAAATACAAAAAAATGATAAACTAAGTATTTATATACAAGTATAATCCTCCTTTTGGTTTTAATTCCATTTTTAAATTATCTAAAAATTTAAATGAATTTGATATTTTTAGTAAAAAATAAATTGCGATTGCTTACCCATGAAAAGAAGCTTCTTATATATTTGAGTACAATAACAAACGAAATAAATAGAAAAATTTTCATTACAAATCAATTTTTTATTCAAATATTCAAGTTTAAACATTCAAATATTCAAACAAAATATTTAAACAAAGTATTTTTGTTACTCTGCCAGTCTATGTAAATTACAACTCACAAGTAGTAAACCATGTATTACAAATTGAAAAATGCTGAAACGTGGCGTCGTATTACCGAACATCATGGTTACAACATGTGTATAACATTCAATACAACATTACAACCTCTAATATGTAAGCATACAATTAATCGTTTCTAATAGCTTATTTAGTTGAAGGTATTGTAGATGAATATTTTATATTTTAATAATTATTACTTTATATTTTCACTCTTATTTAAAATTTTAAGTTATGAACAAATAAAAAACTTTTGCGATGATACTTTTCAATGGAACTTATTTTGCTATTACTTAGATTTCTTTTTTTTTTTGTTAAAGATTGAAATCACACAAACAATTTTGTTGCATCAGTTAAAATAAAAAACCAAAAACTCTTACCTAATATATTTATAACACCTTAATTCTATATCGTTCATGCATGAAAGTTTATGTTATACTGTGTGAATATTAAACTTTACATTTTTTATACAGATAATATTTTGCGTAAATATTGAATTTCATATATCTTATGAAGTTATTATATAGTGTAAATATTTGTGTATGTAATAAGTTTAAAGTGTATAAAATTATTCTAGCTTTTGTTGCAGTGATGTTTAATTATTAAATGCTAGATGACCTCATGCAAACTGACATGATTTTTTTTTTTAGTTAAAGCTATTATTATAAATTCGGTGATTAAAAAAATTCGTTTATAAAAAAAAATTGTTGGAAAAATGATTTTTGTTTACTTTGATTACTTGTATAACTATTTTTATCATTTAAGAAATGTTACAAAAATTAGTTTCCAAATACGGAAAGAAATTGGTAATACAGACATTTAGTCATGCGAGATTTTTCTCTAATGGAAAACAAGTTCTGAAGTTAAGTAAAGAAGAAATATTGGCCAAAAATTGGGAGAGAAGATGCGAATTAGCAACTGCCTATCGAGCATTTGCAAAGTATTTAGTTTTCTATAATTGCAAATACATTAAGATTTATACATACATACATACATACATACATACATACATACATACATACATACATACATACATACATACATACATACATACATACATACATACATACATACATACATACATACATACATACATACATACATACATACATACATACATACATACATACATACATACATACATAGAGACAGATAGACAGACGTACTTATATATATTTGATCAAAGCATATATTGCATATATCTTTTAAGATTAAATATGAACGAGGGTGTTTGTAACCATTTAACAACAAAAGCTCCGTCACTTCATTGTGACGAGGACATTATTCTTATAATTCCATACGGTGTTTACTGGTCGGAGGTAACGCCGCAGTGTTTAGCAGGTAAGTAATTTTAAATATCTGCTTTGTAATTCCAAAAGTTTCAAATTTTTAATAGAATTTTGAATAGAGTTACTATATTAAACAGATTTTTGTAATCACGACACGTTGTTTATTTTCATCTTTGCCACTATTTTTGTTTTAGTGAACATATTACTACCGTGATTTTTTAATGTTTTAAAAAAAGACTTTTCAAGGTTATAAAATTTGACATTTAATTTTAACTAAAGGAATCGATAAAGACAATGGCAATTTAATTGAGGGATCAGACAAACCTGAGTTGACTGCGCACAGTATTCACAGAGGAATTTATCGTCACAGACCAGATGTAAATGCCATAATGCATACCCATAGTGAATATGCTGCAGCGTTATCAGTATTAGATGTAAGTATAAACCTTATACTATCCAAATAGAATAAAAATATCACAAAAAAAAATTTACCTATTATTTTATAGGATATGGAGATCAAACCAATTCATCAAAATTCATGTCGGTTTATAGGAAATGTGATGTATGATAAAAATTACGGTGCAATTGCAGCTGATGGAGAAAATGACGTATATAAGTTTGTTTTAAAATAGCAAAAAAAGTATTTATGTGTATTATAACTTCTATTAGTTTTTATGTTTTCAAAAAACATACTTTTATTTTATATCAAAAAAATGTACTTTTTAAATAAGGAAGCTGATCGGTTAGGTAAAACGATTGGTGACAAAGATATATTATTGATGGGTAACCATGGAACAACATCAGTTGGAAGCACGGTAGCATTAGCTTTTGATTTACATTATTATTTTGAAATAGCTGCAAAAGTTCAAATAATGGCTTATCAAACTGGGAAACCGTTCAGGTGATTACTGAATTTTTTATTTCATTTTATTTAAAATTAGGCATGACAACATGTGTGTATTAGGGTTGAGCTTATTAAAATTGTTAATATGGTAATGAATAACTCAAAGTATTTCCCTGTAAACTGCATTAATTAGCAATATAATAAAGAATCATAGGTCGTATTTAGGTCGTAAGTTTGATCCTCAGATGATTGGTTGCAATATTAATATATATAAATATATCTATATATATATATATATATATATATATATATATATATATATATATATATATATATATATATATATATATATATATATATATATATATATATATATATATGTATATATATATATATATATATATATATATATATATATATATATATATATATATATATATATATATATATATATATATATATATATTTGAGCAACCGCTGCAATTTTTTCCTACTATCTACAAAATTGATTGATTACCCAAAATTTAAATATTTTTTCATGTCTGGACAGACAAGGCCATAGCTTGGGGTCCCTAAATTTTAGATGTTAAAACTAAATTTTTTGATTTGATTAATATTTTATTATTTTGTATTATTGTGAGTTAATCAATAATCACATTGAAACATTTATGTTTACTATTATTTTACTTTGATGTTCACCTCCAGATATTACTCACATTAAACAACTGAGTATAGTTTCACCTTAGGACGGTGGGCCAGTCAATTAGCTTTTAACTTTTTTAATTATGAAAAGCCATTTCGGTGCAGTCATTTGCAAAACAGGTTTTAAAATGTTAAGGCAAGATTTGTCACTTTTATTTTAGAATTTGTAGATATCAGCCTAACCTCAATGCCGCAAATTTATTTGCAGTATACAAAAGGATGCAAGCATTAAGATCTTAAATTCAATGAACATGGGCAGCGCATTTCTTAATCTTAGTTCAACAAGTTGCTGTACTGTTTTTTTTACCGTAAAATTATTTTATAGATTTTTTCAAATTTGACGCCTCACTGGGGTGTCTTCAAATGAACATAGGAAATAAAAATGTACTCAAATCATTATTATAAACGCGTTAGAAGCTCACACAAATGCCACTGAAGCAGTTTTAAATTCTTTTAATGAAACTTTGACAATGAGATTGCGGAAAAATCCTCTCAAAAAAATTAAAACCACAAAGCTGAACGTATTGCAAATAAAATGGGGACTTTTGAACTTGTTTTCATATTGTGGACAAATATAGCTTTTGATCAACATGCAAAACTCTTTAATCAAAACAAATAGATCATAACAATTTTTCTGTTTGATGATTGATGCTGTCTTTGTTAGAAAACATGCTAATACATTTTATCATCTATCGGAACAAGTTTCTGCGGCTTTTTTTATTCTGAATGAAGTTCATAAAGTGTAAGTTTTATTAATGAGATGCGCCAAAATATAGTTAATTAAATCATCAGCGCTATTCAGAAGCAATATGAAAAAAGAAAATATTAATTTAGAGTATGCTTTTAAAATAGTTTGTGATTTATATTGCATTAAATCTTTGAAAAATTACCAAATAGCTTTAATAGCTCTCAGCATCTACATAGACAGTTTTGTTTACTAAGCAACAGGCAGTGCAAAATCTAATGTGTTCCAATGTTTACCCTTTTTTACTTTCACTTTAAATTTGTGAAGAGAAGGTCAAGCACCTGGTAGTATTCGACATGAATATATACTTAGATGTGCAATAACAAAATTTTTGCTGTTTCGGCGCTTTTGAGTTTAATGAAAGATCAGAAAATGTTCTTAGTGAAAAAGAAATCAATAGTGCTTATATGAAGCTTTATCACAAAAAGAAAAATACAAAAGATGATCAAACAGAGGTAATAACTATTATTATTATACATAGTTTCAGTTAAAAAATGAAGCTTTCCATTTCTCTAGAAAAGGTTTAGTTTTTGCTGGGTAAATACCCTGAAAAATTATATATTTTTTACTGAAATGTTCATAAATTTTAGAATTTTAACATCATGTTTTTGTAGAAAACATGTAAAATGCTTTTTAATGAATGCGAAATAGTTAATCATTTTTTGAGAAATAGTTATGCGAAATAATTATTCATTTATTTTGTTATAAAAATAAATTTGCTACGTAAAGTAAACATTGATACTTACAACGTTAATGTCAGACCTTCTTGTAATGCATAAAATTATTTTAAAGTATTTAACAATTTTCTCACTGAAAACAAATAGAAACGCATTACCTATAGGATTATATAAGCAACATCTTGTAATTAACATGATTTGTATACATAATTTGTCTATGATTGTTATTGTGGAAGTTCAAGTACATATTCAGATGCATTTCGGTCTCACTATAATAGACTCTCAGCCTTCATAATTTAATCCATTTTGGACCACTTTCTAGCATTGAAAGCTGTTCTTAAGAATCTGGGCGGGTTGGTAGAAATGGTCTACAGAGTAATGCGATTCTTTTAGTCTACTCAAGGTGGTTTGCTTCTCGAAAAATTAGCTCTGCTGTAAAAGCATATCGTGGGAATACAGAAACATGCTGCAGATCAATACTACTAAAAGAGTTTTTTGCTAAGGAACATAAAACATGATTATTTTTGTAGTGATGTTAAAATGCTTTGTTTTTTTTTCAAGCAATGAATGATTGTGATCTTTGTATTAAAAATCGAAAGGCCTATCCTCTATTTAATAAAAACTGGGTACCATGCTGCAATAAAAACACTGAATCGTATTAGTGTATAAAAAGGAGTACAAAATGTTTTAACTTATATTATACTAGAATAACTTTTTTTTTAATTTTATTTTTACTATTTTAAGATACAAAATACTTTTGAAGTTTTATAGAATTTATATAAAAACATATGTAAAGATATTACAAGGATATTATACACTTAAACGAACGAAAAGATTTAAAAAAAGATAATATTTTTAAAACCTGTAGCATTATAACTAATTTTGTATTTAGTCTAATTTATCTGACTGACTTTGGTCACTACTTATGAGTAAGAACAAAATAAATGAAATTATTATTACATTTCACACCTCCCCACAATAGTGTTTATGTTGCAAAGTGTGAAAAATTTAATTCGGGCGCGTGTAAAGCGCACACGCCTTAATAAAGTTTTTTTAGCATGGTATGATTATACTCTATACAAAAAAGTTTTTGTATGTTTCTTTGTGGAAATCAGACGCAAGTTTGAATCTTAAAAACTCACTGAATTTCGAGTGAATACTTTCTCCTGCCTGGTCGATGTAAATCCCAGTCAATATTCATTATTTCTACAATTTTCTTTACATGGCAAAATAATATATGCAGTTTGGTATAGTTTTTTTGATTTCTAAAGTATTAAAAATGTCAAGAAATTCATCTATCTCTTTTTCAAAATCCATATTGAGTATTTAAAACACGACTAAGCTACAGTATCAAATGCATCAAAGGCATCAAAAAATTCCCTATGATCTTTAGGAAGAGCATCTCTAAGCTTATTTATTATTCTCATCAACTTCTTAGACTCGTTTCCTTTAAACTCTCCACCGTGAAGTTTTTGTTTGATAAGAGAATTCTTTTCAAGGAAGATTTCCCATTTTTCTTGTCTTTATCTTGTTGATAGGTTGCTCCACAATAGAATAATTGTTTCTGTATAAAGATGAAGTTTGGGTGTATTGCAGACTTCCATAACTTCAATTTTATCATGACTAGGCAGAAGTGGTTGATTCTTGCAATTATAAAATATTTTCATTGATGAGTCAGAATTACATCCTTGTTTCAAAACAAGATTTTGCTGTCTAATTGATCCAAGGGTTCGTTTATCTTCTGTAGAGTAAAGCCAATCTACACAATCTGTACTTTTGTTACAGAATTATCAAGGATACTTTGAACTATGGTTTTGAAGTCCTAAAATCAAGTTAAATAGCAAAGTGTAAGCTGAATATTTTTAAAGTCATGACTTTTGAAAAACAGTTTTTATAACTTGATTGAATTTTTGGAGCTATTCCTAAGATTAATGTCTAATCAACGGATGTTTCTTTTTTTTAGGTTCAGACAAACGTTCTCGGAATAGTTTCATCTCTTAGTAATATCATCACTGAAGTAACTTGCCACATCAACAGTACCATTTCCAAGGTTAAAGAAATCTTCACCATCATCAACAAATACATTTACCTTAACATTAAAATCGTCTTGTTTTCTTTTTTAATCATTATCCAGGTGAGTTCCTCCACATATTTAACAAGAACAACAAGTCGCGCAATTAAAGTCTCAGTTTCTGATTTATAGAAACCAAGGTCTAGAGCTGAGAAGATCTCCATTAAAGAACCATTGTTATATAATATGAAATCTTTAAACCCATTTTTTATTAATTTTCGTCCGTGCTTAACCCGAATTGCTTTTTATATTGCACTCATATCAGACCCAGACAACTTTTTTCCAATCTTAATGGTCTTTAAATCTTTGTTACTTCATTCTGCACTATGCTTCATTGATCTTTTTGAAACTGTAAAAGATCGCCCTCCTGTTTTAAGGGATACAGTTTCTGATTCTTCAAACTTTTCTATAATTTGATCGGCAGCTAATTTTTCTCCTGCTTCTGGATTCAAGGAGTTTTCAATCATCTGACGAAGGTTTGTTGAAGAAAAAAGATATATAAAAGATATATATATATATAAAAGATATATATATATATATACATATCCTTTTTCCAGTTTGAACTTACAAAATACGGGTTCACTAAATATATTTGACGTAACTTAAATTCGGCAAAATGTTTGATGAAATCTTTTTAAAAAGTTGTTACACCCGTTATTAAACCTGCTAAACGTAAATATTTTTTGTCATAATCAATTTTTTTTAAGTAACCAAAGTTTTCTCGTCTGACTTTCTAAATGCACGTGAAAAAAAGTCAATATACTGAAATTTAACTTTTTCATAAAGGAAAATATATTACTTAGAAATCCGCTTCGCTTTTGTTTGTATAAAACATTTAGTTTTGACTTTATTTAAAGATACCATTTTTATGTAATGTGGGCATGTTCAATTTACCCAGTTTTTTTAATTTAAATTAACTTGTTTAAAATCAT
>NC_061163.1:34100239-34140239 GCF_022113875.1 Hydra vulgaris
AGTTTTTTCATTTAGGATTTCTTTTTTATTTAACAAAGCATTATTGTGACTTTTTATAACTCTCTCCATATTTTTTGTGCAACTGTAGCTAACTTTCATTGTATTTCGATTGAAAATTATATGTAATTTTATTAGAGGGAGGGAAATGCTTATCGATCAATTTTAAAAAAAATTTAAAAAATTATTTTTTAAATTGGTACCCTTGTATAACTAACATTTTTGCTAGTTGTTGTAGCATTTCTTAAAAGTTTATATTATCGTGTAGCAAATAATTTACAAGCCTCAGGAGTTTTACAGAGGGCAATTAAGAATTAAAAGGTGTATACTGGTATACATTAGTACTTTATTATAGTATATATATATATATATCTACATCTACAAAACTTTATATCTATATCTATCTAATAGATACACAGATAAATAAAAAAAGTTTCGACTAAAAATATTCGACTCAGAAATAACGTTATAATATTATATAAACTAAAAAATACATAGGATTGAAGTTTGCAAACATTTTTAGATAACCAGAAAGAATGTTTAAATCAACTAGGTTTAGCGTTACTTTTGAGTCAAACAATCAATCAGTTCTATGCGCAGAAATAGAAAGTAAAATCTATGTTATATGCGCAGACCATAAAATGGTTGCATATAACATAAGATTTACTCGGTTGCCAATTTGCGAGGTTAGAATTATTTTACTATATCTCGACAAATCAAAAAAATTGAGTCAATCAATTTTTTTTTTGTTGTAAAAAAAAAAAAATTTTTTAAATAAATCATTTAAAATAAAGTTAACGTATTATACCTGACATTGCATTTTGTTCTTTTCCTTAATCCTGTTTATAAATTAAAATTACAATGTGCTATCTCCGTTTTATCGAATCAAACGTTATTTTCGTTGAAATGGTAGCTGCGAAAGTTTTAATTACGGGAAAACAACAACAAAACCTTTAAAGTAAAACATGCACCTAAAACTTGGACACAGAATGCGAGAAAGCAGCTAAGACAATCTGATCAACTGTATAAAAATACAAAGGGAGAAAATGTTCCATGCACGTCTGTAACATAAATTCTTACAAGAATTTAAATGCACACAAAATATCAGTGATAAAAAATGAACACATATATTTGTTGAATTTTGGTCTATGGACAACATGCAAAAACTGAGCTGAACGACTTTAGAAGAAACTTTATGGAACCAACAATCAAATAGTCATTTTCCTATTGCCTTATTGTAGTTTTTGATATGTAACCTAAAAATCAGAGTAAATTAACAAATGTTTTAAACCACGGAGTTCTAGTATACAAGAAGTTAACAAATCCATGGTCAAATTGATAGAGCACTCGCTCCTGTTGAAGTGTTTAGTGTCCTTAGTTTAATCAGAGCAAATCTTGCCTTTCGAAAAACAAATTTTAGTCTCAAATTGGATTTCAAACATTTTTCAGCTGTTGCAGGCTGTTTGAATTTTAAGATTGTTTCCTATATCCAAAAAACCCAGCAAACAATATTTTAGTAGATTTGCAGTGGACCTATATAGGTATTTTTTAGCTCACCGGTTTCGCTCATCGGTTGTTTAGTAAACCATTAGTGGCAGCCGCTATAAATGGCATGCCGATAATTTTCCGAAAAGTAAATAGTGGCTAGCCTTTTTTGGCAAGCCACTATTGTCCACTAAGTAACCGATGAGCAAAACTACAGCGTTCCGCTCAAAATGCCTATATAGGTCCACTAAAAACCGCCATAGCATGTTTGCTGAGAAAGAATCTAGCATTCAAACCATGTATACTACAGAAAGTACTTTTCTGATGTTTGTTTAAAAGCATAAATTAGCCCTTTAACAATCTACGATCTTTGTCATGGCAGTTGTACTAATCGCTTCTGCCTTGAACCAGCGTACTCAAATTTTAAATAATCAAGCCAATGCCCTTCAAATATGTTTAATTATATGCCTGCTGTAAATATTGCATTTTATAAGAGTATTATAAAAAAATTTATTTTATTGTTAAAAAACTTATGTTTTATATGTTATGTTATTAAATGGGCTTCTTACTGAAATTTTATGTTTCTAATGGATTAACTAGAGGTGCTGGTTAACTAATTATTCTTTGAGATATCTTTTTATTCTCTATTTTAGATGTTATGCTATTAGAATTTGAAACTAAAGTTTTATTTCATTGTGAAAATCTTGGTACATACTTTAGATAATATATTACCTTCTCTGTTGAATTTAATTTTAGATAAAATAGGGTGTTTATGAATTTTGTTTTTCCGAACCGATTTTACACTTGTTCACTAGTGCAAAATCAGTTCGGAAAAACATGGAGATAGAAAAAAATAATTCTAACCTCGCGAATTATCAAATCTTTGTATTTTTTATTTTTCAAGCGCTTTGTACAAATTTATGTATATACATATACTTAGTCGTACTTAAAAACGATTACTACGCGTATTATATATTTGTGCGGCCGTGGCGCAATAGTTAGAGCGCTTGCTTTATAAGCAGGAGAGCCAGGTTCAAAACAAGCTTTGGGCATATTTTCGCGTCACGGTCAGGAAGGAGCCGTGAATTTCCTTGTTAAACGCACTTCCGCGGTGCTCTGTGACAAGACCGTTAGGTCTTCTTGGGGCACCTAAATAACAAACAATATATATATATATATATATATATATATATATATATATATATATATATATATATATATATATATATATATATATATATATATATATATATATATATATATATATATATATATATATATATAGTATATATATATATATATATATATATATATATATATATATATATATATATATATATATATATATATATATAGAGAGAGAGAGAGAGAGAGAGAGAGAGAGAGAGATTCTGGGGCTTTTTAATATGGTAATTTTAGCTTTAAAGTTTTAAAATTTTCTAAAGAGATGCACTATTCAGTAGTTATAGAAATAATTAAAACCTCAGTACAAACATATTTTTGTTTCGACAAATAAGATTTAGTAACTATATTCAACAACTATGATTTCAGTGAATATATTCTACAAAAAAAAACCAGTGATTATTTTTGATAAATATAATTTATTTTTTTTAGAAAATTATGGACATTATTGTACAATAGTCATTAGACATTATTGTGCAATAGTCATATTGTACACGAGTCAGTACTGACTCATGCAATCAATTGTTTGCATGAGTCAGCGGTTTAGGAGGCTCATTGATGTTTGATTCAGAGAAGATTCTAGAAATAAAATAAGGGTGATGAATCCATAAAAGTACCAAATAGAATAAAAAGGTTTTCACAAGTAAAAATAACAAAAGAAAAGTTGAGATAAACATACAAAAAAAAGTAGTATACCCCCGTACTTTTAAAAACAGCTGTAACAGCTGTATCTATTATATTGCTTCATTTACTAGTTTTTAAATACAAGCGACAAATTACAAAATTTGTTTAATTTAAAAAATAGTTTGTAATGTAAAACATTAAAAAAAAACACGGGTGTATTTATTTATAAAGCCATATTAATAAATAGTTATAAACCTAATATATAAAATATGCAGCATAAGCATTTCTTACTATAGAAATAATTTATAAATATGACAGCTATATTAAAAAAATTATTAAATCTTTAACATTATTATCCCAACAAAACTCAAATAATTTATTTTCGCATTACTTTTTAAATATAATTAATTATCATACGTTATATTTAAAAAGGCTATTGCAGGTAGATGCACCCCAAAAACCAAGGCACCTCAAAAACAACGCGGTCAGTTAAAAGGCTCTAAAAATTTAAATATGCATTATAAAACCATATGAGAAATTTTTTCTCATAAAGGAATGTTTCAGCAACAATTAAAACAAAAGAAATCAATATTAACAATAAAGGAGTTTTTTTTACAACCGTTTTAAACTTAAAAAGTGCTGAGAAAAATAACTGAGTTTTAAGTAATATTGCTATAAAATATTGGTTTTTTAGACTAAGTTTGCAAATCCCATCTAGTTTGCTTATCTTTTATACGCTATTTACATAAATCAAACCATTTTTATTATAAGTAGAAGGGAAACTTGTGAAAAAATGTTTAAAAATTACATTTTAACATGTGGTTTTTGCGGTGCGCTAAGAAAAAGTTAAAAAAAAAAAGTTTATCCAGAACAAGTCTTTACAACAAATTTAAAACAAATAGTTCATTCAATAAAAAAGATTTTGAATATCACAGTTATTTCTTTCTAGCAGCTGCAGATAAAATCATTTCTGGGTTTTTTCCATTTACTTTGCAGTTTGCTTTGCTGCAAATGGACCGCATTATATTGAGGCAGGTTGGACACTGCTTTAAGCCAAAAGCTTTACATTTTATCTCCTCGCAATAGCATTGAAGCTTACTTGTTATAAAAGAGTCTTGTAACTTCCTCTTTCTTTTTTGCAGCATTTTCTTTTTTTTCCTTTTCTTTTTCTTTTTTTCTTTTTATGCTTTCAACTAGAGTTATTACATCGCTTGCAGTCATTGATCCATGTACTTGGGTAACACGTGTTGCATCTTTTGTTAATTTTGGCTTTATCTTTTTGGTTGTCATAAAACCAGGTATTTCTTCCAGCTGAATGCTCTTTTCATGAAGTTCATCAATCAACTCCATCGCTTGTTCAAATTTTGATTTCCAATAATTTGCTGAACCACGTCTTTTATCCGGCGAAGAAATTAGTGGAGAAGTCTGTTTTTTCTGGTTCAATACAGTTTTCTGCTCGTTCGAATTTGTCTTTTTGCATAAAATCAACACTCAATGCATTTTCGGCAACACCAACCCTTTTAGCAGATTTTACAAGCGTTTCTTTGGTTGTCCACTTGTCCCATATATTAGCTAAAACTAACATAAAAGCTTCTTTGTTTAAGGAACAGATATCAGAAAACATAGAGTCTTTTTGCTTACGATACTCACTATGAATGTTCTTGTTTACTTGGTCAAGAAGTTGAGTAACTCCTGTTGTGTCTGGTGGAGTAAGAAAAAGATGAATTCTTTTGGACTCCAAAAAAGATAATACATCAAAGTCTAGTCTAGAGCTATGTCCATCTGATAATAAGACGATGGGTCGCTTAACATTTTTTTCATTTAAGTAGACATCAAACTCTTTCAATGCTGCCAAGAAAGATTCATGGGTTGATACTCTATTATCTGTAGTTGTGACCAACAAATGGGGAATTTTATTTACTGCTTCTGTTGGAACCATAGAACTAGTAATACCAGTACATTTAAATATTACCTGACACATACATATGTCGCCTAAAAATAAAAAATAAAAAAGTTTTTTAATGCTTGTATTTATTTATATTCAATTTTTTCTTGAACCATAACATATTATAGCATACCTGAAAATGAAACAAATGGTTGAATTGTGACACATTCTCTGTTTTCTCTATACATTCTTTGACATGCATCTCCTTTGCCAGCATAAAATAATTCAGAAGTGGTACCATCAATTCCATAATTAATAAACTGGGGTGTTTCATCACAATTAAATATTCGGCATGTATCAACAGTGCCATTCCAAACCCCTGTTTCAATCATTTTTTCATTTATCATAATACCAACATCTACTAGTTCTTTAGCAAGGGAATCTGAAATAATGTTATTATAGGGAAATGAACAAATTAAAAAAAAAAGTACATTCAGATTTATGAATTTATATTTGTTCATTAATAACTTACCTAAATGATTACATGCCATTTCTCTTGAACAATTAAGTGCACGGTTTATCGAGACACTCCCTTGGCGTTTGATTGTAAGGCTGCTATGTTTAGCATTAAAACGAAGTTAAAATGATCGACTCAATCTATAAAATGGAATATTTACATAAAGAAAAGAGTCATATTACCCGTCTTACATACTTTTATAGGATCATTGTAGATTAAATGAATTCAATTAAACTTACTTTCCCTTTTCTAGAGCAGCTCGAGCATTTAATGATAACTTTTGAAACTTCCGTCCACCTTTCATTTTTGTATTAGTGTAATCTCTCACACGAAGCACATTAATAATTAATTTGGTTATGTCCTGTTTGTTAATTGCCTGTAAACATCTGTTCTTATTTTTTATAAAACGCACAATAGATGCTTCTTCATCATCTGTAAGTATAGTATACTTTTCCATTAATCACTTTTCCATCTAATCGCCTGTTGATTGTCTCTCTATCTTTAATAAGGGGAAACAAACCTGTCTTTAATGCTGCTTGACCCCTTCCATTAAATTTTTTGCACCAATTTATTGCAGCTTCTAACTGTTTATTTTTATCATTTGTGTGTTTTCTGGCCACTATGGCATCAGCTTTAGTACTGAGATTTCTTGATTTGTTTATACGTAGATGTAATGCAGATGATGGTTTCATTTTACTTTATAATATTATATTAAACAAAGTTCTAAAACAACAAAAAACATAACATAGTTCAATGGTAGTATTTCCACAATACATTAACTTTTTTTTTTTTTTTTTATGATGACAAAGAGCTACCTACTATCTTAGAGTACATCCTAAAATTTTTTTATTGAATTATTTTATATATTTTCTAAAATATTCAAATAACCAACGTGGTTTTTGGGGTGCACATGATGTGGTTTTTGTGGTACATTGAAGTACATCCTAAAAATTTAAGTTAGCAATGATACAATCATCCTAAGACTAATTTATTATAACTATCTTCTACAAAAAATCAGGTCTTAATTCCAAATAGTTTAGATTTTATAGCCAATTTTGTCAATGTTGTTTTTGGGGTGCATGAAAAAAAGTGTGGTTAACTTCAACATTCTAAAAAAAGAACTCAAGCGAGACTTAAAAAACCATACCTACCAGGAAGAACCCTATTTAGGCTTATCTTTCAGAACCCATATTAACAAAATTATGATCTGTCCCTAGAAAATAAATCTAGACCCTCCTACTTTCGCGTGGCTTTTGGGGTGCAACCACCTGTAACTTAAGAAAACATATTTTAAATTATTTTTCTTATTTTAAACATACTTTACTGATATTTTTTATTAAGCAAAGTTAAGTTAGGTATTTTTTAAATTTTTGGTTTTGCTAGCATGTTTGTGTTTTATGTTATTTGAAACATTTTCATGTTTGTCCGTTTGAAATGTTTGAAATTTCATTTGTAATAGTCAAATGTCTGTTTAGATCAGGGGCGATTTTACGGGGGGGGGGGGGGGGGTATTACACCTGCACCCGCACCCCCCTCCAACGTTAGTGATTTTCAAGTTTTAGTCGGTTTTTTTATGAATTCAGTCGACTAGTCGGTTCAATTCTCGTTTTGAGGACCTTTTTTTTTGCTGCTAGTCGGTACATTTTGAGGATTCACCCCCCCCCCCCTATTTTATTTCTAAAATCGCCTCTGGTTGAGATGTCATGATCTACGTATAAAAAGCTTTAAAATGTTTCTGTAGCTCTCTTTCAACGGTACCGAGTTATAAACTGTTTTTTAGCTCTCTTTCAACAGTATCGAATTATTAGCTCATTTTATTTTACCTATTTAAATTATCTTAATTTTATTGACACAAAAGAAATAAGCTACTTAGTGTTTACATTTGTTTACTCACTGAAACGTATTGATTACACATTTTTGTTTACATATTGATTACACATTGAAACATATTGATTACACACTGAAGCATATTGATTACACATTGAAACATATTGATTACACATTGAAACATATTGATTACACACTGAAGCATATTGATTACACATTGAAACATATTGATTACACATTGAAACATATTGATTACACATTGAAACTTATTGATTACACATTGAAGCATATTGATTACACTTTGAAACGTATTGATTACACATTGAAACATATTGATTAGACATTTGCGTAGTTAAAATGGGGCTAAATGTTTATTAAGTTTTTAATACATTTAATTTTCGCGTTACTTTACCTTAATAGTAGTAAAAAGTTTAAAACACAACTCTCACTTTTACAATAGTTATAAATGTTTTTTGTGAATAGTTTTTTTTTTTTTGTTTCTAATGTTATAATTTTTTGTTTAGGATTCTTTTTATTCAATGTAATAACAGAATTCAAAAATAAGTTATACAATACTTTTTAACATTTTTTGTTTATTTAAATAGGACTTTGGGTCCAGATGTAGCATTATCTATCTATAATTACATGAGAAAGGATTGTCATTATTATGCAAACGCACATTTCTCTGGTATTCAAAAAGCTTTGATGCGAGAGGATCCAACATTTCTGAGACAAACACGTGTTCATCACTAAAATAAATAAAGAAGATTTTGGTAAAACATGAATTTATAAAAATTGCAAATAGAAATGAACTTTAAATAATTAAAATAAATTTTGAATAATTAAAATAAATTTTGAATAATAAAAACAAATTTAAATAATGAAAATAAAATAAAATCATTCATTTTTCATCCTTTCATATTTATTAATAATATTTTTTTATTTTTTATTTTTTGTAACCTTTGGAAAACAAATGTAAATTTTAGGTTTTTTATTTTTGAAATACCTTCGTGGAATCGTGTCGGATATGTTAGTGCGAATTTTAAAATTTTTAGAAATTTGCTTTAACAAGTCCGACACAAATCCATATAGACATAAACCCACATTATAACCCAGATAATTATTATTGTGTATATTACCCATAATCCTCGTATAATTGAATAATAAAAGTACAAAATAGTTCTAATCAAAAAATAATATAATCCCACATAGAAATTAGAGAATCTCCATAAAAACTGAGATTGGCTAATTTAACAATGAGTAAAAAAAAAAATGTATTTATAGATATTTTTTGCTACTCTTATCTAAGTTTTGAATGAAAATAAGTTTTTCAAGGCAAATTAATAATAAAAATTGAATATATCAGTTTTTTTAACATAAGTTCCTAGACCTTGTTTCTTTAGAAATTTATTTACATTAATTGGTATTGATTTAAATAACTTACATAAATATCAACTGATCGTGTGAAACCCGGTTTATTTTTTTATTTGTTTATTTCGTCCTTTGAAATAAGTTTTACAATGTTTTACAACATAACAATATAAAATTCCGACTGGAGCTGGCAGAAGACATAATCTTATCATCCAGCCCCGTTATTACAAATTTAGATATAATCTCGTATATAATACACATGCATAAACCTTTTTTTTTTTTTTTTTTTTTTTTTTTTTTTTTTTTTTACGTCAATATAATAACATAACTTTGAAATCTATACATATTAAAGAAAAAACATATTGAAAATACTTATTGAAAAAAATAAAACAAAAAAGGTATTGCGTCAATATATAAGTTATTAAGTAACTAGGGTTATAATAAAAGTTATAAAAGTAAGTTAATAATTGATTATAATCAAAACTGAGTATGCGTTGTTTCGTTGCACGTTTAAAATGTAGAGTGGAAGTTATAGTCTTTATATTACTTGTTAGAATCGAGTTCCACAATCGCGGCCCTCGGCAAGATATTGAGAAGTCAGCGTGTTTTAATAAAATTTTTGGAATAACAAAGTTGTTAATTGAGTACTTAGTTTGGTATTTGTGGTTTATAGAAATAAGTTGATATTGGGAAGTGTTTGTTAGTAGTAGATTCTTTAACTTAAACATAAAAAGTAGTATGTTAAGGTGGTACTAGCCCAACGTTAAGGTGGTACTAGCCCAACGTTAAGGTGGTACTAGCCCAACAAATTTTAAAATTTTCAGATTTTTTTTTTCTAAATTTTTTAAATAGAATCATTGTAGATTTCAAAAATGTATAGTTTTACTATGTTTTTAAGTAATTTAGTGATAGAAAATGTTAATTTGGTAATATGATCTCAAAAGTAGCCCTTAGCAACCGCATAGCAACAATAAAGAATGCTTACTTTCGGGCAAATTTTCCATAACTTTCATCAAACAATTAATTTTTTATTATTATTCTACATTTCATATATAACTCCTTTGCTTTATATGAACTTTGCAAATACGTTAGTTCCATTATTAATACTTAAAATGAATTGTATAGTGAGAGAGAAGTGACCTTATAACAGTATATCAATAACAGCTTCTTACAAGGCCGACGACCTCCCCCGATACCGGGGGAGGGGGGCCAGGGGACAAGTCTCTCCCCCACCCCTCCCCCACACAAACACTTTTTTTCTAAAGGACCTTTTTTTTATTTAAAGAAAAATCTTGATATAGAGGACTTTTTTCACAAATTGATGGTTGTGCCCCCCAATTGTGCCCCCCAACTTCAAAACCCGTGTCGTCGGTCCTGTGTTATGATTATTTTATTGAACTTATTGCATTTTTTTTCACATTTTACTGTTTTATTCTTAGATGGGAAATAAAAACAATTTTTTTTTTTGTAAAACTTGTAAAAAAAGCACATGAAATTAATCACACAGTTAGGGCTTTTCGCGAGATAGGTAAAAGTCTTGCTGGAAATGAAACATTTACAACAATGATGAGTATGCCATTTTCTATTGGATTTACTTCGTATAAAAAAAAAATTAATAAGACTTTTTATTGTGCATATGAAAAATCTGCTGAAAAAGTACCCAAAAAGCTGCTCATGAAGTGCGTCAAATGAATCATCTGGTGCTATAGAGTCCGCTGGTGCTATTTCTATTTTTTGTTCTTCATTAAGTAAGTTTAACTTAAGGTACAGTCATTATATAGGAGATAGGGACATTACAGCATACAGCAAAGTAAGAGAAGCAAGACCTTATGGAGAAACTTTGATACCAGAAAAACTAGAGTGTCTTGGTTATGTTCAAAAGAGACTTGAAACATGACTTCGGAATTTTCGTGCATTAAAAAAAAAAGAAAAGTTGAATGACAGGAAAACTCTCTCAGGTAAAGGAAGACTAACTGATGCAAGTATTAATTAAATACAGAATTACTTTGGTATGGCTATTTGTCATAATGATAGACTGTAGCCTATGAAAAAAGCTGTACTTGAAGTTTTATGGCATAGATGTGAAGGTGATGCTGCTACGCGCCATCAATTTTGTCCCAGAACCAATACTAGCTGGTGCAAATGGCAAAGGGATAAGATTACAGGCTAATGCACTTATAAAAATAAGTTAAACTTACCAGTTGCTATAAAAAACCTATTACATCCAATATTTATGGAACTTAGTTCTGACAATCTTTTGTCAAAATGTTTACACAGCTATACCCAAAATCCTAATGAGTCTATTAATCAAATAATCTGGGAAAAATACCCTAAAACACATTTTGTTTCAAAAAGTGTTTTAGAATTAGCTGTTTTCTCAGCAGTTATATCTTTTAATGGAGGTTTTTGCATAAAGAAACTTTTCAATAACTTGGATTTCACTTTGGAAAATATTTCCTTCTCGGTGCAATTAAAAAGGACAAAAATTGCATCATTCATATGGAAAGGAAGGGAAAAGAAGTAACAAAATCAAGGAGGAGAAAATTAAGAGGTATAAGAAAAGGATTTAGCAAGGATGACTCCTATGTGTCTGGAAATTTTTAAAGATATATATTGTTAAAGTTGTTTTCTTGCGTTTTCTCTGTTAACAGATTTTTAAACTTTGAACAATATCTTTTGAACTACTCGGAGATTATGGCTAAAATTTTCACTGATTGTTCATCAAGTTACTGTGAAGTGATTTGACCAAAAAGAGAATTTTATAGTTAGCTGTTTCGAGATATTGACATTAGCAGCACAAATTTTACATATAAATTAAAAATTATTTTTTGAAGTGCAGCCATTTTGGTTCTGTAAAAGTTCTGATGGTGATTCTGGTCAAATCCCTCAATCAACACGTTGTTAACCTTTTTGCAAAATTTTAGCCTCATACACTGACTATTTTATGAGAAATCCTTGTTTAAAAATGTAGTTAAAATTGTATTTTTCTTGCTGACTCGGCATGTTTTTGAGTATAATTATACTTTTTATTATATTTACTCTAAATAATTTTTTAATACACACAGTTTTAAAAAAATATTACATCAAAATTAAATAAATTGACTGTTTTAATTTTTATGGGCTAGTACCACCTTAAGAATATTTACTTCGAAGACATTGAGAACAAGAGGAGTACTCACTCTTGTGCAATATTCATGAACTAAATCTGGAGACAATTATTGAAAGTAAAAATAAAAAAAAAATCATCGGCCTCAAAAATTTAAATCCAAGTTGTTGAAAAGTTTCTTTATGCAAACGTTTTGCATAAAGAAATTTTTCAACAACTTGGATTTCACTTTGGAAAATATTTCCTTCTCGGTGCAATTAAAAAGGACAAAAATCGCATCATTCATATGGAAAGGAAGGAAAAAATAACTTTAAGTTCTCTTAGTAGAAGTTTGGCACTGGTGTACCTCTTTGCGTTTAATATTAAGCGACAGGCATGTTTTTGTTTTTTGTAAATTGCATTTAACTTTAATGGATATGTACTCGACCAGATTATGTTACAGTAATTGATGCAGCTATGAATAAAAGAGAAATAAATATTTTTTAAACAAGTTGTATTAAGAAGATGCTTTGATAAATACGATAATTTTAGATATTTTCTTTTCCACTTTTTTGATGTGGCTACTCCAGCAAACTCTTTCATTAAGAATTACACCTAAAAAGTTGATTAGGCATTCTCTTATAGGTTTAGTTTTGTTGATAAGAGCAGTTCAGAAAGTTTTAAGGGGAGGGTGTCTGAACCAGAAGATTTTGTAAAAAGAATGTACTTGCTTTTTTCTACGTTTAGCTAGAGTTTGTTGGCCTTAAACCATTCGTTTAGATCTTCTAGCTCTTGATTAACCGTATTAAACATAAGGTTAATGTTTTTGTGGCTAAAAGAAACTTGCGTATCGTCAGCAAAGAGAACAATGTTGAGTTTATTGGAAGATGAGAAGATTTCATTAATATAAACAAGAAATAGCAATGGCTTTAGAATTGATCCTTGCGGGACCCCATATGTAATACTTTTAGGTTGTGTAACAGTATTGTTATACGTTAATGCTTATTTTTGATTATGAAGATAGGAGCAAAACTATTTTAAAGAAGAATTTTGCAGAAGGGGATGTTCAATAATATCGTAGACACTTTTTACGACATTCGCGCTGATGTCGTCAAGCTCTGGACTTTTGTTTGATTGTAGGGAATTAAAGGCGTTTTGAAGCTCATTAGGAATTATTTTATGCTTTTCCATTACAAAATTTGTTTTTTCTAAATAAGATTTAAAACTTGTTTTTCCAAGAGTTACTTTGTCAGCTAGTCTTTTCCCAATTTTTGTAAAGAAGCTGTTAAACTTCTCAGCAATATCTATAGGTTTGGAGGCTGAAACATCACTTTCATGTGAAATATCACTTTCATTTTTAAGTTTTTTGTTTATTTCTGTGACCTCTTTTATTATGCTCCATGTTTTTTGAGTGTTACCGATATTATTTTCTAATAAATTGCAATATTAATTTTTTTTTTGATTGTTTTTTTTAAGTTTCAAATAAATTTTTATATTATTATTTTTATATATGTTTTTTCATTTTTATAGGTCTTTTTTTCAGAAACTTTCCATAGATTTTTTGTTTTTTTTTAGAAGATTTGATAAACCCAATTGTCATTCAAGGACTTTGTAAGCTTTTGAGCTTAGTTTTCCGTTCAATCTTTGGAAACGCTACTTCGTACAGCCTTAAGAATGTGTGTTTAAAGATATCGTAAGCCGTATTTGTGTTTTTGCAATTCGCAATCTGACCCCAGTTTTTTTTTAGTAAGAGGCTTCGAAACTTTGTTATATTTGTTACATTTATTTGTCTTTTAGTTACAGTTATTGTTTCTTTTTCTTTTTTATTGTTAAAATGGTTGAGCGAAATAAAAATGGGAAAGTGGTCACTTATGTCAGATATTATTATTCCGCTTTGAATGTTGTATTTTATAAAATTGTTTGTAAAGATGTTATCGATAAGGTTTTCAAGTTACACGTGACGGCTTATTTATTAAAGGTACTATAAAATACTGAAGAAGGTTATTTAGAAATTGTTCGGTAGTATAATTAAGTTTTATTTTTAAATGATCCAGATTAAAATCTCCCATTATGTATATTTGCTTGTGTTTAGTTAGTTTTATATAATGAGATAAGTCTTTTCAAAAGATTTTATGCTGCTACCAGGTCGTCTATATCTTGCAGTTATAAACGCGTTTGTTTCATCTTGGTTTATCAATTCAACCGTAAAAAGTTCGCAGTTTGCGTTAAGTACACTCAAGTGTTCTAATATAACAACACTACATAAAAAAGTTTGCAGTTTGCGTTAAGTACACTCAAGTGTTCTAATATAACAACACTACATAAAAAAGTTTGCAGTTTGCGTTAAGTACGCTCAAGTGTTCTAATATAACAACACTACATAAAAAAGTTTGCAGTTTGCGTTAAGTACACTCAAGTGTTCTAATATAACAACACTACATAAAAAAGTTTGCAGTTTGCGTTAAGTACACTCAAGTGTTCTAATATAACAACACTACATAAAAAAGTTTGCAGTTTGCGTTAAGTACGCTCAAGTGTTCTAATATAACAACACTACATAAAAAAGTTTGCAGTTTGCGTTAAGTACACTCAAGTGTTCTAATATAACAACACTACATAAAAAAGTTTGCAGTTTGCGTTAAGTACACTCAAGTGTTCTAATATAACAACACTACATAAAAAAGTTTGCAGTTTGCGTTAAGTACACTCAAGTGTTCTAATATAACAACACTACATAAAAAAGTTTGCAGTTTGCGTTAAGTACACTCAAGTGTTCTAATATAACAACACTACATAAAAAAGTTTGCAGTTTGCGTTAAGTACACTCAAGTGTTCTAATATAACAACACTACATAAAAAACTTTGCAGTTTGCGTTAAGTACACTCAAGTGTTCGAATTGTTTGAATTGAAAAATATTATGTATGAAAAAAAATCTCCACCATTTTCTCTACTCCGAGTTTGATGGAGTGCTTTATATCCTTGTATTTGAAAATTTGATTTTAAGATAGCATTGTCTTTACACCATGTTTCTATAAGACATATTACCTTAAATTTGTTATTTATGCCATGTAGCATTGCTTTAAACTTTTCAAACTTTTTACTCATGCAGCATATGTTTAAGATCAGCGCTGAGAAAGCAGATTGTGACGCTTTTATAAAACAAGATGCTTCCTCATGCAGCGTATGTTTAAGATCAGCGCTGAAAAAGCAGATTGTGACGCAATAAAAAAAGATGCTTCCTCAATACTATAATAATTAGATTTGAATTTTATGTTTTCAGAAATATTTTTGTCTGGGTTGTTAGTACTATTCAGTAGAAGAGTGTTTTCATTATCAAAATTTTCAAAATATTGTGTTTCAGTTGTTTTGTCTGTCGATGCCACAGTAAATATTTGGAATCGAAAAATAAATATATATAAAAAAAAAAAATTGTATTTACATAACATTCTTTGTATTTACTTTGTTTAAAATTTATCAACAGTGCGTCCCAAAAATGAAAAATGATCGTTATATTTCAGCAAAAGTTTAAAATGAGATTATATAGGTTTTTGAAAAGTGTATGGTGCAAGCTTTTATAATAAAAAAAAACAAAAGGAAGCCAAATATTTCTCTGTTTTTGCAGATGCAATTAGTTCTCACCTTAAAGAGAAATATCCCTTACTAATATTTGTTCATAAAAAACACGAGGTACACGAGTTAGTGGCATTAGTAAAGCTAGAGCGTGTGAGAGCCAAAGTTTTTATAAAAGTTAAGCAAACACTACATGAACTTAGTTTGAATATTGAAACTTTGAGAGGCAAAGGAGACGATGGTACAGGATAAAGGGCAGGTTTGTTTTATGAACATTCAACCAAAAGCAATATACACCCATTGCGCGTATCATAGACTAAGTTCGGTTATTAGTAATTATTGAAAAATACCTGAAATAAGAAATATGATAAATTTTACAAAATGAATGAAAAATAGCGCAAAGAAGTTTTAAGTGTTTACAAAATAGATGAACTCTCTCTTTAGGACGTTTTAAGACGTCTTTTAAGCCAGTGAAACCACGACTACACACAGGCCGACAGTCTTATCGAGTGAATCCACCCTTTGAAATGTTTGAAAAATTTTTCAAAAGGTCATTTATTATTCCAATTATAAATTATGTTTTTGTTCAATTGAAAAATAAATTTAAATCATCAGATACGATTGAGTTATTTTTAAGTTTTGTATCTTCTATTATCTGGGTGAAAACTTCAGTGGAGCTATCTGAATACATACAAAAACCTACAATACATTACAAAAGTGATCATCCTAACTCTAATTTTCTTGATGAAAAAATAAGTGCAGCAAAAAATATGGATTAGATGTCAACCAGTCAATCGACCGTCGAGTGCTGCTAGCTCTCTGAAAGAATGTAAGCCAGATAAGTTTCCAAATATTTACATTTTTCTTTCCCTTGATGTGTTTTTCCAGTTACTATCGCAGAATGTAAAAAAATGAAAAGCGTATTTTGACGCCTTCATTTGTACACAATAGGAACACAATGAAAGGAGCAACTTTCTAAGTTGGCACATCCTGCATAACTATAACTTTGATTTAGATATGGTTGTTAAAATGTTTGCAACATTAGAATTTGACCCCTTTCTTTTAGACAATTAAAGTTTGTTATAATTAATTGAGTAGTTATCATTGAGACAAAATGTTTGTTGTTTAGTTATTTTTCTTTGGTTACATTATGTTAAAAAATGCGGGAATATAGAATTACTAGATTTTTATAAAATGACGTTTAAATTTTACATAGAAAAACAGTGGGCTGCAGTTAAAAGTTTGTTACCCTCTCAAAAAAAAAGTTTGGTTACGGGCCTGAATATTAATAGCTATTTTACTTTTTATCAATAAATGCTAAAAACTGTATAATCAAAAATCCCTTAACAGTATATTTAAGGCAACGATGTAACAGTTAACGATGTAACAGTTTTCACACTTTTGGAGGAAATCAATTGAGAACTGTTGAACGATTGTAATAATATGTGAAGCTTGTTGTTTTACCCCCGTATTCAATAAACAATATGAGAATGTTTGCTCAAATTAAAAAAAAAAAACATAAAATCTAAAAATGCGCATAAACCCTGGATGACGAAAGGACTTTTAAAATCATCAAAGAAAAACCAAAAGCTCTACGAAATTTTGGTTGTTTTTAAATTTTTTTTTTTAATCTAAAACAAACCTTTATTAAAATAATAAAAATTACAAGAAATATTTCGAAAAAATAAAAAAGCAACCAAAAAGAAATTCTATTTGAGTTAGGAAATCCTAAAAATAATTGGACTATATTAAACGAAAGCTTCGCTTAACTTTCGACATGCTTCAAACAAATAGAAGCGCAGGTCTTGATAATTTTAGTGCATATGTTGTGGAAGCAGTCCATAATATTACAAAACCATCACTTCATTACCTTTGACTTTTCCTAAAAAAATAGAGTTTTTCCTGAACAATAAAAATTTGCGAAAATAATTCCTATTTTTAAAAACGGCGATGATTCAATAGAAACTAACTACAAACTCAATACTTTTCTGTATATATATATATATATATATATATATATATATATATATATATATATATATATATATATATATATATATATATATATATATATATATATATATATATATATATATATAATATATATAAATGATATACTTGAGATGATTTCGCTTCAACTGAATCACGATTTAAAATAAATTTGGCTGCAATGAGGGAAACTTGCTTTTCTTATAAATTACAGTTCCGTAAACACTGATGATTAGACAAATTCTAAAGCAGAAATAATCAAGTGTCCTAATTTAATATCATAGAAATAAACCAATTTATGAAATACCATCATTTACAGCACTATTTTATATTTAGTGGTTTATTAAAGCAGTAACCCATACAATAAAACTTGATTTATATCTTGTTAATGGAAAGCTGTTAATGAAATGATACAATATTCCAAATGTATTCTTTAACCACCGAGAGCAGTGTTAAAGTCATTTTAACAAAACACAAAACACACACTTGGTATTTTAATGAAAGATTTTTGGTTATGCACTTTGCTCACAAATATTTACCTGCAAATCAATTACATAAATTAGAACTTAAATAAGCTCCTACTCCAAAGCTAATAAGTATATTATATGATAGAAAAACTATATTCTAAAATTTTATTGACAATTTAAAAAAATTATAAAAAAAAAAGTTTAAGAATTTTCAAATTCGAAAGCTGGTTTTTCTTTGATTTTTTAAAAATTTTAACTTTAAATTCAATAAAATAGCAAGTCTAGCTTGTAAGCATTCCTTGATTAAACTCGGTTTAAAGTTGACGATGTGACGAAAGCTCGAAATCTTAAACCACAGCTGCATATTGCTTGCTACAAGAAATGTTTCTTACCTTTACCATTTATTCAATGATTTATACTTGAACTTCTTGTCCATGAACAATTGAAGACTAAAATTTTGGACCTGGAAGTTGTTTGAAGTCACATTTGATGTACGTTTTGCCATCCATGATTACGCAGCCATTAAATTTTTAAGCATTTCGTCATAAAGTTTACGAGCTCGACTTTTAGCAGTCAGCGATTGCTTATCTGATCGGTTTGAATATTTAATGGCTCGTTAAGACTTGATATTGTTAAATTTCTTAATTTTCTAAACAAAAAACTCTGAAACTTTATATCTTTTGGCTCGTTCTCTGTTCGATTAGCTGGGATCGTCGAATACAAATCGCTGCTTTCTTATCCGTAAATACACTCTTTCTTCCAAGATCCTTTAGCTCGTTCGATAGATAAAGAGCTGTTGTATTGTTTTATGACCATATAAATCATATCACTACTTAATGTTTTTACGCAAAAAAAAAAATAGTTTTTAAAGTTGTTAGGGGAAAGTAACATAAAAAGAGCTCCTTTTCGAAAAATGATTGAACCAACTAAACAAAGTTACTAAAAAAAGTTTTACAATTTGACATCAGAAAATTAAAGGTGTAACTATGTCTTACAGAAACTAATGTTGAAAAATAAAAATGCTAGAAACCCAACTTACCGCGAAAGTAGTCTAAAATGAACCCTTTAATTTAATTTCTTAATAAAACCTGATTATTAATCAAAAACTGACTATATAGTATCGGACTAAACAAGTGCAACCAAATAATGCTAAATTAGTTTCTTTATATAAAAGTGCTGCATTTTTTCAGTTTAGAGAAATAGCTATGTAACTATTTAGAGACAACGTTTTTCAAGATTTATTCATCACAAAGTTCATTATTTGTACACGAAAATTTATAAATTAATCAAAAGTATTAAAAAAAGTTGATTTCCTTTTGGACAAAACAAGTGCAACTCCACAAAATGTTGAACAAGCTGTATTTTGCTATCAATATTTTGTGACGAATACTTTGTTGTCAATCACAGCCTTGCATTTTCGAGGCATAGATTCAATTAGGTGATCAATGAAACTTTGTGGAATCGCTGCCCAGACCTTTTTAGATTTGTTCAAACAGTTGATCCTTATTACAAACACCTTCACGATTAATTTTGTGGTTGACGATCTCCCACAGGTTCTCGATAAGATTGAGATCCGGAGATTGAGGCGGCCAATCCATCACCAATAGGTGGTTGTCTTGAATCCACTGCTTGAACTCTTTTGCAGTGTGTTTTGGATCGTTGTCTTGCTGAAAAATCCATATTATTGGCATATTCCATTCACCATGAGGTAACATAACATCTTTCAGGATATTTCTATACACATAACGGTCCATTATTCCATCGTTTCGATGTATTGGACCTAGACCGTTAGCAGAAAAACAACCCCAATTCATTGCATTGCCTCCACCATGCTTCACGGTCTCATGGTAGTAACGTAAATTGAGGCGTTTTCCGGCCGGTCGACGTACACGGCAAATGCCATCGCTCCCAATGATGTTGAACTTTGAACAGGACAGTTCGCCATTTCTGCACATTCCAGTCAATATGAGATGTAGCAAACAGGAGTCTTTTCTCCTGTTTCTTTAGTAAAATTAGTGGTTTCTTTGCTGGGCGTCGAGAAAACAATCCGGCTTCAATAGCACGTCGTCTGATTGTTCGTTCCGATACAGGCAGCTTTAATTGCTTTTGAATCTCAATTGATGATATCCAGGGATCCTTCTTGATGGATCTGACGATCGTAGAATTCTCTCTAGAAATGGTGAAACGCGGTCTCCCACTTTTGTTATCTGTTGCCAGTTTCTTTGTAAAACGATATTTAGAACATAGCCTTGATACGGTCCATTTTTTCACGCGATATTCATCACAAATACTTTTTTATGACATTCACTTATGTAATCGCCAATAATTTTCTTTCATAGTTCCAATCTAAAACTATTGGGAGCCATTTTTTTACTTGAAGTCATAAAAATAATGATATAAATAATCACGCTTCTTAAGGCTTACCGTGTTACGTTTAGCTTGAGGTGATACAATAATGCTCTGTGGAACACAACGTTTTGGTTGGATGTGGATTGTATTGATGTTATGAAACACTTGTTGTATTTCACTTCTTGTATTAATGTTCTTCGATAAAACACTTTGATAAAACTCACTTCGATAAACTGTCTTGATAATACTGGCTGATTGACTTCCGTATACTGACTGAACTACATGTCGGTTTACCTACTGAATTACATGTCTCTTATATAGTAAAATTAACCTGTGTGAACCTGTTCTGGAAGGTTCTAGATGCTTCTTTTTGATGCTTCTGGAAGCTTCTGGATGCGCTTAGATGCTTCTGAACATTTCTGGATACTTCTGGATGCTTCCAGATGCTTCTTCTGGAAACTTTTGGAAGCTTCTGCATGCTTCTGGGAACTTCTGGAAACTTCTGAATACTTCCTTTAATTATTAAAAAACTTCCGTGACGTTGACACGGACCAGACTTAATAAAATAAAACAAACCAAAAAAGTTGCACTTGTTTTGTCCGCTGCAAAATAGCACTGTCAACAAAATTCTGCCTGTGTTCTGTCACATGTCAGCTGATTGCTCATGTCATGGCATGCTATGACTCTAGACACCTGAACTGTTTGCTGTGGTAGTATAGTTCGTTTCGTTTTTAAGACATGTAAAATTAAGATAACTTTTTAGGATTGTTCGATGTTGGTTGCAAATGTTTTGTCCAATACTGTAACTGATTTGTAGATGATATATAACTATTTGTCTATTATTCGCATTAAAAATTGAAACTCCGAGTAAAGAAAAATTGACATTAACTTCAATTATATTCAAACTAAAAAATATTTAGCCCAATAAAATTTACTTCCAAATATTTTTTTTGCTGAAAAAATAACAATGAAAGAAACTATTTTTCGGATGGTTTTTTTAAATTTTTAAGTCAGCTGCCTAATATTCGTTTAAGTCAGCTGCCCAATATTCAGTTAAATTTGTAATAATTATTTCCCAAGCAAGAGATTAAATGGGGGCCCATCTCACCTTAGAGGCTCACTTTCTTCTAGTGACATTTTTAAAAACGAAATTTATCATTCCGTATTTAACGATCGCATGCTTCATGATTGATCAATTCCATCATGTTTATTAAAAAATAAAATCTAAAATTATATTAACTAAGCAACAAAAATAACTTTAATAGTATTTTTAAATATTTGTAAGGGACCCTACCTCTTCCATAAATTCAAAAATTGGAAATTTGTATTTTTGGATTGCTCGAAGTAAACTTTCATTTGCATCGATGAGGGAGATTTTTTTCGATTCGATTTGGAAAAAGTATTTTATGTTAAGACCTGTTTTTTTTAGTTCATACACCTAATTGATGGCTTAAAATTTTTTTCCATATTTGACAGCTTCAAGGAAAGTTTGGGATCCTCAATTACTTAACTAATTATAAATTATTCAAGGTCAGTAAAATTTTAATCTTTGTTTATTTTTAATGCCATTATTTACGTATTTAAAAAAATAGTATTTATGGCTAAACTGTCGAAAAGTGGCGTTTTTACATGTCTTTTGTCCTTATATATATACTATATATATATATATATATATATATATATATATATATATATATATATATATATATATATATATATATATATATATATATATATATATATATAAATTAACTATATATATATATATATATATATATATTATATATATATATATATATATATATATATATATATATATATAAATTAACTATATATATATATATATATATATATATATATATATATATATATATATATATATATAACTATATATAAATTAACTATATATATATATATATATATATATATATATATATATATATATATATATATATATATAAATTAACTATATATATATAAATTAACTATATATATATATATATATATATATATATATATATATATATATATATATATATATATATATATATATATATATATATATATATATATATATATATATATATATATATATATACATATATATATAAATTAACTATATATATATATATATATATATATATATATATATATATATATATATATATATATATATATATATATATAAATTAACTATATATATATATATATATATATATATATATATATATATATATATATATATATATATATATATATATATATATATATATATATATATATATATATATATATATATATATATATTTATATATATATATATATATATATTTATATATATATATTCGACCACTTAGCTGGTTTTATTAATTTACAAATGATTTTTTACCGAAAACATTTAAATTTTTTTAGCATTACAAGTAATGGTCTTAAACCAACAAATTAAAAAGATATTGTATATAAAATATTGATTTTTGTTAAATCTACCACTGTTTTAAAAGTAAGCCTCAAAGTGGTCGAATCTACTCCACCGGTTGGGTACATTCGACCACCTAGAGCGGTACTTTCAAACATATCATTATTAGCAAAATAATAAGTCTATAAGCTTTCTTTCTTACAAATGTTTTGATGTACAATAAAAACTTAACGCAAAATATTTATAAACAAATAGTAATAGCTGTTTTACAACAAGATTTGCGAAGTAATATCGAAATAAAAATAATGTTGCCGTTCTTTCCGTCTTTGTTGGAGTCGCACGACTTTTCTTTTTTTATTCTAATTTTTTTCAAATAAAGTTTTTCAATCTTTTCCTTTTCAGTAGTGCTAGCATATATCGTTGACTTGATTTCCTCTTTATTTATTTTGTCTTTGGGCAAAGGCCGCAATTGTTCTGGAATCAGAACAAGTGCAGTCACTATTTTAATTTTAGAGTAATTCTAGTAGTTGCAGGAGGAATGCGTTTCATTGGTAGATAAGGGTGGTAAATTATTTTGTAATAGTATACCCCTAACTTTTTATTTTGTAATTATTTTGTAATAGTATTACCCCTAAACTTTCACTTGGTTCTCCCATTAGGTTTCTATTTGTGACGTATCTGAGCATAAAATCTTTTTGCGACATTTTATTTCTACGTTTTCGTTACATATTTTTGAGGCATCTAAAAGATAATAGAAATAAATTATCGTGATATTTTCAAGCACCGGTCGAATGTTTCCTAGCTAGGTACTTCGAATGTACCCCACACGTGTTATATTTAAATAAACGCTGTTAAAAGCCGAAATCAATTTTTTAAAGTAAACCAAACACAAAGATTTTTAACTCAAGATATCATTAAACAATAAAAAAGTTTAGAACGTTAAAATTGAAAAAGAGATTCTCTGCGGGTTATTTAAAATATAATAAAATTACGTTTTGCATCAATAATTAGATTTTTTTTTATATAAGTACTAATACTAATAAAGATGGATCTATACTCATTTCCCGCGATAGCTAATTAACCCTATATAAATATATATATATATATATATATATATATATATATATATATATATATATATATATATATATATATATATATATATATATATATATATATATATATATATATAGTTTATATCACCAGTTTGATCTAATTTTGGCCCAAAACAGAGTTAAATACACACAGATAATCTTTAAATTCATAAAACTTATAAATAAAAAATACATAACTATTTATTTGATTTAGAGAAATTTTATATTGGGAATAGTAAATAACGAACTTAACGGAAACGTTTTTTCAGTAGTTACTTCTTACACGAAAAAAAGTTTTGAATATCTTGTTTTAACTTTTTTTTAGGAGGCCCGTTAAATTCCTTGCGTTTGTACAAATTTAAAAAATTATTTTTAAAAGAATCTTGAACTTCTTTAGCATAATGAAAGTCCATATGTTCAGGGAGATTCCATGCAATAACCTGTTTTTCACATTTTTCGCAAACCATAATATCATCAACGGATACAGTATTGTTTTCTTCGGTTATTCCAAATTCAGCCTTAGTAACTTGGAGAGATTTATTTGCCTGTAAATTTGTGTCAAAGGTTTTCTTTCTTTCATTTTTATATGTTTCAGAATCGGAATAAATATTATTTTTTGGTGATTGGTTTTTTTGAGAGTAAATTTCTTTTTGACCGTGTGTTGCTTCAACTTGAACATCAGCGGCTGATTGACAAAATTTAGAAAAAAACGACAACGATTTAGTTATAGAATCGGAGTGCAAAAGATTGCTTTTTACATCGTTAGAAAAATGTTTTGATTTTTCTGAACTGAGAATCGCTTCTGCTGATTTAAACTTTGGTTCTGATAAACCACGTTTTCGTTCAGTTGAATCGTGTTTTGTGTTTATTGAATCATAATTTAATTCTGTTGAACTATGCTGTTTACCGATACTTGAACTGTCAATATGTTTCTCAGAACATTCATCTAATATCATTTCATTTGATTTCCTTGATGTTAAAAACTTATTCCAATATTCAAATTTCTTTGTATCTTTTAACTTCACAGAAGGGGTAATCATTTTATTTACGAGAAACTGCTTTTCATCGCTTAATGGTTTATTGGACTCACTTCTATCGGCAACAGAAAAAAAGTTCGATATATTGCTTTTTAACTTATTTTTTGGTTTAACTGAAGGCAAGTTTATTTTTATAAGGTCATCAACAGCCCCAGTAAAATCATGCGTCATGTAAGTATCAATGGATTTATTTGCAGACACCATCGTCTGAAATTTTGTGGCAGTCAAATGCAGATTAATAATAGGAGGATGCCTTTAAATAATAAAACAATAGTATACGTTAACGAAAAAAGCTACAAAAAATAATAATAAAAATAATAACGACATATATGCCTAAAATTTCAGACAAATGTTTTGTTTGTCAGTTTGGTTTGAATAAATAGGCAATTTGGAGCAAATAGAAAATACTTCGTAAAATTTACTCGATAGGCCTCAATATTTCGAGTTTCTGGTACATTTTGAGGATTTTTAAATTTTGGAATATTATTGATATTTTGCGAATCCAGGAAGTTGATGACATCATTTGCAAAATGCGAACTAGCAACGTCACGTACAGTACAGTATACTAAATAGAACATTGTCTGAAAATTTAGGCATCATATGTTACAGTATATAAATATTACGTATACCAGTCAGTTTCATTAGTACTTTGGTTAAATTCAGAAAGAGCACGAAAGGACTCATCTGCAATATCATTTATTGTATTTTTAATTTGAGAACAGCGTCGTGATTGGCTAATTTTAAAACTGTTCACGCAACCCACAGTTATTAAAGATGCAAAGCGCTGATTCTAAAAAGTTATATAAATTTCAACAATTTTTGACAATAAAAATTTGACTAAAAAGCATTTCATTTTTCTAAATGGAAAAAAAAAACTTTCTAAAAATGAGTTACCAAAACTTTTTCTTTTTCCAATCTTTCATATACTTCTTCAGATAAAGATCGCAACCATTTATAAACCTAGGCGTGTGCATGAATACAAAACAGATTTAGATATTGTATTTTACTATAATTTTACAATAAGATCTACATTTTTTAGCAATCAGTTACAATATTTTTGCTTTATTCACATCAGTTTCAGTTTTCAGATATTCACATCAGTTTCAGTTTCAGTTTCAGAAATTCACAGTTTCAGTTTTCAGTTTCAGATAGTCACAACAGTTTTTTCAGTTTTTAGATATTCACATCAGTTTCAGTGTTTGCTTTATTCACATCAGTTTTTATTCAATCAGTTACAATATTTTTGCTTTATTCATATATATATATATATTATATATATATATATATATATATATATATATATATATATATATATATATATATATATATATATATATATATATATATATATATATATATATATATATATATATATATATATTTGTTTAATAATTTTTGTTTAACAGTATACTATTGTAAACTTTTTAATTCTTTTTTTCTGATTTTTTTATTATTTCGGTTCTTTGGTCATGATTTGGTGTTAGTAGCACTTCTGTTGCTTGGTATTAGTTTAGTGTTAAAATACCTGTTCTTTGGTGTTAATAATTTTCTTTATTTGGTGTTAAAAATATACCTTGTTTAGTGTTAATGGTACCTATTGTATGGTGTTAGCATGATGTAAATACTATCAGTTGTTTGGTGTTAATAATATCTGTTGTTTGATGCTAGTTTGGCCTCAAAAACATTATTACCAAAATTTGACAAAGGTAATAATTGATAATGAGTTTGGTTTGCTATATAAAAGAAACCTAAATTGATATAATTTTGCAACTCGTTAAATAATAAGTGTACACTTAAGACTAAATGTTTGCCAGGTCATTGTAATAGTGTATTTGTCAGGTCAATGTAATAGTGTCTTTTCTAGCTCAATGCAAGATGTGCAATGTTTGCTAGGTTAATACAAAATGTACGTACAAAATATTACTCACTCAAATCATCCTAACATAATAATAAATTAATTAATTTTGTAAATTCTTTTGCTTATGGCAAAACTGAATGTCAAAAGTAAGAGATATGATAAAATAACTTGATGCTCATAAACACAAACACACACATATATGTATATGTGTATCTGTGTGTAAATTTTGTGTGTGTCTGTGTGTAAACTATGTTATTACAATCTGAAAAAAACTTTTTAAAAAAAAAAGAGCTAAATGTTGTTTAAAAATAGATAGTAAAAAAAATATCAAACTTGTTAGTTTTACCAATAGCTGTGTATCCTGAAAAGTCACCTATTGGCAAAACTTGAAAAAATCCCAATCAACTTCTACTTATGGACAAGCTTCAATAAGACAGTTGACCATTTACAAATGGTCAACTGCTTCAATGAAACAGCAAACTATTGTCCAAAACAGTTGCGGCAAAATTGAATTTGCAATCACAAATGAATTATATAATATGTATCAGTGAATGTTAAAAGGGCGAAAGTCCAACAATGTTAACTTTCGGGAAACTAAAAAAAACAGCACTGCTTTCTAAGTAAATTTTCATTAATGGTTTTGATGGGGATAATGTTTTTCATCTTAAAAGCAAAAATATATTTTTTTATATTTATTTTTAAAGAACTTATAAACCAATTAACAATGTGGACTTCAGCCCTTTTATCATTCAACATATAATTACTGCTTATTTTATTATGATTTTAACTTTGGGCTATAAAAAATAATGTCACAAACCGTAATAAATCTCCACAAAGTGTATATTTATGAATTATTTATACATTTTAAGAAAAATTATAAGAAAAAAAAGGTCTATTACAGAAATTTTATTAGCTATGCTTAATCATTTTCCCCAGGATCTTCTGCTTCTCCATCATCTTTCTGCTGTAGACCATTGCAGTAGTTCCTTATAAAAGCTAATATGATCATGTGGGATATACTTAATACACTTTCAATTTGTCATTCAACCTGGCAGATTTTATTGGAACTTTTCCGTTTGGGTAAGGAAGCTGTTCTGGCATGTTCTCTTTTTGAGTACTTTTTCTCATCATAAAAGTATGTTTGACAATGCCATTGATAATTTTCACTGGCTTTACATTGACCTATGTTGTCATAATCGTATTGAAAATGGTGAAATTTGCTTATTGCAAACTGAGTTTGTTGGTTTCTGGGTTTACCCATTGTTTCAATTGAGGTAACGTTTATTTTATAGTAACATTTCTTTTATAGTAACGTTATTTAGTGGACTGGCCACCAACTTTTAATATCGTAAACTAGAGATGAACTCTCTGCATCAACCACTAAAAACTTTCTTTAATTATTACTTTTTAATATAACTTTTTTTATTTCTTGGACGCTGTATACTCTGTCATGCCTTCTTAACTCTCTTTTTATAATCGAAATGTCACGGTCACAGGGCAAAAAGCTGTGCCTTCTGATTGGGAAAAATTTATTGATCTTTTTAATCCACTTTATGTCAGTAAGCACCATAAATAATTTTGAAAAGCAATAGTTTTTATTTTGAAAGTGCTTATTGTAGTAGTTATAATAGAACTTGTAACTGAACTTTACCCCTTCATTTTATTTCATAAATAGTTCATACATTAACTTCACGTTTAATCTTTACTCAAAAAATACCTTTCCTTCCCGCCATAGTGGATTAGTTTTTTTGGAAAGGAGTCTATGTAAGCGTATACCTTAGCTAGTATATCATGACTGGTAATGTAACTCGTATGTACTCCTCTCAAATCTATAACTGCTTTTCCATCCATTTTTAAACCCCTTACTCTTTGAACCCTCTTTTCTGACACAGAAAATATTGATAAAAATGCCACAACGCATATCTGTACTTGTTCATCTCCGACCAAAACATGATACTTAAACTCCTTTTTGTTTCCGCCGTTACTTTTTCTTTTTCATACAGTATCTTCATTAGCATCACGACTTTTTCCCTTGCTATTTCTTAAACCAGACCTCTTCCTCACAATATCCATAACATCAATCAAGCCATGTAAAAATAAATCCTGCCATGTAAAAATAAATCCAATACAAAATATCTTTTGTATTGAACTGGCTGTAGAAGTTTATAAATGCATCATCGAGGTTGTCTTTGCCAATAGATTCAAAACACTTTCTTGAACAACTGAAAAAATTCTATTGTCTTAAGCCTACAAATATTTACAACCTAAACAAAAATCAACAAAGTCTATAGGCCAACTATAAATTACAGAGCCTAAATCTGACCAAATTTTAGACAAGTTATTACAATATGGCATAGACATTATTAATTTAAGAAATATTGCGTATTATCTCTTACCTGAATGGATCTCCGATAGACTTTGCACCAACTTTTTGTCCCCTGTGGTTTTCATATGCCACACCAGTAAGCCTAGATTTCTTAATCTTGTTCCTTTCATAATAATCTGGGTTTCTTATCTTTTTTTTATAATTTGTATGATCAGACTCGCTAACACTATCAACCATTTAAAAAAGAAGTTAATCAACTTGAATCACTATTAAAATGATCAAACATAGTAAATCAACTTTATTCACCACACTGTTGCACGATCAGCAAAGTAAGGTTACGTTTGGTCTGCTGATCAGCGCAAAGTTTCTTGTTTTTTGTTAAAACCCAAACTTTTAGACACTGCACAGGCTAGAGATATATATAAGAGAAAATTTTTGACAGACACCTATTTAACACAAAATGATGGTGCTATCTTTTGAATCTACAACTTTGCAAAATAAGTGACTTATGCCCTTTTAACATTCACTGATTCATATTTCATCAAACATTACTCCTGCTATTATATAACTGATTTCTAAAGCTTGAAAAAGAAAAACAGATACTCCTGTGAGAGAATCTTTATGTGTTCATCAAAATATATACAAAACTAATAGGCAGAAAGTCAAGTCAGAAAACCATAAACGATTAAAAAAACAGAAAAAAACGCAACAAAAACAGAACAAAAACAGAATAAAAAGATCTGAAAACTTTTCTAAGAACTAATGATTTTCCAGAAGATCCTGAGAATGACATTGAATTCGATAGGTATGTGGTAGTGTATATTGAGAAAAAAATATATAATGAATTCTCAAATGGAGAGAAAACATATGAAAATTTCAAAAATGATAAATCTATTATAAAAAACTTATTGAAATAAAAATGTCAGAAAAATTATAAAAATGTTTAGGAAATTACGCCCTTAGGTATTAATTGTTCGTATAAATATATATATATATATATATATATATATATATATATATATATATATATATATATATATATATATATATATATATATATATATACATACATACATACATATATATATATATATATATATATATATATATATATATATATATATATATATATATATATATATATATATATATATATATATATATATATATATATATATATATACGAACAATTAATACCTAAGGACGTAGTTTCCTAAATATTTTTTGCGCTTCAACACTTAAAATGTGCGGTTTAATTTTTTAGAAAAAAAATAAAAAACTTTATTATAATAATGTGTAAGTTCTGTATATATACTGCCCTAAATACCAACCTAGGCATTTAGGTTGTATAGGCAAGAGTTTGAGGTTGGCAAGATTAAAGTTAAGGTTAACTGACCTTGTTAACCGACTCAAACCAAGATTGTCTCTACGTTTTATGGCAAAACATTTGTATCAAATATTTTTTCCCAAAATGATGCCAACCTTTTACAGATTAAGGTCAGCAAATTATTGCCGACCTCATTTTTTCTAAATTCGAAGGTTGTATATATATATGCATATATATATATGCATATATATATATATATATATATATATATATATATATATATATATATATATATATATATATATATATATATATATATATATATATATATATGTATATATGTATATATATATTTATATATATAAGCAAATTTATTGCCGACCTCATTTTTTCTAATTTCGAGGGCTGTATATATATGCATACGTACTTATATACATATATATATATGCATATATATATATATATAAATATATATATATATGTATATATATATATTAATTTCGAGGGCTGCATATACATATGCATAAGTATTTATATACATACATATATATATATATATATATATATATATATATATATATATATATATATATATATATATATACATATATTTATCTATATATCTATATATATGTATGTATATATATATATATATATATATATATATATATATATTTATATATATATATATATAAATATATATATATATATATATATATATATATATATATATATACATATACATATATATACATATATATGCATCATGTTCCTGATTTTACATGTCTTAAAAACAAAACGAACTATACTACCCCAGCAAACAGTTCAGGAGTCTGGAGTCATAGCATGCCATGAGCAATCAGCTGACAGAACACAGGCAGAATTTTGTTGACAAGTGCTATTTTGCAGCGGACAAAACAAGTGCAACTTTTTTGGTTTGTTTCATTTTATTAAGTCTGGTCCGTGTCAACGTCACGGAAGTTTTTTAATAATTAAAGGAAATATCCAGAAGTTTCAAAAAGTTTCCAGAAGCATGCAGAAGCTTCCAGAAGTTTCCAGAAGAAGCATTTGGAAGCATCCAGAAATAACCAGAAACATTCAGAAGCATCCAGGCGCATCCAGAAGCTTCTAGAAGCATCGAAAAGAAGCATTTAGAACCTTCCAGAACAGGTTCACACAGGTTCATTTTACTATATAAGAGACATGTAAACCGACATGTAATTCAGTCAGTATATGGAAGTCAATCAGCCAGTATTATCAAGACAGTTTATCGAAGTGAGTTTTATCAAAGAACATCAATACGAGTATATAAGTGCTTTATGGAAAAACATCAATACGAGAAAAGAAATAAAACAAGTGTTTCATTACATCAACACAGTCCACACCCAAACAAGACATGTTTCACAGAACATTATTGTATCATCACAAGGTAAATGTAACACGGTAAACCTTGAGAAGCGTGATTATTTATTTTTATGGTTTTTATGATTTCAAGTGCAAAAATGGCTCCCACCAGTCTTGGATTGGAACTAAGAAAGAAAATTATTGGCGATTACGCAAGTGGAATATCACAAAAAAGTATTTGTGATAAATATCACGTGAAAAAATGGACCGTATCAAAACTATGTTCCAAAGGATGTTCATAAGGATCAACTGTTTGAACAAATCCAAAACCCTGGGCAGCGATTCCACAAAGTTTCATTGATCACTTGATCGAATCTATGCCTCGAAGATGCAAGGCTGTGATCGACAACAAAGGATTTGCCACAAAATATTGATAACGAAATACAGCTTGGTCAACATTTTGTGAAGTTGCACTTGTTTTGTCCAGAAGAAAATCAACTTTTTTTAATACTTTTGATTAATTTATTATTTTTCGTGTACAAATAATGAACCTTGTGATGAATAAAACTTGAAGAATGTTGTCTCTAAATAGTTACATAGTTATTTCTCTAAATTGAAAAAATGCAGCACTTTTATATAAAGAAACTAAATTAGCATTATTTGGTTGCACTTGTTTTGCCCGATACTGTACATTAGAAACTGGAAACTCAAATGTGGGTTGCTGTCATGTAAAGAATTTTTAGGCCGTCATACCAGTGAGAATATTGTAAACAACTTTGACGAAGTAATTGAAACATTTCACTTAAGGAACAAAGTATCTCATGTTGTTACCAACAGTGCATGAAACATGACAAAAGCTTTTGAAGTGATACTACCACAGTTTATGCAGCAGCAGCAGCAGCAAGAAAATAAATCAACTAATTCAATTGATCCTGCTAATGATAATGACATTGAAAGTGATGCAGAAGATGGATTATTTAATGCAGATGCAGAAGCAATCAATGAAGACACTACAGATGAGCTGCTGAGCTGTATACCAGATAGACTTGTCTGCTTCGCTCATACACTACAATTGGTTATTAAAGACGGTATGAAAAATTGTAGGCAAGTTGAAAATGCTATTGGCAAGGTTGCATTAATAGTAAACTTTGTTCGTAAGTCTACAGTTTCCAGTGAAATTCTATACAACATGGATTACAATCTCAGGTCAGCTAATGTAACCAGGTGGAACTCTCAATTGAAAATAGTGCGGTCAGTTTTGAAAGTACCAGAAGATAAACTGAAAGAAGCAGTTAGAGGTCTTTTGGGACCTGTGACAAGCAGAACATTGACCACCTTTGAGCGCACATTACTGAAAGAATACGTTGAAGTAATGCCATTTGAAGAAGCGACCAACAGTGTTCAGGGTGAAGACAGAGTAACAATGTACAATGTTCTTCCTAGTATACGCGGTTTAAGTTTTAAACTAGAATCAATTCATTCTGTTTATTGCAAGCAACTGATCACTGATCTTTTGTTATCTATCAATGCTCGTCTCCGTAAATATGAGACTAATGTCTTATACATAACAGGAGCAGTACTGGATCCTCAATTCAAGTTGCATTGGTGCATGCGAAATGAAGTAGAAGACTGCAAAAATACCGTAGTATTAGAAATGCAAAAATTCTGCACTGTAAATGTAATCAGCTTGACTCGGCAGTCTCTATCAGTACTTGTACTACCACCTGCACCTGCACAAACTCCTGATCAAGGGTCACAGGAGGAACCAAACAATAAGAAACTGAAAGTTAATCTCTTTAGTTTTATGGAGAGTTCAGGTCAACAAGAATAAGAGATACAGAAAGCTTGTTGAAGAGATACAGAAAGTTGCTAAAACTTAGACATGAGCTGAATGATTATGTGAAGGCTCCATTACAGGAGTATGAATCTGAGCCTCTTGTATGGTGGACTTCAAATAAGGATTTGTTTCCACATGCAGCTCAAGCAGCAAGTGCTCTGCTATCTATTCCAGCATCATCTGCACCAGTAGAAAGAATTTTCAGTATTGCGGGCAAGACCTATTGTGCAGAAAGAACCAGACTCAAGGTCGACAAATTTGAGACTTTGATGTTCAGAAAATGTAACAAGAATTTATACTGACTGTTTTCTAATATCAATAACTTTGGCATTAAATAAAGCAGCACAGCAAACGTGACTTGTTGTAACTGTTTTCTTACCAACAGTTATTGTAATTGAAATTGTAATTGTAATGGAAATTATGCGACACATTTGTAATTGTAATTTCACTGATCCAAATATAAAATCATGTAATTGTAATTGGCAAATTATATATATATAAATATATATATATATATATATATATATATATATATATATATATATATATATATATATATATATATATATATATATATATATATATATATATATATATATATATATATATATATATATATATATATATATATATATATGGTATAAACTAGCCCTGAAACAAATATGATGCTTTGTAGGACTAACAATATAAAATTTCAAAAAGGCGTTGTCCATAAATTGTCACACAATTTTCAACCGTTTTTGACCTCCCCCTCTAGTCACAAAGTTATAACACTTAAGAAGCAAGTTCGTCACAAAACCACCAAACCTTCCTCCCCTAATAGCGTGACATAATTTATGCACAACCCCCAAACAAAAAATAAATAAAATTTAATAGAGCATAAACACATTGCAAGATGCGTTTATGCTCTATTAAATTATATCTACTTCATACTTATAATATTTGGGGTAACTTATCTTAATACTTATATTATAACATATAGTTAACTGTAATAGTACACCTTGTTACAAACTATGTCCCCTTTAAATTATTACTGCAGTAGACCTTCCTACAAACAATGTCCCCAAGAACAACGTTATTATTTGCTGAAAGTGATTCCAATGGTACATAGCATAAGTGTCATATTGTTTTTTTTTGTTTTTAAAAAAAATAGATGTTAATACTATGTTAAGTAATAGCTGATATTATACCTAAAACAAAATTAGTAAATTTTGTTTGAAAAACTTTTTATCTTGATTACCTCCTAAATCCATAAAATATATCATTTTACATTTTATATATAAACATCGTCAGACTTTTTAAAAAAAACAGGCTATTGCCTTAAAAACACAGGAAAACAAAATGGAAAAAATGGAAAAATTGGACAAAATGGAAAAATTTATATATAATATAAATAAACACACAGATAAGGAAAAAAAGGAAAATCTAAAGAATTGAAAATAAAATATTCGTATACTTTGCAAAACTAAAAATCTTACATCAGCTGTTGTTGATAAAGTCAATTTGCCATTGAAATTCTTACTACAACCAACTGATTTTGGCAACTGTCTTGGCCTGACAGGTTCATAGTCAATACCGCGACAAAGTCCATAAACAAGATCACTTATAAAAAATATTTAGGTTAGAAATTTTTTCTTTTTTTTCTAGTCAACTATTAAATAAAATTAATTACAACTTTGAAAAAAAACAACAGTTTTTTATAACTAAATAGAAGTTAAAAATAAATAGCTTAGTAATAAATAACTAAAAAAAATAGCTTAGTAATAAATAACTAAAACAAAAGAGTGTTTTTAGAATGTAAAACTAAACTAGTAGTGTCTTGTCTGCTTTGTTCCCGCATAATATATAATTATATTAATAGTAAAAAAAAAGAAAAAGTAATAATCGACAAAAAAATGTAAATAAACAATTTTGTTTTTATAAAAAACATCATGATGCATTAGTGGTATTTAAAAAAAAAATTAATAACACTTATTTTTTTTGGAGAGGAAACTCATTTAACTAAAATGACAACTGACTTAGGAACAAAAAAAATATGTTTTTTCTTAATTATATTAATTAAAACCTTTTTAAATAAACTTTTTAAACAACTTCTAACTATTTTTTTAACATTTAAAAGATTAAAAAAAAAAAAAAAAAAACTTTACAATTCTTCATAGTAATATAAACAAAAGAAAAATAATTAAATTGTTCTTTTATCAGAAATCCAATATCAGAAAAAAAATGAGGAAAAATGAAGATGAAAAAAAAAAAAAATGAACAAAACTATCCCTTTATTTGATAATTTAATTTTAATTTGTTAATAATTTAATTAGTTAACTTCAATTGACAATTTTTTTATTTAAAGACGAAAGAAAAAAATTATTATAAAAAATTTTATATTTATATATATTTTTTTCTTACATTCTTGCAAAAAAAATTGTTATATTTTGAGTATATTAACTATATATTTTGAGTATATTAACTTTAATCTATAATTTTTTAATTTAAAGACTAAAGAAAATACATACAGTAAACCGGGGTATGTTTGTACCAATTTTGATAAAGATGACTATTTAAAAAAAAAGGAACATTTTCCCAAAACTATTTTAATTAGTTGTGCATTATTAATATCATTTAATTAGTAAAATGGTGTATTCATTGTATTCCCCAAATCCAAGATTTTATGGAAATAATAAGGTGGTCAATGTTACCCGGCAATGGGGTAACTTTGTCATAGTAAATTGATTTTTAAGCACCGATGTAAATTAAGTGTTAACCCCATTTAATGTAATTTAAACTTATAGTTAGTATTTATTTCAAAAAGGTGTACCTAAAATATGTCAAGATATTAAAAAAGGGACAATAAAAATAAATATAAACAGTATTAAAGAAATATATTAGCTGAAATAATTTAATTTTTTTTATTATTTTTTAACCCAATGATTAAAAAAACTTACTAATATTTTTATAAAATGTCAGAAAAAGCAAAAAATAAGATAATACTAAAAAATAAACAAACAATTTGTAACATAAACTCTATTTTTTTTTTAAAAAAGTTTAAAAGTCTCTTCAGTAATCTATCATAAATTCATTAGAGACTGATTCACCTTTAGATGCTGTTTCTGTTTCACTATCATATTCTACAGAAATAGATTTTCCTAGTTCAATTTTAAGTTTTGTATATATATTTTTTAATCTTACTTTTACTTTGTGTAACATCTTTCTTATCACCACATTTATTTTTTTCTCATTTAACATGTGTAAAAGGCTCTGGTCTAAAGCTTTACGAGAACTCACGGTAATTTGATTTACACAGCATAAGGATTAAATGGCACCAAACCACAAGCTCTAAATCAACTTAAGTTTTTTTCTCAAACATTCATTAATGGATGTCATTAAATCATTCAGCAACTTAGAGAAATCTTCTTTTGGTAATGGTGCAAATTTTTTACCACGAGAAGTAAGTTTCTAATCCAGAAGTATACTTCTCTATGCTTTTTTTAATGGTGCAAAGAATGCAACATCAAGAGGTTGAAGTAAATGGGTTGAATTGGGTAAAAAGCATATGAATTTAATGTTATGTTTTTCACAAGAATAACTTTATGACTTAAATGGGAAGTGAGATTGTCACCTATTAATACTTTTTTTCCAGTTTGTTTCTTAACCCATGGCAATAATGTTAAAAAAAAACAGTCCTTAAAAGTAACTTTATCAAACCAGCCAGATTAGGTTTTGTTAAAGCGTGAATTTGTTGGACCATGTTTTACCCATAAATCATATAAATGTGTGCTTTTAAAAGCAGTGTATGGTAGAAGAATTTCTCCAACACCATTTCCACAAAACATTACTGAGAAACAAGCCTTACTGCTATTCATTATTCTCTCAGGGTACTTAGTTCCACGTTTCATAACAACTTTTTTATTTCCAGGGTTGTCACACAATTTGTTTCATCATAATTCTAAATGTTGCAAGGTGGAATTCCTTCAAGCTCAAGTCTAATATTATCAAAATAAATTTTTTATTGCTCTTTATTTATAGCTGCACGTTTTCTTTTAATGCAACTTTATGGGTTAACTGTGAACATTTCATAAAACTTGAGACCCAACATTCAGACCAGGAACATTGTTTTTATTATTTTTACAGTACAACTTTGCAATTTTAAATAACCAGCTGGAAATCCTTAATCACACATAACCTTGATTCTAGATGAAAATAACTGCTCCTCATCATAAGTATATATAGTTGGTGCACTAATGCATTTATGCTTTGACTTTATTTTATTATGTATAGTGCTTCTTGGTATACTAAACCTTTTTTAAGCTTGGCGAATAAACATATCTTCATTAGTTGCACCCATACATTCTTTCAAAAGAATGGTATTAGAACAAGTGTTGTATGCAGGTTTTCCAACACTATGCTTTTTTATTTATTTTTGAGTCATTATGCTTTAAACAAAAGTAAATATAAACAACACAAGCAAACTGCAATGTAGTAATTTCTTAAACTATTATATAATTTTATTAAATTGCAATTATATTTAAAACTAAGAGTCTATAAATTTTAATTTTGTTGTTAAGTTAATAAAAATTAGATTAAGCAACAACAACAACAACAACAACAAATAGTTTAAAAAGAAAATATACTTTTTTTAAAATCCTAAAATACATTCATGCTAAAAACTGTTTTTCAAAATAAATTATTTGGACAACATGCTTCAAAAAAATATTCTAGTTATAAAAATAACAATTAGATTACTTTAACACAAATACTATTTACTTGGCCAAAGTTACCCCAAAAGAGTATAAACCTATCAGGGTTACCTATCAAGGGTAACTTTGACCATCTGTAAAAAAACCAGAATGTTGTTACTTGAGCAAAAAACTTTTTCGCTCAATTTTATATGAATGCTTTTCTTTAAAATAAAAGAAAAACTGAGTTGTTTGCTTTCATTTATATCTTCACCCGGACAACATTTTGTCTTACAGTTTTTTATTGTGTTTTACCAAGATGTAGTTTTCATTCTTTTTCACTGATAGTAAAGAGTATTTGCAACAAACTTTAGATCAAAATTTAAGCAAGAAAGATTGCATTTACAAATAAAACAAAAATAGTAAAACTTGTTACTTAATTGCTTAAAAGTAAAATTTAAATATTTAAAATATAAGTAAGATTAATTATAAAAAAATCTTATTATTTTATTTATTAATTATATATATATTTTATATATATATTTTATATATATTTTATATATAATTTTTATATATAATTTATATATATAATTTTATATACATTTAAATACTATAAATAAAAATTTATACAATTTCCATCTATACTTTAAATTAAAACGTTAACAGTAACTATTTCTTTGTTTAAAAGCATTTCGCTAATTAATTAAATATAAAAATGTTAGTAAAGATAGAAGTTTCAAAGTTAATAATATTTGACATAATTAAAAATAATTTTTTTCAACGCATTTTTAAATTGTTAAAAACCGTGGTCAAATTGTCAAAATACAGTATTTTTTGCATGGTCATATAAAGGCATGGGATTGCACGCCTTCCTGACCATGCCTGGTGTCTCATTATTTTGGAAACAAACAAAACTTTTGTTTTTTCTTGTAACAACATCAAAATCAGACTTGTTGATAAAGGTAATCATTTTCTACTATTCCATAGACAAATTTAAATGCTCTCTGTCCCATTTTTTCATTTTTTCTTAATCAATAAGTGTTAACAAAAGCTTTTTACCAATATATAATAAATTTAATAATTGGTCAATAAAAAGTATTTAGTTCTGCATCCAAGGCTGATTAAGTTATGCCACTTTAGCCTGTATAGCATCATCAATATGGATTTCAATAATCTCGTTCAACAGCTGGTTTGCTAACAGTAATAACCAATAGGTTTTAACGCGCATTAGATAAAAGTGGACAGGTTAAGGCCATTGCTCTTGACATTTCTAAAGCGTTTGATAAAGTTTAGCATGCTGGTCTTCTCCATAAGCTTTCTTCTTACGGTGTATCTGGAAACATCTTTATAATTATTGAATCCTTCCTTTCCAATCGTGGTATAAAAGTTGTCCTCAATGGACAGCACTCTTCTTCATATCCTGATATTCTGTAACCTCAGGGATTCCTCAAGGTTCAATCCTTGGCCCTATACTCTTTTTAATTTACATTAACAATCTTCCAGATATTTTCACATCTAAGATGGCATTGTTTGCTGATGATACTATCATTTATTCTTGTCATGATAAGAAACCAACTCCCTCTGATTGCTTGCAGGGGGCATTTGATCTTGAAAAGGATCTAACTTCTGCTAGATCTGCTAAAGTTGCATCTCTTTATCGAGCTCGACACTTTCTTACACTGGATTATATTCTTTATTTCTATAAATCTTAAATCCGGCCTTGTATGGAATATTGTTGCCAT
>NC_061163.1:34145239-34165239 GCF_022113875.1 Hydra vulgaris
TTAAGTTTCTTTAAACATAAAAGTTATAAATTAGAATTATATTTCCATTATTATAAATTAGAACTATATTTCCTTTTTCTTTCCATCTTGGCGCAAACTAAAACCTAATGCAAACAATAGATCTGAAGTTGAAAAAGATGTAACTAATGACACCAATCTTCTTTTCTTTGTTCTACTACTTGAAGCATCAAAATTTACCTGGAGGTCTGGGGTCTGCCAGATACTGCAGTTGGATAAGAGCAGAGTTATCTTTATTAATTGAAACAGTTAGTAGAATATTCTTATTATCAATTACAAGCTGAACTGATATAGGTTTATTTTATAGACATTGTTATTCTCTTCAAGTTGAATTTTAGACTGTTCGCAATGAACCACTTTTGTCAAAGATCCTTTATAAAACTAGACAAAACATTAATTGCAACTAAGTTTATGCCATTTACAACTGAACCCAAAATATTAGGATTAGCTAACCTCTAAGTTTTCTTGTATTATATATGAATAAATATCAATATTTTTCATGTTTTAAAAATATAAAAATATGAATTACATTCACAAAACCTTATAAATAGGTATTTTAAGATGTATTAATATTAAAACAAGTTTGTAACAGTCTAGATGACATTTTAATATTTTTATCCTGCATAATGATAATAATTAAATCAACTAAACTTTATAAATAACTAAGAATTTTTTCTGAGAAATTGTTTATATTGATTCTGATTATAGGCAAATTTGTTTATTCTAAAGATAATGTTCATAAGTTTTAACTTAACAGCTGAATGTACTTTTATTATCACTTTACTTTTAGAATAATTTCGTGCTGTTTTATTTTATCATGCCCTCCATCTTCTGTTGAAAGTAAACGATTGTTCAGTTGAGGAAAAATTTATTCTCAATAACGAAATAGGTTGGCTCTGGAAACAGCAGAAATGCTTATCATTTTACATTACAATATTCGTATACACTATTTTAAATACTAAACATTGGTACTGTTGCTTTTGGTGCTTTTTTTAGAATCCTTAAGTTACTATTTTCTTGGTATTTGATTATGAAGTATCTCATTTTATTTCAAGAAAATGTAAAGATCTTTTTTTTTTTTAATAAAGAGTTAAACGTTTTAAGTAAACTGCTTATATTAATAACATTTTTTTTTTTTTTAATTGAAATAAAAAGCATTCCTCTGAAATGTTTTTATTTTTTGAAAGTTTTCTTTTCATAGTTAAAAAAACTAAAAAATATATATTATTTTAACTGAGTTTTACTAATATCTTTTTAAATAAAGGTTTGGCTCTAATTTGGGTTTAAGTATTTGTTTACCAGTTTTGATTCCATGGACGATTTAAAACTGTATGGTTTTATATTTTTTCTTTGTGGGTAAGTACTATTTAGTAACAGTAATTATTTTATTTAAAAGAGAACCAATTTGCATTAGAATATGGTTTGAAAAACTGTAAAGTCTTTTTTTATTTTTAATTTTTCAACTTATACAACTTTTTGTATGCACATGTTTCTAATTTTTAAAAGTAACTAAAGGCCTAAGCTGTATAACAATGTAAAATTATTCACCACATCCACATTTTTCAGAAATTTAATTATTTTCAGATCATATGCGCTCTTTTTCAAAAATGGAGTTTTTTGAAGTATGGTAGAAACATAATCAAGAAGAAAAAAAATCTCATTTATTGCAATTTATTTTACAAAGATTTTGTGTTACTGATGTAACTAATGTAATTTTATACATGTTTTCTATTAAAGTAAAATATGAAATAGATACGTCAATAACATAGTTGTTATTGACTGACTTTTCCATGACTTTTTAATATATTACCTGATTTTTTAAGTTTAAAAATACCCTGACTTTTCCAGGTTTTCTAGATTTTTCAGGTGACAGCTGGCCACTCTGATAAATAAATAGTAAGGTATGATCAGTTTTGAATATGCAGCTTTATAGACAAGATTTCACTATAGAATTTACTGCAGCATTACATTAAGAGTGTTTTGTTTTTTATTTACTGTTATTTCCCTTTAATTCTAAAATTGTATAATATTTGTGCAGATAAAACAAGATAAATGGTGTGCAACGGTAAGATACTTTAAGATATTAATACCATTTTAATCTATGTAAAACAAGAATAATGGTGCGCAACTGTAAGATATTTAAAGATATCAATTCCATTTTACTCACTGTAATTAACTTTCATTAATTTCAACAACTTCTTTCAAAATGGAAATAGAATTGCTACAAAAAGACATGTTTTATGGTGACAAAATTTAATAAAAAATAAAGGCAAATTAACTTACTTACCCTTGTATTTAACATTGTCTTACAGTAAGACAAATTTACTTGCATGCTACAACAGCAAAACATTAGTATATAAAACAGTTACAAATTTACTAATGGAGATTGTAGTGAAACAATCCTTTTTAAATTAAGCACTTATTATTTTTACAAATTTATATAAATGTTTCAACATACATTTTTCTCATTTTAGTAGACTGGAACATTTCAGCAACATTATCAGGAAGAACTAGAGTCTGCTGATCAGGCTTATGAAATCCAGCAACAATTTTTGCAAGCATCTGAAATTAAAAAAAAATTACAACTCATGTTTTCAATATTTAATAATAAATAACTACTAGATTCCAATAAAATACAGACCAAATAAATATATATTACAACCAGTTTAAATATAAAATACAGACCAGTGTAAATATATAATACTATTCACAAAACTTTAAACAAGATTGAAACTATAAGACTTGATTTTATTTTAAGCAATACTCCAACTGAAATAGACATCAAAATAAATTTTTTCATGATTCTGTATATAGAGTAAAACTTGGTATATAGATTAATGTGAGGTCAAATGAAGAAGTTGAACGTTTTTCCTAAATTTTTTTAAAGGAAAAAGATTCATAATTTTCTTTTTTTTAATATGTAGAGAATATTAGGCTCTATTTAAATAAAAAACAAAGAAAACTTTTTTTTAGTTTTTTAAGAAATCATTTTTCATTAAAAAAAAATGTAAGGATAAAATTTCATTATGCACTTTTATTTGGGGAGAATTTAATGTATATATATCTTTAGGTAATGGAAAGAACAGAACACTCTCAAATTAAAAAGAAGCAAGCAAAAAAGATAACAATTAAAGAATAAAAGGTTGAGCTGTAACTGGTGCACATTTTTCACTTTAGCATGCATGTTTAACATCTAAACCGAACCTTAAATTTTTAATTTTCACAACAATACCATTCATTATGTTGAGTTGTTGATGCTTCAGCCGAAATTTTTTTATTTTTTTTTATATTTGACTTGGTTTAAACCAAGTCAAATATAAAAAAAGTTGCTGTGGTTGCTGTGGTTGCTTGATTTATTTGCTGCTCATGATCAAATTTAAGCTTACACTATTTTCTAGCTTGCTTTGCTGCTTTTTTGCTGTCAGCATTTTTCACATTTTTGGGTATTTGAACTTCTTTGAATCTTGGGACATTGAATTTTTTTTTTCTTTTCTGTTTTGCAAGTGATTGGGCTAATAAAAATTGTTTTTAATCTTTTTTTAATTGAAGGTTGCTTGCAGACAAATTGAAAAAACTAACAGTATACTACACTCTGATACTAGGTGTTGTTGGTCTAGATTCTGGTACTGGTGGTACAGGCAAAGATTCTGGCACTTATGATGCAGAATACTCAGTTTGAGATTTGCTTTAAATATATTAGCTTACTTCAAGAATAATCTTTTATTGTAGTAACTACTAAATCTTTGTATATATGTTAATATATATTTCTAAATCTTTGATTATTTAATTTTAATTTTCAAAATAATTATTGCATAAATTATCATTTTAGTTCTTTAAATAATTTACTTTCTTATTATATCAATAGTTTATTTTACCTTTATAAATGCTTCAAATATATTAGCAAGCAACGTACTAATATATTTGAAGCAGTGTTTATATATTAGGAAATTAAAAGCAAGCATTTTTTAAACATATTAGCAAGTAAAACTTGGTAAACTAGTTTTTTGAGTAAAAATAAACTAGCCAACAAAGTGGCTATTGTGTACGTGTAAAAGCTTCATAAGAGCTGAAAAGTTTTGCTTCCAGTTAAACAAAACATTCTTTTGATAAAGTTTGATAAATAAACTTTGTTTTTTTCTTCTGATAAATTGTTTTCATAATTAATAATTTTGATAATTTATTTTGTATTTTGAAGCTAACTGATCTTTCTTTATTAAAATAAGAAAAATTATAAAAATCTTATCAGATAATTAAATTTCAAAAAAAGATATCAATACCATTTTATTGAGTAAAACATTACAGTAAGTAAAATGGTATTGATATCTTTTTTTGAAATTTAAAATCAAAAATTTACTAAAATTTTTGATTTTAAATTTCACATACTTTTAAACATTTGTAAATGACATTATATATAGATCTGGTAAAAAAATGAAAAATATTTAGAGAAGGATTTTAAACATTATCTGCATATCTAATATATAATGTTTATAATGTTTGTATCATGTACCAACTTATAGATAAAACTTGTACTAAAACTCAATAAAAAACTCAAACGCAATAACAACTAAACAATTAACAACAATAAATCACAATTAAGTATAATAAATAACAATGTAATAAATAACAATTCAATGTAATAAATAACAATTGTATGTAGTAAATAACTACTAAATAAAATAAATGACAATTAAAATGAAATAAAGTTTAACGTTCAATAAAAAAAATTATTAACAAATGAGTTAAATTTATTTAAAATTTTAAATATTAGGTTTTTATAGTTTAGCAACTAATCAAAAATTAGTGTAACAGTATTTACTGCCATTTTGAAAACACACATTCAAAAAAATTAGTGTAACAGTATTTACTGCCATTTTGAAAACATTCAAAAAACTTAGTGTAACAGTATTTACTGCCATTTTGAAAACATTCAAAAAAATAATAACTAAACAGTACTACTATTTTATAATAATATTAAAATATAAAATAATCATTACCTTATTCTGTCCTATACCTGCAGAACAAGTAAACCCAAGTTTTTCTTTAACTTCTTTTCTCATTTTGTCAGCAATAGTTGCACCAATTGCTAACTTCAGGTTTTCTTCGCTACGATGTAATACTTCATGCCACTGCTTATAAAGATCACACTTTAAAATATCTTGAGTATCAGTAAGGCCTGTTACCATATTGTCTATACCAACTATATTTGTATTTTGAAATGTGTGCAAGGCTACTTCTTCGATGTCATAATTACAAAAGTCTCTAAATGATCATATAAAGTAAATCAGTCAATATGTCTCCTTACTGTGTCTATCCCATAATAATTTTACATGTACTCAATTAACACAAGACATATTTAAGATGTCTAAAAAACATATTAAAAACTTTTTTTAAACACGTTAATTATGTTTAAAAAAATATAAAAAATACATCTTGTGTTAACTGGGTAGACAGCACATTTTAGAAAGTTACCAGTTTGCTTCTCAGCGCACATTTTGCTGTGCAACTTTCAAATAAAATAAACATTTTAAGATTCAACAAAAGACATTAGAAATAAAAAAAGGCCAAGTAGACATTAAAGACAACAGTAAGTTTACATGTCATTAAAATAAAATCAGGGAATGAAGCCGATGTACAATCAGTTGTTTTCTGAAAAGTTACAAGGAGTTGGATTTAAATTATCATGATTACCATGCTACTAGCAACACGTGATACAACTTGGACAAAGTCCTGCTGCCTTGTAGGATTCGCCTATCCAGAAAAAGACAAGAAGAAGTTAACTATTACTTAATATAATTATGCCTTAAGGCTTTTAATTGAGTCTCAGTAAAAATACTCACTTTGGGCAGATGTTAACTTCTACTGATTAAAAGGCTGTCTTGTAGAAGGCTTCCTAAGCAACAACTTTAGGGGTAATTAGCCCTGTACCCTTTCTTCATCTAAAAGCAGATGTAAATGTAAATCTATACTACATTTTCTCATGCCTAGTATAAGGAATACTAGCTCTTCTTGTCTCTTTTCATAAATTTTATCTTGTGTCTCCTTATTAGTGGTTATGCAACTGTTCATGTTATTTTCTGATCTGAGAACAGCTCCAATTATCAGTTTAATGGTTCTAAAAGTTTAAAATTATTCAATCAGCAGCTATAAAAATAATAGAGTACTAAAAGTGCCATTTTGCACATAGATAGTATCCATTTTAGTGCTTTTGATGTGCATTGTCAAGGCCACATATAGAATCTTTATGTTATGACTTTGAATTATTAAGCAGGACTAAGGCTAACATTTAACGCTTATTACGGTGAATCTATGAAACTTTTTAAATTTATTGAATCATTATTATCTAACCAAAATACTCAAGTTTTTCTTGAAGGCTTCTATGTAAAAATAATTTAATTCTTATTACATTCATATGATTATGCTGTTACCATAGCAATGTATTACTTGCATTAATTACTTGCTTAATTTGCCATTATCTAGAAAAATGCTAAATAAACCAGTTGATAATCTTTTCAAAAAATTCCAAAACTCATGGGAAGCTATTAAGTTGGACATAAATTTTACAATCTTAACAGGTTTGAATGGAGAAAGAGGGGGAAATTTTTAAAATGTTTTGCATACAACTTTTGCACAGTTTTTAAAAAACTCAAAAAGTTGTAAATTCTTATTACATATTAAAACCAAAATCTTGAATGTTCACATAAAAGTTTCCTTGTGATGACTAAAAGTATAAAGCAGAGCTTTTTTTGATTTGGCAGTGTTAGCTACCAAATTTTAAGGTTTGTAAACCTATAGCTTTTCATCGTGCAAGATTTTTATCAAATGCTATACATGACAATAGAACTGCTTACATTTCATTTACAAGAGTATATTTAGTAAAGTAAAAAAAAAAAAGTTTATTAGCCTTCTGAATCTACTAGACTAATTTCATGCTTCATTGGTAACATTTTTTCTTGTTAAGATTTATGTGCAAAGAGTCACAATCAAATATGCATTATTTAAAAAAAACTTTTTTTACTGGTGAAATTAGAAGTTGGAAAAATACCTATATTTAAATCTAAAAATATGCTTCCATATTTGATATATCTAACTGTTATAACTTTTTATCTTTTCAACAAGAGCATCTCTTCTGCAACTTTCTAATATTGCAATAAAATCAATGTAAAAAAGGTGCTTCTGATACTAAGCTTCATTTTTTTTAGTTTAATAAATCTTATATCTTATCTCAGATGTTAGGTTTTAGAGACTATTTGAAAATTTTAATCAGTGTTGTTACTCAAGGTAAGTCTAACATTTTATCTCTAATACATGGGTCTGATTTTATTAACTTTTTAATTAAAATTTAACTCTTTATTAACAAAGAACTTTTCCACTAATTTGTCTTTCGAATGGAATGGTCATAGTTTTCCTGCCATTACTGTTAAACAGACTAACCCACTGTTAAACATCCAAATCACTTTAGCTTTCTTTGCAATACTCTTCTTTTCCAGTATCTTCTGGGGTACTGCAGGGTTCATTCATTTCGTTTACTACTGACCTTTCATGAAAACCATATATAAAATCCATTGCTAAGTTCTCATCAGCTAAGATGATAACCTTTTTATTGTGTGCACCATTTTCTTATTCTTAGTTGCATTAGCTCTTCAAATCTTTTATTTGTCCCTTTATAAAATACTGTAATCATATTCGGGCTAATTCTGCTCTTTCCCTTCTAGACAAGATTCAAAAACACATTGTAAATATAATTAGATTTATTCTATTTGCCATTAGTGCGCTATGCGACATAAGCCGGAATAGAATTTTACTTACATTTCTTTAAGATTTTTCCGCTTTTTAAATATTTTTGCCAATGTTTTTATTAACTCCTTGTCTCTGTCTGTTGGTCTGTTAACATCCAATCTTGCTTCAGATTTTGCATACATACTTTTGCTTGATGACAATACAATATTCAATAATTAGTTTTGCAATAAGTCTTTTTTTTTGTTTTGTAAAAAGTTATTTTTATTTTGTAATAAGTTTTTTTTATTTTAATGATTATTTTTATCAAAAAAATGAAAAAACATTATTACAAACTTTAAATGACACCATAAAGAGTTTATTTTTTTATAATTAAAAAAATATACTTTATTCTGTGGATTAATCTTTTATTAATTTATCAAAATATTATTTGGAGGGAATCTAAATCCTGGTTATCAAGAAGAAATATACTTCAATATATTGTATTGAAAAATTAATAAAAGAGTTTTTTTATTTAATTATTAAGTTTATTTAATTAACTATTACAAGTATTTGTCTAACGCCAAAGCCAAAACCGCTATTCTCAGGTCATGAAATCTTGCATTTCATCACAAAAATTAGGCTCTTTAATAGTATCAATAATAAGGGCAAATCTGTAATTCCACTTCTCTTGTATGGTTCAGACTTTGTCACCACACCTAAAGACAAAGCTGAATTGTTTGCTAAGAACTTTTAATCAATATCATCTCTTGATTTCACTAGTTTCATTCTACCTGATATAGCTGTCAAACAGGTTGATCCATTGTTTGACATTCATATCACTCCAGCTTCTGTATCTAAAGTGATTTCTGCTTAGACTCTTATACAGCTTGTGATCAAGACAACATACCTGTTATAATCTTGCAGTAGAGTTCTCCGGAGCTGTGGTCTGCACTTTCAAAACTATTTATCAATTGCTTATCAGAGTCTTAATTTCCAGCCTGCTGGAAAGCGGCATCTATCATTTTAAAAAATTTGTCTTCTTCCTATCATAAGCAATGTTTTTGAATCTTTAATTAACAAACACTTAATCTCTCATCTTGAATCTGATAACTTACTTTCTGATCATCAAAATGGATTTTGATCTTCTCATTCTACAGCTGATTTGCTAACAGTAATAACCAATAGATTTTATCGTGCAATAGATAAAGGTGGAGAGGTTAAGCCCATTGCTCTTGACATTTCTAAAGCTTTTGATAAATTTTGGCATGCTGGTCTTCTCCATAAGCTTTCTTACGGTGTATCTGGTAACATCATTAGGATTATTAAATCCTTCCTTTCCAATCGTAGTATAAAATTTGTCTTTGATGGACAGCACTCTTTTTCATACCCTTATATTTTGTAACCTCAGGGGTTCTTTAAGGATTAATCCTTAGCCATATATCACAATAATTTAGACCTTCCTATATTTATGAATGGTAATGTACTTGATGAGTCATCTACCCTTCATCTTCTAGGATTAACTCTTACTCATACATCAAACCCATTGCAAAACTAGCATATGCTAAGGTTGCCTCTCTTTATCCTACTTGCCACTTTCTTAATCCAGATTCTATTCTTTATCTCTATAAATCTCAAATCCGGCCTTGTATGGAATACTATTGCCATATCTGGGGCAGATCTTCTAATGATGCCCATTCTCTTTTAAACAAGGTGCAAAAATACATTTTAAACATAGTTGGACCTGCTCTTGCAGCCAACCTCCAATTATTATCACATAGTCATAATGTTGCTTCTCTTTATCTTTTCTACAAATACTATTATGTGCACTGCTCTAAAGAAATAGCATCTTTTGTGCCATCTACTAAAATTCATTCTTGTGTTACTCATCATTCAATAAATATTTTTACTTTTAATTTTTAATTAATTATGTTTTATTGTGCATACTTGGCCCTCCTAGATTTTATTGCAAACTTTATTTACTTTATTTTAAATTGTATTTTAATTTTTAACTATTTTTTAAGTTATGTAGTACTAACAATAGTAAATTAAAAAATGTTAAAAATTTATAATAAATAAATTGTCTTAATGACTGAAACAGAAAAAAGATATGGAAAAAGTAATAGCTAATAAAAGTTCAAACCTGTTTATTAACTCTGTTAAATCCATATATGCTTCATCTACACTCGCCCTTTCCAGACAATCAGCGAAACCTGCAAGGATCTCAATAACTTCTGCGCCAGCTTCACGAAATTGTGTTAAATCTGCTTTTCCACGATTTTCAGGAACAGGAACTAAATGAATATCCGGACATTTTTCTTTTGCTTCATCACCCCTCATTTGTCGAGTGACACCAAACTTTCTGGCTTCATAACCAACAGCTATAATCCTAAACTAACATTAATTACAAATTTAATTAATGATGCAGCTTTTAAATTTCAAAGAACATATAGTTCAGATCATTAAAATTCATAAAGTCTTGTATTGATTTTTCATTTTCGAAACTTGTATAGTTTTGAAAATGAAAAATCAAAATATATTTATCTTTCATTAAAAATTAGAATTAAATCATTATGATGATTGTATTTTGCATAAAATGCATATAAAATGTAATAAATCATAATAGGAAGCCTGGTAACTATTTGGTAGTATTTTCTTTTATTATTATTATATATTTTTTTTAAATGTGTTTTGTAAAAAAATTTAGGTGTCAAAATCAAATAATGTTAAATAATCAAATAGATTTGAATAAAAAAATACATTTTGAAATCAATTTTTTAGATAACTTTAAAATATGTTTCTGGAAATTATTCTTATCCAGAATAATTTCCAGAAACATAACAAAGTACACTTAAGACAGGAAATCAACTGAATAGATTTTTTTCATTAAGTAAGAAGCTTAATGAAAGAAACAAGAAACTATCTATAGTGCTCTGTCTACTGCTTGAAATGAAATTGAAATGAATGGTACATTATTCATTACAACAACCAGCATCAACTTCAATGTTAAAAAACCTTGTAGCTAAAGCTAATCCTTTGGTTTCTTATAGAAAAAATTGTAATTAATTATGTCAAAAAATTTTCACACAATGATACATGAGCATAATTATAGTAAATTACATGTACTACTGTCAGGCCAGATTACCCTGCTACTGGTAAGATGTAACCCAGTACAACCTGCTTCACGTCCTGTTGCCTTGTAGGATTTTTCTCTTACACTTTTTTTAGGCAAAGGCTAAGAGAAATCAACTCTGATTTAAAACACCCTCTGCCTTGGGGCTTTTGGTTGAGTAAAGGCTAGAGATGATGTCTTGATAAAAATACTCATCTTGGGCAGATGTTAAACTTATCCAGCTACTGTCTAGTAGAAGGCCTCCAAAGCAAAGACTTAAGAGGTAAACAGATTTAATCTGTTGACCAGCCTCACACCCCTTCTTTATCTATTAGGCTAAAATTCAGTCTTATGGTTCTGAGGCTGCCTGGTAGCCAGGTTTCCCGAACTCTGTGGTAGCTCTCAGAAAGGCTGATTCCATCAACAGCTTAAAAATATTAGAGTACTAACAGTGCCATGTTGTGCATGGGTGGTGTCCCTGTTCGTACTTTTAGTGTGCATTGTTGGGGCCACATTTGGAGCACTTTGTTACGGCTTAGGGTTTATTAATAGTAATGGGGGAATTGCTTGGACTATTAAATAGTGTACTGAGTACTATCTATGCTTTGAGTCAAGTTTTTTAACAAATTTAAAATGACTTAAGTACCAAAAACTATAAAAATTAAAAAACCATCATCACCGAGTTCTCTAAATCATTCACTAATATTCGTGGTCTTCAAAGTAACTTTTCTTCTGTTGAGTCTTAATTCTTGCAAAGTTTACCAGACCTACTTGCTCTTTGTGAGACAAATTTGAGTTCAGCTGTCTCATCTTGTAATCTTAGTGTTGATGGTTATCTTCCTTTAATTCATAAAGACTCCAATAGTCACATGCTTGGTCTGGGCATTCACATTCATAAGAATTCATCCATTTGTCGGAAAACTAGGTTTGAACCCACAGACTATTCTTTTATGTGCTTTCGTTTAGCATCATTTCACTCTATTGCTTTTCTTTTTGTTCTATATCGCTCTCCTTCATCTCAAGACTGGTCTCTTTTCTCTCCTTTTCAAAGAAAGTCTTCTTTCTTTATTCATCAGCCAATATCGTTGTTATTAGTAACATTGATGCTATTCACAGTGAATGGCTTGGCTCTATTTTCAGTGACTCTGCTGGCATTAAGGCCCTCAACTTTTGCCTTTCTCAATCTCTAACTCAAATAGTCAACTTTCCAACTCACTTTCCAGACAACCCAATTTACCTACTCTACTTGACTTAAGTCTAGTTTCAGATCTTAGTCAGTGCTCAGTTTCTCAACATTCACCCTTAGGTGCTTTTAATCGCAGTTTGATCTCCCTAAAATTATCATCTCATTGTTCTTCATCATCAGAACCTGTCTATTATTGTACCTCTTACAACTACCTTAAAACTGACTGGGAGTCTCTTTTCGTGATTTTCTTTGTGATGGGCCTTGGGTAGAAGTCTTTCGTTTTCCTGCTGACAAATGTGTTTCTTACATAACTTCATGGGTTCAGGCTGGCATGTAATCTTTTATTCCCTCTCGACAATATCAGGTCAAGCTTCACTCTTTTCCATGGTTTTCTTCACATTGTGCTGCTGCAATTTCCAATCAAAACCGTTACTTCCATATCTATCAGCAAAAACAATTATTCAGAAAACAGACATCTGTTTACTATTGCAAGAAACCTTTGTAAAAAGGTTTTGTCTAACGTTAAAGCTCGCTATTCTCAGGTTATGAAATCTTGTATTTCATCACAAAAATTAGACTCTCGTAACTTCTGGAGAAACTTTAACAGCATCAATAGTAAGGACAAATCTGTTATTCCACCTCTCTTTTATGGTTCAGACTTTGTCACCTCACCTAAAGACAAAGCTGAGTTGTTTGCTAAGAACTTTCCATCAATACCATTTCTTGATTCCACTAGTTGTGTTCTACCTGATATAGCCATCACCCAGGTTGATCCATTGCTTGACATTTGTATCACTCCAGCATCTGTATCAAAAGTGATTTCCTGATTAGACTCTTCTACAGCTTGAGGTCCAGACAACATACCTGTTATAGTCTTGCAGAAGTGTGTTCCAGGGCTGTCATCCATGCTTTCAAAACTATTTAACAAGTGCTTATCAGAGTCTTGTTTTCCGAAATGCTGGAAAGCGGCATCTGTTATCCCTATTTTCAAAAACTCTAGAGAGCGATCTGACTCATCTAACTACCATCCCATTAGTCTTCTTCCTATCATAAGCAAAGTTTTTGAATCTTTAATTAACAAACACCTCATCTCCGGGCTTGGACTAGAATGGCGTGCGATCAAGTGCTATTGCTGACCACGCAAATGGTTTTATTTTTTGACAACTTGACCATGATTGTTTATATGTTTTGATGAGTTAAAAATTTTAGAAATGTTCTGAATGTAGAAATGCTAAGCTAAACTTAAACTAGGAAAAAAATTAAAAAAAAGAAACTAACGAAAAAAAAATCCTAACAAAAAAAGAAACGAAAAACAAATTCATAACTAAAAAGAAATTATATAAGCAATAAAATGAAAATAAAAACTTTAACTCGAAGCAAAACTTTTTGTCAATTTTTTAATTACGTATGAAATAAATGTTATTAAAGCTTATCTTTTTAAGCGTTATTAAAGTTACGCAAAACAATTTTAAATTAAGTAACAAATTACTACTAATGATTGGTTTAATAAATGAACAAATTTTATTAAATTTATTAAAGGGATCCCTAAGTGCTCCTAACATATGATCTCATATGAAAGAGCATAAAAAAAAAATATGTAAGTTTTTTTTCTTTTTCACTAAATTGTAATAATAAATGCATGCTAACAAAAAGCTATTGCCGAAATCACTAAAAAAGTTAGTGTTAGTCGTTAAAAATCACGTTAGTACGTCACAACAACTTTAGAATATCTACTTCGATTTTCAAGTAAAAAAAAGTCGTGATTAAATAGTCAAGTTTTTTTAATTAGTTTTGCAAAAACAGTATAATAGCACTCGGTTGAAAGACGTCGTTAAAAAAAAGTTATTAAGTAATAGTTTTAAATAGTTTAGAACTTATAAGAAAGTCTTACAGAACTCGTATTAAGTGCGATTGCTACATACACTTTTGTGATTAGTTTTTTCGACTTGTTTTTTTTTTGGTTGATTAATTACTTTTTTTCTAGCTTAGCATTTTTTTTAGTAATTCTTAAATGTAATGTTTTTATCATAAAGAACGTCACACAAAATTTATTATTCTGAATAGATAGATGAATAGATGATTTGCTCTTTCGCATGGAGATTTTCTTTCAACGTAAAACATTTTTGAATTTAAATTACTTTAAATCTCTGCGTGGAAAATTTTTACAAGGTCGTTAAAGCGAAAAGTTGAAAAGTTGGTTTTTATCTTTGTTTATCAAAACTTCATGTTTAAAATAAGGCTTAAAAACGTTAGAGCAAAAATATTACTGACTTTAATTTGCATTTTTATACTGTTTGAAAAAAAAAACTAATAAAAAAGAATTAATTGTTATTATTATTAATTCTAATAATTATTAATTAATATATTATTAGTTAATTCTTTTTTATTAGTTTTTTTTTTTTCAAACAGTATAAAAAAGCTAATAAAAACCAGCAATTTTTTTACTTTAACGTTTTTAAGCCTTATTTTAAACATGAAGTATAATTCGATTTATTAAACCAAATTTTTTTGTTTCATCTTTTATTGGAAAACTTGAAATAGAAAAATTGAATAAAAACATCAACCATTTAGATGAAAAACTTAATTATATTTAAACTTTTATTAGTCCTTTATTCAAGAAACAATAAATTATAAAAAACGTGGTATCTAATTTTTTATTAAGTTTTTGACGATGTTTTTTGATTTATTGATGATAATTTTTTCCCCCATTACCGCACATTGGCGCGAGTTATAAGAAAGAGAGGGCAAAAAAAAAATTTTTTTTCGCGATTAGATTTTTTTGCGTTAATTCGAGCCCTGTCTTAGTTTAATTTCTAATAAAATGTCTATTCAACCTTATCAATTTGAACCAAAAAAATATAGCAATTTAACATAAATGTTAATTTAACTAAAACATTTTACAATAATTATTTTTTTTATCAAGCAAAAATGAGAGTAACCGTCACTTTAGAAACCATAAAAATTACTGAAATAAATTTATTTTTCTACTAAGGAAATATTTTAAATAAACTTTCGTGTGTCTAAGTCAATATTCATTTGTTTTTACCTGATTAAAAAGAGTTTAAAATTTGACTTCTACTCATTTTTAGCTGTGCCCTTATACTCATTTTTAGCTGTGCCCTTATAACACAAATATATAAATTTAAATTATAAAAAAAATTTTAATATACAAATATATTTTCACAAAATGCTACAAAACTTATTCTTGTAAGTAACTATGTGTTAGTTGAAAAAAAAAAACGACTTTACTTTTAAATTTAATTACCAACTAATAAGTTTGCAATAATGACATTTTGTCTACTTTGTTTAATTTGACGTACAAACGTTAGTTTTTTGAGGCAATAGAGTCAATAAACTTTGGACAAGACGCATTTTTTTTAATCGAAGAAAAACGTTTTTTTGAAAATTAAATTTGTTAGTGTGTGTTCATTATTACGTTTTAGAAAAAATAATATACATCAAACATTTTTTTTTTTATGCTCTTTCATATGAGATCATATCTTTATAGCACTTAGGGATCCCTTTAAAAAGTGTTGTATATAATATTTTTAAATTGTATAAATATTTATTTTGATAAAAAAGTTGCAAAAAAAATTGTTTAAAAAAATAACGTAGTTTTTTTAAAATAGTAATTTTTACTAATTTCATGCTCTAATTAGTAAGTCTAATTAAAAAAAAGGTTTTGAACTTTTTTTATTCGTAAAAATAGAAAAAAATTTTTTTTTTTTTTTTTTTTAAATTATTCACCTCCCCAAGGCCCGAGGGGGTTACTACAGTCGAGGAGGCTACTCATTTTTTTTTTTTTTTTTTTGTAAATCATGGTACAACCCTCTCTCAACTCTTTAACTCGGAAACATGAACCTTGACAAGCAAGGCTACTGCGCGGAGAAATTAAATTGAGCGCGGTACTTCCAGGGACATGGTGGGAGTCAAACTCCGAAAATAAATAAATAAAATGCGCCTGCAATTTAAATAAAATAAACTGCCAACAAGCACTTTAATTTAATTTTAATTTCTATAAATCTCTATAAATCTTAAATCCGGCCTTGCATGAAATACTGTTGCCATACGTATTGTAAACATAGTTAAACCTGCTCTTACAGCCAAACTCCAACCATTATTAAATTGTCGTAATGTTGCTTTTCTTTCTCTTTTCTACAAATACTATAATGGGTACTGCTCTAAAGAGCTAGTGTCTCTTTTGCCATCTACTAAAACTTATTTTTTGTGTTACATATCATTCAATTAAGTCTCATTCTTTTTCTGTGACTGTTCCTAAGTGCTCCAAAAACTCTTATTTGTCTAGTGTTTTTCCTCAAACATCAGTTCTTTGGAATTCATTTTCTTCATCTTGCTTTCCTGAGTTCTCTTGTTGTGATCTTTTTTAATTATTAATTAATTTATTTAAAATATATATATATATATTCTCATAATTATCATAATTACAAGACTAATGAGAATATGGAAAAAAACTATTATTCTAATATTAAAACTTAGAACAGAAAAAAGTATTTAATATATAAAAAATATATTTTGAGCTAGTAAAATTGAATGAGAAATTAAAACTTCTTGCTCTGAGACTCTGTGACATTTATGGTAATTGCAACCTGTGGAACATAATTACAAATAGCATAAAAGCGAGTAAAAGACTTATTGAGAAAATAAAAAATCTATACCCTTTAAAAACATGAAGAACATGCCATCTATAAAATGACTTGGATTTTAAAAAAACCAAACTTTATTCAGCATTTAGAATATGTAAGTAAATTGAACATTAAAGAGTAACATTAAACCTTTGTCATGATGTCATGAAAGTGATTTTCTATGCAATGTTACATACCATTTGTGTTATTTTTTTTAAATAGCTACAGGTCGAAATTTGCACTGTTTTTGGTTACAATAGTAGATCTGGATTTTGTCTTATATGACAAATTTGAAGTTTACTGCAAAATTACCCATAACAATGATTTTTTAGAAGGCATGAATAACTTATTTAGTATTCATTATGTCTTTTAGTAATATAAGAGTAGGTTATTAAGTTACCAAACTTCTCACAAGATATGAATTCAAAATTCATTTTTATGAATTCAAAGTTGAATTTATAGTAAATCTTTGTGAGAAGCTTGTTAAAAGGCTGCACAAAGAAACAAGTTGATATTACTAGATGTGACAATAATCTAATTTGTTACTTTCCTTTTATTAATCAAGCACTCTACGACTACACAATTAGAGTAATGGTAGATTACAGATTAACTATGGTAAAATACAATCTTTATTTTTTTATTTCCTTTTGTTTTTATGGAAAAATAAATTATAAATATTCAGATTTCTGATCTTCAAAACTAAATGTGCATATCAAAAAAGAATTTTAGCAGTACTTTTACAACCATAACATGTATGCACAGTAACCCCAGAGATATAAGTACAAAAAATAAATATTTTTCAGAAGGTTGATAAATGTTATTTATTCTATAAGCCAGATAAATTTGTGCATAAAAAAAAATTATGTTTTTATAAAATAAATTTAAGATTTTTATTCATAAAAAAACTCAAATTTTACCATTCATAAATATAGGAAGATTATTTTGATAACAATTAGCTGAAAAAAAATTGACTTTTATCTGAATTAAAGTTCACCAGCCACTTAAAACCTAATGCTGTAACATAACTGAGATCCTTTACAAGCTCAAATGCCCCCAATCAGAGAGTGTTGGCTTCTTATCAAGACAAGAATAAATGGTAGTATCATCAACGAACAATGATACTTAGGTGTGAAAAATCTGGAAGATTTTTAATGTAAAAATATAAAAGAGTATAGGCCCAAGGAAAGAAAAGAGTATAGGCCTTAAAAAGAGTATAAGCCTAAGGAAAGAACCCTGAAGAACCCCTGAAATTACAGGATATGAAGAAGAGTGCTGTCCATAGAGGACAACTTTTATACTACAATTGGAAAGGAAGGATTCAATAATCTTAAAGATGTTACCTGATACACTGTAAGAAGAAAGCATACGGAAACGACCAGCATGCCAAACTTTATTAAAAGTTTTAGAAATGCCAAGAGCGATAGCCTTAACCTCTCCACATCTACCTAACGCACAATAAAACCTATCAGTTATTACTGTTAGCAAGTCAGCTGTAGAACGAGAAGATCGAAATCCATATTGATGATCAGAAATATAGTTATTAGATTCAAGATGAGAGATTAAGTATTTGTTAATTAAAGATTTAAAAGCCTTGTATATGATTGAGAGAAGACTAATGGGACGGTAGTTAGACGAGTCTCCAGGGCTTTTGAAAATATGGATAACAGGTACCGCTTTCCAGCAGGCTAGAAAAAAAAGACTGATTAACACTTGTTAAATAATTTTGAAAGTATAGATGACAGCTCCAGAGAACACTTCTGCAAGACTATAACAGGTTTGTTGTCTGGAACATAAGCTGTAGAAGAGTCTAAGCAGAAAATCACTTTAGATACAGAAGCTAGAGTGATACAGATGTCAGACAATGGATTAACCTGTTTGCCAACTATATCAGGCAGAATGCAACTAGTGGAATCAAGAGATGATATTGATAAAAAGTTCTTATCAAACAACTCAGCTTTGTCTTCAGGTGAGGTGACAAAATCTGAACCATACAAGAGAGGTGAAATAACAGAAGTCACGAGAGCCTAATTTTTTAGATGTTTAGTTTTGTGACCTGAGAGTAACAAGCTTTGGTTTTAGACAAAATATTTTTACAAAGGCTTCTAGCAATAGTAAACAGATGTTTATTTTCTGGATAACTGTTTTGCTGATAGATATAAAAGTTCTCAAGAAGGCAGTCTTCAGATGGAGAGCAATATAGAACAAAGAAAAAGGCGATAGAGTGAAGTGGTGCTAAACGAAAGCACATAAAAGAATAGTCTGTGGATTCAAACCTAGTTTCCTGACAAATGGGTGAACTTTAACGAATGTAAATGCCCAGGCCAAGCATGTGGCTATTGGAGTCTTTATGAATTAAAGGAAGATCAACACTAAGATCACAAAGAGCAAGTAGATCTGGTGAACTTTGCAAAAAATAAGTAACTTAGAACACCACAAATATTAGCGAGTGATAGATTTAAAAAAGCATTTTAAAAAGTAACAAATTATTATAACAAAGTAAATGCACCTTTTAAACACACCAACGCAGTAAATTTTGCATCAAATATCTTTAAATTTAAACAGTCCTATTCTTTTATAAGATGTTACAGAATGAAATTTAGCAGAAGTAAAATGCTTCAGTAAACATGGTGCTTGTTTTATTATTACTATTACTAAATGGATGCTGGTTTTATTATTACTATTATTAAATGGATGTAATGACCAAGAGAAGAATTTCAAGGTTTTTTTTTGTTGTCCTGCTACTTGCAATTACAAATCAAGCAACACTTTTTTTACAAAATTTTCAGGATAATTTCTTTTAGCCATTAATCTGGTCCTGCTAAATGCTGCTTTTCTTCAATATAAACAGATATATGAGCACAATTTTTTTTTTCAATATTATAAAGAATGTTCTTTTTGGTGTGATAAGGATGGTGACTAAAATCATTCAAATAATCATGTTTGCTTCTTTAAATCTTTTAATTTAAAAATACTGAAACCATGATTAACTAACAGGGTGGAATTAGTATTATATGAACAAAACCCCTCTGCTACACTATCATGCTTCTAAACCATGATGGTGTGGCAGAGGGATTTTGTTCAGAAGCATTGAAATTCTGGGTTGAAAATTATAATGATCTAATACTTTGAATATATACTCAAATGTGGTAGTGGTGTAGTGGTTGAGCACTCGCTTCATAAGCGAGAGGTTCCGAGTTTGATCCCCACCATGTCCCTGGTAGTACCGTTTCTCCGCGCAGCAGCCTTGTTTGTCAAGGTTTGTGTTTCGGAGTTATAAAGTTGAGAAAGGGTTATAACTACAAAAAAGTAGCCTCCTTGACAGTAGTGG
>NC_061163.1:34170239-34222648 GCF_022113875.1 Hydra vulgaris
AATTAAAGAGTCGTTTTCCAACCAAAAAACAACGTTTAACTGAAGCCATGAAAAAAAAGCAACTGGAATGGGCTAGAAAACACTAGCATATAACTATTGAAAACTGGAGTTGAGTAAATATAATTTATAATATTGTAAAAAACCAGAAAAATTTAAGCTTAATAATTTAAAACATCTTTGAAATCTTTTACAAGTTTGCTTCTCGGACAAATTCAAAACATTTCAAATTTTGAGGACTAAAGCTCATTTGTTCGATGAGGCCTAGGAGAAAAATTCCACTAGGACTGCCTTTGGGATTAGGTTACACATCCTATGAGTGTAATGGTATGGTCTGTGATCTCAGCCACGGGTATGGGCTGCCTTTAAATTGTGAAAGGGACCATGAGGCAGGACCAGTACAAGCAAGTACTAGTAAACAGGCTCCTGCCCCAGGTCCAAGAATGATTCCCTGGTAATGAAGAGTATATGTTCATGCATGACTTAGCACCGCGCCATAAAGCTAGAAGTGTTACGGCTTTTTTAACTGAAAAAAAGTGTGTTTTCCCATGGCCATGGAATTCACCTGATATAAACCTATAGAAAATCTATGGTAGCTCACAAAACAGGAAATTGCCAAAGAAATCATCACTACCAAGCAGCAATTCATAGAAACCTTAGTAAGAGAATGGCATAGCAACCCCAGTCTCCAACACAATGCAAAAGTCTGCATAGAAAGCAGCCCCGACGCCTAAAAGCTGTTATTGTAGCTAAGGGTGGCATTACAAAATATTAAGATTATTACCTTATTTGTTATGTAAAATTTTTTTATAAGAAAATAAATAGCACTGAATAAGTAATTATGTTGCTTTATATTCCAAATAAAACTCTCTAACAATAAAAACAATAAAAAAATAACTACATAATACGTATTTATTCATTGCAGTAGTTTATACTTTAAAATTACTTAAAAAGTAAAGTGCCCCTAATAATTTGGCAACCCACTGTATGTATGTTTGTATGTATATGCATGTTTGTCAGGGTTCCCACTATTAAATTTAAGGATTTTAAGGAGATTTAAGGTATTTAAGGTGAAGATATTTTCCTAATATTTAAGGAGATTTGGTCATGAACAACAATTTTTTGAAAGAAAAAATAAGGAGAATTAAGGAGAAAATGATTATACAGAATCTTATTTATTTTAATAAATTTTAAATATAAACAGAGAAATTATTATAAATTAATATATTACTTTATATATATATATATATATATATATATATATATATATATATATATATATATATATATATATATATATATATATATATATATATATATATATATATATATATTATATATATATATATATATATATATATATATATATATATATATATATATATATATATATATATATGTTTAATAAAAATATAGATTTGCAAACTATCAAAGAACTATATATTTTCTTCTCTATTAATAAATATAATCCATTCCCTTCAATAAAATTTCCTAGATGATTAAAAAAATAAAATAAAAATAAGTAGAAAATAGGGAGAGCAGTCAAATTTAAACTTTTTTTAAGGATATTTAAGAACATTTAAGGAGGTTTTTATTTTTTAAGGATATTTATGGTTTTTAAAGAGTGGGAACCCTGTTTGTTTGTATGTATATGCATGTTTGTATGTATGGTGTTTATATGTATATACAGACCTCAGAATTAGAAATATAAGGTCAGGAATTTATTGCTCATATTATTGAACTATTGTTAGTCTGCACAAAATTTTAAATACAAAGATTTCACCAAAACAATATATAAACGAGGTCTGCAAAAAATCCTCTGAAATTTTTGGATTGCCATTGCCACATGCTGACCTCAAGTCAGAGGACTGTTTAACTGTTTATATATATATATATATATATATATATATATATATATATATATATATATATATATATATATATATATATATATATATATATATATATATATATATATATATATATATATATATATATATATATATATATATATATATATATATATATATATACACACTAACTAAAGCGTGTTTTGATAAGCATTTGCTCACTTTTTCTGGTTACCTTAAGCTATACTGTTTTTTTCGAAAAAGAAGAAGAAAAAACAAAAAATGATGAATGAAACAATTGCTTCCCCATCCCAAACCCTCAGTCGATGTAGCAGCACTCCACTGCGAGTCAGGCTATTTGTCAGTCGATGTATCTACTGAAACCCCCAGCAGCAGGCTATTTCAGTATGACGTCAGATTGCTTACCTTAGTACGCAATACTATTTGTATATATATATATATATATATATATATATATATATATATATATATATATATACATATATATATATATATATATATATATATATATATATATATATATATATATATATATATATATATATATATATATATATATATATATATATATATATATATATATACATATATATATATATATATACACATATATATATATATATGTATATATATGTATATATATATATATATATATATATATATATATATATATATATAATATATATATATATATATATATATATATATATATATATATATAAAAGACTTTTCTATAAATAAATATTTATTTAAATTATTTAAGATTCAGATTACAACTATTTATCCAATTAGTAATAAATACAAATTTATAACAAAAGATTTAAAAAATTTCCAAATAAGTATTATTTTGTTAGCATTTATAAATATAAAAATTATTAAAATTTGTTGATCATTATATGTAAATGCATAAGAATGTTAATTTAAAAGTAAATTTTTAACTTCAAAAAGACAGCACAAATTTTATAGGTTGCTTTGACGTTTAACATCAAGACATTGATTATAATCATAGTTGTTTAAAAAGCATTCTGAAACAATGTCATTCGCTTGCCATTTAACATCACAAAAACAAAGTAGTCTACAGACCTCTCTAACTTTACTATCTGTATACTTGGTATTTCCTCCAATGTCAAGAAGTTTTAATGATTTTGATTGTTTTATAATAACATCAAGAGCATTATTGGTGAGCTCATGACATTTATATATATCTAACATTCTTAATGTTTCCCCAACACTTCCATGAAATAACTTCCTGATACCATCATCAGTAATTAAATGACAAAACCTTAAACGAAGCTCAAGAAGTTGTTGTAACTGAGACAAATAATGCATGACAACATTATTAACTGCAGGAACTTTAGATAAATCAATAGTATTTAAGAACTTCATGCTTATAGTGATTGATGGAATACCGCGTGCTGATATTCTATAGCAATTTTGTAAATACAATTTCTCAAGTAAACTAATATAAGAAATAGCCTCTAAATCATTATTGCACAACTTTGTGCAATCAGTTAAATTTAAATACTTTAATTTTGTAAAACAGCGACCAGATTTTAATGGATCAAACCAACCTAATGACAAAATTGATCCTTTTAAGGACAAGCTATGTAAATTTATTGGAAGTGCTTCTATATTTATAGAGTGAAAATCAAACAGTTCTAAACTAAGTGCAGTTATATAAGGACATTGTATTTGAAGATCCTTTAAAAATGCAAGTGATAACATTTCGATTTTATTTGGTGACTTAGCACCACATAAATGAACAGATGAAGTTGATATAGTGAGTTTTTTACGAAGTACATTCCATAATTGTTTTAAACTAAGTGGTTTCATACGTGAATCAAAATGTTTTGTAAGTGTCTTGTCTTGGGTTAAATGGTACCAACGACGACATACACGAGCAGCATTAGACAAAGAAAATGAATCCAAATGTTGAAAAACAAACAATATCATATGATCTGATAGCAACTTTAATAATAAACAGTTTTCGTTAAATTCAGATTCTAGCAATCTCTTTTTTATCTTTTTAGACATTTTTAATTTATCTAAAACAATTATAACTAAAAAAAAAGTTTCGCTTTGTAAGTGTGAAATCTAAGGATTTTAAAAATTATTCATTCATTTTAGTTAAAAAATATAACATAAGTAACAATGATATATTTACCAGATTTTTTTTCTCAATATGTTATTTAAAAAATTTTTAAAAATAATTGAATTAAATTGTCATGAATATATAATTATGTAAGAATTAAAGAGAATAAACCGGGGGTAGATGGTAAAAATTTTTTACCTAGGTAAAACCAGGGCTGTGGGGTTCTAAAAATTTACCAGCGCTCCACTTTATTAATGCAAAAATGCGCTTATTTCATTTTATTTGCAAGACTTGTATAAAAGTTTTTTGCTAGACTTTATTTCGCTCAACTAAGTTTTCTCTAGTACGAAAAAATTTAGCAATAACTTTTGATCTAAGTAAAGAACTTATTGGCACCCCGTTATTTTGATTATTTTTATTTAGCTAGATGTTATTTGTTTTACAATAACGCACTGGGGTGTTTTTGTAAAAATAACACCCCACCTCTGGGCAAGTTTTGCGACATCGGTTAGGAAGGAAGCGTGAACTTCCGATTAAATGCTCATCCGCGGTGCTCTGTGATAGACCGTAAGGACTTCTTCGGGCAACTAAATAAAAATTAAAAAAATATATACATATATATATTTATCGTAATAATTTAGTTATAATTCTTATATACAATTATGTTTATAGGTAAAACAACACATGTGAATGGGAATAGAAATGGAAACTTTTTTGCCAGTATGGAGCTTATTGGTCGCCACAACCCTGTCATTGCATCCCAATTGGAAGATGTGAGATGCAATCAATAATAGGGCTCCAGAATGAATGCTTATTACCTTTCACCATCATCTCAAAATGGGTTTATCCGAGAATGTGGTGGTATCATCCGAAATGCAGCTGTCAAACAAATCCAGGATGGTATCTACTTCACCATCATACTCGATAGTACCCCCGATACATCTCACACTGAGCAGACTACCTGTGTTATTCGTTTTCTCCTCTTTCTCCAAGCTTATCACTAATGTAACTGCAAGGCTAGGATTGGATATTCAAAACTGTCGCAGTCAGGGATACGATAATGGATCCAATATGTAAGGTGCTTACAAGGAAGCTCAAACCTTAATATGGCAAAACTATTCAGAAGCTCTACACACTCCCTGTAGCGCTCACAGTCTAAATTTGGCTGTTGTGCACGCAGTTGAATCAGCGATTGAGATTAAACTATTTTTTGGAAATGTCGAATCTTTATACGCATTTTTTAGTGCAAGCTCTGCCCGATGGAAGATCCATACTGGAGTTCTCGTACCGACGCAATCAAACCACTTGCAAAAAGACCAAGAGAAATACTGACAGCTCTTATAAATGCCATGGAAAACCTAGATCTGACCAGCGAGCAGCTTAGCCAAGCAAGAGCATTTAAAAAATGGTTATCATCTTTTAAATTTGTACTGCTAATTACGATTTGGTACAAAATCCTTACTGCTGTTAATGACGTTAGCCGTCTTCTGCAATCTGAAGCCATTACCATCGATGATGTGCAACGTTTGATTAGGCAGCTCCTGGAAGATCTTAAACAGATTAGGGGTTCTTGGTTGCAAATTTTTAAGAGGCTGTAGCTGGACCGCAAGGATTTAAAACTCAACTTGCTGTTAAAAGAAAGCGCAAGCTAAAGCGCTTTGACGATGAAGCATCAAACACAGGCTATTTATACGACAGCCAATCGAAAGAATTCAAAGCGAATGTTTTTAATGTTGATTTAGATATTCTAGTTCAGCAAATTGATTCAAGGTTTGAGGCAAGCAGGATGGTTGACAATTTGTTTTCATTTATATGGTTGGATAATGATGAACTTTCCGTTCAAAATATAGCTTGCGAGTTTGCACGATTTTATCCAAGAGATGTTAACAAAGTGGATTTCATTGAAGAAGTTTGACGTTTTAAAAATGCCCGCAAAACAGTTTTTAAGCAAGGAAACCCACTGCAGCTACTCAAACAAACGTTCGAGAAGAAGCTTGAACGCCTTTTTCCGTACATTTGCATATTGCTCCAGATTTTCAACACTATACCTGTGTCAGTTGCTGAGGATGAACGATCCTTTAGTAAACTAAAGATTATAAAAAACTCTCTCTGTTCGACCATGCGCCAGGTTTGCTTAACTGACCTTTTGATTATTTCGATTGAAGAAGATTTGGCTAAGAAGGTGAGCTACAGCGATGTTATCGATCTTTCGGCGGCCAAAAAAGCTCGAAAAATTTATTTTTTGGGTTTTATTTACCTTTGCAGAAGATTTTTTCGATTGACTTTTTGTTTATTGTTTTTTAAAACTAATATTTTAGTTCATATGTCAGTTTTGAATAATGAACCATTTCTCAATCCGGAGAATTAATAGTAACGCAGAATTACAAAAAGCTATATTAAAAATAGATAATTCCTGCGTTTGCAAAACTTAAATTTTTGTTATTTCTTGGTTTGAAATAGGGGCGCCGTTCTCCATTTTTGACCCGAGCGTCATTGGCGCTCTCGAAGGCCCTATATATATATATATATATATATATATATATATATATATATATATATATATATATATATATATATATATATATATATATATATATATATATATATATATATATATATATATATATATATATATATATATATATATATATATATATATATATATATATATATATATATATATATATATATATATATATATATATATATATATATATATATATATGTGTGTATATATATATATATATATATATATATATATATATATATATATATATATATATATATATATATATATATATATATATATATATATATATATATATATGTGTATATATATATATATATATATATATATATATATATATATATATATATAATTATTTTGATTAAAAATGATATTAGGAGAGCCTTATAATAAGCTACCTAGAAAAGCTAAATTCCTAGAAGCCAAGAAAAGAGTCACATCCAAAATCCCATAAGAGCTGTCCTCCATTTAGCTGTCTCAGAATTGATTTGCGTCTGAAGTTCTGAATCTTTACCAGTGGAGCTGGTAAGACGAATGTATTCCTCTTTCCAATCAACATAGAACTTTTGATGCAATGGGCTGGATTGGTGTTGCTTCACACGATCTATGAGTTTCTTCCATTGGTCTTTAGCTCCTCCGTTCCAACGAAGAAATGATGATTCTTCGCTTTTGAATTCTACTTTTGTGCCCAAGAGAGAGCAAGGAAAACAGTAGAGAGTCTTGGAGGTAGAGCTCCAAAAAAAAAAGTCTCTTTCTACATTTTCTTTATTAGGCAAATATTGATAAAACACATTTAAAGGAAAGCTTCTTTTCTTAGAATCACAGGGATAATCTTGTTTCTTCAAAGAATTTGAAGGAGGTAATAACTAAAATGATTACATCTTGAACTTTTAGACATAAAACAACTGGCCACAAAAAAGGCTCAGCATAAGTTGTTACCAAGTCAGGTTCAGCATTACATCCTCCTTTGTTGAAGTTTCTTCCTCTGAATCTAATGAGTCACTTTGAAGTTTATTTAACTCATCTTCACGTGAATTGTTTGAGGCCTCCACATATGCAGCAGGTGAGCATGAAAAAGGAGGAGAGGTCATTGGTTCCTATTGGTACTTATAGACTGACTGGGAGTCATGGTCATTATATAAGGGATCCTTAGAAAAAAAGTTAGTTATAACAACAAAGATTATAATACCAGAAAAAAAAATGATGCAAAAAACATTTAACTTACTGAAGAGCTTAATTAAGCTTTTGGAGAAGAAACGTTCTCTTTGGTCTGTGTGATGGTTTTAAATCCCATATCCTATAAAGTCTGTCTATTTTGTGCTTTTTCTGCTACTTTTTTAGTAGCTTTAGCACGGTTTTGTGCGCCAGAAGATTTCTTTCGATTCATTTTTTAGAAACACCTAAAAGGTTTTGTAATTTATAAATCATTTGTAAACAAAGGTTTTAATATCATATATCCGCATTTATACTGGCTGAAATTTTACTCAAAAAACGCAAACTTTTTTATATAACAATCGGATAAAAGAACATAAATTATTTTTATTCTACTTACTATTTTGGAGTCGAAGTGTTTGTAACAGCCACTGATACTTGTATATTTGTTGTTGTTTTTTGTTTAAAACTGTTTTATTGCCTAATTTTTTATTTAAAATGTTTATATTGAAAATATTATATATGTTTTAGTTAAACTTTTATTTCTTTAAAATGCTAATTGGACTTATAATTCAGTTATAACCAAAGTCACTAACCAATTTCGCCAGTCTCATGCTTTTAAGGCTAATTATCTTCTATTTATCTAATATTTATATATATATATATATATATATATATATATATATATATATATATATATATATATATATATATATATATATATATATATATATATATATATAAATTATAGATATTAGTAAGATCTTCGCAGGACAATTAGTTTATTGTGTTTTTCTCAAAACAATAAATGAGACTTCGCACTTTTTAGCTCCTTCAATTGGAAAAGTAAGAAGCTACACAAAGTCATTCATCACATTCTACACATTCACATTCTTAAATCTTTTTGGATTTTGCGTTTGTAACATACCACACACCTTCTTTAAGCATTAATCTTTTATTATCATTTTCAATAATCATTCATCAAACATATCTCTTTATTATTGATTCATCAAATGTATAATTTTCTACTTTTTCTTGAGTAAATATTTACTTTTTGATAACTATTTTTCCACTGAAAGAACTTTCTTATTTGTTAAATTGTGAACACGTGTAAAAGTGAATTGATAAAACAAAAGCTCTGTAGTTATTTAGTAATAATGGGCAATTAAAAATCATTTTAAGTTTGTGTAATAATACGTCATGTACTGTGAAAGGGTTAATAACCAAATACTTATTTAATCAACATCAACAATTTTTCTAACCGTAAACCAGAAACCCCACTTCAGTGGGGTTTCTGGTTTATTTAAGTTTTACCAACGCATTGAATTAAAATTTCAACATTTCCACCAACAATTTGAGCAAAAAAATAATAATTCTATTGGGTTCAAAGTTTGCATTTCGTCTATTTTAAACCTTATGCAAAAACTCTATCAACTTGAGCTGTCATAGCGCCGTGGTTAGCACGCTTGCCTTAGAAACTAGAGATCTCCCACCGCTGGGCAAGTTTTATAACGTCGGTAAGGAAAGACGATGGAATTTATTTTCAAATTCTCTTCCACGGTGATTTGAAGTAAGACCGTGAAGACTTCTTGGAGACCAGGTAGAGACAAAGCGGCTTATTTTCCTAAAAAATGCGACGCTCAATTCTCTCATTTGCTTCTCTAGTTAAATACTACTTGAAAAAGTAGCGCTTTTTATCGTGAAATTGTCAACTAGTGTCTCCTTCGCTTTAACTTCTCTTAACTTTAATTTCTCTTAACTTATCAAGCGCGAGCTAGCATGGCTAAGTGTTCATGGGCGAACAAAATTCGCCCGGTTCTGTCTACTACAACTAAACCCTATTTTGTTCGTTAAAAGTAGTTTATAAATTTTGTGCATTTTTATTCCAATTATAAAAGTTTTAATTTTAAATACAAAAACTAAGCAAATTTTACATTGTCAATCATTAAAATGTTTTCTACTTATTGCTAAAAAAAAAAAAAAAACAAAAAAAAAAACAGATTATCCGGCGCCCTTTCAAGATTGGCGCCCGGGTCAATTTGCCCCCTTTGCCCTCTCGAAAGCCCTGTATATATATATATATATATATATATATATATATATATATATATATATATATATATATATATATATATATATATATATATATATATATATATATATATATATATATACAAATATAGGGGAAGTGGGGGCATACCCGCATATGGAGGCACAACCGTTTTTTAACATTTCTCTTCAAAAAATGTTTTTTAATATGGAAAAAAACATACCACACGTTAGTAAAGCATTTTCCTTCATTTTGCATATGTCAAAAATAGTGACTGTTAAGTTTCTGAGAAGTTGTGAATAATAATGTTTCTTTTTCATAAAAATATTATATTTACATCATATTTTTCCTGACTTTTTTTTTGAGAATTAAGCAATATTCGATTTTAGTGTTAAAGATATATGTTATCAGTATTATTTCATGAAGTGAAAGCCATTTTTAATAATACCATAATCTAATAATTAAGCTATGAAACTCAATTCTTCTAAAAAACTCTCTTCTTGGCAGAACTCTCTTCTGGGGCAAAACTCAAAATGTAAATACAAAAAATGCCTGCACAGTATGCAAACATGCAACAAAGTCATCAAATAATCTGAGCTATGAAAATTGTAAAAAAATGTACCATGAAAGGTGTAGCCCCATTGATTTTTGTGAGGGTGTGGTTGTGCCTTACAATGGGGGCAAAACCGTTTTTTTCACTAAGTGTAATTTTTGCGTAATAACATTTTCAAAACCCGTTCAGTTTTTTACTTAAATGCATCAATTTAAAGCTTAATGATGTGGTTATTGAAATAAACTTCTAAAAAAACACATTTCGTTTTTATTTTTGTATAACATTAATCCAAACGTTACAGGGGTGGTTATGCCCCCACTTCCCCTATATATATATATATGTATATATATATATATATATATATATATATATATATATATATTATATATATATATATATATATATATATATATATATATATATATATATATATATATATATATATGTATATATATTATATATATATATATATATATGTATATATATATATATGTATATATATATATATATATATATATATATATATATATATATATATATATATACATATATAAATCTGCCGACTAAACTAACAAAAAAATCATTGATAGGGGGGTCTTACACCCCTACACCCACCCTCATCGCGCCGGCCTTGTATTTAGTGCGGCTAAGGCGCAGTGGTTAGAGTGCTTGCTTTATAAGCAGGAGATCCAGGTTTGAAACAAGCTTTGGACATAATTTGCATCACGGTAAGGAAGGAGGCGTGAACTTCCTGGTTAAATGCACTTCCGCGGTGCTCTGTGACAAGACCGTTAGGACTTTTTGAGACACCTAAAATAAAAAATAAATAAATATATATATATATATATATATATATATATATATATATATATATATATATATATATATATATATATATATATATATATATACATATATATATGCATATATATATGTATATATATATATATCTTAGTGTATATATGTGAATATTACGGACAGTATCTTAATATTATCATGTATAATAAGGTATATTTTAAAGAGTGCTCAATAGATAAACTATATTACTGTTACCCGCAGTATCAAGAATTAGCTAAATGCTAATATTTATAATATTATAGTAGTTTAATATTTTATATATTTAATATTGGTTTAATATTTTATTTATTTAATATTGGTAGTAAAATACATTTTTCTCTACTTACCTGAAGATTGTGGTAACACGTGAAACTCTGAGTAGCAAATAATATTATAAATATTAGCATTTAGCTAATTCCTGATACTGCGGGTAACAGTAATACATACTGTATATATATATTTGTATATATATATATATATATATATATATATATATATATATATATATATATATATATATATATATATATATATATATATATATATATATATATATATATATATATATATATATATATATATATATATATATATATAGTTTGATATGGTATATTTCTAGAATAATTGCATCATATATTTAAGAAACTCTTTCTGAATTTCTGAAACACCTGTTTATAGGTATACATAGAGTTTCCAAAAAACCCTATTTATAAAAAATCGTGGTTTCGGTTTTAATTGAAAAAAAAAAAACCTGGGTTAACTGTGGTTTTCGGTTTTTCTTGTTATGTAATAAAGCTTATGTAAGTTTATCTTGCATTATTTATTATTTAAAAGTTATTTAAATAAAGTGTTCTAACATTATGTTTGTATTTAGAAATAAAACTTACAATCACTTTTTTTATTGTAAAAAAATCTTAAGAAAACTAAAGACTTTAGCGATACATCAGATAATCGTGATCAAGGCCGACGCGATAGGGGGTTGCGGGGTGTGTGATACCCCTCCCCCCTATCAATGATTTTTACTCGGCAAATTAGACCCTTTTAGACTAGTTAGTTGGCAAATGTCGACCCTTTCGATATAGGTTAGTCGGTAATCTAGACAGTCGGCAAATGTCGTCATGGCAGTCGGCAAATTTTGGAAAACGAAGACCTTTTTTTTTTATTATTTTTTTTTGTCATGGCATCCTTCCATTGTAGTATCACATTGTAATTTTATATTGAGTATCGCATTGTAATTTTTTTCAAGATTCTTTGTTCTTTTGTCCGTATTCCGTATAACATGCATTCCGTACAAAATTTTCTGTTCTTTTGCCCGTATCGGTACAACAAAAACTTTCTTTTTTAAGCCATTTGAATTGATCAGTAGCTTTAGGCAAGTGTGTGATGCTGTCTTTATTACGAAGTGCGTTTAATTCATCCTTACGAGAAACAAATGAACTTTCCGATGTTGTAAATGGTGCCTCAGCTAATAATGGTTCCTCGTCATTAGAAGATAATCCAAAAAGCCTAAACGCAAGTTTTCCAGCAAAATTTAAAGATTAAGATTAAAGATTAAGAAAGCGGTTCATAGCGGTTCAAAGCGGTTGATAGAAGACTTGAAAATTTGTAGATAGGATGAGTCACGAAAACATATAGGTGGGAAAGAGTTCTAAAGGGTTGGAGTGCTAGGAAAAAAACTAGACAAATAAAAATTTTTAAAACATGCAGGGACAGATACAATAAAAAAATAAGATTTCGATAAATGTTGATTCAAACGAGAATAAGTTTTGGTTGGTGGAACTAGTGACGATAGTTCTTATGAGCAGTGACCATGCAAGTTTTTAAAAAATAAAGAAAAAGATGCAAATTTACGAAAATTGGAGAAAGGCTTAAGCTTGGCAGATAGAGCTGCCAAGTTTAAGACTTTCTTTCATTCAACTACTTAAGCCTTTTTCCCATCCAACTACGTTTACAATGCGTTTTTGGACCATATCTATAAGAGAAAGAGCATCATTAGATAAACCAGCCCAAATATGACAACATTATTCCATACAGGGGCAAATAAGAAATTTGTAGAGATAAAGAATGGAATCAGGAGTAATAAAATCGCGAGAATGATAAACTGAAACAACCTTAGTAGATACTAAGCATTTTCACGTCTTGAAGAAAAGGACAAAGTGAGAGGATAGTCATATATAAGAATGTCAACAGTATTGGAATAGTTGATAGCAGTTAACAACTGAGTTTTGTTGATTTTCAAATTTACAAGCTGTTGGTTTTAAGCGATCGAAAAGAGAAGACTTTTTGTTAAGATATTTTTGTATAAAGTTGAGTCATCAGCAAATAGAGCCAGTGTAGATTTCAAGTTTTCTGGAAGGTCAATAAAAAAGATTAGAAACAAAATAGGACCTAGGAGAGAACCTTGAGGAACTCCAGAAGTTACTGGAAATAAAGATAAATGTTGGCCTTCGAGAATAACTCTAATAAAGCGGTCAAAAGCAATAGCTCAAGCCCTGCAGCCTCCATCTAATACACAACAAAATCTTTAAGTCACAGCAGTTAGAAAGCCAGTCTTAGAACATAAGACTCGAAAACCGTATTGATTGTTTGACAGTAAGGTATGAGACTTAAAGTGGTATATTATAAACTTGTTGATCAAAGACTCAAAGACCATGCTAATAACAGACAAAAGACTGATAGGACGATAGTTAAAGGGATCAAAATGATCTCCAGAATTTTTAAAAATGAAAACCACAGATGTCATTATCCAGCATGTAAGAAAACAAAATTTAGTCAAACATTTGTTAAATATTTTATAAAAAATTAAAGAGAACTCTGGAGAATACTTTTGTAAGATTATGACAGAAATATTCTCTGGACCACAAGCCGTAGAATTTAATTGAGATATAACTTTACAAGCGGAAGCTAAAGTTCTTTGAATATTTAACATTAAAAAAACTTGTTTTGCGCCCCCTATTTCAAAAAAAGTGTATCCGTTAAAAATATCTTTAAAAATATTTTATAAGTTTATATTTTTATATGTTTTTATATACAAATAGAATAAATGTTACTTACATAAATGTTTCTAAAAAAATGTTAATTTAGAAAAGTTCCTTTCTCCGCTGGCGACGGATACTCGGAGCAAAAGCAAATTTTCAATACTACGTACACATTAGGAAGATGTCAATCAAACAGTTTTGAAAAGGCTAACAATGACAATGTTGTTTCACCTTACAGTGTATTCCTGTTAACGTCACTCTTGCCATCAACTGTCAAAACGAATTGCAAGTTTTTTCACTTTTCTTTAAATGCATCTGTTTCACATTTTTTACGTTTTATGTTATAGAGGAATTCAAAATGTTTCCTGCAATTTCCCATCTTTTAAATCTTTTATTAATTGTAATATCTAAAACTACAAAAAAGAAATTTCAAAAAATGACCGACTTCACAAATTAATCTTCGTAGTAAATTTGCTTCTTTGCTTTGTATTTGTATAAATTGCTTTCTTTGCTTTGTAGTAAATTTTGTTCTTTCTTGGCTTGACCACAACTTCATCAGAGAACTTTATATTGATGCAGAGGCAGCCCGAAGGGGAGAGTAGGAGGATAACTAGCCATCTTACGAAAATTCATTAGTCAACGTATACACTGGAGTTGGCAAAATTGGATCTATAGTTGGCAGTCGGCAAATGTTTTTTTTAAGATATTTTCGGGACGACCCTGGGTTGATGTCTAGTTTTTCTACCAGTTTCATGGCATCTATAATAACACTATACAGCCCATTTTCCGATCTCATGCTCTCCAAAAAAGTCTTGACACTTTCAATTAGTCTCAAAGCGCTCTAAAGATTAACAGTTTTCATCTTAAGTGTTTTGCTTACTAAATTAAATTTGAACGAGACATCATACCGAGAGAATTTGAAAGCTGTAGTTTTTTAGGCCATTCCCATAGCGTTACATTCCCATAGCGTTACATTCCCATAGCGTTAGGCCATTCCCATAGCGTTACATTCCCATAGCGTTACATTCCCATAGCGTTAGGCCATTCCCATAGCGTTACATTTTCCAAAAGCATCAATCTTAAAATCTTTGAATTAGACAGCGTCATAAACTTCATCAATGTGGTACCGCAAATGATTAAGGGGGTCTATCCTGCTCTCCTAACGGGTATAACTTAAAACATTAATAGTCAAATTGTTTACATAATTTGTTAATGTACTCCATTAAGGTTCAATCCAGAAAAAAAGTTATTCGTGGGTCAATGTCAAGGTTCTGAGACATGAACAAATTGAAGAATTTGTTCCCTCTCCTTTACTTCTTCTCCTGCAACTGCATACACAAACCAAACTACATGTATCTTTTATTCTTTACGAATTATGTCAGGAGTTCAGCCAAAATTTATAGAATAATACAAAATATTCTGCAGTTCACACAAGATAAATATTCTGCAGTTCACACAAGATAAACTCAATAATTTTACAGAAAAGAAAACTAATAAACTCATTTTGAATTTTTTCGTTTAAAGAATGTACATATTTTTAGGCAGTTACCCGACGAAGATGTTCAGAAAGAACAGTGTGAAAAGTGTTCAAAAAGTTTTAAAAAGTTTTCATCGTTTTCTTTGAAAACTGTTTCATTTGTTCCATATTAAGCTCATCCTTGAGTACCAAGAAATTGCACAGTACAAAGAGAGGAGTTAAAACTAAAGTTTTTATTTAAAATAAAAGATTTTGTACTGTATTTTTATACGTTTTATTTTTTCAAGAAAATCTAAACCTTAAATAAAAATGGAATGATGTACTTTTACTGGTACTTGGTTGTAAATTTAAGCGCTATTGGACAGAAAAAGAATCATTGCAAATCAGTTATAGAGAGTCTTTTCATATCTGATTTGCGTTTTCTATAAAAAAAAAACCCAAATCGCATGATGACTCAAAAACTTATTTTTTCAAATAATTAACAAACTACTACTTTTTACTAGCCGGCACCCTATGCGACCGCCGGCCCTGAATACTGCTCTCTGAACTGTTTTTCTTTTAAGTTGAAAAATGGTAAAATTTGAAAGAGACTGGCTAATTTATTTACCATCTACTGAAAAATGTTTTGTTTCTTCTGCTTGCTTTTTCAAGGTTCAAATGAAAACCTTAAAACTGGATTCGATGACTGGTCACATAAACATTATTATATATAACAAACTAAACAACACACTGATGCCGTCCAGTGCTATTTTGAAAAAGTTACAATATAAGGAAATATTGATGCTTAATGGAAACAGCAGTTAAAAAAGTATGTTACTTAAGGTATGTTTTGAAAAGATTTGTTAAATAATTAACATTTTTTTGCAGTCATAGCCAAGCTTTTAGAGTTTTAGAGGTAACTTAGAATAAATAGGCAACTTTAGTGATTGAAACTTTTTTAGGGTCATAGGGGTTCCTTTTTTTTATCTATTCCTTGCTAAACACTTAAAAAATTGAGGAAATGAGGGAAAAAGAAATGTTTCATTGACAACTCACAGGGGGAAAATAGTTTATAAAGGTTTTATAAGTGGTGGATAAAAAGACAGGAAAGTTATCAAAGCTAATGATTTCATCATTAGGTGGATAAAAAGACAGTATTAAAGCTAATGATTTCATCATTAGCTTTAATACTGTTTTAGAAGTAATTGCTCTTAAAACTTGCCGTGTGCCTAAAAAGTGCGTTTTAAATTGTTTTTTTGATTTTCTTTTCGAGTAGATCAAAGTCCTATTTTTTATTTATTTTTTTCTTTTTTCTTTTTGTCTTTCCAATTTTCTAACATAATATTTGTAAATTCTTTAACTTTTAACCTGTCATAACTTACAGAGCAGTCGTAGCGCAGAGGTTAGCGCTTGCATCAGAAGCTAGAGACTCGTGGATTAAAGCCACCTCCTTGGCAAGTTTTACAACATCGTTAAGGAAGAAGGCGTAAAATTTCTTTCAAATACTTTTCCGCGGTGCCCTGTGATAAGACTGTAAAAACTTCTTGGGGCACCTAAAATTAAAAAAAAAAAAAAACTACATTTTAATTTTAGTCCATTATTGTATAAATTAGAGAAGAGTTCACTATTGTATAAACTACAGAATAGTTAACTTTTGTATTAATAACAAAATAGTTCACTTTTGTAAAACTATTTTACAATTTATTTGGTCTGCTAAAAACAAGGAGAAAAGGTAACGTTTGAAACTGAAAATAATTTTAAGACAAGTATGTTTGCTAATCATAACTTACTTGTCAAAACGCACCAAAGCATGTTTTTTGTGTACTATCTGTTATGTATGTTAATGGAATGCTATATAAAAAGTACTTCATAATACATGTTATAATAGTGTATTACAACTAAATAGGGTTTTCACAATATAAAAATATCAACTTATAAATGCTTATAAATCTTTGTCTTCATTTAATTTTTAATTTCTGGAATAGTAACAACTGGAATGCGACCATTGTGAAGAAGATAATATGTTATTGATCCAAGATATGTATTCGATTTTTCGCTCTGCTCTCGAGTTCCAACAATTATAACGCTTGCGTTGTGTTCTATGCTCAACTCGCAAATCATGTAACCTGGAAAATAAGAGTCATCTCCCAACACGACTTTATATTTAATTGATAATTTTTCGCACAAAGTTTGGAACTTTTCTAAAACTCTTTTACTATTTGTAATGCTTGCTTCAACAATCTTGTAATAATTTTGAGTGGAATTAAAATCTTCGCAAACTGATGATGACGTTGGCATAGGAGGCATACAATGAATATGAATAATAAGAAGAGTATCTTCTGTTCTGTGGTAATTTTCTAGGTACCACAAGAACGCTTGCTCGCTTGCGAGACTATCGTCAACAGCTATACAATTAAATCTCGAGCTTTTTGACATATTTTTGTGATAAATTTAGAAAGAAAGAAAACACAGTAAAAGAATTTTTTTTATTTTTTGAGCTAATGTCGTTTGTAATATGATTTTACTGAAATAAAATAAAAAAATAAAATGAATTGAACTTTAATCAATTTAAACGATTTTATTTTTTATTTCCGCGATACATTTACCTTTTTAAATAAACTATACCTTAGCTATATATTTTGAGAAAATTCGATAAAATAATTTAATCAATAAATTACTAAAACCCAGTAAGAGATATTGATGTAAAAAAGCATATATAAGCAAGTAATACATTCTAGACTGAAAGTTGTTATGTTCTTTTATACTATTTTTTCTGTTTGTCCGCTATAAAATTTTTCTTTCACAAAAAAACAATGAATAAATCTATAGATATTACAAAAGCTCATTAAATATTAATACCAATAAAATATTAAAACTTTGTTTACTAGAAATAATTTTTTTTTAAATAAATTTTTAAAAATCTTTTTTTCTATTTGAGAAGCTAAATTCAGCAGTCGTTCTCTAAGAGTTAAAAGTGAAAACAACTTTTGAGTGAAAACAACTTTTGCGCGAAAACATCTTTTTACGAACATGTTTTCATTAAAATAGAAATAAAAATACATGTTTAGTTTTCTTAAAAACTATTTTTTTATTATGTGCAATCTCATTTTTGTTATAGTGCACAAAAAACAGCTTGAATGCCTCCTCGCATAAAAATACAATGATTTTTTGAGTTTATGTGTACAAATGTTTTTGTTTAAATCTTTATTTCAAATTAAATAATTCATAAGCTGAAGAAAAGAGTCTTAACTGTTAACTAAAGATAAAGCATAATTGGTCAATAGTATTTGCAGTGCATTGTAAAAGACTGTTAGGTCCTTTGAGCACCTTATTAACTTGGAAAATAAATTTGTAGAATGGTTTTTGTTTCTAAACCCTTTATTTTATATTTTATATTTGTTTCGTAATTATAAAGTAATTCAAAAAATCATTGTCAAAACGAGAGGAATACTGACTACGTGTTTTTTACAAGGTTTTATATAGTTACTAAGTATTGATAAATACATACATATATATATATATATATATATATATATATATATATATATATATATATATATATATATATATATATATATATATATATATATATATATATATATATATATATATATATATATATATATATATATATATATATATATATATATATATATTTGCATAACGTTCAAAACGTTCGTCATCTTGCTCCGTCTTTTCCTATATAAACTACACATTACTTTATTGAAATCCTGAAGTATGGAGTAAACAAATCATGTTCGAAGATCTTTTCATAACACTTCCTTCCTCCAACATTTTCTAAGTCATTAATTTGAGATGAATTTGCTCCACAAACATTACAGAACTAAGTAGAGCCAGTGTTGGTTAAAGCATTGACAACTTTTAATAATTAACAATTCAAGCTGTGTTTTTGAGAGTCTCAAGAAAAAAATCTAGCAACTGTAGATGTTAAATTTTAACTGTTGTTTTTGCAACATTTTTTAAGTTTATTTTAAATTCAATCACTAGGTTAGCATCGACAACTTCACTGTCAAAACGATTCCAATTTTCAATTACACGGTTCGTAAAGAAATGATGTTCCGGCAAAACGTTTTAAACATACTGCCTTCTCAATTTTTGATAGTGTCCTAAGTTAGCCTGCGTAAAACTTCTGGTTCACGATGCCAATTGATAGTACCATGTTTGTTTATGGCTTTGTACATTAGAATAAGATAACTGTTTTCTCTTGTATTAGATAGATTTTAAAAGTCCATTTGCTCTAATCTTTGCTTGTAACTGTTTCCTTTTTTTTTGTTGCCAAATTTTGTAGCTATTTGTTTGAATTTTTTCAATAAAGTTAATATCATTAATAAAATATAGGTTCCTTATTTGAGAAGCATATTCCAAGTGCTTCCAAATAAATGACGTATGTAACAATTTCCTTGATGTTTTATCTGGATTGCGTGTTTTAACATACCCAATTTTTGATTTGCCTTTCGTTTTTTTAATGAGGTTTTCCCATTTTAAATTATTCCACATAAACACCAAGGTCTCTTTCCAATGACGTTACTATTAATTCATGTTGAACGATATCTTTTTCCGTGGCATTATGTTTTAAACTATATTTTATTTTTGGATTATCAAAAATAAAGTATAGTTTAAAATATATAAGATAAATGTAAAATTGCATGATTTTACATTTATCTTTAGTAAAACTGATTAGCCAATTTTATGTCCAGTTAAATAAGATGTGAAGATCAAACTGTAGAGAGTGATTTATTTTTTTTTGTTTTTTTTTTATAACTGCAATTATTTTAAAATCATTACCATATATTCATCAGCTTTGCTTTATTGTTCAATTCTTTTATTAAATCATTTATATAAATTTAAAAAAAAACAAAGTTACAAACCTTTTCTTTTTACCAATCCTTGTGGTACCCTTTTACAAACTACTTCCCATTCCGAATCAAATAGTCCTAAAACAGTTCTCTCTTTTCAGTTTACTAAAGAAGCTTTATAAAGCTTCTTTAGCAATATACACCATTGTATACCATTGCACACCATTTTAGCAATATGCACCAATTTATACACCATTGCAACAATATTCTAACAATACCAAACGACTTCAGTTTCAAAAACAGTTCTGTTATTATGTTTAATATCTCAAGAAGGTTTGTCACACATTTTTTAGATTTAATGAATACGTGTTGCTCTGGTATTATAAATTTATTTTTACTTAAATGGTTTATTATTGTTTCCTTAATAATACTTTTCATCAGTTTACAAACAACATAGGTCAATAAAATTGGACAGTAATTACCCGCATGCAGCCAGTCCCTTTTTTAAAAAATCGGTGTAATGTTCGCTTTTAACCAGGGTGTAGGCAATGTTCTACTTAGAAATGAGTGGTTAAATATCATACAGAGTGGTCTAGCTAAACTGTTAGCGTACTTAAAAATATTGGATGAACTTTATCGATATCTGGAGACTTGTGTACATTTAAATTTGATAACCGTTTTTTTATATCTTTCTCATTAAACAAAAGGATAGCACAAATTTTACTGTTATACTTTCACATGTAGGCAGAGTTGGAAAGTTGATTTAATTTATTAGCAATAACTTTACTAACTGTTCTGTTGAAGTTGATTTAATTTATTAGCAATAACTTTACTGTCTGTTGAATTGTTTTCAATTGAAATTGCTCTCATGTGGTCTTTAGCTTTTAGTTTACTGTTAATATAAGGATAAATTTGTTTTGGATTTTTTTTTTCGATTCTGTTACAACTTATTTTTTTTTATTTATTTTTTATTGCTTTGAATCGATATCAGAGGTTACGCTTGAGTCAAATTTTGTGTTTTAATTCTTTATTCCAAGGGTTCCATACGTACCAAGCTAGATATGCTAAAAGGAGAGGCTGTGAACACTAAATCTAATATATTTCTTAATTTTTTGTCATTTAGTTAGAATGTTGGGTTTTTTAAATGTTGTGTAAAATAACATTGTTCAATGCATTCCGGAAACTGTCTCTCCAATGCAGACACTTTCATAACTAGGATTCCATAAACTAATTAAGGATGAAATATTGAAATCACCACATATTATAACCTCAGAATACATTTTAGCTCTTCAGAAATATTTGTAACTTTCTTTAATGAAATTGATAACTTTTAGCAAATTACTAAATCATCGCTTCCTGGTCTATAAATACAGCTACAAATGCATATGGTTCATAACTTAATATGCAACTTGTGTCCCCCAGCCCAAAATATGAGACCGATAAGTTTAGGTTTTATTTTATTGTAACTTTTAATAAAAATTATATTAAATCTCTAAAAATATAAATAAGTTTTCAAGAGTTTTTAACCCCCTCGTTTTATAGTTATATATTTCAAGTTATAACAGTGTAAAGTTTTTTAACCCTCATTTTATAGTCATATATTTCAAGTTATAACAGTGTAAAGTTTTTAACCCCCTCATTTTATAGTTATATATTTCAAGTTATAACAGTGTAAAGTTTTTAACCCCCTCATTTTATAGTTATATATTTTAAGTTATAACGGTGTAAAGATTTTAACCCCCTTATTTCGGGCGGGCGAAAACTTTAGATAGTCATAGCTTTCGAACACTAAAATATTATTGAATGAAACTTAAAATCTGTCAATCAGTATAAGTTTGGAATACCAATAGTATAAATCTTGGTAACAATCATACTTGGAGCTTAAGAGCACATGTTTTAGCGTTTTTGTTATTCCTAGGCTACAATCACTGCAATTTTTTACAAAGCATTCGAACTGGATATAAATATAAAAGTTCAAATCTTACTTCATATCTGCTAGTTATCTATATTAATCACCAAATCTTAATTTCTGAAATAGATAAAATTGTATTTTTTGTGTGCATTTTAACTTCTGTTCCCGTGGGAAACCGGCCTTAAAAAAGACTTGTTTTGGACGTCCAAAACGTTTAAAAGTTGTTCGAATGGCGTTCATAAGACCTTTAAAAGATGTCTTTTTCACGTCCTGCGCCCACTGGGATATGCTTTTACAAGTTTTCCACTATCAAGAAGATAAAAACTAGAATTAGAGTACCAAGTTTTTTTGTTTTGTTTTTTAAACATAAATCATTGTTAAAATATATATATAAAAAAATTGAATTCAATATTTTTAAGGATGGCGCACATGAGGTCAAAAAATATTAAAAATAGGTAGAAAAAAAATTTTTTTAGGGGAGTTGTGTGCCAATGCTTGAGCTTTTTTTTAAATTGAATTATAAAAAATTTTCATATATGTATCACCTCAAAACAAAATTTAGCCATACTTTTTCTTTGTTTACAAAAAGTTATAATATAATCAATGCTGTCTGAGAGATTTAGTTATTCTCAAAACCTCATGCAAGTCTCTATTCAAGTTTTTTCCTCGCATAAACTCTGACTTGACGCTCAATCTTACCTATTTATTTCTTCTATAATTTATTTCTTCTATTTCTTTTATGTTTCTATGATTTCATTTATTATCAAATGAAATCATAGAAGCAAGATCGTTGAATGCTTTCAAAGCAAGAATAGAGAAATATTTTTGATAACTTGTGTTTTAGATTGTGGGGGCTATCTATAACATAATGCGTGCATCGTGTTTCAGATTTTTTTTTTTTTTTTTTTAAATACTTTATTATATAAAAAAAAAATTGTAATTGTTACAGCAATGAACATAACTATAACTATTACTATAACCCAACTTTACAATATAGAATACATTCTTCATAATCAGCAAGCTATTAAAGAACATCCTGGTACTCTGTTAATACTTAAATACTGCATAAATGTATATATAATATATATATATATATATATATATATATATATATATATATATATATATATATATATATATATATATATTGCATATATATGTATATATAGTATATATATGTATATAAATATAAATGCTGCATATATATATATATATATATATATATATATATATATATATATATATATATATATATATATATATATATATATATATATATATATATATATATATATATATATATATATATATATATATATATATATATATATATATATATATATGTATATATATATATATATATATATATATATATATATATATGTATATATATATATATATATATATATATATATATATATATATATATATATATATATATATATATATATATATATTCAATATCGGACAAAACAAGTGCAACTAAATAATGCTAATTTAGTTTCTTTATATAAAAGTGCTGCTATTTTTCAATTTAGAGAAATAACTATGTAACTGTTTAGAGACAACGTTATTCAAGTTTTATTCATCACAAAGTTCATTATTTGTACACGAAAAATAATAAATTAATCAAAAGTATTAAAAAAACTTGATTTTCTTCTGGACAAAACAAGTGCAACTCCACAAAATGTTGACCAAGCTGTATTTTGCTATCACTATTTCGTGGCGAATCCTTTGATGTCGATCACAGCCTTGCATCTTCGAGGCATAGATTCGATAGGGTGATCAATGAAACTTTTTTGAATCGCTGCCCAGGCCTTTTGGATTTTTTCAAACAGTTGATCCTTATTACGAATACCTTCACAATTAATTCTGTGGTTGACGATCTCCCACAGGTTCTGTGGAACCTGTGGGAGATCATCAACCGCAGAATTAATTCATTTATTATCAAATGAAATCATAGAAGCAAGATCGTTGAATGCTTTCAAAGCAAGAATAGAGAAATATTTTTGATAACTTGTGTTTTAGATTGTGGGGACTCAACATTGGGTTGAGATCTGGAGATTGAGGCGGCTAAACCATCACCGATAGGTGATTGTCTTGAAACCACTGCTTGACTGCTTTTGCAGTGTGTTTCGGATCGTTGTCTTTCAGAAAAACCCATTTTATTGGCATATTCCATTCAGCATGAGGTAACATAACATCTTTCAGGATATTTTTATACACGAAACGATCCATTATTCCATCGTTTCGATGTATTGGACCTAGACCGTTAGCAGAAAAACACCACCAAACCATTACATTGCCCCCACCATGCTTCACGGTCTTATGGCAGTAACGTGAATTGAGGCGTTTTCCGGCCGGTCGACGTACACGTCAAATGCCATCGTAGCAAACAGGAGTCTTTTCTTAGTGAAATCAGCAGTTTCTTTGCAGGGCGTCGAGAAAACAATCCGGCTTCAACAGCACGTCGTCTGATTGTTCGGTCCAATACAGGCAGCTTTAATTGCTTTTGTATCATGACTGATGATATCCAGGGATCCTTCTTGATGGATCTGAAGATCATAGAATCCTCTCTAAAAGTGGTGGAACGCGGTCTTCCACTTTTGTTAACTGCTGCCAATTTCTTTGTAAAACGATATTTAGAACATAGCCTTGATACGGTCCATTTTTTCACGCGATATTCATCACAAATACTTTTTTGTGATATTCCACTTAGTAATCGCCAATAATTTTCTTTCTTAGTTATAATCCAAGACTGTCGGGAACCATTTTTGTCCTTGAAGTCATAAAAATAATAAAAATAAATAATCACGACTCTCAAAGCTTACCGTGTTACATTTACCTTATGATGGTACAATAATGCTCTGTGGAACACAACGTCTTGGTTGGATTAATGTAATGAAACACATGTTGTATTTCACTACTTGTATTGATGTTCTTTGATAAAACACTTTGATAAAACTCACTTCGATAAACTGTCTTGATAATACTGACTGATTGACTTCCATATACTGACTGAATTACATGTCGGTTCACATATCTCTTATATAGTAAAATGAACCTGGTCTGGAAGATTCTAGATGCTTCTTTTCGATGCTTCTGGAAGCTTCTGGATGCGTCTCGATACTTATGAATGTTTCTGGATACTTCTGGATGCTTTTGGATGCTTCCAGATGCTTCTTCTGGAAACTTTTGGAAGCTTCTGCATGCTTCTGGGAACTTCTGGAAACTTCTGGATACTTCCGTTAATTTTTAAAAAACTTCCGTGACGTTGACACGGACCAGACTTAAGAAAATGAAACAAGCCAAAAAAGTTGCACTTGTTTTGTCCGCTGTAAAATGGCACTTGTCAACGAAATTCTGCCTGTGTGCTGTCACCTGTCAGTTGATTGCTCATGTCATGACATGCTATGACTCCAGACTCCTGAACTGTTTGCTGTGATAGTATAGTTCGTTTCGTTTTTAAGACATGTAAAATTAGAAACACTTTTTAGCATTGTTCGATGTTGGTTGTAAATGTTTTGTCCAATACTATATATATATATATATATATATATATATATATATATATATATATATATATATATATATATATATATATATATATATATATATATATATATATATATATATATATATATATATATATATATATATATATATATAAGTACTGGAATATGCAACTATAAACCCTCTTACACAGCTTGTGTTTTGGATACAATTTAGTAAAGAGAATAACATGTTCTGATTTTTTTTTTGAGCTACATGCGTATAGTTGAGTAAATATTAGGTTTGTGCATTAGTGAAATGCTTCTGATTAGTTGGTATAAGTAATCTGACAAGTTACATACCATTTTAGGGTTGAGAATTGCAGAACTTATTTTAAATAGCTAGTTTTTTTAAATCTAACTTTTTTTTTAGGAACTTTTTCTTTTAGGAACTTACCATTTTTAGAAAGGTATTCTACCGCTCTAAAAACCTTTCTATAAACCTCTATAAACCTTTCTGTCTTAAGAGCTTAGTTTTTCTTGTCTAATCACTAAAATCTTTATTTTAACCGGTCTCTTTCTCAAAAAAACAATTTTGTTTACTTTTTAAATTTATTAGGATTTAGGAATGTAAATATAGCCAAATAACTTATATATCGAAGTAAATATATGTGAATAACTATTGGGAAGAGTTAAACCTTAAAGGAATTTTGTAATGCATTACAAAATTACATGAATTTATGAATAAATAAATAAATATATATATATATATATATATATATATATATATATATATATATATATATATATATATATATATATATATATATATATATATATATATATATATATATATATATATATATATATATATATATAGGGAGTTTAAATAATTGAACATAAATTTAAATAATTGAAGTTTAATATAATATATTTTGTTTTTTACATTAATTAAAATATTGATGTTAAAATATCCTTTGAAAAGTTCAACTAAAATACTAAATTAAAAATGTATATTATATCTCCAAATTATGCTCTATTCTTCGGCGTATCTTATATAGCCTCTTACAATTGGCCTAATAATAATTGTTGTTATGTATACCATTTAAATATTTATGATTGTTTGTAGAAATGTTTTATTGTATTCTGATAAACTGATTTGTCTTTTCTGTTCTGTTTATTCATAATATTCTTTTTTTTTCGCTACGTGATTTTGTTTAAATCATTCATTTAATGTTCATTGAACGCATGCGTTAACATCTTTGCAAATTCTAAAAATATAAATAAAAAATAATGACCAAATAATTCAAAAGTGTTTAAAAAAACTTGATCTTTGAGAGCTTTTTTGGATAAAAAAAAGACGAAAGTCAACAATTTCTTTAAACATGCTATTAGTGTTTTTAGAATTCACGGTTAATATAACTTTTTTTGTTTCCGTTTTTTCTTAGTCTTATTTCATGTTACATTCCATGGAAATTTGTAAAGTTTGCCTTTTCATTTTGAAACTTTTTTGGACACATTAGAAAATTAGGCATTTTTCATGTTTAAAATATATTTGCAACGGAAACAGCTCAGTTCTTTTAGCCACTTTTAAATTTTTTGATTAGTTGATATATCTAAGCGTCCTAACGTTACTTTTTATTATTATTATTATTATTATTGTTATTATTGCTATTATTATTATTATTATTATTATTATTATTATTATTATTATTATTATTATTGTTATTATTATTTATTTTGTCATTTATAAACATTTTACGATGTTCTTGTTTTACAAGTTTCATAAAGAAAATTTACATAAAAAAATATAGCGAATAGAAGACAGAAGATTTTATATGTTGACAAAGTTCCTTTTAGCCAAATATTCACGGTTTCGCAAATTATTTTAAAGTTTAGGTTAGAGAACATCAATAAAGTACGTATGCAGCAAAACCACTGATATAATTTCCCTCCCCCCCCTTCCCTCTTGTACGCACCTAAATGCTTTCAACAAACCATTCTTTTTCTGCGTACGTTTGCATTATTTATTACAAAATCAACCCCCTAATTCTCCAACGTTTACAACGGTTTTCGTCAACAAGAACTCCAAGAAGTTTTGTAACTTTTTTCTTTTTTATTATTGTATTATCAATAAAGAGGTCGAAATCGTATTTGACAAGCATTTTTTTTATATATTGGGTAAAAAGTCTCCGTTTTCTTTTATCAATATTGAGAGACAATCTGTTTTTTTTAAATAAACACGAGATTTTATTAAATTATTTTGTCATTATTAAAAAGTGTATTTATGCTTTTATGAGATTGGAATAGATTTGTGTCATCAGCAAAAAATACAGTGGTTAAGTTAGAGACTTTCTTAAGGTATTATTTTTAATATATATATATATATATATATATATATATATATATATATATATATATATATATATATATATATATATATATATATATATATATATATATATATATATATATATATATACATACATATATATATATATATATATATATATATATATATATATATATATATATATATATATATATATATATATATATAACCGTGGATCCCTGTGGCGCACAACATATTGTATTTATTTTAACATTTATGTAACAGAGCCTTAACCACCCCAAAATATTTTTGAAACTATAATTATTAGGGAAAAACATATATGTAAAATATTTTTAACAAATATTTTATCCCCTCCCTTCTTTAAAAAAACCATAGGCTCCCTACCAAATAATACCAAATTTTGCTCCCTACCAAATAATACCTATTTTTTCCCGCTCTTTCTTTAATTGCCAAATACAAATAAGCCGGAGTAGTAATTTCTTCGCATGTGGAGTTTTTTGAAGCTGTTTTTATAAACTAGATGTTATTTTTATGTTTGACTGACTTAAGTTTTAGATATTTAACATACAGTTTTTGTCTCACTTTTTTAAGTCCTTTAGTTATCCAAGGACATGATAAGTCTTGTTACGATAGCGTTAAGGGTTAATTCACGAATAGGGAAGTTTGCGTCATAGATGGTTTTGAATGTTTAAAAAAAAAGCCGAGATCAGATTTGCATCATCAAGTTAATATTACTCCCGTTTGCTTTGAAATTTGTTACTTAATTGATTTTAAGTTATTGTTATTGTATAAACGTATTTTTAAGGTTGTCTTACTCTGGAGTTTTTTAATTAATTTGCATTTATTCAAAAAAGAAAAAAAAAAGGAAAGTGGTTTGAGACATCTGTTTTAACAATACCTTTTTAAGCAGCTTATTAAAAAAATCATTGGTTAGAATGTTATCAATTAAGAAAGATGAATGATTTGTAATTCTTGTAGGTTTTTATTATAAGTATTGTTCCCGTTTCAAATAAGCCGTTGTAAAAATATTTTATGTTTGGTTTTTATTATACTCAAAACAGACCAAATCGAAGTCCTCTACTATGTAATATTTTTTCCTGTCTTGATAAATTATTATGTTAATAATATATCAAGTCATGTTTTAAAAAATTGTATTAGTGTTCAGTTCTTCCAGTAGGACACCAATTTAAATATGCTTTTTATATTATATTATACAATTCTTTAAAACATTTTTTATACATTTTAAATTTAACGTTGTTTGATAAAACAGATTTTGAATTAAGTTTTTGTCATCTAGTAAATATTTGTTAACAAAGTACCTTTATTAACAAAATAGTTAAACAATTTTTTACAAGAATTTTTTTGCTTTTGAAAATTATAAAATAGATTGTAAGTAGTATTATGGTAATGTTTCAAAGTTGCCAAGGTACAAACTTATAATTTTTTTACAGTTTTTTTTGTTTAAATTTTTTTAGTTCAAATGGTAACAGCATTTTTAGTTTAAATTTTTTTAGTTTACAAAGACACATCAAAGTATGAAAAATATTTGTTTGAAAAATATTTATATTACCAAATAGTTTTTCGAATTGCTTTTTTTGAGTATAAAAAATTTAATGTAAGATGAAATTTCTTATAGTCCCACAGTCTGACTTTAGTAACTTTGCAGAAGCTTATTATATTCAACTATCATTCCAGAGTCAACTCTGGAATGATAGTTGAATAAAAATTTTAACACAGTGTTTTTATTCTATTGTCATGTCTAGTAACAATAGTTTAAAAATCAGAGCTGCGCGCTGTTAGGATGTTTTGCATGTGTTAAGAGGTATTGTGAGTATGTGTTTAAAGATTCGTGTGTAACGGGGTGCGTGTGCATTAGTCAGGTCCGTTTTTAGGAGTCGGAAAAACAACAAGTTTATTTTCCTATTATTTATTGTTATACAAGACTTTTCCAATTTAAACTTTTTAAAAATTTAAAATTCCCTTACCTCCCTAGGGGTTTGATTATTTTATATTTTGTACATTTTTAGTAAAATATTTTTTTTAAAGTTTGCATCACCAGACTTAGGCGGAGTTATGTCCACAGCGCGTAATAATAAATGAATACAAACATCTGTGTCAATATGTCATTGTTTTTCTAGAAGAAAGTGAGGCAGTTCATGGATTTATTACGCACAAACTAGCTGCTGAACATGAAGCTAAATTTATGTAGACGCTTTATAAATTTTTTATTAGTTTTTAACCCTAGGGAGAGAAACAGTATTTTCATAAGCTGCAATATATGTTGCTTCAGTTCATGCAACTCAAGGAGTTTCTGCTGCTCATAATGATTTGTGTACGGTTAAAAAGATGAAGAACCATTGTGTTGTTTAAATAGACAACACAATGGTTCTTAAAAAAATTTGAATATAAATGATTTTAAAATTAAATTTTTTTAAGAGCTATCAAATGCTGTTAACCTTGGCAACGCCTTAAAGTGGCTTCTTTTTTATAATCATAGCATTGAAATGAGTTTTTAGCGTTACTTTAAAAGCAAATTTGTTTTGTGATAATTTAAAATATTGTTGCAATGATAATATTGTACTACTTTGATTTGCTGTTAAGTGTTTACTTTATATAAGTTATCTTTAATAATATTGTTTAATAAAAAATTTAGCTTTTTATTTGGTGCATACATATACATATATATTTATACGTATATATATATTTATATATATATACATATATATATATATACATATATATATATATATATATATATATATATATATATATATATATATATATATATATATATATATATATATATATATATATATATATATATATATATATATATATATATATATATATATATATATATATATATATATATATATATATATATATATATATATATATATATATATATATATATATATATATATATAGACAAAAGTTCAGCGAGCCCCCACAGAGTCTTTGTGGTGCCCAGGATCAATTTTTGTTCGGTGCCTTAAACTTTGGATTCCAGGGTATATTGAGTTAAGCATGAATTTCACTGATTATTGTCCGGATGTTTACTATCACATTACAGTTTAATGAAAACAACGATACAATTATTTTTGTATTAACTATTGCTGCACAAAAACACTCTGTATATGAACGTGGTTATAAATGATAAAAATAAAATACAAATACAATTCAAAATGAATGGAATTGTATATTTCATCAATAAAATGTTAATTATGAAGACAAGTCAAATCACACTAATTTCACTTTGCGAGCTTTCTTTTTTGCAAAACTAGAAATGGCATTTTCGTACGATAAAGTCTAAACAAGTTCGTTTTAAATTGAAATCACCATAAGGTTATTAAGGCGTTCTTCAGTCATTGTTGATTGCAATGAGAATTTGATGAGAGCAAGCTTACTGAAAGAGCGCTTTCCTTCAGCCACTGAAACCGGGATTGTATTAAAAATGCGAAGTAAAAAGCAGATAAATGGAAATATTACCCGAAGACCTTTCTGGTAGATTCTGCTGAGCAACTTGATAGAAGAAAGAGATTCTGTTTGTCTAAAAGTCTCTAAATCTAAAAGAACATCTAGATGACGGATTTCTTCAATCCACTCTTTTTCTTTTGCATCATTTACGTTGAGATTTGCGTAGACTTGGCATTTTTCTCTCTGATGGCTGGCACTTCTTTGTTTACACCGAACATAATACCGAGGTTATCATAGCCCTGGCCCCTACAGTCTTTTAAATCAATTTGGTATTGATCCAAAACGCCTATAATCAGCTTCGCAATGCCAAAACCCTTTTAATACCCATGGGTTGTCAGATCCTTGACGGACAAATTGAAGAACGAAAGTGATTTGTTCCGTATGAAACTCTTCCGGAGTTCCACCAACAATAATAGAAAAATAAATGGCTGTGTGGACCTCTCCGATAATAGCAGCAAAAGCTGTTTCACCACTTTTTTAGACTCATTTTGAGTTCTCCAGCTCAAATAGTGCGCTTGCATTCTTGTTCCTTGTTTTTTGTGTCAAGAAACTTCTTCTAGATGGAACTAAAGTATCTTATTGTGTTTCCCAAAAAGCTCAAGCGTGACTAAAAATTATACTTGTCCAACATTTTTGATGAACCTACACAAAAATGAATTCCAAGCAACATTAAAATTATTTTATGAACATCAACTGCAAACACTCCTTGAAAACTTAGATTTCTCGAAGCTAAATGGCGAGTGATGTCCAGGACGCAGCGTAAAGTTTCATAATACTTAGATGCCTCATTTCTTATCAACTTTTCAAGTTCTGAATCGATCCTGGTCTGATTTTTCAGGGCTTCAAATGCTGATTTTCAGATAATGTAGTGATTTCTGTGTTGAAAATTTTACTGTTGGCTTTTAATCTTTTCTCCTAGCATTCGCTAGTTATCTTTTATTCTACATCAAGAGGAATAACTGAAATCCTGGGCCAAAATTATGCTTTTGTCCAAAAATATAGCAGGGAAAACAAACAAACGCTTTTGCAGTTCCACTTCAGATAAGCCAGTTGCTGTTAATTTTCTGTCCGTTGAGAGAGGTTTCGTAAAATACGGAGGCTTTTTTGTTTGTAGAGTCTGTATGAAAAAATGACGGATTTTGATGTGATCTATTTAGTATGATAAGATTGCGTTTGACTTGATTATCCAGTTGAATTGCCTTTTAATCCTAAACTAAAAAAAGTGTTTAAGAATTGTGGTATGTTTTTAATATATGCAGATTATAAAATATGATTTTAGAACCTACAGGTATTAAATTGAGATGTTTAATATCCGCAGCTTTTTCATAAAATAAGAATGCGTCCCAAACTCACCCGATTATCATCTTCTTCAGAGACCGTTGAAAAATTTTAAAGGGAAGATGGCTTTCTTGAACTCAAGGGTTCATCAACGCTGTTGGTAGCACGGTCCATCTAAAAAGAATTGTTTAACAGTGTTGGAATGAAATTATGAATATAAGATTGTGAATAAAAGAAAAAAGCTGTTAATCGATACCTTGACTATTTGGTCGAGCGTAGAATGATGCCTTTTTTTTTAACTTTGTCTAAGCTACACTCTTCCAGTGTATATTTGTTTATTTATTCTTTTACAACCTTATTCTACAGCTTTTTTTCTGCCTTGGGACTCTGAATCATGCTTTCGAAAGCTGGACATGATGCTTTTACTCTAAGATGTGTGTTATTTATTTTTAAATAAAATAAAAAAGTTTTTATTTTATTTTGAATACGAAATGAATTTTTTATATAGAATTTAATTCTCAAAGGAATTAAAGAGAAAAAGGTATAAATTAGGGTTCATTATCGAAATTCCAATTTTCGAAAATTTTCGATTAAAATGTTATCGAAATACTTCTTTTTTTTCGAAATCTACAAAAACTTTCGAAAATAATCGAACTAGCCATATTAATTTCGGAAAAAAAAAGTAATTTAGAAATGTGAAATTAATTTCGAAAGAAAAAGGTGGATTTCGAAACAGGAAATTTATTTCGAAAGGAAAAAAAGAATTTCGAAATGTGAAATTAATTTCGAAAAAAAAAAGTGTATTTCGAAAAGTGAAATTAATTTCGAAAGAAAAAAATGAATTTCGAAAATTGAAATTAATTTCGAAAGAAGAAAAAAGAGTTTCGAAAAGTAAAATTAACTTCGAAAGAAAAAAAGAATTTCGAAGTGTGCCATTATTTTCGAAAAAAACCAAAAGATATTTGATAAGCTAAATTAATTTCGAAAATGAAATTATATTTCGAAAAGTTTAATTTATTTCGGAAAAAAAATTTTTTTTAGAAAATTAAATTTATTCCAAAAAAAATAACGTTCAATTAAGGCTATAAACTTTAAAAGCATAACTTATAAATGCAATTTTAATACCTTAAGTTTTATTTGCGTAATAATACTAAATAACCGGGAGCCTAATTAATTTACCATGGGTATCGGCTGGTAAACCTTTTATAATGATTCATAACATTTAAAAAACTTAACCAGTTTCTTTTCTTTTTTTTTTTTTCAATTGTTGTCTTTTTCTTTGCCGTATAATAAAATTTACAATGAGGAAGGCCCCTATTTATACACCAAAATAATACCTCAAAATATAGAACTTACTAAACTGGATAATCTTATTGCTCTGAAGAAAAAACTAAAAGATCTCATAATTAACAAAACCAATTTTATCGATATGTATTAAATATAAAAGAACAATTTAAGCTATAAAAATAAATAAAGAAATAAAAAAGAAATAAAAACTAAATTAAAATAAATATATAATACAATAATACATATAGTTAGCAACTATACATAATAAAATATTACTGAACAGATGACTTCATGTTTAGAAGAATTTTATCTTTAATAATGTTTTTTAAAAACCTTTTCCATATAAATGGACCATTTAAAATGGTCCACTGTATTGAATTTGAAATGAATTGAGTTTTAAATAAGATCTTGGAATAACGAAATAACCAGTTGGTTATTAATGAGATATTTCTGCAAAGTAAGAGTGAAATATATAAGGAGATAACGCATGTTTTGATTTAAACGTAAAAAGCATAACTTGGTATATATTAAGTTTATAAACATTAAGCACATTAAGTTTCTTTAAAAGAGATTCATCATTAACAGTTCTGTTAACGCCAAATATAATCCTGCATGCATGTTTTTGTTTGTTATAAATATTTTTGAGCTTCCCATAATTGGTACTTCCCCATGCAAGATTACAATAGGAAAGATAACTATGAATATGGGTCGGGGTATAGTGGATCGAGGGGCACTGTGAATAAGAAGCATTTTCTCAAAGATTATGATTTTGTTCATCACGATGATGTAATCAGTTTATGTGCGGATATATAACCCATCTTTATTTATAGGTGTTATCACATAATTTTTGACTTTCGGTTTTTGGTAGGTAATTTATGTTTTTAGCTAACTAAAGTAAATGTTCTTACCATCTTTATGTTTGTTGTGGAGATCATGGTTAAAATCATTTTGCTTTTCCTTTAATTACACTCATGTCCCAAGAAATTAAACTTGAACCTTATTTTTTATGGTGGGACACAATGAATCGGGGTACCATGAATCGGTTGATTTACTGTGATAAAAACGTTTATAAAAATTAAAAACTCACTTTTAAAAATTTCTTTTGTTGTTGGTTAAATAAGTTTTATTTAGTAAAAAATATTTTTGTGATTTTAGATGGTTGCATAAGTTTTGTTATCAATAAAATTTATTCTTTATTATTTCAATCGGGAAAAATTTAAATTATTTAATTTTAATTACCAAAAGTGCGCCAAAAGTATAGTGTACGATGTATTTACACCCTCATCCTCAAAATTATTTGGCTACGTCCCCATTAACTACCACTAAATTGCAGATGTGTTAATTGATTCACTGTACCCCAGTACTGTGGTACAGTAAATCTTTTAACACAACTTACTTTAAACCTTTCTGTGAGCTGTTAGATAATAAATATTTTGGTTTTAGTGATTTCTTATCATGAAGGACATATTTCTCAATCCTTTAGCCTTGACTAAGATAAAATATATATTTTAACTTTCACTCAAATTAAAAAAGATCCACTGTGCCCCAACTCTCCCTAAATGAAAAATATATAATTTTCAAAGACTCTGTATTAAGAAAAAGTTTAGCTTTATATAGCATTGAAGTATTTTCGGAGATTTTATTTTCAATAGATTTATATGATATTTCCATAATATATTTTCATCTATAATCACTCCTAGAAAATTAACAGTAGACTTTCTTTTAATAATTTTTTTGTTCATAAAGATTTTCGTCAAGTTAGGGAAAGATAAAAACAATCAAATTTATAATTAGTTGGTTGGACAACAAGATTTCTTGAAAAAGGGCAATACCATAACAGTAAATGATACAGTTGCAAGCTATGAAATTATTCCTCTTTAGTTACAAATTCTAAACCATTAAGTGACGGGGAAAGATTATTTAAGTTTACGAATCATTCACACACACACCTTCCTCAATGCATTTTTTGTGCATTTAGTCGGCAAAAATAATCCTTTCAAAGAAGTCGGCAAATGTAGGTCGAATTTTTAAAAAAAAGGACCTAATTTTTACTTAACAAAAATTTTAATGACACCCACCATGTCACACCTACTTGCACCTGCCCTGATGGCAGCTCAATAATTGGTGTTTTTTCCAGAATTTAAAAGAATATAGCAGAAAACATATTGTCATTAATTTAGCTGTTTGTAAAATCAGATAAAAAAAATTCATTCATCAGATAAAAAAAAAAGAATACAAGTGCTTTGAGTTACTAAAATATAATTTAATAAAGAAATGTTTTTGATTACTTGTTTTCTTTAATAAAAACTAACTGCTACAATAAGCTCGGCGCAAGCCTGTTCCGTAGCTCCGTATCTATTAAACCGGTTGACCTAAATAAGCATACTGATGGCACGAATGTCGCTGGAACTGTAAATATTATCCGTGCAATTTGTGTCAAAACCAGAACGATTTTTGATTAGCTTGGAAAAATTCAATGGCACTATTTTCGTAGCTCTGAAAGTATTGCAGACTGTAATCATTTATTTCTTTTTCAAGTTTATCATTGCTCTCAATTAAATTACAACAAGATTTATCTGTTACTAGTTCAATTAAGTTGATTGATTTTTGTCTTTTGTTGTTAACTAAATTAATATTATTTGCAATAGGTGGCGTTGATGATTGCTGAAATTTTTTTATGGTATTGTCAGCTAAGCTGTTTGACTAGTTCAAAGTTTTATTTAAACAATTTGTTTCAATTGTTATATCGATTTCTTCGGATTCTTTTAGATGCATTTCATAAAATGTTTTTATAAACATTTTTGCCTTTGAAACGCATTCATATCTATAGATATCATTTTTGATAAACTTGAATTTACGAAATTTGAAATCAAGAAAAGTAGCTGCTGAGAAAAAACCATTAGCAAAAATGTATTTAAAACGTCCTTTTAGAGACCTTAATAATTCCTTTTGAAAAGTCTTAACTAGTTCTGTAAAATTAGGTTGCGATTCAAGTATTCCATTTAGTGGAGAATACAGTGTTAGAAACAGGAATGTTACTGTAACATATTTCTTTCCGCTAAAATGTTTTGTTAGCTCTTTAACTGGATGTAACAAATCACACAAATCCTCTAGTACCTTAAATTCAGTTGCAGTGGAAAGATAGTCTTTTATATTTTGGAATTCGATGCTTATCATATCCAATGCAGTTTTATTTGTTAATATAGATTCAATCATATCGAATTGGCTATTCCAGCGAATAGCTATATCCTGTACTAACTTTATTTTGTTTCATAACGAAGTATTTTTTGAACTTCTTTTAACTTTTTTTGTAACATCTCTGAATGCTTAAATGAACCAACAATGTACCAGCAGGATGAAATTACTTTGGCGATTTATGATTTGCCTTCGTTGATTTTTTCAATTTCTTTAACTTCACTTTCTGTAATTTCTCTATTAATTAATTTTCCATTACTGTTGTAATCTTTTACTTTGTAACGCTTTGACCCATTTTAAAATTTTTCTACTTTTATATCTCTCGCGTTTAGAAGATCATTAACCACGAGATTCAAACGATGACCAGCACACGGAATTTTAAAAACATTATCATCAAATTTATTTACTGCAGAGAAAATATTTGCACCTGAGTCAGTAACTAGTGTAAAAATCTTATTATTGATTGACCATTCACTGAAGATTTCTTTTAACGTATTAAATAAATATTCAGCTGTTTTCATTTCAGACAAAAAATTAAGATCCAGGTTTTGGTCAACTAAAGTCATATTTTTGTCAATAAAATGAAAAGACACACCGAGTTAGATGTTTTTATCCAATGATGACCAACTGTCACAAGTAATTGTAATGAAACGACATCCTTTCAATTCTAGCATTAAAATTGATTTACGATCAATTGATAAATGGGATTGGGTTGAATTGGTTGAACTGTTGTAAGGTAAAATCTTATAACATATCCTGCATTAACGATCGTGATGCTGCCTAAACGATCGTGATGCTGCATTTTGTTTGATTCTTTTGATCCGTTTCGAAATATGTCCAAACGAAGCTTCGTTTTCTTATTCCTTTCTTAATAACGAATTTATTTGTTTTTGACATTATTTATTCAAACTAAAAAGCGAGTAGTTTTTTTACTTGTTTGTATGTAACAAATATTAACAAATTAGTAACTTATGTTAAAATAAATTTGTACAACGTGTTATTTCACTTACGTTACCGAGATATTAATGAGATTGTTATAACTTTAATGTAAAGTTACATTTTTTTTAAAGTTATATAACACAAAGATCGCAAAGGCATAAATCGATTTGAAACCGTTCCAAATCTTTAAATAACCACTAGAGAGTAATTAGCCGTTTACATTGCAACAATGATTTCATGTCATGTCAGGCCTCAAGGGAAATGCCGTTGAGGAATAATAATGACTTACGTGCGTGCTGTGAACTATGCATTCTAAGAAGGGAGTGTCAAAATTCTATATTTCTTGTTTAACCAGTTAATTTTTATTAGATTTTAGAGAAAAATTCGAAAAACAATTTAGTTTTTGCTAATTTTTTGAGGATGATTTCTACTTTATTTTTAAAAATTTACAGATATAAAAATAAAATTCTTTACAGACTCATAATGTCTAAAGCTACGCAACTTTTCTTTCAAATTGACGCTATTCAAATTTAGTTTGGATGAATTTGATTTTTATTCGTTGTGTTTTCGAAATAAAAAAAGTATTTTCAAAAGAAATTTTTATGTAATCAAAACGACAGGCAAAAAAAACTTTTTTTAATGCTATTCAAGCTATCAAAAAGGCTATTCAAGCTTTTAGTGAGGGTAAATATAATCCCTAAGAATAATTTTATAAAAGTAAAAAGTCATGAAGCAAAAATGAAGTAAAAAGTCTGATCAGGCGATAGAGGTGAAGGAGAAGGTATTATTTGTCCCGGGCAGCAGATGTCTATGGGGCTGTAACTAATAACAATAACTAATAACTTTGTATAAAGATAAACAAATTCCTTAAGAAAGTTTACTTGTAGTTGATAAATGTTATTGTTATATTTGCAACACCAATCAAGAACTTTGAGCCAAAAACCAAGGCCCCAAACTTTAAAAAAACCTGTTACTAAAATTAAAAAAGCTCCCCAAATTCGGTAAAAGGCCCTCAAAAATTTTAAAAAAGAGCCAATAAATTTGCCCCTACCTAATTAAGGGAGGAGCGTGGGGAGCCTATCCACGGCTCTGAGTATATCCTTGCTTTTTGGTAGCAGTTTCTTTTAAAAAGTAGCAAAAATAGTACTATTTTCTATATATTTAGAGTTTTATTAAAGTTAGTAATTTTAATTTATTCCGTTTTAATCACCTGTTTGTCACAAATTTGTAAACCCTCTCTCACCCCCCGCTTACAAAGTGTAAAATAATCCGAAACCCCGCTAGGCCTAAATATGTAAGGTGATTTGCGAACGACCTCTGAATTATTTTTAAAATAATTGCAGATTCTTCTATAAAATATTGGGAAGTAGTTAAACCCTTTTCTCTGTCACCACTGTGCCGTAACACCAAAAATTGTAAACATTATTTTATGTTAGTTTTTTAAATTTACTTATTTATAAAAACATTTTAATAAAATTTTCAACAATTTTAGTAATAAAATAAATATAAGCAAATTTTAGAATTTAATAGTAATATTTGTACATTGTGTAATGCTTTCAGAATTTCGAAATAACTAAAATATTTCAAAGCAAGTTTTAGAATTTCAAAAGTAAAAAATTTTTTTCGGTAATATTTTCAGAATTTCGATATTACAAAAATATTTCGAAGCAAATTTTACAATTTCGAAAGTAAAAAATTGTTTCGGTAATATTTCCGATTTTCGAAATCGCAAATATATTGCGAAGCAAATTTTATATTTTCGAAAGTAATAAATTATTTCGATAATATTTTTAGAATTTCGAAATCGCAAAAATATTTCGAAGCAAATTTTACAATTTCGAAAGTAAAAAATCGTTTCGATGCAAAATTAATTACTTTAAAATTATTTCGAACTTACCAAAACGAAAAAAAAGTTTCAAAAACTTTTTTTTTAATCGAAAATTCAACTTTGGCTTTCGTGAACAACCCTAGTATAAATGCAACTTCACAATACAAATTAACTGGAGTGAATGTATTGAAAAATAATATTTGAAAAGTGTTGGAATGAGAGTAACCTAACTAATTGGTGTAACGTAAAATTGATATTGTTTTAAAACAAGCCTTTTGTTCGGATAAGTGTTATGTAATTCGATTTTTAACTAAATTTAAATTGGAACCATTGCAATCAGTCCTTCCACGCAGAAAAAATAGAAATTGTGAAATTTCCATTTAACTTAACCTAAATTTCAATTTCATTTCACGTTATAAAATCCTAAAAATATTTCAAAATATCTACAGAAAAAAAAAAATCTTCTATTTTGTCTCAAATTTGTTGCCTAAAATTATGCAACTAATCTTCCTCTTTTTTTTACCATTTGATAATTTGCCTGTTTGAAGGTTTGCCATTTAAAAAATTTAAATAATTTAGGTCGGGGTAAGAAAAAGACAAAAACGTCTTATCACCGAGGCCCGTTTACATATTGTCTATGTTTATATAATTGCAAATATATAAATTGCATATACATGTTAATGTTTAATGAGATATTTTCATTTAGAGATAATAACGACAATTTATTGTTATTATTTTTTGTGTATTGTAATAAATTCTAATTGTAATATGAGTCTTTTAGATTCTGTTTTAAAATTCTTTAAGTAGTGTTCTTTATAATAATTAAACATTTTAATAAAATCTTTTTTTGAGGGTCGCATATGCCCCCTTTGTCCGTGTTCCTAGATAAAATGTATCCAATGCAACCCACCCTCCTTCTTTGGGCAGCCCTGAGTTCAGCTAGAATAGGAAATGCACACAAAAATAAAGTTAACAACAAAATACATTTCTAGAAAAAAAATTAGAAAATGGAATTGTATTATATATATAAGAGTATCTTATAAGACATCAAATATTAACCAACCCTCTTAATTCAGTTAACAAAAGTTCTTATTCAAGTAATTAAAATGATATTTTTAATGCTTCTTTAGATTATTTCATCGTTATTCATTTTGCAGTGTTACAAAATATTACTTAGTCTCTTTCATGTTCAGATTGCACATGAAAAACAATTCTATACCTCTCTAGGAATAAAAATTCAAAGAAAATTCAAGAAACTGACTCAAAGAAAATAAACACTCAAGTTATTATTGTCTTTTGAGAAATTGGCTGCGGATATGCTTCAATGCAGACATTTATGTCAATTATGAACATTGATTGCTTAGCAGAAAGCACATTTCATATAATAAACTTGCAGGTTAAAAATGCATATAAAAAGCTAGCATAAAAAAAAGTTATTGAATCTTTAGTAAAACTTAAATGTATCGGATTTGTTCAAAAGCGTATGAGTACCCGATCACAAAGTTTAATAAAATTACATAGTAGAATTAAAATGCCATAGTCTGGTAGAAACAAACTGACAGAAAAAATAATAAATTTCATGCAGAATTTCTATGACATGGATATTAGAAGAAACACTATCAATATTTATGCTATAAAAAGTCAATGTATGCCAATCTTTTCCACTTAACCAAATATCAAATCAAGATGAGCGCCATTTTGCTTTGTGGTTTTGAAACTTGTGCAAGTACTGGAATAAAACAAAGCACTACATATCATCAAATATAATTACAGTGTGGATTAAACATTTTCTAATGCCAATTTATAAAAGCTTACACGACGATTACCTATTATCTAAGTGTCTTTATGGTAAGACCAGGGCTGTGGAGTCGGAGAATAAGTCAAAGTTGCGGAGTTGCGACATTTTTAGCGACATTTAGAGTCGGAGTCGCTAAACAAAATCGCGACTCCGACTCCAATAGTAAAACTTCTCGGAATTGCTCATAAATTTGTCAAAAAAAGTTTTTTTAACTTATTGCGTAATATTGTTTTAAAAATTCAAAGAGTTTTACAAAAATTTTTTTTGGAGTTGTAGTCGGAGTCGGAGTTGAAGTCGGAGTCAGAGTTGTACTCAAAAAATTTCAACAGCTGGAGTCGGAGTCGGAGTTGCACTCAAAAAATTTCAACATCTGGAGTCGCAGTCAAAGTCGTTACTTTTTTTTTACGACTCCACACTCCTGGGTAAGACTCAAAAAAGTGAATGAATCATTGAATGCCATAGTATGAGTTCAAAAGAATACTTTTAGTAAATCAGTTGAAATGGGAACTTAATGACAGCAGTAAAGGTAATATGAATGGAAAAAAATTTAAAGGAATTTAATGGCTATTAGGTGACTGGGTAAACATTAACTATGCCTAATCAGTTTAACAATCCTCGTGTCAAACAAATAAGGTCAACACAAAAATGTATAAAGGAAAGAAGTGTCTAATTGCTAAACGATATTTAAATAACAATTTGTGCCTGGTGACTTTAGGATATATTCAGTATGCTACTGAAGTTCGGCTAACAGATTTTAAATATTCCGGTTCAATCCTTCTTGATAGAGAAATTAGTTCATTTGCTAACTTCAATAACTTGATATTTCAAGCAAATCTGCAATAGTTTGTAATTAAATTTCAAATAAGTCCTTAAATTAAAAATTTATCAGTTAACCGGAATAAAGCATAATAATGCATCAATCTACAAAATTCATTATAAAATAAATGTTTTTTTAACATTTCTTATCAGAAAAATATTATTTTTGGGTTATTCAGATTTTTTATTGAAAAAGCGTTTTTTAGTAGTGTACCAAAAATGTAATTAAAAAACATAAAATATGAAATTGAAACATGTAATTAAAAAACCCGTGGTGTAAATAAAAAATTACAATATATTGAGAATTCGTAAATTGTAAATGTAAGCTTGTAGGCTGTTATAAAACGATTATGTCAATAAGTTTTAGGTGTGCATCATTAAAAATTATGAAATAGAAAGATCATTTTGTCATATTTTAAACAGAGTGTCTATTCGCACGTTTTTTACGTGCGAATAGACTATATTTAGTTATAGTCTACTCGCACGTTTAATTAAGAAAAGGTAAATATCATCTAATTTAAAGGCAATTTAAAAAAATTAGATTTATCATTATTAGTTTTTAACTTTAAAATTAAGCTAGCGCCGTGGAGTACTAACACAGTACTTACTTTGACTGACTTTTGAAGGATATGCGGACCGTAGTGTATATACATATTGACTGCTTTTTAGAGATAGGCACAGTGTAGTATAAATACAATGACGAGGGTATTGGCTTGGGCAGGCAATCTTTTAATTAAAAAAAAGAAGTATTTCTTTTATCTATTGACACGTTTTTGTTCGTTTTTTGAATAAAAATTTAATTATGTTTGAGTAATTTTATTTATTTTTATTATAATTGATTAGAAAAATTAAATTGCTTTCAAAATATATGACTTAAGTTATAAACATTTTTTGATTGTGAGAAATTTACTATTAAAAATCAAACTTGAAATTTTCTTTTAAACGTGCGAATTGACTATAATAAGATATAGTCTATTCACACGCAGTGGCGGATTAAGACTTCTTGGGGCCATGGGCAATTTTTGTTTTTGGAGGCCTTTTAATGGCCCAGAGCCTAAAAATGACTTAAAAAAAAAAAAAAAGGTCCGCTAAAATATTTGGGGGCCCCTATATTTGCGTTTGTTCACACGTGCGTGTGAGTAGACTCACCTAATTTTAAAACACTACGTCTTAACAACTTTTTATTAAATTATATTTGTTTTAAAATTTATTTTGTCAATTTTTTTTTCATTTAGTGCTTGAATAACCAAGTCCAGTCACCCAGCAATTATTAGGGGTGCACCGATGGCTACTTTTGGCCGATACCGATGGGCACTGATATTGGATTTATGATGGAAATATACGCTTGAATGGAAATGCCACTATCCATTCATGTGACAATGAAAGCAATATTTTATTCATGTGACAATGAAAGCAAAGTTGTTACTGTTAAAGTTTATTTTCCATTTAATTTTTAATTGATCTCTAGATAATTTGAGCAGCTACTTCAAGAAAAGCTCGTTTAATAAATTTTTATTTTCGTCATTCTGCTAAATTAAAACGATTTCGTTTTTTATAAAAAATGAATAAAAGATTTTGATGTCGTTACTAATAATAGGCAAGTTTATAGCAAATGTTTTTACGAAATTAAATTATAAAACAATACTTATATTGAATGTTTATATATTAAACGATTTCAATTTAATAATAAACTTTTTTATTATTTAATTTTAATATAAATGTAATGAAACATTTTGATTGTAAAAAATAACAGAAAGGGTTTCAAAAAAAATCTTTGTTCAAAAAAATCTTGTAAAGCAATTTTCTTTTTATAATTTATTATTATTTAATAAAAAAATTCTTATAAATTTTAAGAGAACACTTAAAAAGTATGGAACCCTGTTGAAAGCAGTTCAAAAATTTTTAGTTTAGTGGTTGCATATATGCCTATATAAAATTTATTATTAATAAATTAGGCTTATAAGCTAGAGGGTACAATATCGGTAAGCTTGCCGATATTGTACCCTCTAAGAATAAAGTCAATAATAGAGAAAATATACAAAGTAGAAACAATGAGACTTTATTGTATTTAATAACTTGGGGATAAACTGTTCTAAAAAGATTAAAATATGTCAAAATTTAAACGTTGGTATTTCATAGGGAACTAAATTTTTAAAAATATGCAATTAAGGAAACAAGATCCAAAATCGTACTATTATAATCCAATATTGTACCAATATCTTGATTTTACACTATATTAATGTATAGTACATTTTGAATGAATTTTGTAAAGATCTTTTTTCTGTTTTGTATGTAAAAAAGTTTTGAATTTAATAAGTTTTATTTAATAAGAATTTAATAAGTTTTAAAAGTTTTCAAAACAATTGGCATCGGCCGATGGTTATCAAGGCCGATGCCGATGCATCGGCTAAATGGCCGATACATCGGCCGATGCATTGGCCGATGCCAATGCATCGATGAACCCCTAGCAATTATATCCCGGCAATTATTCGGTCTAAAAAAGACGTCTTTTAGGCGTATAAAAAACGTCTAATACGTTTAAACATTTGGTCTAAAAAAGAAGTATTAAAAAAACGTCTCATTCGTTTAACATTTGGTCAAAAAAAGACGTATTGAAAGCGTCTTTTTTAGAGCAAAAGTTTGCTGGGATACCACGAAACATATTGAAAAAAGTCTATATGCTTTGTCTTTCTTAAATGACAGAATAAAGGTTATTTAACACGTTAAGCAAATACAATTAGTTGATTTTAGCGCAAACTTTTAGAAAAAATAATAAAATTTTATCGAAGTAGTAGTTTTAGGCCAATCAAACTGAAAAATTATTAAATTGAACATAGATTAAATAACATAGATTAACATACACTTTGGTAAAATAGGTTGGAAACTATTGTCAAATGGTTTTGGTGGCTATCAAAAATAAAATATTGAGACAATATCACAAGCAAAGCAAATGGTTTACAGATAATCTGGTTAAATGATAGTAATAAAATTTCAACCATTTTTGTAGAAAAAAATTCGTGAAAAAAAAAAGTGTGTGGGACCAGCAAAGAAATCAAGAAAAAGAAGAAGAAAAATAAAAAAATGTTCAAAGGTTTAAACCAGGGGTGTGGAGTCGTAAAAAAAAGTAACCACTCCGACTCCAGTTGTTGAAATTTTTTGAGTACAACTCCGACTCTAACTCCGACTCCGACTTCAACTCCAAAGCAAAGTTTTTGAAAAATTCTTTGAATTCTTAACAAAATAAGTTAAATTTTTTTTTTCGACAATTTATGAAACGTTCTTTGAGGTTTAGTATGAACATAAGATTAATTAAATCTTTTGTAATTGCATGTGCAATACCGAGAAATTTTACTTTAAGAGATTTTTTTTAGCGACTCCGACTCCGACTCCGCTAAAATTGTTGCAACTCTGAAACTCCAACACCAACTCCGACTCTGACTCCACAGCCCTGGTTTAAACATACATTTGATTCATCGCATTTACTAAGAAAGTTTGTTTGAAAATTTAACAGACCAGTTAAAATTTTTAAGATTCTACAGTTTAATATTAAACTCAATGAAAACAATCTGGTCCTAAAACTAAAAGTAACATTAAAAATAAATTGTATACTACATTAGCTCTGTGTTGACAAACAACAACAAAGCTCTGTTTTGTAAAACAACCGACGCAATATTTAAAAAATATTACTTCTGTTTTTAAAATTTAATTTTCACATAGCCAAACATTAAATGTCTTTTTTGTTTCGATTAATATTTGTTTCAATGAATTTCGTTTCAAAATATGATTCGCGTGATTGTGTGCGTGGATGTAACCAGATGTCAGCTGTAATTAAACGTAGCTCACTTAAATTAAAGTGGTCAGATGTCTCTGGATTGTTAGCTCAAAATAAAAAGTTAATTTTATGAATTCTTAATTACGATTTACAAGATTCCAATTATATATTACGTTTATTTAAATGTTGAAGATTTTAAAGAGCTATTTATTCTAATAAAAGTAAACTTCTTTTAATAGATAAAATGCTATTTAATAGAATGCTATTTCACTTTTTTAAAAAAAAATTGTTTATGAGATATTTTACTTTCACTGATATGTTTTTCACTGAAATGAATTTGAATATTCTAAACTTTAAATTTTCTAAAACTTATATTTGGAACAATCATGGCAAAAATTAAAAAAACGTGATTTCATATTCGAATTAATTAATTTAAAAAATGCGCATGCTATGTTTTTGTTACAATTAGCAAAAAAAGTGTTGAGACTGTAAGTTTAAAAAAGCCCGTAAAATGGGGATTATTCACCTTGTGACACTAATCTTTGTCCCTCATCACTAACCCTCAATTCCTAACTAACCCTCAGTTACTCAATTTTTAAACTAAAAAGATCTTTCAGACTATAATCATAGTTAAAGAATTATACTTGAAGCGTTTATTTACTTCCTAATCACTTATTTAAATGTTCTAAAGATTTACTAACCTTCATAGTCAATTAGGCCATCACCATTAACATCGCCGTATTTTATTAAATCATCAATTTCTTCGCTGCTTGCGTCATTACCTAAACTCTTCATAACGGTGCGAAATTCGTTGGCACTAATAAATCCGTCTCCGTTAAGATCGAACACTTTAAATGCCTGCAATCATAAAACATATTATAAACAAATTTATTTAAATTATATAATTAATAAATTTGGTTAAGGAAATTTAAAAAAATTTAAAAGAATACAAAGGGTTAAAAAACAATGTGCTTAAAATAAAATTAAAGGTATAACTATACAAAAGGTAAGAGTTCTAATTCAACAGAAATGTTTTTAAAACATATTTTTCAAAAAAATATTTTTTAATTTAATGTTTTATGCAAGATTTTACCTTCAAATACAAATTTTGAGGAAAATAATCAAAGAAAATTTTCTTTCGATATTCTAATTACTTTAATGATTTTTAAGGTTTACATTTTGTCATCTTCAACAATTATTTAAACAAAAAAAGAAAAACTTTAACTATCTAACTTGATTGGTATCGTATAAATATCTTTAAAAAAGAACACATTACGTAAACTTGAAATTATGTAATGTTAAAACATGCTAAAACATGTATAATGTTTTACAGTTTGACTTTCACTTTAAAGCTGCATTGTGGCAACATCTGCCTAGTTTTGATCTGTAGCATTTATTTCCGTTAAAAAAAATTATTAGATACTTTTAAAAAATTTCGTAAGACAATGTGCCAGCATGGCCGAGTGGATAGCGCGCAGAGCTTCTGAACAAAAAAGCGGTGGTTCCGAGTCTTACCACTGGTGACTTTTTTTTTTTTAATTTTTTTCGATTATTTTTAATTACAAAATACTTTTAACGTTATATAGAGATTATATAAAAACATATGTAACGTTATTATACACTTTAACAAACGAAAATACTTTTTAAAAAGCTTTTTGAAAGTATTTTAGTTCTTAAAACGTCAAAACATCGGGAAAAAATATTTGTTGCTAATGTGTCATGATTGAGATACTTATGTCAATAATGTGCTCAGGTAATTAGTCCTAATAAGCTGGGGATAGTCTAAAAAAAAGTGTCTGAAACTTATTAAAGAAAGACTTATCAAGAAAACAGTCCTGCTTCTCCAAAGGTGCTGTTGTTGAAAAAACTTTCTTTTGACTTTCTTTTGAAATATATGCAGCCGTTTTCCAAAACGCCTTAATATGCTTATTAGGGTAAAGCGGGGCATATTGGGACAGTGGGTATAACGGGACAGTTATACCTGAAACTTTATATATCGGCTAAAAATTATTTTTTTTGATAAAACATTTTAAATTATTGTGCTTCATTATTGTAAAAAAAAAAAATTTTTACGGAATTACTGAAATGCATTAAAAGTACCAAAATGCATTAATATGTTTGCAAAAAACAAAATTTGCCTATTTTCTTAAGCGCTACAACGACAAAAGATTTATCTTGAACTATTGCTAATTTGCTTTATTTTTAAAAAGTTTATATTTTTCAGACAGTATTTTTTATCCTCTTTTAGAATCTGGTTTTAGAAAAATATCTGGTATTGAACATTGTGAATAGTTTTAAATTCAGTAAAATGACTTTTATGGGGCATATCGGGACAAAAAGTTATTTATGTAATTGACAATATTATTACCATTTTGTTTACAGTTTGATGTATTTATTTTTAATCTAAAATATTATTTTTATTATTTAGAAACGCAATATTAGTAATAAGTTAAAAGGAATTGTTATTTTTATAACTTAACTTCGTTTATTAATAGTGTTTAATGTAAACAACTATATTAAGAAATTATATAAGAAAGATAAATCATCCAAAACGGAATGAAATGCAGTTTTAGCTGTGAATAAAAAGGAACTGAGAATTCGAAAAACTGCAGATATATATAGCATATTTAAATTTGCTCTACATTGGCATATTGCTAATAAGCCAACTCCTTAAAAACTGTTACCAAATAGTTTCCGAATATTTTTTGTGCTTTATGTAAGCCATAATATTTTTTGTTTAATTTTAGATTTACCAATTTAATAACATATACTAGTTTTGCCCAACTTAAATTTTAGAACAATATCTTAAGTTTGTTTGTATTAGAGTTTTATAATAAAAAATAAAAAGTTTTTTTATTTGAGTAACTTTTTTTTTCTTTTTTTTTTTTGTGGTGTATGGGTGTATGGGTGTGTAATTTGTATGGAAATGTTATTTTTTTAAGATTTTAATGTCTGAACAAGTCTAGTGTTTCGTTACTTTGGTTGTCGTAGCTTATTTTTAGAAATTTTTATTTTGTTTTTCCGTCTTCTTATATCACTAAATTTTAGGAAAATTATAAAAAAATAGTGTTAATTTTGATTAGTTTATCTGCAACAAGCATTTGTTTCTTAAGTGTCCCTATATGCCCCGCTCTACCTACGTATTTCGAGATAAACGCAATTAAAAAAAAATATTAGGAAAAACTCTTTGTAAAACGTTTTTTAAAACGAATAACTTTTAAGAATTTTTTTAGAACTCTTTGAAAAAAATATATTTAATAACGTTTGTAGACATCTAAACTAGCTTATTTTGTAAAAAAGTCAAAATTGCTTTTTTTTTTTCTTGAGGCATTTTGAAAAACGGCTGCAGTATAGATGATACAAAGAATATTTTGAAATGAGATAATTTGACACAAAATTTAAAAGCTCTTAATAAAAGCCACTAAATTAAAAAAATTAAAACTAATTGCAGTTCAGAATTTAATTGCAGTTCATAATTTACAGTAGATGATTAAAAAAACAATAATATTATTATAAAACATAGTTAACATAAAAATCATGAATTTTGTCAATATAAACAACAGTAGTTGTAAAACATTTAAATTATTAAAAACTTAAAGTAAAATCCTCTTAACGTTACAAATTCGAGATAAAACCATGTTATTCTAATATCACCACATTGTTTTTAAAATAGAAATATACATAAACATGGTTCTTGGAGTTTTGCATTTTAAATTCACATTCTTTTAGTCACATTTTTTAGTTCTGCTAATCGTTTTATTTTTTCTTCTGTAATCAAATGTAACAACAATTCTTTTAGCCAGGTAATTGGGAATGCTTTTTAGAAATATGAGTAATTAGCATTAATAAGTAACAATAGCAAACTATTGTTTAAAATCAAGTGAGTATATTTTTCGAATATAAATTACTTTTTCATAAGTTTTAGAAACCAAAGGTAAATTTGAAACGTCGCAATCGCCATTTTTTAAAACAGAATTGACTTTAGCGAGTTTGAATTTAGATTAAAAGCTCGTTCCTAATGGAACTTAATTAATAGATAGAGGCTTATACAGACCCGTAGCAACTGGGGACGGGGGAGGGAGGACGGCAGGGAGATTGCCCCTCCCCAATAGTTTTTAAATTAATAATTTTGTAAAAATTAACTGAAAAAATGACTAAAAAAAACTCCCCCCCCCCTCAATATAACTTTTGTTCCTAATGTCATATATATTTTAAAACTGTTTTGATAGTAATTTACTTACTTCAGTCAAACAGTTAATGTGATCATTTTTCTTTCTCGCGGCCATACATCCCATAAACTCACTAAAATCTATTACATCATTTTGGTCTTTATCCATCTTGTCAATAAATAAAATAAAAAGTAGATATGTTTCATCAAAAACTTTCTTAAAACATTTAAGGAAGTATTAATATAAAAACTATGATTAAGTATTAACGTTTATGAGTTCTCTAACTTTATTAGGTATATCTTAATAAAAAATAATTTTTAAATTAACTAATTAAAGGTACCTCTATCAGCATGTCAAAAAGTTCATCTTCTGTTGGATTTTCCCCAAGATTTCTCAACAAACATAGAAACTCTTTTGCATTTATAAAACCGTCTTTGTTCTTGTCATAATAACGAAAGGCTTTTTTGTAACCTTTGAGAGTTAATTATTTTTTTGATATTATAAATAAAATATTTCTGAAATTAATTAAAGTTCATAGATTATAAACAATTCATCTACAAATTATATATTTAAATAATTTAAGAAACTTAAACAGCCCTCGAAATCCAAGTCGGCATTCAGCTGTACCGACGCAAAGCCAATTTATCTTTACTAAGGCATACAGTCATCGACCAAAGTCTCTACAGTTATTGGCGTACACAAATAAATATATGTAAAAAATACATAAATGTCTATTAATTATGCCAGCAAAATAGTAAGGAGGAAGGTAGGGGGGAGGGTCTGGAAATTATTGACAGTGTTGACAAGGTTAAGGGATCGGGGTGGGGAGGTCAAGTAAAGTTGAAGTCAACAATCTAACTTTTTAAGATAAATTTAAATACTTAAAAAAAGAAAAAATAAAGATTTTTTTTTTTTTAATTTTAATTTTTTTTGTGTGCAGGGGGTTATCAAATTTTTTTTTTTCTTTTTCATTTTGCCGTTTATAAAAAATTATTAAAAAGAAATTACTATAAATTTTTTTGAGTTTAGCGTGATTAGTGCTACCCCAGGCAACGTTACAGTAAGAAAGATAACTGTGTATAAACGAAAAAAATATTTTTTTAAAGATTCATTATTAAGAAACGGTTTTGTTCAATATAACATGGAAATGCTTTTTGAGATCTTACTTTCGATATATTTAATACCCAGTAGGCACGCAACGTTTTATTCACGTCTTAATCACGTGTATTTTACGTGACCTCGTCCAAGTGACTATTTTACGTGAAAAAAACGTGAAAGTCACGTTGCCAAGATATCGTTGTTTTCGGAACTTTTTTATTTGCAATAAAAACCTGCGATTAGAAACTTGGAAAGATATTCTTTATTATATTTACTAATTTTTTGTAATTTAGTTTATATATTCATTTTTATAATTTTTTTTACTAAATTTTACTGATAACATAATTTTTTTTTATTGTAGTTTTATAATAATTGAAAAAAAAAAGGATCAGTCTTTATAATATTTTATAATATAACGTCGCTCTGCATTTTGGACGCAACAAAAAGTCACGTATAATATTTTAACTCAACACATAATAATATCTAAATCTTATATATTATCTAATTTTTTATCTTATATATTATCTATATATATTATCTAACTTAGATTATAACACTTTTTATTATAAAACTTAGGTTCTAAGTGTTATCAATTTAAATTAATCAAAATCGTAGATACGTTATGGCAGATAATTATTATATAGCCACACGCAAAAGATCAAACCC
>NC_061163.1:34223648-34226148 GCF_022113875.1 Hydra vulgaris
TATATATATATATATATATATATATATAATATATATATATATATATATATATATATATATATATATATATATATATATATATATATATATATATATATATATATATATATATATATTTGGACATTTCATAGGGACCATAAAGACACGTCCTTAAGCTTAAGGACGTGTCTTTATGGTCCCTATGAAATGTCCAAAAGACGTGACTTATGGACATGCTTTTTACGTTTGTACTTTTGGTACATGATATTTAGGTGACTATGGTCTCGAAGAAATGAACAATTTTGCTCATTTCATAGTAACCAAAAAGTCACCTGAATCTCACGTACCAAAAGTAACGTGAAAAGCACGTCCATAAGTCGCGTCTTTTGGACATTTCATAAGGACCAAAAAGTCACGTAAATATCACGTACCAAAAGTAACGTGAAAAGCACGTCCAAAAATCACGTTTTTTGGTCATTTCATAGGGACCAAAAAGTCACCTAAATGTCACGTGCCAAAAGTAACGTGAAATGCACGTTTTTATCACGTCGCTGTGCCCGCTGGGTATGAAGTTTTCATGACAATTTTTCATCTAAAAGCACTCCTAGAAATCTATAAAGACACCAATTGTATAGCAATCAATATTAAATCCAGTTGATATGTTTTTAACCAATTTAATTATTGCATGGTCAGTAGAGTGGTTTTTTTTTAAACCAGGACTGTGGAGTCGGAGTCGGAGTTGCGGAGTTGCGACATTTTTAGCGGAGTCGGAGTCGGAGCCGTTAAACAAAATCACGACTCCGACTCCAATAGTAAAACTTCTCGGTATTGCACGTGCATATACAAAACATTCAATTACCCTTATGTTCATACTAAACCTCAAAGAACGTTTCATAAATTTGTCAAAAAAAATTTTTTAACTTATCGCCTAATATTTTTTAAAGAATTTTTCAAAAATTTTGCTTTGGAGTTGGAGTCGGAGTTAGAGTTGGAGTCGCAGTCAGAGTCGGAGTTGTGCTCAAAAAATTTCAACAACTGTAGTCGGAGTTGTTACTTTTTTTTTAAGACTCCACACCCCTGTTTTATGTCATACTGATTACAGTAAAATCTTATTTTCAATTAAATATCTATAAAGTTTGTTATACATAAAGCGTTCAATTAGTTTAGAAAAGCAAGGTAAGACTGAAAAAGGTCTGTAGTTTGAAATATTAGTCTCATCCCCAGATTTGTAAATTGTAAATTTAATTTATCTGGAGTATGACCTGGTTTAAGTGAGTGATTAAAAATATGGAATAACAAGGATTTGATAATATTAAAAGCAGATTTAATTACATTAAGATTAATTTGATCATAACCTGAATTTTTACTTTTTTTTAAGACTATTAAAGCATTATGCAGTTCACTTTTTTTCAAAATTGGTTCGTCCATAATTATATTATTTGTTGTAAGATATAAATCAAATCTTTTTTGACTAAATTGAAATATAGCTGTTAAATGCTGACGTAATTTTAAAGGAGTGTTTTTTCACTTTTTCTCAAATTCATTCATAACAATCATTGCAAGGTCATTAACTCATTCAAATGTTTACAAAACTTACTTTTCAAATGTCTGTTGTTCTTCACTCGAAATTTCAGCGCGATTATCACGTAAGATAATCTGAATAGTTAAATTTATTTTTTTTGGACAGGAAAAAATTTTGTAATTTTTTTTTTTCAAGTTGTAGAAGATTTTGAGATGTATTTAAATATATAAAAACCTAATAATTTTTGGAAAACCAATTAATAAAGAAAATATTTTTTTTTTATGTGATTATGTTGAGTCTTTAAAAGGTTTTTTATTTTTTTTTATTTTTTTGTTATTATTTTTACGTGCCCGCGGTGCTCTCTGACAAGCCTAACGGTCTTGTCACAGAGCACCGCGGAAGTGCATTTAATAAGGAAGTTTACGCCTCCTTCCTTACCGTGACGCGAAAATATGTCCAAAGCTCTTTTCGAGCCTGGATCTCCTGCTTATAAAGCAAGCGCTCTAACGTTCTGAAGGCAGTAGTCAAATCTAGGTCATTTAAGTTGAAAAGTTGATTACTTCAAAAACATTTATGACAAAATGTTTACGACTAATTATAAAACCAAATTTTTAAAGAGAACGAACTCTTTGGTGTATTTCCTAATGAAAAAATCAACTTTTAAAGGGGGTCAGAGCAGTTTTTTTCTCTGCCTTTGTCCCCCGCCCCTTCCTCCTTTTTAAAAAAAAACCATCACAGACAAAATAAAAACTCATTGATAGATTTCAAATTTCAACAAAAAATATTAATGCGTTCCAAAGATATGGGCATTTAAATTTACACTACAATATATTAAATTTACTTGATTTGTAAATCATTTTTAAAATAAGGGTGTAAGTTTACACTTAACATTAGGATACATATATAATAATGTATGATAATAATTTATTATAATCTGGAATATTATAAGGCATTGTGTAAAATTTTCTGCAACATGATATTATATTGCATGGTAAAATA
>NC_061163.1:34231148-34250259 GCF_022113875.1 Hydra vulgaris
TTATTGAATTTTACATTTTTATGAGATTATGAAAACGGCCCATGTGGAATAGTCCACATCTTCCACATGGCCAGTCCGCCCCTGTATATATATATATATATATATATATATATATATATATATATATATATATATGTATATATATATATATATATATATATATATATATATATATATATATATATATATATATATATATATATATATATATATATATATATATATATATATATATATATATATATATATATATATATACATATATATATATATATATACATTATATATATATATACATATATATATATATACATATATATATATATATATATATATATATATATATATATATATATATATATATATATATATATATATATATATATATATATATAAAATATATATATAAATATATATATATATATATATAAATATATGTATATATATACCTATACACACACACATATATATCATATATATATATATATATATATATATATATATATATATATATATATATATATATATATATATATATATATATATATATATATATATATATATATATATATATATGATAGATATATAGGGTTATTTTTCTCTCTGTATACTTTTAAAACTTTTAACAGCATCTTTTCGTACAGTAGCATTGATTAAGTTCTGCTTATTGTTAAAAAAAACATTAATTATGATTTTAGAAGCAAAATTAAAACCCCATTTTTTGTGTATATCACAGGTAAAACAAACTGTAGGAAAGTATTTTGATAAAACAAAGCTTGATACGTCTTTGACATTAGCACCTTGTTTAGTTATTAAATCTGAAAGGTTATCTAACACTGCAAAACATCCACATGTAAAATCTTTAAGTGAAAGTGATGGTACTGTAAGACCACCTCTGGAAAGTATTTGTAGATATGGACAAATAATTATATTGCTTGTATCTGTAGCTAGCAAAGGTTTGCAATAATTACATTTGCTTCTTTTGATTAATTTTTTAGCAATGTAACCTGCTATTGTTGTTGCAACTTCTTCTGTTTCAGGTGAGAGAGTTGATTTAGATATCTCGTTTGAGTTTAAATCTAATATTGCCAGTAATTCATTATTAATTAGGTTATTGTGGTTGTTTTTTAGATCTTCATCCCAAAAATTTATATTCTCCTTAATTAAAGACCGACATGCTAAAATAATTTGAGAATGTTGAACTTCTAGTAAGCTAACTAGAAAACTTCCACCACTCATCTGTCGATATTGCGAAAATCAACGCTCTATTGGGTCACTTTGAAGCCGTGAAGTAAGTACATATAAATATCCTTCTTCAATAAGGTCATCTATAAGCATTGCTTGAGAACGCAGAGTTGTGATGAGAGCCGATGATGTTTGTTGTGATAAGGTAAAATATGGAGATTTCTGCCAAAGTTCAATCCAATTAGCTAATTGTCGAAAAAAAGTTGTTTTACCATCATTAAGAATAATCGCATTACCAAGTTTATTTGGGCTAAATCGCTCTTTAGAATTTGAAATAGTCCACCATTTGTGAAAAATTGTAAGAAAACCAGAAATGTCTTTACATTCTGGAAAATAACTCTTGAAACCTGCAATTGTTGTTTCATCAAAAATTGATAGTGCAAGAGAAACGTTTTGCTTTTTGTTACCAGGGTGAAGACTCTGATATGAAATTTTTGGAGCTTTTTGTAAATTGCCTTGAAGTTTCTCATCTTTAGAATGTAGATGATGAAAATCTCCCCAAGTAATATAACCAGCTGGACAATTATTAGAATCATCTTTTATATTAAATGTAAAGGATGGAAAGACAAATTTTTTACAATGTAATAAATTATTTCTGATATTTTTAACAAGATGAACACTATCATAAAATAAGTATATTTTAGAATTTGGACTATCAGGATGATTAATAGAGAAATTTGATTGCTTACCAAATTTGGAACGAAGCAAACTAAATGCACTTACATTCGATTTATGATTATCGGTAACAACACCTCGAATTTTAAAACCAGATAGCGAAAGAGAACTAATAGAATCGGATATTTGATCTGAAAGCCATTTACCACTTATGTTAACTTCAGGTATCGCTTTAATAATGAAAGGAATCGATTTTTTTAAACTATCATAAATGCAACAACTCCTTTGTACAAAGTACCTGTATCATCTGCACCCACATAAATACCACTACAATATTGTGCTTGTTTCTGAAGATAAAATTCATCTACAATTAATATTACATCTTCATGTATTGAACCTTTCTTACGAAGTGTTTTAACAGCCTTAATTGCATCAACTCCACCTTGTTTTATTAAAGAAATTGAAGGTAATGGAAATGATTCTAGTAAAATTTCATATGCTTGTTTAGATGTATATCTTAATAATAAAGCATGTCTAATCATATCAGCAGAATATTGTGGTTGACCCTTGGCTTTATAGTATGTTCGACTATTTATTTCATCAAGAAGTATATTTCTATTAGAAGAAGCGGTATTTTTTATGTACGCTGCAAGATTTTCTAACATACTCAAACTAGTTAATTTAGAATTACGACCTTTACATAACCATGGAGGAAGTGGAACATTATTACCTTTATATTGCAAAGCTACACATAAGCAATAATCAATTTTTATTGATTCAAGAATTGATGGAAAAAATGTTATAGGATCAAATATTAAATTATAATAAACTACACAATTGAGATGTTTTTTAAATTGGAAACCTTCTGGTGAATGTTTAATACTTAGCATGGTCCATTCAGTAACTTTATCATTTTCAGAAAAAGAACTTAGTTCATCTTCTTGAAAAATACGACTTTTAGGAGGTCTTCTCAAAGCAATAAGCGATGGTAATGTGGAAGGACGTTTTAAGCAATCACTGGAGAAAATTTCAGGAATAGGATCTAGATTCCAATTTAACTTGCATTTTTTACCACGGATGATAAACTTTTCATTAAAATGCTTTTCACACAAAACGGAGTTTGGTGAAGGCACCCAATCAGTACGATTAACAAAATGAACCCAATAATTCAGTAACTGATGATTTTTTAACGGAAAATGAAAAGATATGTATATTATATTATATATATATATATATATATATATATATATATATATATATATATATGTATATATATATATATATATGTATATATATATATATATACATTTTAAATAATATATATATATATATATATATATATATATATATATATATATATATATATATATAATATATACATATTATAATATATGTATATATATATATATATATATATATATATATATATATATATATATATATAAATATATATATATATATATATATATATATATATATATATATATGTATATATATATATATATATATATATAATATATACATATACAATATATGTATATATATATATATATAATATATATATATATATATATACATATATTATACAAAATAAAAAGCAACTTGCATAATAAGTAGAACTTGCAAATTATATATATATATATATATATATATATATATATATATATATATATATATATATATATATATATATATATATATATATATATATATATATATATAATTTGCAAGTTCTACTTATTATGCAAGTTGCTTTTTATTTTGCATAATATGCAAGTTTAAAATTAATAGTTTTATCATTCAACTTGTTGCCTTTTTTTGTGCGAAAATAGGCCTCTTAGAATCGGCCTCTAAAATGTAACATATACGGCCGTATAATATAGTAGGCCATGGATAATTCATTTTATGTATCGAAACAAATCTGTAGTCTGCAATCACTATCATCATCACCGACAATGAACAACTCGAAACTTTTGATTTTTTTGTTTTTCTGGTAAAACTTATAACGGGTTATCAAAAACAAGATGATAGAAAATATTGTTTTTTTGAAATGGTTAGTACTCCAGTTATTGATTCCTAAAGAATGGTTTAAGGCAAAATGTAAAAAAAAATAGAAGAGTGGTGAATTAGTGGCATTCAGTAATTGCAGCTGTCTTGTTCTTACAGACAACGGGTCTTAAATCTTAATTTTAAAACAATACTTTGTATTGTAGGAGTTTGTTTGTTTTGTTTTATGTTATTAATATTTTATTTTAGTATTATTATGCAATTCTTTATTTGATTCTTGTTTTAATTTTGATTTTTAAATTAAATTTTCAAAGAAATGCACGTATGCTTCTTTTTTAAAATCAGCAAACCGGATTGTGCCTATTCTGTATAGTATTTCTGAAATTCTTATTCTATATTGCGCCTCTTTGGCGTTTCCAAATTTGCCCTTCGGTTTATCAAACTGGCATTTATTAGATGTTCACAAAAATTATAGAATGCAGTGATTTCGTTAACCCTTAATTTTTATAGCATTAGCAAATCAGTTGTTGCAACAAATTTATCGCTTTACAATTTTAAGTGGCATTAAAGAAGGAATTCTCATATTCAAACTGTTGTCTCCCGAGTTTACAGCTTTTCATGTCTCCCATGTTTACAGCTTTTCATTTTAATGCGACAAATGTTGAAAACGTCTTTCTTAAAACGTAAAGGATTGTTTTTTCAAACTATTTGCAAAAAATGCTATCACCTTGAAATCTAGCTTGATTTGGCAATTTGAAATCTTTTTTTTTTTTACCTTAATTAAACTTATTACTTAAAAAAATGAGTCAAAGAATTATCATCAAAAAATGGTGGCTTATAACTCAATCTAATTTTGAAATTTCGTAAATCATAGATTATGACGTTTTTGATTTTCAACCGACAGTTTTTGATTTTTATATTTACATCTAATTAAAACATGTACTACTAATTTTTCAACCTACTAAATCGTTGGCCTACTGTATTTTTGACCTACTGAATTTTCAACCTACTGAATATTCAACCTACTGTGTTTACAATTTTATAACTATGCTTTCCCGGTATGTATTTTGTATATTTTGTTGTTTATTTGAATACAAACAAAATTTGATCAGCCTTTGCGCAGTGGTTGAAGCGCTGTCTTCAGAATCGGGAGGTGTAAAGTTCGACGAATGTTTGAAAACTTATTGATTGTTAATTTAAAAAAAAACTTCGTAGTTTAAAAAAAACAACGTTATAAACACAGACCAGATGATCGGTTGAAAATTAATTTATTTAAAATCGGTTGAAATTGAAAATCTATAAAATAGGTCGAAAAATAGATCGCTCAAAAAGAAAACATCATAATTCGGTTGAAAAAAAAAATCGGTTAAAAACAACTTAGGTCTCAGTAGGTTATTCTGAAAATTAGTTTTTAGTAGATGTTCTTTTTGTAGAACAACTTAGAAGATCGAAATTTTTGTAAGCTCGACTATCTGACATGCAAAAATTATAAATATTCTGTCGCATAGTGGTGTCAATAAAAATACACGTATATGAGTCAGCAATTCGGAATTTTCTAAATATTTTTAGATTTGTTCTAGAGGTCAGCAGTTTTGAATTTCTAGATACTTCTAGATTTAGAATTTTTAGATATTTCTGGATTTCAGATTTTTAGATATTTCTAGATGTAGAATTTCTAAATATTTCTATATTTAAAAAATCTTTTAATAGATAACAAAACATATAATACATAACTGTATAGGAAACTCTCCTGCGTCACGATCTTAGTCAATCCTTCTTTATAAAAGTTTTGCAAAAAATATTCAAACTTGACGAGTTTGTATATTCGAGTTCGAACAAATTTTTATTGCGATATCTTGTTTTCTCAACTCCTGTTTTTTAAGGAATAAAATAAAATCTTATTAAAGTAATCAGCAAAAAATTAGGATGTATTTTTTTCACAATATTTTTACGGAAGTTAAATACCCTTTGATTTTGAAGGAAAATTTTGTTTGATAATTTTCCAAAAACTGTATGGATAATGGTGATGTTATTATTGAAGGTGTTAATATTGATAAGATCCTATTTATATTTCGATTTTTTCTAAGTAGAAAGCAGCGGTTTCTAAAAACTTATATAAGAAAAATCTTTTTCACTTTTAATTCTGTAAAGCTTTGTCTCCATTATTATATCATTTTTTTCCTTCCGCGGTTAACCATGGCAACTTTTTTTTCTTGTGCCTAATTAATAATGTGAGGTGTATGGCTATCAAATATTTTATTTATTGTACGAATGAAACTGGAGTGTCTATTTCAAAAAGTACTTAAGTAACACAGAAAATGTTTTGAGAAAACAATTTGATCAACCATCTCAAGCGCTCATTTTAAAAAGTTATATGTCAGTCCAAAGCAGATTTTATCAAAACATGTTTTTTATAACTTAAGTGCTATTTAAGATATAACTAAATCTTTAACTGTAAACTTTTTAAAAATAAGTTAGAGAATAATAATCAAGATGCATTTTTTTTTACTTTTCGTTCATTTAAACCAAGCTGAATTTACGTCATCAGTACATTAGAATGTTTTCTTAATTACGGTGTTCATTATTAACTGCTTTATCGTAGTTTGCATAATCTTTGCACTGGATTGTTTTTTGGCGTATATCAGCAATCATTAAGTTTTCTTAGACAATATAATATAGACAGCATAATATAGATAATATTCTCATGTCATGGTTGTATAAGCTAATTAATATAATTACCATAACGTTGCATTGAGATTCACGATCAGTGAATTTGTATTTATCATGTCAATTAATAATTTTGTATTAATTATGTCAATTAATGATTTTGTGTCAAGTATTTCTTGTTGGCTAGGATACTATTTAATTAAAAGAATTTAATTTTAAAATGTTTTTGAAATCAGTGTTTTTCTTTGCTAATAAGTAATCAATGTTTAAATAATCAAACAAAATAATTACCTTTAATTCATGAATAAACAAAAACAAACTCCGGTGAAACGTTTATTAAGTCTATGGGTATAAATGTTTTGAATTTTCATGCGGTTTATAAAAAAGTAACAATAAATAAAGATTTAGTTTTTTTTAATAATAATAATTTTAATAACAATACTCTCCTTTGTTTTATCATCAAAACACCTCTTGTATTTTTTAGTAATATATATTCAAATTCTACGAATATAATTTATCTGATATAATTCCGTAACCTTGAATAGTTTACAAATCGTTATAGTTACTATCGGTAAAAAATTTTTTCTGATAAAGTCAGTATAACTATGAAGCAATCCATAAAACTAAAAAAATAAAAGTTTATTTGATATTTTCTTATCTCGTATTCTGTTGCATATCAAAACTGATCCTAATAGATGTTAGACAAAATAATCTGCGCACGGAAAAATAAAATATAGATAGAATTCTCGCTAGCCTTAAAACACCCGCCGTATTATGAAGCCATATTAATCGTTTTTTTATAAAAGGTAATATGTTTATAACCATAATTAGTGTCCAGTATATCAGCCACACGTACAACATTTTTATCAATAAGTCAATTCTTAATCGAGGCTACATGTTCTATTATAGCCAGCCGATGTTCATATATTTATTGATAAAACGTCAAAAAGGCCTAATTTTAAAGAAAGACTATGTTATTATTTATTAGCTGATGTTAGTTACGATACATTTACGATATAAATTCAAAAAATAATTTTTAACCCAAAAATATATATGTTTAAATAACTTTTCCGAGTTTGTTTTAGTACTGCATACAAGGGAATTGAAATCTCTTTTGAACTTTTTTGGTTACGCCCTGAAAAAAAAGTGTCATAAAAAAAAATTTATTCTGTTTCTAAATTAAAATGAAGTAAAACAAATCAGACCTCTTTGTTGAAAATATTTTATAGTAATTTTTTTATGTATAATCTGTACATATCTATAATAACCACCAGATCAAAATGATGATAAGGCTTCGCTCTGTGTGTTTTATTGCAAAAACCCTAATGTTTATGATGCTAGATTGTGAAAAAATAATGTTATTTTTTAAAGTAATGCTGAAAACCTCTCTTCTGTGAAAACCAGCTTCTGTAAATATTTTCCTGGAAAATTAAAAAGATGTTTTCAGTGTATATAGTATTTAGGCCCAACGGCAAATGGATCAAATGTTGTAACTCTTTTTTTTTTTTTTTTTTTTTTTTAAAAAACTCTCAGAAAAAAAAATTAAAAAACATTGCCATTATTGATTATAATAAACATAAAGTTAGAAATTTACGAATCTGAAATTATTGATTATAATAAACATAAACTTAAAAAACTACGAATCTGAAATTATTGGTTATAATAAACATAAACTTAGAAAACTATGAATCTGAAATTATTGATTAAAATAAACATGAACTAAGAAAACTACCAATCTAAAATGATTAATTATAATATATATATACTTAAAAAAACTGCGAATCTGAAATTTTAAAAAATCAAAATAAAAAACCGAAAAAAATAAAGCAAAAAAGAAAATTTGATAAAATTCTTTTTTTATCAAAATATTGCACATATGGAAAAAAAAATCCATACCTTACAATTTGTTGCGTTCATCTTTCTCAATTAATTTCTAACCAGTAAACTAAATTTTTTCAACAAAATACGCCGTCAAAGTGGCCTTTGCAGTTTTTTGATGATTTTAGCTGATATAAAAATATCCTATAAAATAAGTCTTCTTAAATAAATAATTTTCATTGATGATTAAAAGATTATCAAAGAAAGTAAAGCATCTTTAAGATTCTTTTTTACACCAACCTGGTTCCCTAACTTTATCTGCTGTATACATTAACACCTTTCCATGTAACTTTATAATTTAAAAATTCAAGTGCTTTTTATTATCACGTATAAAATTGCTTTAAAACGGTATTTCTACTTAATAATGTATAAAATGTTTTACATTGAAAGAAAATGATATCAATCTCTTATACGAATATATCCTAATCTTAAAATCAATGAGGAGAAAGTTTTTATAAAGATTATCATGATAATTATACAATAAATAAACGAATTGGGTGGGTTTAAATGGATTGCTAACTTGATAAGAATGGTAAAGTTTTAAAAACAAAATTTTAATGACATTTTGATTTTTTGATTAATTTAAAAACTTGAGCTGACCTAACGTAATGGTTAGGGCGTGTTTGCAAATTTAATGATCTAAGGTTCAATGTTTGGTTACATTTGCGGCGTCGGTAAATTTAACTTTGAATTTCCTAGTAAAATGGTCATCATTGGTGTTCTGTGACAAGAACGTTAAGCACCATAATAAGCGAACACACACTTATAAACACTTACACACACAGTTATAAGAAATTTAATATATAAAAATATATGCAATATAAAAGTTGTGAGCAAGTAATGAACTTAACTGACTTTATTTAGAACATATTTATTTAAAGATAAAACCAGGTAATCTAAACGCTATTGTAACTTAATACTAGCTCAGCGGGAAAATACGTCCGTAGGACGTTTCATGACGTTTATATGACGAACGTTCTGTGCCCACTAGGAGGTAACTTAAACAATTATGTAATTCAAACAAAAAGAAGAACCAACAATAAATATAAATTATATTCAAATATAAAAAGAAAATAACTTTGTGGTAAAACTTCTAATATATATCACGACATAAAGTTGTTAAAAACAACGTTACAGGAAAATTGTAAAAATACTAGTATTTTTACCAACATTCGAACTCTCCATAACTATAACGGAAAATCAATTATAAATTTGTATGCTAGACTGCAACTGATATCTAATATTCAAAACAATTTCATGATTAGACCGTGACAACAAACTTCCCTAAAGACAATATGTCTTTCTTTTATTGTTGTTGCTTCAGATTTTTTTGGAAAAACAAATAACAAATTATTAAAACAAAATTTTACGTTTGATAAACATCAAAAGGAAAAAAAGATGGAGCGCGGATAAAAGTGAGCAACTTTTTTATTTATTTATTTATTAAAAAAAAAATTTTTAAAGAGCAAAAAAAAAAAAGTGCCTATATTAAGGAGTTATATAATGTATCATTATGACTGTCATTTTTTTGAATGAGCACTAGTATTGGGAATTCTGGGATCCCAAAATCCCGGGATTCCGCGGTTTTTTGAGAACAGTCTCAAAATCCTGGGAATAAGCATTCTATCCCGGGATTTTTTTTTTAATCGTTTTCGGTTGAACATTTTAAAATTAAAATTTCTTCGGTTTATTAAAAATTCCTAAATTATTATTTTTTCGTTCGATTGCAATTAAATTCGAACTTTACAAATTCGAAATTCTTGCAATTATGTTTACGATTAATTCGATTGATTTTATTATAATTATTGAAATATGTTTGCATTTATATTCTTAAAACATGTTGGTGCTTAGTCGAATTTATTCAAATTTCTTACAATTTTTATGTCGAACTTCGCACTTGCTCCAACGGAGCAAGTTCGAAGAAAAAAAATTGAAAGAATATTACCTGTAAAAAAACAGTTATGTTTTGCCCATGGTGTGCAACTAGCCATTGTTAAAGTACTATATCAAAGACAAGATATAAAAAGAAAAATAGATCAATTGACGAAGACGAACATAGAGTAGCTCTTTTTTTCAGAGAGTAACTCTTGCGAGGAAGATGATTTTTTTTTTGATAATTTTTAACAATGAATTCGTCGATCTTGATGCTAGTCATATTAGGCATCGAGAACACAAAATGATGTTACTAAGGTAAGTTGTGGTCCAGTGATCAAAAAGATACGAAAATTAATAGTTCAAATGATCACCAAAAAAAAAAAAAATGATATCTTGCAGAAGTATGTTGCGGCTAATTTTGGGAAGCAAATAATTTTTTTGCTTTTGGATTTTGGGAAGTAAATAACGCGTCTATTTATTAAAAATTTGAATATAAAAGGTATTAATTGATATAAGTCTACCGGAAGGTGAATCCCTGGCTTTATCTTAATAAATAGTTTTTTCTTAACATATTTTGAATGTTATTAACTTTATTAAAATTTTACTTAAATAATATGTTTAAATTTTTCAAAAACTTGTATTTAAAAATCCCGGGATTAATCCCGGGAATAAGTAAATGTAATCCCGGATTACCAATAATACCAGGATTAAAAATATTGTACGGGATTACAAATCCTAATGAGCACTGAGTTTTTTCTCTAAACTTCTAATGCAATTCACACCATGAATAAAATTAAAAATTGAGTTAATGCAACAAAAAAAACATGTTGCAGATTTTTTCTTTGTTGAAATTTTTGAAAATCTTAATCATCTCAAGTTGCATAACATAAGGGCTCACAGTACAAACTAGTATTCCAAAATTAAATTTGCATGCTCAATATTGAAGCAACAACATCAATACTGGAGTTACGACATTTTTAGTGAGTTAATTTATAATTAAATGTTTCAAAAATTCTTTTAAATTAAATTAAAAAGTTATAAGAATAAATAAATTTTAATTATAAAAATGCGCAATTAGATTATATATTTTTTTACTAATTATTATGAGGTGTTAACAGTGCCAGCATTCCGCGAAATTTTCAAGAAAAATGTCTACTTACCACTTTTCTTATTTGCAAGCGGTAACTGTTTAGTTATATAATAATATCGTTTTAAAAACATTTTTGTATTTCGAAAACTAGCATTTATGATATACAAAAATTTAAAGAATTATGTTTTCGTGGGCAAGCGGACGTTCTCTGATTATTTCAGACATAAATAGGACGTAGAGTTGAATTAGCGATCGAGTTCTTTGTTTATAATTCTTATGAAACAATAGAATTCAAACAGCTGATTTGATATTGAATAAATAAACTTTTAACACAAAATTAAGTTTACTTTTTTAGCGTTTATATTTTAACCAATATTTTCCTCTTTGATTTTCTAATTTTTTGTTTTGAGACGTTTTTTAGAGTAGATTATTGTTGCATTCATTTTTTAATGTAGCACTTGTTTTTTACTGTGGCACTCAGTGCTACAGTAAAAAACACATTCAAACAGAATACGATAGTCGTGACTTTTGAAATACGCTGAAATTCTAAATAAAAATCTGTGTTTTTCTTCATCTGATATTATTTATTGCCATATTTATAAAAAAATTTTGTAAAAAAATTTTTGTAATAGATGCGTGTATAATAAAATATTATTAGAAAAAGTACCATCAAATCTTAACTATAATAGAAAATTTTAGATAATGTTGTTCTTAGATTAGATTATGTTTTTCTCAGATTAGATTAGATTATGTTGTGCTTAGATTGAGTAGCCGTAGCGCACTTGCCTCAGACTCAAAGGATCCATGGTTCAAACCCCACCTTTGGGCAAGTTTTGCAACATCGGTTAGGAAAGGAGGCGTGGACTTCCTATTAAATGCTAATCCGCGGTGCTCTGTGATAAGACCGTAAGGACTTCTTGGGGGCACCTAAATAAAATTAATAAAAGAAAGAAAAAAAAATAGATTAGATTAGATTATGTTGTACTTTGATTAAATTAGATTATGTTGTACTTTGATTAAATTAGATTATGTTGTATTTAGATTAGATTATGTTGTACTTAGATTAGACTAGATTATGTTGTACTTAGATTAGATTATGTTGTATTTAGATTAGACTAGATTATGTTGTACTTAGATTAGATTATGTTGTATTTAGATTAGACTAGATTATGTTGTACTTAGATTAGATTATGTTGTACTTAGATTAGATTATGTTGTACTTAGATTAGATTATGTTGTACTTAGATTAGATTATGTTGTACTTAGATTAGATTAGATTGTGTTGTATTTTGTATAACATAATCAGGTTGTATAAAATAAACAGGTTGAGATTATTTTAGGGGCGCACAGAGGGTGGGGATCCGAGTCGGTATCCCCCGAGCATCACGTTTACGAGGCATCATCAGAAGATAAAAAATTATTTGTATGCCAAATAAAAAATTGAAAACATCCGAAAAAGAAATAAAAATGTTTTACTTTGTTACCTTCATCCATTAGATTACAGAGAGATTTCAAGATTTCCATCATATATACATCAGTCTTTGTATCTTTCTTACTTTGCCAGTATCTGTCGCTAAGGCAAAAGATCTTTTAGCAACTTAGATCTTGTCAAGAACTCTCTAAGAGCTACCATGGGACAGATGACAACTGTCTTGTTTTTTCAATTGAAACAGATCTTGCGAAGAAAGTTAATTACGATGTTGTAACTTCTACCTTTGCTGCTAGAAAAGCTTGAAAGTCTTGGTATAACGTCAGAAAAACTTGATACCAAACCCAGAAATATTTTTTTTTTCTTTGTTGTGTTTATTTGTTTGATTCGTCAACTGTCTTAAATACAGAATTTTTAAAGTATTTCTTGAATACTAGAAACTGTAGCTTTATTTTCGTGGTGGTTGGGGTGGGGTATCATTTTTATAATAATATACCCCGGACATCATGAAGTCTCTGTGTACCCCCTCATCCAATTTCAAAAGAATGCATTTACAACAACATTAAATATCTCATTAATTGGCTAAATGTTACAATAACTTGCTGTAAAAATTCGAAATTTTCTGCGGCCATAAAATTGGCTACTATGATAAGCCTGTCGATTGATATGCAAAGCTTATGTTTAGTCATCTACTAAACTTACATTTTCAAGAAGTTTTTAAAGATGGTTCACTACTCTGAGCAAAAGATGGAATTATATTGTTGGGATAAAACCAATGACAGGTATGAATCATTCAAAATGAATCATGAATCATTCAAAACAATAACTAGTTCATGTATAGTATTACCAAAATTTTTGGCTAATCTGACATCATACTATGATAATACGAAAGTATTGAAAGTTGTTATGAAAAATTTAAATGTTTGCAAAGTTCCACATTCAGTTAGACTATTTGATCTATGAACCATGTACATGGATGTGTTGTTGATGGAGACTAACGACCACACAGTATGTAAGCAGCTTTCATGTCACTTGACATAAGAAAGCTTGAGGGATCTGCATGAATCGTTAACGTAACTAGTACTTTATTTGATGGAGTGGAAAATAAATAAAATTCTTTTTTTCCACAATGCTTAGAGAAATCCACCTCCAACATCAATAACTATTTTAAGTATGCGTTCATAAAATGTTTCCCTCTTCAACAGAAAATTACTTAAAAGGTAAGGAAAGTTTGGTAAAGTACACTTTTTACTTTCATGATTTTTTCACCTTCAAAAAGATTTTATTTTATCCAACAAAGTTCAAGCTTTCAAATTTACCGGTTGCTTTAAGTATTAGTAAACCGTATTGCTTTTCAAGCAGAGCAAGTATGCACGTTTTCATCACCAAAATCAACGCTTATGATTCTCAGGTAATACCAAGACCCTTCAAGTTTCGCAGAACTACTACTACGCAGGGAAAAGAGGGTAAAAAAAGTTCCTCTTTTTTTTTAATTTTAAGCTTATACAACGAGAAAAACAAAGTGTATTACAGCACATACCTCATCTCTTTAAAAAGAGGTTAACTGTCCTAAAGTAACTGGTGGCATATTCTATCAACTTTTGTAAATATACTAGTACAAAAACAATATTTTTGCAAAACTTCACAACTCAAAAGATTAGTAACATCAATAGAATATTAATAACTTGGTACAACTTTTTTCACCTTAAATTCCCATTAACAGTTTAGGTAGCAAAACTAATAAAACAATATCTAATCACTTTTAAGAAATTTATCTTACTTTATGAGAGTAATTTTTTTTAACTATCAGAAGTGATAACTCACAAAAACAAAACAATTTGTATAAACATCAATTTATTTTAGTTTTACAAACTCTAGCTACATGTCAAAAATTAATAATTGTATAAGACGATAATTAAAAGAAAAATTCTAAGATTAAATAGAACCCAAGTCAAAATATTTAGATAGTTATACTACCAAAAGATTTCACTGACCCACTTTTTTATTTATAAATAAAAATAGTACTTATAAAAATGTATTTAACAAATAAAAAAAATGAACGACTTTTTATATTCCCACTTTCAATTAAACCAAAAATATATCTTTAAACTAAATTAAAATCGAATTTCATTACTACAAAATAATTCATAAACAAAAAATGTTGCATTATTTAAAACTAGAAAAACTTTATTTATATCAATTATATATTTATACTCTTTGAGGAACTCGATAGAAAGTTTATTATACAAAATTTGAACTGATTTACTATGTAAAAACCATTTAAAAAAGATCGCGGAAAGATAATGATTATATCCTGTAAATGAGATAAAAACTAAATTTTCGATTTAGAAAAAAGTAATACTATTTATCTGTATTAATGAATTTCAAATAAGGTTGAAAACCAAGACTAGAATATAAAACATGTCTTTTTTCAATGACTATAATTAGAAAGTACTTTTTCAGGTAAAAAAAAACGATTATTTGAAAAAAACTGTTTTGGATGATTCCTTTTCGTTTAAGCTAAATGAAAACGTTAAAAAATATTTTAAAACAAAAGGTTGTTTAATTAACATATTATAAATGATAAAACTAGAGCTAAAAAAAATCGAGTTCATAAAATAACAAGGGATGTTTAAAAACGATTTTGCGACTCTAATAGTGCTCTAAAGTTTTGAAAATCTTTTAATTACTTACATGGTTCATCAGCAATGGCAGATTTTTTCAACATCGAGGAAAGTTCATTAAGATTGTCGTATGTATTTGCATTAACCTGACAAAAAGAAAGCTTACAATTAAATCCAAAACCCAAATGCATTTATTTACATTATTTAATTTATTTATTACACATTTACAATATTTATAGATTAATACAATCAATTTTTTTACTTTTGAACACTGTGCTTCTCGTTGTTCAACAGTATCCATATAAAAAACAACGGCAGCGTAAATGAAACGATATTGAGCCTAAAATATTCGCATAAACTATTTTTCAAAAATAGGAAATAATTGAAACAGACTATGCCCAAAGTTTACACACAAAACACTAAATAAAAAATAAGCAAAGGCAGACCTCAGTTTGAACCATTCCTGAACGTTGCAATCTAACTTTTTGCACTGTCCTTGGAATATCACGCTCTTCTAAATGTCCTAGAATTAAACACCATAGTAATTGGTCAAATTACTATAAACAAAGTAAACGATACCAACCTTGTTAAAAACTATTTTATAAAACTAAATTCAATAATTTTTATAGCAGGGTTATATTATAATAATTTTATAACAGGGCTAAATTTATAATTTTATAACAATTTTATAATAATTTTGTAATTTTATAACCTTTAATTCGGTATAGACTCATCAGCATGCTTATAACTATTACAGTACCACTTCTTCCAATGCCAGCACTAAAATGTATTTTATTGGCTGTTATATATTTATGATCTACTGAACACAATATGTTTGATAGAAAATCACACAAACAAGAATAATTAACCGTTAGCTATTTATTAATTGTTAGTTAACAATGATGTTAGTCATCAACGATGTTAGTTATCAACGATGTTAGTATACGATGATGTTTTTCGTTAACGATATTAGTTAACAAAAAAACTAACCTGCAATGAATGATCGGAGGTCCTGGAAATTGAAATGTTTTTTGTGTAGCCTCAATGAGTTGCATCATTTCTAACAATGATCCAGGATCTGAAGGGACACCATGATCAGGCCAACCAACAAACTGATAGTGAAATATTTTGCGAACTCCTTTAGATGTGCCACCTGGCTGCTAAATTATTACAACATATAATAAAATTTAGTAGAAATAAAATAAATAAATAAATTAAAAAATTTAGTACTGCTTCTAATTGAATCTCTAATTGACGAATAATGTAATCTCTGGTAACTGTTTCCCCTGCATTTGTCACTTGTTTATTATCTGCAATCATAGACATTCCTGGTTCTGGCCAGTATCGCACACATTTAATCTAATGAAAATAATTATCAAATATTGTTCTTAAGCAAAATATAAAAACATATATAATATTCAAAATTTGTTAGAAATCCAATTTATAGTTTACGTTAAAAAAAACAAAAAAAAACAAAACCCAGTAATTTACAAAAATATTATTATAGTTATGAAATTAATTATTTGGCGTAACTTGAAGTTTGCATTTTAGAATTATATCAAAAATAACGATTTTATTTATTTCTAAATAACTGTAATAATTTATATATAACTAATTTAATAATTCATACAACATATTAAGAAATATACACTACTTTTTTTGAGGTTTTTAGTATTTTTTTAAGAAATGTTTCCAATAAATTAAGGTAGCATATTTTTTTTGCAAAATTTTATTTTGGTGAATATTGTTTTCAGTATCTTGTTTAGGTTTTAATGACTAGCTAGTATGTTCTGATGTAAAGCCAAGTAGGATCCTTTGCATATCAAGATACAACTTGAGAATCTGATTGTGTAACTTCTGCCCAAGTGAAAGCTTCTTTATAAATAAATAATGAACATATAGGTTTAAGTAAAGCATACACTAGAGACAGCTTTTTTTTGTTGTTGTATATATCAAGTATTATCTCAAGACAACAATCAGCAACTAAACCAAACAAAAGCTAACCTAACTTGAGTTAGGTTAACTTTTGTTTGGTTAAGCCAATTTGAATTTTTTGAAAGTTAATACTTTCAAAAAACTCAAATTGGGATCAGTTCAATCCTTCCCTAACTATATAAATTGAATTAAAAAAACTTGCTTTAAAAAATCTTGAATCTATTTTTAAAAAAAGAAAATACTTTTTTTAAACTCCTCAGAATTTTAATACATTCTAGATATTCAATTAAAGTCTTCAAACTATTTTTAAAAAAAGAAGCTACTTTTTTTTAACTCCTTTAAAAAAAAATTCTTAAAAAAAAGAGTAATACATTCTAGATATTCAATTAAAGAATGAAGCATCTTTTGTCCAAAATCTTAACAATTTGACAAAGTTGGGTACATCTAAACCACCATCATTATAGCAACCTCCAATAATAGTTTTTTTTTCAAGAAAGTTTTAAAGATTTTTATTAGTGAGGAGATCAATATTTTTGTTTTTAAAGATGGTAAATAGACGAAGGAAACATGTTGATAATTTCCTGACACAGTTTCATATTTACAGACATTATTGTAACATTGTACCTGCATATGAAATTTTCTATAAATATGGTACTTTAAAAATACATCTGCTAGTGATCTCAAAGTTTTAGGAACTTCTTTCTCATACATTGGCCTATCAATAGCAACAAAGTAACTGCCATCAAGACTATATGTTCTAGAAAAATACTTTTAGGTAATGCTAGTTTAATTTTATATTGCATTTGAAGTCAAATAGAATAAGGAATTGGATAAGAAAGGGCATTGATAAATTTGTGAAGGAGGGCATTGATAAATTTGTGGTCAAAGGGTAAGGTAAATTAGAATTGATTAGGTTGAAAGAGTTGGAAATATGTTTTAAACTTGACAATTCTTTTATACATTTCGAACTATGCTAAGTATGATAAACTGGTTCTTTGATAGAAAACCTACTGCTAATGGAACAAACAAATTCATGATCTTTAGAGATTGTCATCCATCAATAGCAACAAGAGATTTAAAAATTTCAATTTCATCTCTATCAACACAACAGATAAAAAATCATCTCCTATTTTCAAAAAAAGTTTTACTCTATGCAGGCTTATTTTAAGACAAAACTCATTTAGCATTTTCTATATTAGATTATTTTAATATTATAAATTAGAATTGTTACAAATTACATTAAAATAAATTATCAGACAGCTGGCACAATTTATAAGAACTTGCTAGTCTGAATTTTGACGTACTTGTGCAAATATTATGCCATAAGCATAATAATTATAAAAACTTTGATTAGCATAAAAAATTTGATTTGATATAAAAACATGAATTAAGAACTAGAATAAAAATTAAAAAAGCCACTAATAACCTTATTGTTTTAGTCAATGTAAAAAAATTTGTAAAAAAAAGCAAACTAGATTTTAAATTTGAAAACATAGAAAAAAAAAGCCAAGTAAACAATTAGTTTAAAAAATTATTTTAAATAAATACACCTCATTAGATCCAGCATAATAAAATAAAATTTAAAAATAAAATACTACTTATATTAAACATTTGAAAAATAAAATCTATATTAGATGTAAGAGTTAGCTCCATACCCTTTAATAGCAAAAACATAAAATCCAGTGGGCAAATTGTTGAATTTTCGGCAAACCATTTTTAAAAATTAGCATTTTTTATTAAATAAAA